>CM069859.1:70526863-71726863 GCA_036172795.1 Pelodytes ibericus
GACATCCATCCCTATGACACGAAACCTGTTGAACAGGCTTAGGTGCTGACATCATAGGAAGGGGAAAAACAATTAACTATATATACACGATAACCATATTGCAATAGGATGTACCTGAACACAAGAGAATATCTCCATGTATCATTTACGGTTAAATGCTTTATAATCAAAGCATTAAATATGCCAGATGTTTTATTTCTAAATTCTTTATGCGTTTCCTTGACAGCCTCCTTGTCCTGGCTATTCAAAGCATATACTGCCTATTCCTAGACCAGTACCTTACACTGAATTGGAGATTGATTTTCAACTCTGCTACTTTGGTCTTATGTTTGAAATTCCCTTGTCAATTCCATCTTTCATGAAAAAGCCCTTAGTTATAATCGTATAGCTGTCAAACAAGCATATAAGTATAGTGTACGTTTCAACCCCAACCAAATCAAACCATTAAATATACACAAATATATTTTAAATGTTTTCAAAGTCTAAACTCTTTATATATGAGTTATAGTTAATATAGCAAGAAAATACAACACATTTTAAAGCAGAACGACCTTTAACCTTTACATTACAGTCGATGAGTAATAGAGAAAACAGTCAGAAATGGCAATGTCACATGTAGATAAGGAAGTAACAGAGGAAAGGTTAATGTTTCATATGAAAGCTTGAGTACAGAAATCAAACTGAATACAGAATCTCCCCCCCTCCCCCCCCCCCCCCCCATATGCTAGAGAGGACCATACATGTTCTCAGACTGTATAATATAGATTTTCTTTTTCAGATTTATTTCCCACCATGTGACAGAAACACTGAATATGTAACAAACCAATGTTTACTTGTATTATGGACAATATTTTCGTTTAGTGCCACAGCTCTCATTGCGGCCCAGTTTTTGAGAGCAGACATGGTAACAGAAACACATTTTATACGTAGTGATCACTTTCACCTGAACAGTATATGTTGGTTTCACCAACAAGAAATTTACAGTGTCATCAACACAGATTTCTACATAACTGTCATTTTGAAAGATAATTATTAAAGTAGCTAGGATCTATATCCCATTCAGGACAAGTGTGTCATTAGTGGGCTGTGGCACAATCTCAGTATACATTAATAAATAATAATCCTAGCCATATTGATTATATGCTGTAATATATGATTTGGAGGGTGGATAAAAATGTACAAAACGCACATAATGTAATACTAAACTATCATGGATATAAACCATATAGTCTCATGGCAGATTCATATAACAGGTATACACTGGACAATCCCATAATAATCATTTACTTTGAGACAGCGATGGAAAATGTTAGTAAATTCAGGATTCATGGCGACACTTTCCCAATTGGGCATTTACATTAAACATTACAAAGTAACAGAGAAAGTCAAGTTGAAAAGACACATTCTAGGTAAATGTTTCTATATCTTACCGGCCGGGTTGTGATAATTCCCACTTGCTCCATCTTCTCATTCAGGCTCGGGTGGATGCTGGATAGTTGATCGGATAGCACAGGTAACAGTGTGTGAAAGGTCAGGTATAGACTGCAGCGCTCTCGCTATATACAGGTATACACTGTGGGCGGGGCCCTGCTGGCCTGTAGCTCGGAATATGTCCGGACTTGTCCGTGTGTCACTCAGTGAGCTGGATAGAAAGCACCGGTCTATAACTGCAGCATATGGTTATAGTTGATCAGGTTATACAGGAGCTCTCAGCCTCTATAATAACAAACTTGAAAAAATGATCACCGCTTTGTATAACAGGCCTACGACCCCAATGTCTATAACCTAGTCCTGGCAGAGAGCCTATTTGCTAGTGCATGCCGGGAAGTTGACGTCACCCTACACTGACAATATCCGCTGTCAAAGAGTTGACGTCAGCTCACCCGAGGCTACCATCTGTTCTATACAATGGAGACAGAAATAGAAACGTCCGTTCAACAGCCATTTTTTTGAAGCCAACTATGTAAGACTTCACTGGACCTGGGCAAAACATTGTCATACATGCTATAGCTCGTGTTTATAACTCGGGGAAATGCTGCCAGTAAGGAGAGATGCGTGAATGGGCGGAACGCATTCCGTTTGAAGAAGGCGTTACTATTGCCATGGATACATCGCTTACGCATTCGGTTACTAGGGAGACCGAAGTGTTTGTATGAAAATATGTACGGTAACCAGGGAGACCATCGTAAATCTCACTCATACACATGTCGAACTGAAGTGCTGAAGGCATCTAACCATATACATTATGTTATCAACAATGAAGGAGTACCAGCAGTTTTACTAATCAAGGCAAGTCCTAGAGAGCAAATGAGAGAATATATTAATTCTAAAGTACAGAAATCAAGAAGTGTTTTCTAACAAACTCACACACTTATAAGTATATATAGAGAGATGTAGAGATCTCCCTCGATATATCCGAAAATATAGAGCACAGGCCTTAATTAGTAGTAAAAGAAACACATCAGCTATCAGATGTTTTTGGATTTACAATAAGTTTGTTTCTTTTTTTTTTTTACTACTAATCAGAGGCGTCACTAGGGTTGGTGTCACCCGGTGCGGTAACTCATGGTGTCACCCCCCTTGGATTTCCTCCAATACCATGCCAAACAGATTCCTTTGTAATGCCAGTCAGATGGCCAATTAAATATGCCACATACAGGATCCCCACAAATGATGTCACACGCAGGAGCCCTTTAACTATGCCACATACAGGAGCCCCAGAACTATGACACACAAGAGCCCCATAAATTATGCCACACCAAAGCCCTATACATTTTCCCACCAGAGCCCCATTATTTATGCCTCACCTTGGAGCCCAATTAATTATGCCACACACACAGGCGCCCCTTAATTATGCCACACATAAGCTCCCCATAATTATGCCACACATGGGGCCCAATAAATATGCCACACATGGGACCGCCATTAATTATGCGACACACAGGAGCCCCACAAGGTGACAATTGTACAATTCGAAAACAATATATATCTATAAACACAGACATCTCTCTATAACTAGTTGCATTTATACTTATTTGAATAATTCAATATTATATTTAATAAAAGGATATTGAAAAATTGCATTCCTATTTTTTATTCCCTTTCTCTGCACCCACATTGCACCTAAAGGACTTAACACAGCACCATACAGTACCCACAGAACTTGCCATGCACCTATATTGCAACCATATCACTTGGCTTGCACTTATGTTGCACCTACATGATTTGTCAATGTCTCACAGAACTAGCCAGTGTCACTTTCCTCATAGTACATGTTATTTTGCCCCACAGACCATGCCACAGCATCACTTTGCCAATTAAAATATGGCAGTATTTAACCCCTCAATATGCCATGATTTAGCCATTCAATATGCCAGGATTATTTTACCACTCAATATGCCAGGATTATTTTGCCACTCAATATGCCATGATTTAGCCATTCAATATGCCAGGATTTTCCCCCCAATATGACATTTAATATGCCATGGTTTTGCCCCCCAATATGCCATTTAATATGCCATGATTTTGTCCCTCAATATACCATTCTTTAGCCATTCAATGTGCCATGATTTTGCCCCTCAATATGCCATTCTTTAGCCATTTAATGTGCCAGGATTTTGCCCCTCAATATGCCAGGAGTTTGCCCCCCCCCCCCCCAATATGCCATTTAATATGCCAGGATTTTGCTCTCAATATGCCCGGATTTTGCCCCTCCAATATGCCATTTAATATGCCAGGATTTTGCCCCTCAATATTCCAGGACTTTGCCCCCCCAATATGCCATTTAATATGCCAGGATTTTGCCCCTACAATATGCCATTTAATATGCCAGGATTTTGCCCCTCAATATGCCAGTATTTTGCCCCCCAATATGCCAGTATTTTGCTCCCAATATGCAATTTAAAATGCCAGGATTTTGCCCCCCAATATGCCATTTAATATGCCAGGATTGTGCCCCCCAGTTTGCCTTTTAATATGCCAGGATTTTGCTTTTCAGTATGCCAGGAGTTTGCCCCCCAATATGCCATTTAATATGCCAGTATTTTGCTGGATTTTTCCCGGTGCAGGTCTTCAATAAAGTTTGTTTAAAAAAAAAGTTTCAACAAACTTTATTGATCCGCGGACCTGCACAGGGAGACAGAGCAGGAAGGAGGTAAGTTTTTTATTTTCCCGCGCCACACCCACCCCCCCCCCCCCTTACGGTAGCGCCGGCCGCAATGATTTTTTTATTCCGTCAGCCGAATCCAGCGGATGCAGCTGCCAAAAACAAAACAAAAAAGTTCAGCAGCGCAATGCAGGGGGTGCCGGCAGCACGGAGGTGTCACCCGGTGCGGTCCGCACCCCCTCGGGACGCCACTGCTACTAATCAAGTTAGTATTTGTGGACTTATACATGTTTGTCCAGATTGCACCCCGCAAGGAACTACATGAATATTCGTTCATACAGCCCACTGTTTGAACTCTCTCTTTTTTTTTTCTGTGAAAGAAACAAGAGTTAAAAAATCATCCTCCTTCACTAGTATAAACCCTGCATCAGGGTTTAGTCCCTTTTGAATGAAATAATTGGGGATGGGTTTCTGATGTTAAAATATGTATTGATATACAGTTTTTCCTACCCAGCAGCAATATGCGCTATGTAAATTGTTGGCGCTCTATAAATAAATGTTAATGTAATGTAATGTGCTTTGTGAAAATGCTGCTGTTTTATTCATGCTTCAGTCTATCTGGTCCACAGGAGAAGGGTACTGGAGACAGGATTGTTGACACTGTGTGTAGTGCTCATAGTGCATGTGCAATGAAGTTGTTTGATGCAGCCAAGGCCTTGTCTGCCATGGTGTGCTCAGTGCTATGCACAGGCTGGCACCTCCTATAGGCAAAGTAGGCGCCAGCCTAGGGCTCATTTTTTTCAAGGGGCACCATCACGCTCCTATTTTTCAGCCACAATGTGGCACTGAGGGAGGGAGGCGGTACTCACCGGGGACCGCCCCTTCCTTCCATCGGAGCGCTTTTTTTTTTTTTTTACTGAGAAGCAGCGGGTAGTACTAGATCTGTGTGTTAAACGCACACAGAGCTCAGACAGTGCTGCTCACGCTTCCCAAGTGATCTCTGAATGATCAGTGTGTGTGTGAGGAGCTCGAGCAACACTCCCTGCGGTCACATGATTCTGCACACTGCAAGGCAACATTCCAAAGTTTTATGCGGTCAGTAAAAAATGGCCATGTTGGTAACCCTAGTAGTACTATAACCACAAATTATTTAATGTAAAGAAAATGTTTTTTTTTTTATTATGCAATGACACTTGTAATGTTACAGTTGTCCATTAAAGTGAACTTCTCATGTACAAAACTAGTGGACATTTTGTTGCCACAGCAGCATGGCTTGTGAAGCCACCAATATCGAGGGTAAAATAGATGCTCGTATCCATCCACACCAAAATGGCTTGGCAGCATTTTAAAGGGACTTTCTAGTACCCAAAATCCATCTTCCAAATATTAATGCATTTTAATTTGCTTTCAAAGTTCTTTAAAATGCATTTTTTTAATATTTTGCATTGCTTAAAATATAAAATACTTACCGTTAGTTTAAATTGTGAAATTACAGTAGTTTGCAAGAAATCAGGACTGCCCAGAGAAAAGTATTTTCCTTTTTTTTATCTGCAGGAACCAGTGAGAATAATTTCATTCAAATTAATGGAATTTCCTGTCTTTCTAGTGATGTCATCAGACATCAACTAGATGTCAATCCTACAGTGTACCAGAACAAGTATATTACAGTCCCCACAATGTATTCTATTCGAGCAGCACAGGAAGTGTTTAAATTAAACAAAACTTTATATGCACAGTGTCTATATAATCAGTGCTGCCGCACCTGCTGTATACATGCAGAGTAATCACTGGGGAGGACTTGAGCCAATATTAAAATGTGATTTATGCAAAATGTCTGCATCAAATCACACTGGGAAAAAAGCCTGTGCCCTGTACAAGCAGTGATTTTCATCTTGCACCAAAGTGAGTTTGGGGACTAGACTGTGCCTTTAAAGGGACACTACCACTTAGATAAGATGTAACTAGATAACCTGGGCATTTCAAATAAACACATTTGTAATCATTACCACTGTTTTGTGTTTTTATATGATTGAATTAATTGCATATAAAAGGCAAAATAAAATTAGGTATTTATCTCCTGGCTCCATTTTGTAAATATTTCCCATGATGCAACATCGTCCAGCCAGTCTCACTTTACAACTGTGGCAAAAGCCCGCATGATGGTGTCATAATATACTCCCCTGCTCTCCTACTGGCTTTTGCTATCATAGTGGGCAGGACTAGGTGGCTGTGTACGACATTTTTTACCTGCCTTCCAGCACAAAAAGAGGAGATTAGCAGGATCATGACTCTGCCCTTTGTGATGCAATAGTTACATTACCCTCTCATTCAATTCAAGTCTATCATCAGAATTCTGACTTATAAATTTGAATGTGAGAAATTTGTGCTGTAAAGTCACTAGGGGGTGGCACCAAAAATAATATACTTCACAAAATGGCGGTGCCCCCTCACACTTGTTTAGTTACATATTTGATTAAATACAGTAAATAACAAAAACAACCAACATATCTGAACTCAACAATACAAAATACATTTTTTTTCATTTTTTAGTGGGAGTGTCCCTTTAAGCATGTTGGAAGACTGATGTCACAAACCAACCTCTGTGTGTGAACAGTACACATTGTCTGGTGTTTGTGCAGCAGAGAGTGTAATTCAATATTACAAGTTAGCAGTGCTGAATTGGTACTGTACCATTTGGAAGGTTTGAAGGTACATTTAAATATGACAGTGATTTCAAGCCTGTGGCACTCCAGTTATTTTGGAGTAGATGCCATGATGCTGACATGGCTGCCATTAATTTTCTTCTCTTCTATTTTAATAATTCAGTATCTGGGGCATACTCTTTTTTTATATTGACTATATTTTTATATTGACTATTTAGAAAAATCAGATGGATTAGCAGAGGTGTTAACACTTCAACATCAGAGAGTTAACTAGGTACCAACATTGTCCATGGTAGACTTTTCCTGGGGTCTGTGGTGGATAATTTAGTGATGTTCCATGGGCCCTGACAGAATACCCCAGACACTAGTCTTGTACAGACAGACACGTTGTATATCCCTATGTTCACCATTACTACAGCGGCAAAATACAGCAGCGCTCTGTACACTGTGAGAGGTATCCGTTTAAGGGGGCGGAGATAGTAGCGCGAGGCCCTGTACTGATTGGAGCAGTGATTGAGCAACGTGTCTCAGTCATGGCTGCTCCCAGCTGATCGTCTTCCTGTCCAGATGCAGAGCGGCAGAATGAAGTTCAAGATCTAGCTGTTACTGACAGTGTAATGTAGTGACAGATGTATTTTAGGGGACCCGCGGTGGGTCTCTCCTTCACATGCTTTTTCTTGGCTTTCTACTTCACCAACAAGGTGAGGCTGTTGTTTGGTAATGTAAATATAACCGGATTGCAGTGATGTATTTAGCTTTTACCCATTAACAGAGACTGCTGCTGCTCAGTTTATTTATATGTAAGGGTATGGGATGAAGCTGAGGATTGTGTACACATGTTAATCATTGTATTCATAATATATTGACTGATATTAATCATTTAGAGTGCATTTGACTTTGTGCTATGTCTTTTTTCACATTCCTCCCACCCTGAAATGTTTAATCTTATTTCCATTATTTTCTCAGGGTTTTTAAGATCTATGTAATAAATCATTACATTCATAGATATATTGATGGTACAAAATGCAATAGAATTGTTTTTTTCTAGTCAAACTACAGCAAGAAAGCAATTCTGTAGTCAAACAAAATGTACCCCTGTAACCACTTAAATCATCTATGACTCAAAAATAAGATGCCACTTTATTCCATTAATATATATATATATATATATATATATATATATATATATATATATATATATATCAAACAATGTAAACAGCACAGGAATTAAAGGATGTGACAAACTCCAGTAGTACATTTTTGTTTAATAATAATAATGTTTATGTAATATGTATGTATTCACTGTTGTATGAAAATAAAATAGTTTAAATAAAGATAACAAACATTAGCCTCTCTAACAAGATGTCAGCATAGACAAGTGAACCCTGCTACCATGGAAGGATATTCGTGTGCATTTTTACAATTACAAGCAGAAAAGGAATATCTTTGTGAAGTGTTTCTATGTGAAAGTGGACAGGTAGAGTAAAATTGAGTAAACACAACATGAAACTAATAAGTTTAACCAATTAGACAGATTTGAACAAAAAGTGGGGACATCCCTGTTTAATTGGACTATGACTGTAGAGAATGAAAAATATCTCTACATTGTGTTAGCAGAATTGCAAGCAAATGCATAAATTATGGGGAAAATGTGTTTTAAATCTGTCTGTGGAGTCTACTGTTTATGACATCACCTGTGGCTTAATATGCAAATTACACATTTCCCATTGAAAAGCAGTTCATTTGCATATTAGGCCACAGGTGATGTTCTAAACAGGAGACTCCATTGACAGAGTTAAAACACATTTCCCCCCTAATTTAGGCATTTGCTTGCAATTGTGCTAACACAATGTAGAGATAATTTTCAATATTGTTTTGTTCTCTACATTCACAGTGTATGACAGTACCTTTTTAAAAGGTCTTACGGAATGCAACTTTATAAATGCGTGTTGGTTCTACAGTTGTCTTGTGGAGTATATTTGTTGCTTTTTGCATCTACTTGTACATTAAACTTCGACATGGATGTATGAATGTCTGTCCAATTAATTTGGTCTTTGTTTTCCAGTATGTCCTGTCTGTTCTGAAATTCACCTACCCTACCCTTTTTCAAGGGTAAGTATTGCTTTGTGCGTTACTCCATCTGTATTCTTTAATGTTTGGAACATCTGTGTATTTGTTTGTTTTGTATAAAACATTAATATATGTAATACAGATAATAATACAACTCTTGGAAATTTTAAGTCAGAGACATAGATGAGGCCAAACTTAGCCAATTGAACTGGTGACATCTTTTCTAGAGAACAGGGATTATATGTAAGAGTGGCACACATAAATGGGGATTTCTTATGAATAAAGGTGGTTAAACCTTTTTACCTTTTTTAAAAATATAAATAATTTCACTTTTGACAGCTTTCAGTTGCATTCCCCCGTCTGTGTTGTTTATTTACTTGTGCCAAGTACACATAGTGTACACGTTGGTGCTGTTTCCATTGTATATACATAACTCCTACTATTTTTCTAAGTTCTATTAAGAATATGCAACATTAAATGGGTTTCTTTTAATCATACCATTCACTAACTCATTGCTTTTTTGACTGCAAATGAAAATTAGCAGAGATAGTAGACTTGAGTTTTTTTGTGTTTATTTTTTTTTTTTAGCTATTCAGATATTATCACAGGGCTTGACAAAGTATATTTAGTTTTTGGAACCAGCAAAATAAAATCTAGGAGCCAGACAACAGCACATATACACAATCACGCAAACATGCATACACACAATCACACAGACAGTAATATACACACATACACTCAAATATACAGCCAGCCACAGACGCAGGGAGCCAGCCACTGACGCAGGGAGCCAGCCACTGACGCAGGGAGCCAGCCAGTCAGCCACTGATGGAGGGAGCCAGCCAGCCACTGACGGAGGGGGACAGCCAGCCAATGATGGAGACCCTCAAATAGACAGCTAGTCACAAGCCAGCCATTTATTTGGAGAAAAACAGTGCATCAATCCATGTGCCCAAATGTCACGTGACATTTTTAAAAATTGTTTATTTAAGAGGAGCGCAGCTCGATGTGACAGTCTGTGCAGCTGCAGACTGCCAGCTCCACCCCTTGCGCATTGCTCTTTAGTGTTTGAATGTCGGATCTGACCCAAGATTGTAAGCAACATGTCTGCTCCCATGTCTGTTTCTAGCAAAGAGGGCTCAATAAAGGACTTTTTTTTTTTTTCATTAAAGGATTTCTGTGTCAACCATCTACACTTGATGCAACCTTTTAATAAAACAGAAGTACATTTTTTGCTTCAGTTGCTGTATTTCTATATGTATAGGCCGTTTCAGACAACAGAAACCCTGTATTGCTAGATGTAAAGGCCATTTCAGACCATGGAAACCCTGTATTGCTAGATGTATGGGCCATTTCAGACACCGGAACCCTTTTACCCATTACACACACACAGACCCACACACAGTCAGATTCTTTACCTTACTTGGTGCAGGCAGGCTGCAGCAGCACCTTTTGAGGGAGGGACTGAACCAATCAGGAGAGGCTTATGAACACTCAGCCAATCACCTCTTAGTCTGGTACTTTGCATTGTCCTGGATTAAGACTGGCCAGGACCCAGGATATAAACTCCCATTGCGGGACTGTCCTGGGCATTTCAGGGCATGTGGTCACCCTTCTATGGTTTGCCTCCTATAGTAAACCATTTAGTTCTGGGAAATGCTTCTGCCTTACAGGCCTTAGTTAAGACTGGCTATGAGGAATTTAGCACACAAAAAAGGAGAAGCTTGTATTTGTAACAGAGTTTTTTGCTAAAAATGACTTACCTTGAGGCCAATATTATAATGAGGTGAGATAACCATGAAAACAAGATGAATTTTGTATCTTATGCTAAAATCATCTCTTGATATCCTCTATTTTTAACTATTCTCATGGCAAGATAAAGGTTAGAGAAGCTTGCCGCATAATTTGCATTAAATTATATACTTAAAGTATTCTGTGTACTGTGAGTACATAAAGAGCGAGATATATGTCCATAGGAAAGCAGGAGCACTCGTGGGTCTTAATACCATATTATGCGCCAATAAAGTATTTTTGCATGTTCTGACGAAGGCTCCGTTTAGGAGACTGAAACTTCTATCTGTCAATAAACAATTTTTTTGAATCAAGGCCCACGAGTGCTCCTGCTTTCTTATGGATTCATATTGGTCCAGGATTTAATCACCAGGACAAGAAATACGTTTGTGGATTAAAGTGTGCCATCTGTCCTTGGGAAATATATATATATTGCACTTATTTAATCGCAGTACCTCTAATGGTGGTGCATTTTCTGTAGATGTTTGCGGCTGCGCAATGAATGTGAGTGTATCTATAGAACTTGCACTGAGATGTCCGCGTTTTATAGGATCGGGCCCATGGTGAATGTTTCAGTCAGAAGTAAGATAAAAACTGTTGCAAACAATATTGTCTAAACATCATCAGGCTTTCTGAGGAGGATTCATGGGCCTAGGTCGCTCTTTCCAGTGTCTGGTTGTTTTAGAACAGTGGAGAGAATACACAAAACCATTAATAATATTGTCATGTGTATAGACAGCAGTTGTGTATATTAAATTGTGCAAGCCACCATTTTTCACCAGTGCAAATTGGCTTAATCGGTTACATGCACATGCAGTTCCAAATATTGGCAGACGGTAACCCTGTTTTCTAATGGTTTGTAATTGGAGGTCTCATTTGCTATATAATCCGTAACATGCGGCTTTGCCTACCTTCTCTGAGTTTTCTGGCCATGGTTTGATAATACTGGCAGTTCTCTTTTTATGGCAGGTGGCAGACTTTAGTGGGTGGACTTTTCCTGCACATATGGTGGAAGCTGGGCTGGGTGGAGATAAACTGCAGCTCCAGGTATTGTAACTTACTTTGTTATTTCTGTCAAAATAAACATTTTAAAAATAAACTATATATATATATATATATATATGTATAATTTTTTATGTTTTCCAGATTAGTTGTAAAAGTTAAGACGCTGACTTTTTTATTAAATAATACATTTTAGATTAGGAAACATAGGAGTGATGGCTGCTGATAATGGGTCTCAACATGCCTGTGTAGATGTTTCATAAAAAAAACAGCAGTTTCCAGCTACAATAGTCATTTACAACATTGGCAATGTATTTCTGATCCATGTTTTAATGGACAAAATGTGTGTGTGTGTGTGTGTGTATGTGTGTGCATATATATATATATATATATATATATATATATATATATACACATACAATCTTCCAACCCAAACTGTATTTGATGTAATTTTTTTTTGTGTATAGGGGTATACTGCAGCTTTACTGGCTTGTTAATATATGGTCGTAAGGGTAAGGCGCAGAGACAATACAAAAAAAAAAATACAAACCTAGTGTAATCAGTATACATAAATAATCTTATTAGATTAACGAACATGATAATCGTGCCTCAAGTGGTAAATTAAGGATGAAGTCAATAGGCAGTGATGGTCCAAAAACAATTTACTGTGTGGAAACAAATACAAAAATATAAGGGTCTACATTAAATAAAAAGTGTTGCACAAATATACTTTTCTCTGCTGAGACTTGACAAAAAGATGTAACAAATATATGAAAAAGAGAGAAATAGTACAACACTTTTTATTTGTGTCAATGTTTTGTATGTGTTTTGAGGTTAACAACTATTTTTGCAGCACTATATAATTACTAAAATAAATTTTCTATATATATTATCGCCAGGCGCCTCTTATACCACACTACTCAACAAATAGTTATTTGTAGGGAATTGAGACAGGAATTTCAAAGTTTAGGCCAAAGTAGCAGAGTTGGAATAATTCTACATAAATTACAATTCTTGTATATCACCGAATATACCGTATTTGCTTGAAAAAATGTTTTTTTTTTTTTCTTCAAGCAAATTGAGCTCTGACTACAAGACTGTGATCCAGGTCCCCTGCAGAGCTGCAGGGGACCTGGATCCCCCTCACTTATGTCCGTTGGGACTTCTATGATGGAAGGTCAGGTGACCTTCCGACTGCATCATAGAAGTCACGGTGGAAGTGCCAGGCAGCAGCGGAGGATATCTGCACGTATCATGCAAATGCTCTGAAAAAAAAACCTTGGCCTTATATTCAAGGTCGTTTTATAAGACAGAAATCCAGGTCCCCCACAGAGTTGCAGGGGATCTGGATCCCCCTCGCTAACAGCTGGAGGATGTCTGCGCGATGCGCGCAGACATCCTCAGCTGCTGCCCGGCAAGTCCGTCGGGACTTCTGTGATGAAGCCGGGTCCTTCATCATAAAAGTCCCGGTGGAAGTGCCGGGCAGCAGCAGAGGATGTCTGCGCGTATCGTGCAGACATCCTCCGGCTGCCCCCACTACCCACCAGGAAGATTGGGGTAGTGCTGGCTCTCTTTCCCCTCCCTCCAACATTGCCTCCCTTCCCCCAACATTGTCTTTGTCTGCCCCTCCCTCCCCAACCGTTGTCTTCGTCTCCCCTCTTCCTCCCTCCCCCCAACGTTGTCTTTGTCTCCCCTCTCCCTGGTGGCTAGTGGGAGCAGCCAGGGGATGTCTGCACGATATGCCCTACACTTCCGTCTATTATGGTCACATGACCTTCCGGCTGTCTGTCATAATAAAAGGAAGTAGTGTCGGGCAGCATGGAGGATGTCTGCACATATCGTGCAGACATCCCCTGGCTGCCCCCACTAGTCAATGGAGTATATTCAATGCAAGGTCTTGTTACTAGTGGGGTACCTCAGGGATCTGTACTTGGACCCATTCTCTTTAAAATTTTAATTAGTGATATTGCAGAAGGTCTTGTTGGTAAAGTATGCCTTTTTGCTAATGATACAAAGATTTGCAGTAGGGTTGACGTTACTGGAGGGATAAGCCAAATGGCAAATTATTTAGCTAAACTAGAAAAATGGCAACTGACATTTGATGTGGATAGGTGCAAGATTATGCACCTTTGGCGCAAAAACCCAAAAGTAGAATATTTACTACAGTTCTAACATCTGAGGAAAGTAGGGTTGCCACCTTTTCTTCAGAGATATACCGCCCTTGCTACTGTCTCCATAGACTTAAAATACCGGCTGGGTGGCAACCCTAGAGGAAAGCGATTTAGGAGTAATAATTTCAGAAAACCTAAAGGTAGCTAGGCAAGGTAATAGAGCAGCAGAATACTTGGTTGCATAGGGAGATGTATTAGCAGTAGAAAGAGGGAAGTGCTCATGTTATTGTACAGATAGGGAACTGGGGACTAACAAAAGTATTTAGAAAATTGGGCAGACTAGATGGACCAAAACGGTTCTTATCTGTCGAGATATTCTATGTTATGCAATATTCTCAGCAAAATAAAAGGAAAACACAGATGGAAACGTGAAATCCTCTACCAGAATCAAAACCGACTGGCTGCAGTTTAAAGGAACACTACTACTTACAGACGATGTAACTAAATTACCTGTGCATTTAAAACACACATAAATAAGACATATGCCACTATTTGTTTTTTTAATTGTGTGTGTGTGTGTATGTGTGTGTGTGTGTGTGTGTGTGTGTATATATATATATATATATATATATATATATATATATATATATATATAATTATATATATAATATATATACACACACTCACACACACAATTAATTCAAGCATAGGAATATGTGTGTGTGTGTATGTAAAAATAATTAGGTGTCTGTCTTCTGCATCCATTTTGTGAGTTTTACCTGTGATGCAACATTCTCCAAAATCTTCCAGCATGTTTCACTTTACAACTGTGGCCAGAGCCTGCATGATGATGTCATAAGATGCACCCCTGCTCTCTTACTGGCTCCTGTGTATCACTAGTGCACACCTGCCAACAGTCCCGCTTTGCGTGGGTCAGTCCAGATTTGGGAGCTCGATCTCGCTTTTCGGACAGTGGGACAGCAGGACTCAGGAACACAATCCCGGGTCCTGTTCGCATTCTGCGTTGTCCCAGCACTGTGCGCATGTGCAGTAGCAATCCTGGCTTCAGATGCCAGGCTCTAAAGTGGCTGACCGTATTACCACACATGCGCGGTAGCGCTGACACCTCCGCTCCCCAGACTCTGCCCCCCGGTGTCCCGATTCACCTGGGGTGCAAAGTTGGGAGGTATGCAAGTGGGCAGGACTAGGTGGCTGTGAACACCCTTTTGTGTTGGAAGGCAGGTTAAAAAAAAAGTACATCTTTTTGTTTGTCTATTTTAACACCATATAATTGTTTTAACACTTTTTCTTGTGTCAACCAATCACGTGCTTGCAGTGACTGTTCTGTAAACGAAGCTTGCAGGTTCTTGTCCATTGGTTTTTCCTTGGTAAAAACAGAAGAAAATAAATTATTTAAAATATCTGCTTTCTCTCTGTCTCCACTGACTATCTCACCCATTTCTGATAAAAAGGGGGGTGACACCCAAAAACACTATTTCACAAAATGAAGGCACCCAGTCACACTTTTTAGTAAAATATTGTATTTACTGAAGAGTAAATCATGGAGCAATGTGTAACTCATTAGTAAGAGACCAGCTAGTCACGGGCTACAGAAATATAAAGGTTAAAGAACCCTTGCACCATATAAAGGTGGCAGTAATGTGTCAAAGTTCAAAGGCAGCACAGGAACAAGACTGTACTCTCTGCTACAGCACAGCAGCAACACCAGTAATGGGGGATAGAGTGGGGGAAACCAAAGTGAATCCGCAATAAGAAAACAAAATGAATGTTTCTTCACACAGACTGGCTATGCTGCAGATGTGGAAAGCAACAGGGTTTAAAACAGTGTCCTCATTATGGGCAAATCTGCAGAAAACGTGGAAAGAAGAATTACTTTTTCACAAGATGTGTAAAGCTAAAAAAGCATTGCACGTAGCTGACCATAGATGGCACTCGGTGCGCCCGCGCAGCTTATGTAAAAACAATCGGGTGCTTTAAAAGCTCCTGATTATTGGCGTAGAACCGCCCACACTGCAAAGTTCTGGGTGTTATAAAAAAGGGGCCATCGCCATTATACATAACTAACAGTGATTGAGACATTTTGGTGAACTCCTGACATTTTGCAGTGTGGGAGTTTTTTTTTACATAACCCCCAATGAGTTGGTCGTAAAAGCTATCAGAAATGGCACTAATATTGCTTAAAAAGTAGACACCGGTGCGCAAGATAACATGATGTCTTAGAGCAGGGGTCCTCAAACTACGGCCCGCGGGCCACATGCGGCCCGCCGAGGACATTTATCTGGCCCGCGGGGGGTGCTGCCAGTGACTGTGTTTCCCTCCTCCGTGCAGGAGGGGAACACTGCGCAAGACGTCCGGCCGGGGACACAGCAGCTGGAGGTAAGTGATGGGGAAGGGGGGGGGAGGAGGGAGGTATAACGAGCACTGGAGTGGCACACTATTCCTGGGCATCTGACTGGCACACTATTCCTGGGCATCTGACTGGCACAATATTCCTGGGCATCTAACTGGCATAATATTCCTGGGCATCTGACTGGCATAATATTACTATTTCTGGGCATCTGACTGGCATAATATTACTATTCCTGGGCATCTGACTGGCATAATATTCCTGGGCATCTGACTGGCACAATATTCCTGGGCATCTGACTGGCATAATATTACTGGGCTCTGACTGGCATAATATTACTGGGCTCTGACTGGCACACTATTCCCACTGAAATACTGGTAAGTTTGTTGATTTAACTTTACTTCATTTTAAATATTGTATTTGTTCCCATTTTGTTCACATCAAAAAAGGATATATGCAGTCTGCATAGGAATTTGTTCATAGTTTTTCTTTTTACTATAGTCCGGCCCTCCAACGGTCTGAGGGACAGTGAACTGGCCCCCTTTTTAAAAAGTTTGAGGACCCCTGCCTTAGAGCTTCTCCAACTGAACAAGACAGGATTTCAGAAAAGCTCAGTCAAACTAAAGACCTATAATTAATTGGGGTCTTATCCCAGTGCTTGGCAAATGCAGTGTGTTTTTGGAATCTGAAAATCAAACTCATAAAATTAACTTTCTGGTAGTTCCCGGAAATAGATCAGCTCTACTGGATCTTCAGATGAGGACCATTAATCACTATACTGTGAAGTATTTGAATGATTAAGACATTTTCCAATGCAACATAAAATACAACTTGAACAGGGTTTTTGTCCAGAAGTACATGTAACTAAGAGAGAGTCTTAAAAGGGAATTTGCTAGAATGGAGGAAAAAATATTCTAAACCAAATCAAGGAACCTACTGAATCTGTTCATTCTAGGGTGACTCTTCAGAGTCTGTATTGAACCCAAGGAACTGAATAAAAATATCTTAAAGGGACGCTCCCATGTTAAAAAATTGTTTGTGTGTTTATTGATTTTAAATATTTCCTTTGTTTTTATGTGACTGTATTAAACAGAATATCTAACTAAACAAGTGTGACTGGGTGCTGCCATTTTGTGAAATATAGTATTATTGTGGTACCACTCCCTAGTGACTTTACAGCACACATTTCTCACTTTGGGGCTGGGGACATGATCACAGACTTGCATTGTATAGGAGGGTAATGTAACTATTACATCACAAGGGGGCACAGTTATGATCCTGTTTGATAAGGTTACTCTCCTCTCTTTGTGTTGGAAGGCAGGTAAAAAAAAAAGTTGTGCAGGGAGTATGTTATGACATCATTATGCAGGCTTTGGCCACAGTTGTAATGTGAGACTGGCTGGAAGATTTTGGACAAGGGTGCATCATGGGAAATATTCACAAAATGGAGCCAGGAGATAAACATCTAATTTTATTTTTCCTTCTACATGCAATTAATTCAGTAATATAAAAAATGAAACAGTAGCATATGATTTATATATGTATTTGTTTTAAATGACCAGGCTATCTAGTTACATCTTATGTAGGTGTCCCTTTAAGAGAACACTTCCACTTACCAACAAAACCAGCATTACTTGGGGAGCTAAATGAAGCAACACTATTCAGCAAACTTGATGCTTCATCTGGAATTTGGCAGATTCTATAGGAGGAGCATGAAGCTTTTTATACTCCGTATGGGAGGTACTGTTACAAACTGCCCTTCAGCTGATGCTCGGCACTATAAGTGTTTCATAGTACCATGCAGCAACTTCTTGAACAACTATATTCACTGATGACATTCTGAGTTGCGGTAGAACCAGTCATGAAGATGATGAAAGGTGTTTTAGAAGGCGTGAAAAAAAAATAAAGCATTTATAGAAATTCCACAGCCACAAAAAAAGCAAGAGATGCAACACTTACTAGGAATGATAAATTACCCCGTCACGTTAATACATAATTTTCCAGACAAAACTGTTCAGAAGCGAAAAGTATATACTACAACTATGCCTGAGAATGGTCAGAGTATTGCCAGAAAGATTGGACGTTTTGTGTCGGATCATCAGATCTGACCCAAGCACAGGGGCATCATGGCAGGGTTTGCTGGAAGAGGTACTGTATCTTAAACTGTTAGTTACTTGTAAAAGCACTATGCAATAGATGATTTATTTAGAAACAAATTAAATTATGCTGACTGTTGTCTTTTTAAAATCAGGGAAGTCACTGGAAGAATTATTGTTTGGCACTTGCTTATAGTAACATTGGGGGCAAAATTGGCTCCTTTTAGCTGCAGCTTCAAGACTTCAAACTTTTTGCACAGGATCAGTCAGTACACGGAGACAGTAATGACCTCTCAAATGGGAAAACAATTACTTATTGGCTTCATTGCAGTCCTACTCACCCTGGATCAAGATTTCCTTCTCTATTTTTACTCGTAATAACCCCTAAGATTTCATACCTAGAAAAACATCTAACAAAAAAAACAATATGGAATATATTGATTGAATCTGCCAAAATGTCTTCAGGTGGCAGTCTGTTCCACAATTTAACTTGCCTAATAGTGAAGAAACCTTCTCTGTTTGAGAGAGAGCACCCTTCTTCCAATCTTAAGGAATGCCCATGTTTTGTCTGGAAGGTACAATTTATAAATAGTTCACCAAAATGATCTTTGTGTTTTTTTTTTTTTACCTTGAACATACTTGTAAAGATTTATCATATCCTCACAAAGAAACAATACCAATTTAATCAGCCTTTCTTCATAGCTGCAGTTTACTGTTCCTTCAATAATGTTGTAGCTCTTCTCTGAACCCTTTCTATTTCCATGACATCCTTGCTGTTTATTTTTTTTTTGTTTTTTGTTTTTTTTACAGGTGCCCAAATCTGCACTACATATTCTAGATGAATGTTTATCATGTTTAATTGTAGCATTTCATATTGTTTGTTTTTATCCACGTGCTGTACTCCCTGAAATAGAATGTACACCAGCACAATCTTGAGCAGCTACTCTTCCTGTGAATAGCATAATCATTTATATTGTTTTTTGTCTTTTCAAAATAAAAGACATTTTTAGCCAAAATTAAGTTATTGTTAATTGAATGATCGGATTAAAAAGTTAGGCATATAAAATAGAAATGCACTAATGAGAGAATACACATAGATTCCCTTATTGACCCCTCCTTGCTCCTTATGGCTCTGTCAGAGTGCAGACTTGTTGTTTGGAATCTTGTGTCATATTTCCCTTCATATGACCAAAGATGTCAGCCCAAGTTTTGTATAAATATAATAGAACTTGTGAGAGTACAGTTGGTATTATCAGAGCAAATGTTATAATTTATTGTTGTGGTATTTTGGCCTTATGTATTTTTAGGGTAGGGGTATGCGTGTTTTTTTTTTTTTTTTTTTTTTTTTTTTTTTTTATATAGATGAGTGCCTCTGTTTAAAATATATTCATGTTTGCCCCCTTTGATATGTATACATTTAATAATATATTGGCCTAGATTTTCGTTTATATGTATAGTCATGTGCTCTGTTGCCGTCATGGAGATGTGGCTTTTGGTCACATGGTAGCTGACTACCACGGCTCACCTCAAGTAACATGTTTGTTTTCAGTGCCCTGCATTACATGCTGATAAGTGACTAGACAGTTTTAAACAGCTGCTCAGCGCTTTAAATGTTTTAGAGAAGATAGAGCATCATAAATATAATCGGCCTGGGTTATTCATTGCACATATGTTTTTTTAAATTCTCTGCGTGGTTGCGCAACTTTTTTGTTTTTCCTTTTGTTGTGTAAAATTGTGTTTTAGTAACATTGTGTTTTTTTGCTAGTGAAGCCACTAGAGGGCAGTCTGTGTTTAGTCAAGAATGAAGTAATAATGATTACATTCAGAGCAGCACATGCCAGAGATCTTTGTTTTTTATTCAGGTCTGTGCTCATGAGTTTACAATCACAACTCAGGGACACCTAGACCCTGTATTAAAATTCTGTAATCAAAGTAGGTATTTTACACTAACCTCAAGCAACATGTTTGTTTTCAGTGCCTTACATTACATGCTGATAAGTGACTAGACAGTTTAAACAGCTGCTCAGCGCTTTCAGCATTTTTGAGAAGTTAGAGCGCCATAAAAATGATCGTTCTGGGTTTTCTTTGCACATATCTGTTTTTTTTTTTGTTGTTTTTTTTTAATTCTTTATGTAGTTATCAACTGTTTTTTTCTGTTTGTTTTTTCCTTTTGTTTGTGTAAATTTGTTTTTGTTGTTTTTTTTTCTAGTACAGTCACTAGAGGGCAGTGTATGTTTATTCAATAATGAAGTAATAATTAAACAATTCAAAACACCCCATGCCAGAGATCTTTCTGTTTTTATTCTGTCTTTTTTTTGATAATCAATTTTAGAAAAATCACCTCTCGACCTTGGAAGTGTTGCTTTATTAACTAGTTTTGGTTCAGTGTTTCCTATTGGCAACAGCACCCGCTTACTTAGATGGCTGATTTATGGTTACATTGCACATTCAATGTCATACCTTTTAGGTGTTTGAAACCTAGAAAAATATAGAATGTGTAGGTAGATAAGAACCATTCAGCCCATCTAGTCTGCCCAATTTCTGCCTAATTTAAAGTAAATATTAAAAAAACAAGTCTGAATATGTTCATTTTTTTTTGTTTGTTTTGTTTAAATTGTTAATTTTTAAAAAAATATTATTTATACATTTTTATTCAGTATGTAGGTTAACAGTATAAAATACAATTCCCATTTAGATTAGATCAGCCATTTATTGAGTATTTGGGAATCCAAATCCACAAAAACTTCAAAGATATGATAACTGAGAACTATTCCTCTCTATTGAACAAACTAAAATCCAAATTTACGTCTTGGAAGGGTTACGAGATATCATGGCTGGGCAGATTGAATGTGGTGAAGAGTTATGTCATCCCCAAGCTGACGTGCCTCTTCAGAACCATTCCACTGCCCATATCCAGAAAAATTCTAAAACAGTTTGAAACAACTTTTTCCATATACATATGGAACGGGAAATCTCCAAGGATTGCAAGGGCCATACTGAGGAATAAATTATCACAAGATGGAGTTAATTACCCAAACATTTCCGAAATATACGAAGCATGCATGGTATACCACTTCATGATATGGGACTATAAACAAGACCATAATCTGGGCTGGTACAATTACGAGAAATGGATATGCAATAACTGCAAACCAATCTGTCTCTACTGGTTGACTCAGGAACAATTCGATAGATTGAATATTACAAACCCTATTATCATAAACGTTTTTAAGCAGATGTCCAAGTTTAAAAGGAATTTTACTTCCACCGATTCGCTTACTGGGGGAGCTCCACTGGAGACGCTCCAGCTACTGATGGGAGAGCTAGACCTGAGACAGTGGCATAGGGCGGGGCTGACAAAAATTTCAGACTTACTCCCCTTTCTCTCCCCCGGACTTTCGATGAATTGCAATATAAATATAATTTACCAAACACACAACAATATACATTTATAAGAATCAAGAGTACTCTAAATACTAATCCCTTAAGAGCTCACTCAGATCTAGATACTTTTATGGATGCTCACCACAAAAAACATCTCATATCTAAAATAATCCAATTAAATAGACAGGGGATGGATTTAGTAAAAACTAAAACCATAACCAAATGGGAGGAGGAACTGGGGTTAGAGTACCCAATGGAGACTTGGTTCCGGGCTTGGGGTAGATTGAGAAAAGCAGTTCACTGCATAAATCTACATGAGCAATTTTTTAAGCTGATGCACCATTGGTACTATGTTCCAACGGTCATGCATAAAATGTTCAACTCCTCCACGGCAAACTGCTGGAGGTGCCAGACCACACCCGGAACCATGTCCCATATATGGTGGAGCTGCCCAAAACTTGATTCAATAAAATTAGAACTGAACAAACTTTTTAAGGCTCTATTTGGATTGGACTGGTCACCGACATCACAGTCTTTTTTATTTAATATAGAGGTCCCATTAAAGAAGAAAGCTAACGTAAACTTAGCGATAAATATATTTGCAGCAACAAAGATATGCCTAGCCCGAAGCTGGAAGGAACAGAATCCTCCAATATGGCTGAATATTCTAACTCAAATAAATTATCAATACAATATGGAGAAATATTTCTACAGAATAACCAACAATCTAAATACATACCACGAAATATGGGCCCCATGGCAGATCATTAGCCAAACCTTAGCGGTAACCCCGCCAAATGAAATCTGACTAATTAATCGGGAGGGAATCCCAAACAAGAAACCCCGACCACACCATCAAACCAAAGTTATACTAAGATATATTATGCCCAATTTGAGACCAAAGTATGAATGTATGCAAGGATAAATGCTTAAAGGAATGAATGACAACAAGTATGTATGAGCAAATGACACTTATACTTAGTCTAATATTAAAATGGATTTGACAAAGTATCAGAGTATCTACAACACAAGCTTTAGAAGTAAAATTACAATACAACTACCCGCCCTTTATACTCGATAGTCCATACCCTACAAGATAAGACATAGAACAGGAAGATAAGTTGGGGAGGGAGCAGAGGGGTGGAGGAGATAGGAAGAACTATATAGAGAGTGGTAGTAGCTGGAGAGGAAAGAAAAGAGGGAAGGGTAGGAAAGAGGGAAGGGAAGAAAAGAAAGGAAGGAAAACCCAAGAATCAAAACGACAGATTACTGAATACTGAGTGTCAAAAAACAAAACAAAAAAAAAAACAGTATAAAAGACAATTATCAACACACATTAGTTAATGGTCTTATCTTCTATCCAGGATAGCTTTATGTCTATCCCATGGATGCTTAAACTCCTTCACTGAATTAACCTCTGCTGGAAAGCTATTGCATGCATCTACTACCCTCTCCTTAAAGTAATCCTTCCGGATAATACTTTTACCCCTGTGTTTTAAGACTATGTCCTCATGTTGCGGTCATTTTTCTTCTTTTAAATATGTTCTCCTCCTTTACTGTTGATTTCCCCTTGGGTAGTGGACTTGTGAATTAACTTCATAAAGATGGGCTTTCAGAATAAGAGGTGTAAATACCTAGTACGTAAACTAATACCATTTATCAATACTTTTTTAAGCAATGTGTTTGTAAAATTGTTTCGGTTTTTTTTTTTTGTTAGAGTTGGTGAAATTAGCCACTCCTGGAAATGATTCAAGTCAATCCCATCCTTGTGAAATGTGGCGTATTATACTGGTTGAGAATAAAGGGTCTTATTCTGATGTAGAGGAGAACAGTGCAGTTAATTCACTGATGTTGTCCAGAGTTTTGTTCTCCTGCTACTGGCAAACAGCGGGGCTTCTTACTGGCAGCGTTAATAGACAAACCTACTCCTCCGCTTCCTAGTGCTACACTCATGAAATACTCTATAAAAACCCTGTTTATGTTGCATTTTAAAATGATTTCATCCTGATTTTTAAAAAGTGAACTGTAGTTTTGTTTTACATGAGCAAGGATTTTAGTAACAAAATTCTTCTCAAGCATCTCCTGTATATGTGAATTGGTCTTACGGCCTCAGTGCTTGCAAAGCAAAACAATATCAGTCCTGTGTCAAAAAACATATTACTTCATCTGTGTAAAAAATAAATAAAAAAAAGGTAAAGCAAGCGTTTTGGTTTTATTACTTTTAACCTCTTACTCCCCCCCCATCCCTGCCTGTTTTGTCTCTTCAGGGCAGACATTGTATCATGGATCCCAGCTTCTGCTCTTTTTGTGGGAAATATTTATGCCGGTTCCAGAGCTTTGTCAAGACTGGTATGTTACTAAAGCAAGGTTCATTTTCTTTATTATACAGAAAATACATTAAACATGAGGTACATCACAGCATACTTGACTACAGAATTGATATTTGTATTTATTTTATTACAAACGACGTGTAACGTAAAAATAAGTTGTTTTTGTCTTTTGCAGTCTATACCTGTGTTTTTCACCTTACACAATGGAGCGGAAGTTGTGAGCTATGGAATTCAGCGGCTCATCTCCAAAGAGGTTTGGATATTTGTCCTAGAAACTTGCATAACAATCTTCTTCTAAATCTGTATTTTGTGTTACTTTATTGCTCCTCTGTCGGCCTACTTTAGGGCTGTACTGCAGCCCTCCAGCCAGCTGTTGGTGGGGACTACATTTCCCATAATACATTCTTAGCTATCTTAGCGGGAAGGCCACCGTTTCATACCTCTGGCCTGTATTAACCCCTTAGTGACAGAGCTCTATGCTGCATTTGATGTGCCTTGAAGACCAGAATTCCATTATTTTTGTCATATGTTTGCGTAACTGTGACTTCTTTCTTCGTGTTCAGTACACACACACAAATTATATATCATTTTTTTAAAGGACGGATGGGGCTTTCTTTAATACTATTATTTTTATCATATGATATAATTTACTATTAAAAAGTGTAAAATATGATGAAAATATCACACTTGGGAAAATATCACACTTTTCCTAACTTTGACCTGATTTTTTTTTTTTTACAC
Source organism: Pelodytes ibericus (assembly GCA_036172795.1). Taxonomy (NCBI): domain Eukaryota; kingdom Metazoa; phylum Chordata; class Amphibia; order Anura; family Pelodytidae; genus Pelodytes; species Pelodytes ibericus. The sequence continues at coordinate 70,551,525 of CM069859.1, forward strand.
AACTACAAACTGTAAAAAAAAAAGAACCCAACTATATAGTTTCTAATATTTGTCCCGAGTTTAGAAATACCAGTGTTTCCATGTTTTTCTGTTTTTTTCCCCAAGTAATAGGGCAACAACCGATACTAGTGTTTTTTTCTAACCATTTTCTCCTACAGGGACCTTTTGACCCTAACCTTAACCCTAAATTTAACCCTGTCCCTAAATCTACCATCACCCCTTAATCTTACCCTTAATCTAACCCTTGCACTAACCCACCTGTAACCTTAACCCTAACCCTAGATCTAGGGTTAGTAGATATAGGGTTAGCTTTTTCCTTTTTTTTTTTCTAACTGAAATGTTGCTGACTGCCTCTAGGGGCAGTCAAGCAACAGTTTCAGAGCGACAGATGAGATTTTTTTAATTAGCTTCTAGAAGTTGCTGCTATTTGTTCCTTAGCGTTTCAATGACCTACATGGTGTTAGAGACTAAATGTTTGAGAGGAACCTTCTGTTAAGTTGAATTAATGTTGCAATAAGTAGGGTTCTGTTGGGACAAATGTTTGATACAATATCAAGATTAGCCATATCTGGTGATCTAATTAGTTATCACCATGAATAAAAGCCACCGCTTTTATGTTAGATGCTCCTGCTCCTTTTTTCATATTTATGAATATGTGATTTTTTTTCCCCCTTCTAGCAATATTCATACACAAGGACTTCCAGGTAAGAGTTAAACTACTGTATATTGTTTTTGTAAATGTGGTTACAGAAAAAAAAAGGGGCGTGATCGGGGTTTTTTATGACCCAGTGTATCACTGCCCATTGCATACTGATAATTGCCCTTTTGGTGCAATAAAGACAGAACATACAGTTACGTCCTTATGGTTGTGAAGGAACATGTTTTGCATGCTGTAACATTGTGTCTAGATACAGGAATGGGTTAAAACATGATCTGTAGAAAACTGCTGTGACAATTTTAGAGTTCACTGAATTGGCAGTAATGGTGGAGTGACCTTAATGTAATCTGTTTTATGATTATCTGATGTTTCTAGTGTAAACATACGCTGTTAAACGGACATTTTAAATTTAATTTGTTCCTTTTCCTAGTCTGCTATTGAAAAGGACTTGGCTCTAATTTTAATTCTAATTTCCATGGCCTTTTTTGTGGGCTGTTTTATAGTACTGTAAAGTTTGCTGTGAGATCATTTTTTTCTTCTTTTTCTTTACACAGTGTAATATTACTACTAGTGTCTGCTGGATGCCTTCCATTACATGATTCTAAGGTGTGTTTTTAGCAAAATAAAATTGTCCTTTTTGGTATATATCTGTACATTTTTCATTTCATGGTTTTAATGTCAAAAATCTGATCACTTGTAACCCACTGAGAAGTAAACAGAATCCAAAGACAGTCACAGTCTAAAAGGTTGTGGACGCATGTCCAGGGGTGTAACTACAGGTGGTGCTATGCTTTTGGGCCAGACAAAGTGTTCTTTGAGGGCCCATTGCTCTCACTGCTAGATTTCCCCAACCCTAGTAGGGAACCATAGGTACATTCTTGCCCAGTAAATCTCCTTTACACAGGCTGGGGCACATTGTTCTTCCACTGCATGTATTTACATATCAATAAACACATTAAGTTGTGCACAGAAGAGTCACACAGGAGCCCTGTTATATACATGTTATCTGTCAAGAGACAGGCCCATTGCTTCATAACTGGTTGAGCTTATATGATAGCTCCCTAGGTGCTGTGGGCCCCTCTCTGCTACTGGACACTGCTGCACCTATAGTTTTGCTCCTTTAAGTGGAGTCAAAGGGAATATTATATTACATTACATTACCTTGAATAAAAATTCATTTTACCAAATAAAATTATTTTATTTCCCAAAGTGTCTTCTTCGTTGGCTGTTTTCCTTGCTCTACAAGAAAAATATGTATTTTTACATATTGTAAATTAAAGCCAGTTGCATAAGCAGTGATAACTTCGAATACTGATTCACTCTGTGGGCTTACTCGTTGATTGAGACAGACTTAAATGGCATCCCCGCCGCTATCAAAACAAATGCACATAAGAGGCCCAAAAAGTTATACCAACATATATTTGCACAAATCACGTGGCAAACCACATCCTGCAGCATATAACTTTATTGCAACAATACACACAGCTGTGAACAGAGGGGGGAGGAACAGGAATGCTTACATCACTAACTCAGTTAAAGCTTCAGAGGTGTATAGCAATATGTTAAAAAGAGGGTTGGAGCACCATGCCATCGGTTCAATAAAAAAAACAAACGGATATTAATAGATGAGCCTGATGATTTTGCCAATTTAGCTGCAAAAGCTTGGTTTTTGCTATTCCCTGGTCAGTTAAACACAATTCACTGCTTATTGACTAGACCAATATTATATAAACTCCTAACAAATGTAATTGAGAAGTATAAAAACTACATACAGCAGTAAAGGGGTAAATCCCACAATCAGGTGTGGATTCTTTAAGCATTTCTCTAGTAAATGGGCTAGCCAAATTAATTCCATGAATTTCCTCCCGAATGCCTTTTCACCTTTTCCTGTCCCTACCTCTCTGTAATCACATTTTTTTTGATGTCAGATGGCTGTTTTTAATCTACCTCAGTCTCCGTTTCAGGGATCTTCGGTGAAAGTTAATATGTAGCAGCATATTGTTTTCTGTTTTAAAGAAAACATTAAATCTATCCATAGTATGGTTTCGTTTTACAATATATTTTAATTATTTTGTTTTAGACATGGCCATCTGTGTTTCTTCCTATACAGACTTCATGTGTTTCAAACAGATGCTGTCTGTGTTGCAGATTGTATTACATACAAGGGTACGAAGATTTATGAATATAAATAAAACACTGATAAATATATTTAACTTATGTACTTTTTTTTTACATTTATTTATTATTAAACATACAAAAAGTACAAAATCGGTGGTATATTATTATAGTTTTAGTCAGAATTGTTTACGGCCACATACTTTATATAAAAACATATAATACACATAACAAATCTTCACAAAGCTTAACATTCTCATCATGGGGGTACAGTATAGATTTTATTACTCAATCCTATTTTCGTCTCCAGCTGAGGGCACCTGGGCAGGTTCCCATAGCGGGTCAGGAGATGGGAGGATCTATTTTTGTCCCCAATTTGACCATATCTTATTAAAGAGTTTGTATTGTCCCTTAGTTTTAAATATCCCTTCTTCCATAGATTTTTGGTATTCAATCTGAGTGGCTATATCATGCCAATGCACAGGGCCATTTAGCTTCCATTTCCTGGCTTTACAGGGTTAAATAGCTAGTAGTATATTTAACTTCCCTATCACAATTTGATATATCTATATGAAACAGAAATAATTCTGGAGTTATCAAGTCAATATTTGGGATAATTTTTTTCAACAATGAGTAGGTATTTGTCAATATAGGTTTAAGTGTTGGGCAGGACCACCACATAGGTAACATAGTACCCTCTTCTATCTGGCATTTCCAGCAAATTTTAGAGTGAAGTGAAAACATGCCCCATGTATTTAATAATATGATAACTTTTCCTTTTGTTGTATTCTCTGAATTAGCATTATGTTTGAATCTATATTTGCTGTGTGTCACTATTCACTTGTGTGGTACTACGTATGTCGAGTTGTTGGGAATTTATTGTAGTAATATAGACATGTTCCATTATGCGTAGTGATTTAATTGTATTTCTTTTTCTTTTCTTTCATTTAATATTCCTACAAATACACTTAATATAACCCCTGCTGATTAACATTACAGGCTGAATGGAGCTATGTGAGAATGTTTCACAGAATTCCTTCCCTTCCCATACCTTAAAAAAAAAACTATAATAATGTGAATATTTTCCAGGCTTGATTTGTCGCATGCTTTCATATTAATTATTTTTAGAGGAAAACTAAAATAAGGTCTAAATAAAAATTTTAAATTGAGGAAAATTGGTGTTGTAACGAGGAGCTTCATGCAAATCCAAAGACCAGTTACTTTTATCAATGATGACGAATTGGCCTAGATCCTCCTCTTACTCTGCCCCAGGATGGAGGCATTAAGATACGGCTTGGATTTAAGGCATTGTGCTTAATCGAACAGTCAGTATTGTAGCATTAGACTTACATATACAGAACAATAGTTGGGGGATCATAGTTGAGCCATTGGTTTGGATATACATTATTAGTGAAGATTACTAAATATTAATATTGTTTATGACATATATTGTGATACAAGTGGCTTGGCACGTTTTGTCTCAGAATTGTGTCTGGGTATTACTTTGCTTATACAATTTTCTAAAATGTTTATACATTTTTGGTCACATCATGGATTTTTCTTAGTCTTGCTTTGCTGAAAATGAAACCTTGAAGGAAGCAAGGGTTAAACAATCCATTTTCCGGTAGAATTAAGTAAACCTGACGCGTATCTTAATAGATACACGCGTGTTTACTAACTGCTGTGTCTCACATGCGAGACACAGCAGTTCCCGGTTGTCGCGTGCTGACAAACGTCAGCAAGCGCACAACCTATCAGTGCGGGGGCTCGCCCCCCTCTGACCACTGAATGCGAGGGTCTCTCGCTGCTAGCACAGCGAGAGACCCTCATTTTTGCATGGGATCAGCAGGGGGGATCTAGTTAATGTCTACCCTGCTGATCCCATGCAAATATGAGGGTCTCTTTCTGCGCTAGCAGAGAGAGTCAGTCACCGACCAGACGGCTGCCTGCTTCCTTTGGAAGCATGGCAGCTGTCGGTCAGAGGATAAACTGGCGTGTACTATCAAAACTATATGCCAGTTCATCCTCATACTAGGGACAACTAACTTTTCACTTGTGCTTCTATATTAGAAGCATAAGTGGGGGAAAAAAAAACGTTTAGTGTCCCTTCAAGTATTTGGTTAAACTTGGTCTCAGTGGTATCTACCGTAGTAAGCAGGATTACACTTTATAAGCAGTTTTTGGGAGATAAGTCTTGAAAAATGATGTCAAATATTACTTTACATGCCACAATCTTATCTAAAAAAATCTGTCCCTCTAATCCTTTGATACTAATATGTTATGTTAAATACACTGTAGCAACAGTTTGGGCCATGACTCTTTTGCAGTCTTTATAATTGTGACTACATACCCATGATCTGTGGTCTCATAACAGGTAGAGTGTGCTCATTGCCTACGTATGGAGAGCTCACTCAAACAGAAATAAATGTGTAACAATTGTTTAACTTAATTAGATTAATCCTTGTATGAACTAGATTCTGTTTATACTGCAATAATACAAGGGAAATAAATCTCTTAATGTAATCCGCTCAAAGACAAACCTAAACCAAATATTTTATATAGTTAATGACACAAAAGAAAATAAATGTGTTTCTTTTATTGCCATGGTTTTGGATGTATCTCCAAGCTGTCAAATCAGCATTTTGCTTCCTGTGTATGTGCACAGGATACTGATGCATACACATCTCTAATTGTAATGGTGGCTACCACTTGTCCATCAGGCAAAATGACTTGTTATTTTTTTGCATATTACTGTAGAGGAAGCCTTTGCACCATGTGCTAAATTGAACCACTGATTATCATTATTTTTCACCTACTCCAAATGTTACATTTGTTTTGCAGTTTGATGCTGATGGCTATTTTTGGGCAGTAATTCATCTGACTTGTGTAGGTAAGTGTGGATTCATTTTACTGTGCAAATGTTATTGTGTTTTTTTTTTTTTTTTGCCCCCATCCATAGATTGGCCTAGTTTGTGTGTATTTTATTTTCCATGTGTTCCCTAAATTCAGCATTTTCATATTTCCCCATACACGTACTATACTTTGTGTAAAAATACTGGATGCTTACATAATGTTTGTGTTCCAACTTCTGGTTGTGTCTTTTTTAAGTATAACCATTCAAAAATGTATTATTATTTTTATTAAATTGTGGGGACGTATATAACCCTAATATTTAATTCAATAGATTTAGCAGGTGTGCCCAAATAGTATTATATATGCTTTGCTCAACAATCCTTTTAAACAGTGTGTAATTAGTATAGCCAAAGCTTAGTGGATTGCCAGTTCTAATAGCTGGAACTGGAATGTAGTGACCTCATGGGGTTGCCATGTCGACTGCATCATCACCCAATCAAACTCCTTGTGTGCTTATGCTACGAAACTTCGAGATATAAAGCACATTGGAGTTTACCAGTTGTGACCGCGACATTTTCTAAACACGCATATCACACATCTACGGTACTTCTTGCCTCTTTCAATCATTCCTCTTTAAAACATGGGTTTACCGTATTTCTGCAGCCCCCTAATTTCAACAGGATCTTGGTGTTCTGAGGAGACAAACCAATGCACTAGCCCTGAAGAAGTTTCCAGACCCCGTACTTGTGAAGACTAAGTAGAGTTGCAGGTCGCTGTTTTTACTTGTGCTCTGTATAGGGTTGCCACCTTTTCTTCAAAAAAAAAAATACCGGCCTTGGTACTGTCTCCATAGACTTACCATTGGCCTGATGCCAATTTTTTACCGGCCTGCCGGTAAAATACCGGCCAGGTGGCAACCCTAGCTCTGTATCTCAAAGTGACAAGTTTAAGTGACACTGTTGGGACTTTAAAAGCCGCATTGGAATATGAATGACAGGTGTAGTTTAAAATTCAGTCTATAAGAAAACCTAGTCAAATTGTATCTTACTGCTTTGGTGTATACATTAGAAGGCTACAGTGCATTAAGAATGACATTTCTAGAAAGTTCTGCAGAACACAGATATGATTTTCAAATGAATGGGCTTTTTTAAAATCTTAAATACAGATTTTTGTTTGCGCAATGTCCTCATGACATATGTAGGACCAAGATATTATATGAATGAGATCATGTTATGTTGAATGTGAGATTGTGAGGCCTTTGTTCATTCACATTATAATCATTTTTTGTAATGGTAAAATTGTTCTAGAACAAACTGTTCATTGGAAGATGTTAACCATTAAACTATTAAAGGACAACTTAACTTCTTTCTTTTTTTTTCACTTGTGCTTCTCAGTGATCCAGTATGAGGATAATTTAATCCTCTGACCAGCAGCTGCCATGCTTCCATGCAGACCCCCATCAGATGAACCCACGATTTGATTGACTGTGTGGTCCATCCTCCTGGCCTGACTTGCAACAGTAAACACGATTTGTATGTCTAAAGATACATGTCGGGTTTACAGTGTTTTAAATGTCTCCTGTTTATGACATCACTTGTGACTTGATATGCAAATGAACTGGTTTTCAATGGAAAAATCATACTTTGAAAACCAAGCCACAGGTGATGTCATGGACAGGAGACGCCACAGAACTATTTAAAACACAATTTTCTCCTAATTTAGGCATTTGCGGTCAGTTTTGCTAACGCAATGTATAGGTAATTTTCAGTTGTTTTTTTATTCTCCACTTTCACAGTACAAGCATAGTTCAGGAGATACAATCTCTTTTCAATCCATTTGAGAAACTTAGTGGTCATGCAGGGTAATATAGGATAATGAGGGAAGCAATGTAGGCAGGGGCCGAGCAGTGGCGGACTTTGCAGGTTTTACATTTTATCCTAGAATAGACAGAGGCCAGTAGAGGGCTTTGCAGTGTGGAACAGCCTACACATAGCGACCAGTGAGAAAGATTAGACTGGCAGCCACATTTTGAATAGATTTCAGTGGTGAAAGATGAGCCAGAGGTAGGCCAGTCAGGAGAGTATTCTAGTAGGCAAGACAAGAAATCACAAGTAAGTGCACAAGAATTTAGACATCCCGTTTGCTGATGAAGGGTGAATGCAAGCAATGTTCCTTAGGTGCAAACGATTGCATTAGGCCAGGGACTCGACAAGCAATCAAAGACAGTCGAAAACACATTCGGGCTCAGTCACTGGTTACAATCTTAGCATTTTCAACAGTAACGCTACAGTGACTGAGCTTGAGTGAGGTAAGATGATGAGCTTCATTTTAGAGAGATTAGGTATCGATCAGACCTCCATATAGAGATGGCCGACACAGTACTCGATACTCGACCTGACAGAGTGAATTCAGGGTAGGAGAGTTAGCTTTGCTTGTCATCAATTAAGAAATTCACAGAGTTACTTTGCACAAATACATTTTTTCCAAATTAACAGTAGTATTTCTAAAAAATTGTTAATGAGCAAAAATCTCAAGATGATAGTTTAAATCTTGTAACGCTAAAAAGCACTATATACAACCAGGGGAAAAGTAATTAATCCCACAAACAAGTCTCCTAAAACCTGACCAACATGGAGCCATTACTTTGTGTACCTTTTTGGAATTCAACCAACATTTTTCACTGTATAGAAGTTAGAAACTAAGTAAATATCTCTTGTTTTTTTGCTAACAGGAAATGTTGGCCTGCTTATCTACTTTTATTTTATTTTTTTAATTAGGATGTTACAGGGCATTCCAGAAAACTCAGAAGTCAAGCTTATTAAGGTAATTCTGGTGTATGTGAGAGAATGTACTATTGGCTATACTCCCATCCCTCCTCCCTTAATCCAGTGAAGGGACAAAACCATTTCCATGTAAAATGCTCCTAGGTAAGCATATTTCATGTAGTTATTGCTCTCTTGTGATTAAGAACTCAGAATCTACACTAAAAGTAGTTTATTTTAAAATGGTTTATTTTGTTCGTATCACACCTAACAAAAAAATCTGACTGTAGCTTGTGTAAGTGATATTACATTGTCGGTCACAAACCTGTTTTTTGAACTGTCTTTTTTTATTTACTGTGAACAACTTTCCATTTACTTCATAGTGTAACTTATTAACTGCTTAACTTGGGCCTAGTATGCGTTGTATATTTTGTAGTATAAGTGTGTGTATGTATGCGTGTGTGTGTGTGTATATATATATATATTTTATTTTTTTCTTAGCATTATTGGTGTTGTGTAAAACAAAACAATATATTTGAAAGTTTCAAGCTGTTATTGAAATAATATCTTAAAAACCTAATGTATATTACAGTATACATGGAGAGATAAATATGTATGTATATATAGTATGTTTGTGTGTCTGTATATAAATGAAACATATGTTGAAGTTAATTTACATATCTATCTATATTGCATATTAAACAGTGACCTTGACCAGCACTACATAAACTATGTTTTCAGGTATGTATAAAAAAAAATATCTGTTTTTGCATTTTAGCTAACACATTGTCAAACTGACTGTAGCAGTGGACTTTTATATTTTGTTTTGGCAAATGACCTTATATTGTATTTTTAGATTGTTGCATATTCACAAATGAGACATTTATTTTTCAGTTTCATTAATGTAATGTCTAACTTCTATTTAGGATTACCTCAGAATGTGTAACCCTGAGATAGGATACTATGGTTATGGAGAGGTTGGAGTCCATGAATTACCAAATTACTTTCTATCCTCCAAAGGATTGCTAGAAACATTTGAGCACTACAAGGCTGTACATTTGTTTTAAGTTAAATTGAGTGTATATTCCAAAGTCTGCTGTCATGTCACAATTACAGCTACATCTGCTGTGACACCAAGTTTTCTATACTTTTATTTCCATGACCATTAAGGAAGTTGCAGTACGCATGCATTAGTGAGTTATGGCCTGCTAGAAATCATGACTGCTTCTCAGACGATCACATGATTTTGTTTCCATATTTCCTGCTTCATTTATGGTGATTATATATTTATGTCCTGTGTTCCCAGGAGCAAATCTTTAAAAAGCTTACTTTACACACACTATATATAGTTTATATATTTTTTTCTTTAAATATTGGTTTCTCTATGAAAAGAAAACAAATGCAGGTGCTCTCTCTGACAACTGAGTGATATCACAACACTATAAGGGATATTACAGCTGTCTAGCTGAGATAATTACAATTATTATAAAGACACTGCTCAGAATATGTAAGAGGTGAGAAATATTTGTAGATGGGGAAGGCTGTATTAAAAAGACTGTTAGTGCAGGGCTCGACAGATCCTGGTCGCCATTTTGAGGATTTGTCGAGCCCTGCACTAGCAGTCTTTTTAATACAGCCTTCCCCATCTATCGCATTGCTCTAATCGGCACACTGTACCCAGATGGATACATTTAAAACTGAGTGGTTGAGTAACATTCTGCATAGAAATGGCTATATCCAATAAAGTCTAAATGAACTCCTCAGCGCTGGTATCAATGTTTGGAGCACAGTGTGAGGGGGAACACTGCCAGCTCCGCATTGTGCTCTAAGGTCAGAGCGCCAGATGTTGCATGACAACCTGGTGTTCTACCACAAAGTCTGGGAAATCAGACGTTCCCATCAGCTGAACCGCACATGCACGCGATCACTCAGATATTACCACTGAATGAACTGCGAAATCACGCAGTGTGTGAATTGAGGCTAATGCGCATGCACGTGATCACAGAATGTGTGATTTGAGAGATCGCTTGCATGCGCAGTTCACCCGATGGGAACTTCTGAGTTCCTGGACTTTGTGGTAGAACAGCGGCGCTCAGCACGATGAGGATCAGAGATGGTCTGTGCCTGCAGACCAGGCTGAAATCGAAGTGACCCTCTCCCTGCGGGGGAGGGGGGGGGACATATTGAATGATAAAATAATAATCAGTGTAACTTAATGTGACTGTCTGTCTGTGTGACTGTGTAACAGAAAGTCACATAGACAGTTACACAGTCCCACAGACGGTCCCAGTCCCACAGATGGTCACAATCACATAGACACAGTCACACAGACAATGGGACTCTCAGTGTGACTGTGTAACTGCCTGCGAATGTACGTGTGTTTGTGGGATTTTGTACTGCTGTCTGGCACCTAGATTTTTTTTTTAGCTGACTCTTAAAACTAAATAAAATTTGTCAAGCCCTGTGGTAGTGAATAGAGAGGGAAAAGGAGGGAGAATGATGAAGGGAGTGTGATTGAGGGAAGACATTGTCTCATGTGTTCTAAATGATGGAGTTGAAAAAGAGACAAGGAGGCACGGTGGGAACAAGATAAAGAAAGGCAGGCCGAGTGGCTACAGCCCACCATGCAGTTGTGAACTTTGCTTATGTGTTGTACTTTTGTATTTTGCAGTGTTGTACTGTTGGCGTTTGCCTCACATCCAACAGGTGAGTATTTTCATATTTGTGTGTTATACATATATTGTACATGATAATCTCTGTTCTAGTTTACCATAATGTCCTATTAAATGTGTGACTGTTTTGGATCTATAGAGCAGAGTTTCTCAATTTCTTTGCTCAACAACAATTTTCGCTCAGTAAGGAGAAGCCAAAGGTTCAGTGGATTGTTCACCTTACAGGACACAATACAAGTTTCCAGAGCTTCCTCACATGCGCTCATGACCGGTGGATCAGTCATTTGCATTTGTTCTGGAAGACACTTGTGTTACCTCTACACTTGTAACTTGCTTTAAAACCAGGAATGGGAAACTCTGCCTCAGGTTACTCTCTCCGTATAAACATTGGAGAATTAAGTAGTGTAAACTTGCTTAGAGGAGCTGTAGCAATATCTTGATTACAGAAAGAGCTCTCTGTTAAGGTGAAGTATTGATCTGTATGAACCACTGTACTGCACTGTTGTTGTAGCTGAGATTAATTTTTAATGGAAGCTCTTTCCTCGTTGGTGTGGTGAGACATAAGCGTGCAATTAATATCTAATGCTTGCATTTTCATTAACTGTTCATAGTGTCTGAGGTGGTGAGAGTTGTACTCTCTGCAAGTGGAGCAGCTAGCAGTTTTAACACTATGGGGCTCATGTATAAACACTTGTCACACGCAGATTACGCCAAATAATGACGCAATCTGCGTATGCGCCAGTGTATAAAGCAGGTTTTGGGAGCCTGCAATGCCTTCGCCAAATACGCACAAGGAAATTGTGCCAGGTCAACCTTTTGTATGAAAAAAATCAGCACTGAAAAGTGACGGATTTGTGTCTGAGGTTTGGCGGAGTTCCCTCTCCCGCACTGCAGTGTCGGGACTTAGAAAAAGGCGAAATCGCTGTCATACCTAATGAACGACGATTGGGATTTTTATAAAACTCCTGACACTTTGCAGTGCGGGAGTTTTCTACATAACCCCCTATGTGTTTAAGGATTTTTATTGCTAAGTCAAGTGTGACTGGACAGAGAGCACAATATGGTCATTCTCTGAAAGGAAGCATTGAACATCTAGTGTCTTCACTCATTGTGACAGAACGCAAACTTCAGCAAGAAAAATGCTTCCTGTGGGCATTACCTTAGGCTGAAATTCACTCTTAGGAAAGCTTTTTAGGTTACATGCATATCTGCAATTTATGTAAGCCTGTACTTAACATGTGAGGCCAAAGGAACAGGTGGCTGAGTTTACACACTAAGACAGGGGTGTCCAAGTTTGTTCTGCAATGGGCCACTTCACCGTAAATCTATTTGTGTGTGGGCTGCATTGATGTTTCATTTAAGAAAATGTGTGTGTGTGTGTGTGTGTATGTATGTGTATGTGTATGTATATGTGTATGTATATATATATATATATATATATATATATATATATATCCGTGCACTCACAAGCAACAGTATTTAGTGTTAGGACCCACCAATATTGGAGTACTTTGACGTGGTGGTGGGCTTAGCATAATATGACCAAATATGTAACCAAACCTTTTCATTTTTTGGTGGAAGTGTCCCTTTAACAACTATTAATTATCAAGATCATCTGTATTATATCATGTACACTTTTAGGGTAGTTTCCAGTCGTTATGTCTTTTGTGTAATTCCAGTGTTGCAAGGCCTTTCTGATTTGTGGAACTAGCTGAAGTGCATTTATGAATGTAATTATTAATAAATCCTTTTAAAATAACTGTTATCACATCATAATCTGATTATCCATTTATAAAATTACATTTTCATAACAAAGATTGGTTAGTGATGGCTAACAAACATGACAAACAAAAATAGAAGACAAAACTTTTTCTTGCTTTGTTTGCGTCTGTATAATAGGGCTTCAAACAATGAAGCTTACATCAAAACAGTGTAAAGATATTTTACTAGTGGATATATTTATAAAAAAGAATTTAAGTTAAGAAGTTAAGTGTCGTGCAAAAAAAAGCCACAATCCCTCTTTGTTTAGTATAGAAACAGTCGGTCTGTTTCACAAACAAAAGTAGATGGGGAAGAAACTCACTTCTCTCAAACTATTTGACTTGGACACAAAGGCCTCTATGAGATAGAGTTCCATGTAAGAAGTAAAATATAGAATTGTTGAGACCACACACTATATGAGTACTTTGACGCAGTGGTCGGCTAAGCATGATATGGCCATATGTTGTGACTAAATCTCCAATCTAAGATGCTTTTAAAATAGCGTTAATAAATATTAAAACTTTTAGTTCTGTGCTGATTATATATACATTTTGGTCACTGCAGCAGCACACTGTATTACATGTTTAGAGTTGGACTCCATTCCATTGTTATTAAATGAAAATATAACGGAAGACATTATTCTGAACTAAGTCTGTGCAAGCCGCCATGCGTCCATACGTATATGTTGCATTATAATTTGTAGAACTGTATCAATTGACTTTAAGAATGGTTTTCTATGTCAATAAATGGTTATTTAGGACTGCTTTATCGCTGTCTTTGTGTTTATTTTTCAGGGGACCTGTTCAGTGCCTTGGAGTTTCCATTTCTCTATTTCTATAGGTTTCATAGTGGCTGCTGTGCCAGGTAATGTCAAGATTTTCTTATATTTATTTAACTTTTACTTTATTTTTAAAATTTAAATACATGTGTACCTGATCACCTCCCTAAATATTTTTTTCTATCTCTTCCAGTGGCATTTTAGGTTTTGTTTTAATGTTAATGTCTGTAAAGTTAAGGAGCAGTGTATCTTCTGCGCACTACGCTTCTTGGAGCTTCCTCGCCAAGGTAAAGTTTGTTTTGAAAATTCAGTCATTTAAACTTATTTAGTGTTACTGTATCAGACATTGCGTAAGTTAAATGTTTTAAAATTATGATTGGACGTAAATGGTGCTATAACACTTATATTTATGAACCTTGATCTATGTTTTTACATTCGGTCAATCAGGGCCGGCGCCATCTATAGGCGAAGTTAGCACCGGCCTAAGATGCATAAGACAGACAGTGGAGGGGGAGTATAAGAGAGAGACAGACAGGGGGACACTTTAAGAAATTGACTTATTTTCTTTAAAAAGAAACAAAACAAAAGTGTTGGCTTTTGTGTATGTGACTGTCACTGTGTGTTTGTGTGTGTGTGTGCGCGCGTGGTTTATGTGGCGTTATCTGGCTCTTTAAAAACTAAATTAAATTGGTCATGCCCTGTTCTACCGACATTTCAGCATCCCAAGAATTGTATGTGGATTGATTTTCTTGTGTGGCTGCAACTGCTCTGTACAATGCCGGCCTTGGCAGGTACATTACTGAATAAGTTAGCAAATTTAGAATGCTATTAGATACTTACATTTGAATGCATACATTATTATGATTATTTAACCTTAATATGCATTTAAATCATTGATGGGTGGAGTCAAGTGTGTGGCAAAACAAGGTTTCTCCTAGGGTGGCAAAAACTGCAGTGCAGGAAGGGGGCCTGGCAAGAGAGATCAGAATTTTCTCAATTGGCATGAGAGCTAGACACTATTCCTAACTGCCCCCATGGCTCCCTGGTGATCCACCGTGCGGACTGAGCATGTCGAATCAAACACCTATTACTCTACTTCTCTTAACATCTGGTGCTCTGACTGCTGGATGTGTAAGGGAGCAGAGCAGGGAGAAGCTATTTTCCCATGATGCCCTGCTGGGTTTGCTTACGGCTGTCAGTGTTTTTAAGAAAAAGAAATGGATCTGACTGATTTCCTAGGGGGCATAATTACCTTATATTAACACCTTTTGGACAATTTTTTAAATTCAGTTGAATTCTCTTTTTTTTTTTTTTTAATTTAAAAGAAAATGTTTTTATCACTTTTGTTATTATAACATCTCGTGGACACTAACTTTAATATTAAACATATAATTATTTGTGATTTTTCTTTAGTATTTTAACTGTTGAGCTACACTGGCCACTGTTCTTACTGTGGTATGGTTTGTATTTCTTTTTTCTTTTCTTTTTCATTTTGTATCCCATGGAAAACCTAAATCCCCAAGAATCATGATTTTCCAGCCTGTAATTAGCATGTCTGCTTTTTTCCATGACATCATTTGTAAAACAGCGTGAACACTATATAGAGAGGCACAGATGGCTTGTTTGTCTCATTGGCTATTTAGAGTGTATTAGGCTATTTTGGTGTATTTACACTAGAAATTATGTTTGTAAAAACCATAAGAAGAATAAAGGAAATAGGTAAAATGTTCTCTTTTCTCTGGGCTCTTAACGTTCTTTTTTTTTTTTTTTCTTGGTTCAGCAGGGGGAAATGATATTTTAATTAACCTATTTTGAGTTTAATTATCTGGTTTATGCTCTATTTTACAAATGGATGTTTTCATACCTCTTCGAGTTTAATTACTTTATACAGTGGCATCTGCAGCAATCCTATTTAGGGGAGCACAAGGAGTGATGGGAACAAATGTAGGGGGCTATGCTACAACACAGAATGTGCTGACTGCCTCTAAATGAAGTCTAGTAGCAGTAAAGAGCGACAGAAGTGATATCTGATCATTTCCATCACTCTTGCTGGCTGTGCCCCAGTGGGCCAAATTTTGGTGTTGCTTAATGCCTTGACATCATAATATGGGAAGTTAAAGAGCCCGTTAGAAGTGTGAACACCTTCGGACACCTCCAGAGGATGACTGCAGTTTACATATTATCATACCACCACTGACTAATCAACGAACCAAGACTTGACTCAGTTGATATAATTTGCTTTCCATTCTTAACAATGTGATGGGTACTTGTATTTGAGAGATGCATTTCACATTTACCTTGTATAACATGCCTGATAAAGGCACCCGAGAGGTCTTGCAAGCTTGCACTCTAAACTTGCCAATAAAGATATCAACCTATCTCTACTTGTCTCCTATATTCAGATATTCAGTATGTCTTTCTAAAGATTCCTTTGAGGACCAAATGTAGTGTATTTTTATACAATTTAGGGTATTTGCCACTCAAATAAATACTGCCAATGCTATTACCTCCATAGACTTAACCCCTTAACGACAGGTGACGTGCCAGGCACGTCAGGGCAAATCGAGGACTTGCCGACAGGTGACGTGCCTGGCACGTCATGCACTAAATGGAGTAAAGAAAGCGACCAGCGGTCGCTTTCTTTACTCTAACGGTGTTGCTACAATGCCTCTAGGTAGAGGCATTGTGCAACACCCCCCAAATGTGCAGGGGCGCGCTACGATCACTCCACGGAGTGATCGTAGCAGCCATTTAAAAATGGCTGCGCCCGCTGCACACATGTGCTTAGAAAGCGAACGATCGTTCGCTTTCTAAGCATCTCCGGTGTTGTTAAAGTGCCTCGCCAGCGAGGCACTTAACAACACCGTTCTGCTCCCCAGAGCCGATGGTGGTCGCTCTCCTGAGCGACCCCATCGGCTCAGTAGAAGGGAACGCTGCCTGTACAGGCAGCGTTTCCCTTCTAATGGCAAGAGCATCGGAAGTGAAAGTATTTCACTTCCGATGCTCTAGGGGGAGCCAATCGATGCCGGCACAGCAGATCTATGTGATCTGTGTGCAGGCATGTATGGTAAGTGCTCTGATGAGCACTTACCATACTGTCAAAGGCAATATTAGTAAATATTGCCTTTGATAAGTATTGATCTGCCTCCCTCACCTTACTACTTTTAGTAAGGGAGAGAGACAGATCAGATCAAGTAAAAAAAATAAAATAAAATAATAAAAAAAATATTTAATAAAATTTTAAACACCAAGGGCTTTTATAAAAGCCATTTAACCCCTTCCCTGCCATTGATCGCTGTGTACGCAGTGATCATACACAGCAGCACATTTTTTGCTTTCTGTGCATTTTTTAGAGGTTATTTTTTTTTACTGTAATTCATTACAGGATAAAAAAACCTCTTTTAAGAGAGATTAACCCCTTTCTTGCCGTAGATCACTGCCTAATCAGCGATCTGACGCAAATGCAGCAATCTTGCTGCAGAAGCATTTTTTATTTTTTTTTAAACTTTTTTATTACACCCGTCACGTGTTAATTATACCCGCTAGGGGACTACGTTTAACGTAAAAAATTTTTTTTAGCTGTCTGAGCGCATTTATAGCGATCAGTAACAGCTGATAAGTGACAATGGCGGGTTGGCGTTTGCTCAGATGAGCATCACCATTCGTCTGGTTAGATCAATATGTGTAAATATTTGATCTGACCCGTGTAGATCTGCCTCCCTCTCACTTGAGTTTTAGTGAGGGAGGGAGACAGAGCTGTATAATGTAAGTTTTTAATTATAATATATTTAATAGAATTGAGACCCAAAGGCTTTTAAAAAAGCCGTTTCCAGTATTTAACCCCTTCCCTGCAATTGATCGCTGTGTACGCAGTGATCTTACACAGCAGCACATTTTTTGCTGTCTGTGCATTTTTTTAGGGGTTATTTTTTTTACTTTGATTTATTACAGTATATCAAAGGCTCTTTTAAGAGCTATTAACCCCTTCCTTGCCGAATATCACTTCCTAAGCATCACATATGGTCACTGCCTAAGCAGTGCATATGGTCACTGCCTAAGCAGCGCATATGGAGCAATCTAGTCGCCGAAGGATTTTTTTTTGCCATCAGCATTTTTTTTGTCAGACTCACTAGGGGTTAATTATACCCACTAGGGGATTACGTGTATTCCTTTTGAAGCTGTCTGAACGCGTGTATAGCGATCAGTAACAGCCGATCAGTGGCAAAGGTGGTTTGGTGATTTCTCAGATGAGCATCACCATTCGTCTGGTTCATAAATATTGTTCTGACCCATATGGATCTGCCTCCCTCTCCTCACTTGAGTTTTAATGAGGGAAAGAGACAGATCTGTATAACATAATTTTTAAATTGTAATAAATTAAATAAAATGTTAATAAATTGTGAGTCCCAAGGGCTTTTATAAAAGCCATTTCTTTTGTATAGTGTAGTGTATTAACCCCTTCCCTGCCACTGATCACTGCACAGCAGAACATTTTTTCTTGTCTGTGCATTTGTAGGGGTTAATTTTTTTGTACAGTACTACAAAGGCTCTTATAAGAGCTATTAACCCCTTCCTTGCTCTACATGTTCAAATTCCAAGTTTGAAAATCAAAAAGCGCACCTCTCAAATGTAGCCTTTCAACCCCTAACAAAGCTGACAAAGCTATGCATGGGTGGTATCCCTGTGCTCGGGAGATGTTGCTGAACATATATTGTGGTATTGTTTGTCAGTGACACATACCGAAATATGTGAATTTGTGTCTAAAGTGCAATGTATGTGGGAAAAAATACACAATAAAATGACTACCACAAACTTTGACAAAGGCTGGTGGTAGAATTGGTGCATGGAAAGTGTTAAAATAACACCATTTAAAATAGCCTAGGGTGTCTACTTTTACAAAATATATACTTTTTGGGGTAAAATACACTGTCCTACTTAAAAAAAAGTCCCAAATGAAAGATGGGCTCAGGCTGACTACACGTCAATATTCCAAGTTGAAAATGCGCACCTTCACAATGTGGCCCTTTAGCCCCCAAACAACCCAACAAACCTATGCATGGGTGGTATCCCTGTACTCAGGATATGTTGTTGAACACATATTGGGTTATTGTTTGGCAGTGACACATACCAAAATCTGTGAATTTATGTCTAAAATACAATATTTGTGAAAAAAAACCACACAAAAATTACTACCACAAACTTTGACAAAGGCTGGTGGTAGAATTAGTGCATGGAAAGTGTTAAAATACCACCATTTGAAATAGCGTAGGGTGTCTACTTTTAAAAAATATATGGGTTGATGGGGTAAAATACACTGGCTGGTTTCAAATATGTCCCAAATGGGACATGGGTGCAGGCGGTCTGCATGTCAAAATTTTAATTTGGAAAACCAAAAACTGCACCTACCAAATTTGGCCTTTTACTCCCCAAACAACCCAACAAACCTATGCATGGGTGGTATCCCTGTACTCAAGAGATGTTGCTGAACACTTATTGGGGTGTTATTTGGCAGTGACACATACCAAAATCTGTGAATTCATGTCTGAAGTACAAGGTTTGTGAAAAAAAAACACAAAAAAATTACTACCACAAACTTTGACAAAGGCTGGTGGTAGAATTAGTGCATGGAAAGTGTAAAAATACCACCATTTGAGATAGCCTAAGGTGTCTTCTTTTAAAAAATATATGGGTTGATGGGGTAAAATACACTGGCCGGTTTCAAATATGTCCCAAATGGGACATGGGTGCAGGCGGTCTGCATGTCAAAATTTTAATTTGGAAAACCAAAAACTGCACCTACCAAATTTGGCCTTTTACCCCCCAAACAACCCAACAAACCTATGCATGGGTGGTATCCCTGTACTCAGGAGAAATAGTAGAATCTATTTAGCATGTTTTTTCGTTCGCTATTGTCGATGAGGAGAAGTTGTTTCAAATAAAAACAAAGAAATTTGTGTATTTTTTTTTTTACCATATTTTTTTTTTTTTTTTAATAATATGATAAGATATGATCAAAAAGATGGCATCCATAGAAAGCCCTTCTTGTCCCGATAAAAACAATATATAATATGTGTGGGTACAGCAAATGACAAAGAAGAAAATTACTGCTAAACACAAACAGCACAGAAATGTTAAAATAGGCATTGTCCAGAAAGGACAAAAATGTTTCAAAGGCTCTGTCCTTAAGGGGTTAATATTGCCCACAATACTGGCTGGCAACATACAATATAATTGTGTACTCGTTTTTAAGGCTAGCAGAGGGTACTAGATAGGTACTTTTTGCTTGTGTAACTTTTTTTATTTATTTTTATTTTATCCTTTTCTTGTAAAATCTCCCAGCAACAAATGAAATGACAATTTAGTAAGTAAACTATGCACATTGTACATCACATGTAAAATCAAGCATACTTTGTTTACACCCATAAGCAAACTGTTATCTAATGGTTTCCTACATCCTGCATTGACTGGTTCAGGATAATGTTGGCAAGCTGGTTTTTAACAAATGGTTAAAAAAAAGATGACATTTGTTGTATTTATTTTGGGAGCAATGACCCTTCCAGAGATTACTGTGAGACTCAAATATGACAACAATGTGGTGCTGGACTTAAACAAAGTATGTCTTTCCTCTCATTTTTGTTTGTACTTGGACACTCAGACTCCAGAGGAAAAGCTTGGCTCAGTACTTTGTGGATCACTGGACACATGAAAAGAAATGTCCTTCTCCTGTCTGCTGGGTCCTGCTGCATGGCATTGCAAACACAGAATACTATGTGTTTATATCAGGACCAATGCAATAAAGAGAGGGAATTGAGAAGGAAACTTCAAACGTTAGGCCCAAGTAGCTGAGTTGGAAAAATGTCCAATGCGGCTGAATGGGAAAATGTTTCCAACTCCGCTACTTTGGCCTTAAGTTTTATATTCCCATCTCAACTCCCTGCAATTCTCTCTTTGAGTGGATAATATTGTGCTCTGCTGGTTTAAATGATCGCATGCTATCTTCTCCCTTTAACAATCTAGTTAATAATTTTGTTTCATCAACAAAGTTGTACAAGCAAAATGAATGGGAAACTAGTTACCACCTTAGAAATGGCTAAAACCTGTAAATGTAAACCAGGCGTGCTTGTTGCAGCTGCAGGCGTGTGACATTCAGAGATTTATATTTGTATTATGCCGTGTCTTTCTGGCCAGTCTGGGGAAGGGCTGTTATCTTCCAGTGGTGCTGCCACATGCTCAGTACTTCTCCTCTCATATTGCACTTCACTGAATTAGTTAGGGTGGAGTTGTTATTTGATATCGTGTTTGATTTAACAAATGTTCATGCAAAGCTCAAAGTATGCACAATTATCAAACGGCATCAACTAACTAGAAAATTAACCTTTAGTGCACTGGCACTAATAAGTACAGCTTTCTACATAGCTCTGTGTCTGACTTTACTGTGAGCACATCCAAGCCTTGAGTAGCTATTTTATTTATGAAGTGATTTTCATTGTAATCACTGTTTTATTTCCAGAACCCTGATGAGAGCTTTCAAATGTTAGTGGGACTGGCCATTCATTATTCATAAGTTTAGGTTTAGTGGCCACATGTTTTTAAATAGGGTTACTATATTCTGGTGACTAAAAAAAGAGAACATGCACCCACATCCCTTGCCATTGCACATACCGCACCTGAATACATCCATATAACTTCTCCAGCACCCACTTTTTCACGCCCAGGACTTGTAGCACCCACTGGTCTTGCCCCCAGCACTGACTGCACTCACAGGGCTTGCCCCCAAGTACCTATTGTACTCACAGGGATTGCCTACGGGCACCTATTGCGCTCACAGGGCTTGCCCCCGCGCACCTATTGCACTCGCAGGGATTGCCCCGGGCACCTATTGCACTCGTAAGGCTTTGCCCCCGGGCACCTATTGCACTCGCAGGACTTGCCCCCGGGCACCTAATGCACTCGCAGGGCTTGCCCCCGGGCACCTAATGCACTCGCAGGGCTTGCCCCCGGGCACCTAATGCACTCTCAGGGCTTGCCCCCGGGCTCCTATTGCACTCTCAGGGCTTGGCCCCCGGGCTCCTATTGCACTCGTTGCTGGTTTGATTTAGGAATAGGCAAAGTGTCCATACAAAGACACCAATGTCTGTTACAAGGTGAAGACATGCTTGCCAGCTTATTTGGCACGAAGCCCCGGGACATAACTGGGCCTAAGGGGGAGGTTATGCAATGCGGTATGACGTCATGCAACATTGGCTGACCCTGCAGGATTCAGCTCCGTCCTGCTCGGTACAGATGTTGGGAGCTATGTTTAAACACAATATGGCCTATACAGACGCAGTATTAATTCTGGCACAGACACGAATTTGACGATACAGGCCCACCAAAATATTGGCACCAATAGGTGCAGGTTCACAGAGTTGGTCCCTACCCCTACGTCTTCTCCAAAACGGATCGGATTGGTGTAATATTTACTGCCACATGACTGGTAAGTCCTCTCTTGGAGCATTGTAATCCGTGCAGGGAACAGCATTTCCAGATTGATATAGATAATTTAGAGAGTCCAGAAAAGGGCTACAAAAATGTCTCATGGCTTCCAAGATCAAAATTCTCAGGAAAGGTTAAACATCGCAGGAAAGATGAGAGAGAAGAAAGTTGATATAAATAATTTAAATATGTAAAAGGTGATCAACTAGGTAATGGAGGAGAGTACATTTAACACTAAGTAATCTTGCCTTGGTAGTGTTTCTCCCCTTAAATCTCTGAGTTTCTCCCCTTTTCTGAGAGTCTGGCGGATGCATGGCTTACAGCAGGACTGGCAGAGTTTAATACAGTGACGGCTGTCTTGAACATAGGATTTGGCCTAGAACCGAATCTGCATTGAGAATTTTTTTCAGTAAACAGACACCTGTTGTTCTCTGGATTTACAGTATTTAACAGAGTGGTAAATATGTTAATGGCTTTTATAAGGTTTTGGTTTGAGCATCCTGTGGAGAGGAAAGAGCACACCACTAATTACTGCTGACTTCCACTGATAGAGAAATGTCACAGATTTCCTGTCTGCCAACCTGCTGTCACCAGCTACTATAAAATGCAAACTCCATAAATTATACAACTCGTAAACACTAGAAAGATGGGTATTGTCTAGCTGTTGCATCAACGGAGCACCTAGCTTTTTCTCTGTATGTTGTATACGATCCTCTACTTTTACATTGCAAATCATTTTGCCGGTGTTCTAAATTCAGCAAAATACTAATAAGGTGGGATGAGAGACATAGGTTGCCAGAGCAACAGCAATGCATAGGTCACACTTGATATACAGCTTTTAGGAGATAGCAAGTGTTGAGGAAAAAAATGATAAATGATCAGTTTCTTTTCATTTATGGCAATTATCCAAAAAAAAATGTAAATTTAAATACAGCAGACTTGGTTAGAAAAATGACATGGTGGCACATTAAACAAGCTAGCATTATATCTTCATGAAGCACTAGCAAACTGTCTAGCAAATATATAGGTGTTAGCCTTTCTGCTGAATGCTATTGGGCCTTTTGCCTTGAGGAATATACTGATTTATAGCAGGAGGTATTACATTTTTCTTGAACTCCGCTTCCTTCATTTAAGAGATATATAGTGTGTTTGTGCAGATAAATGTATGTATATGATTTTGCTAAGTGTTCGTGAAAGTATTACTCAGTGTCTGAGAACACAGACAGCTGGCACTGCTTCTTAAATACCTCTTTTAATCTTTAAACACAGAACACTGTTTCATACATAATATTGTGCAATAATAACAGATCCTCCCATCTCCGGATATCTGAATAGGAATAAGACTGTGTGCCAACAGCAGTTAATGTTGCCATACAAACTAATAACTAAAATGCCATTTTAAATGGGGGAAGGGCCAGTTTTTCTTTCCAATTAACGGCCTTTGCTTCGGTCAGTTCAGCTGTAAATCTTTTAATTCAGCCCTGCGGTACTGTTATTTTTTGTTTGTTTTGTTCTTTTTATGTGTTTTTGTTTTTGGACATTTGGAGACCAATTCTGTGAGTGCCAAATGAGTTGTGCAACCTTCCCATAGTCCTTTGCACAGGCTTCTGGTCCGTAAAGGGATTAACACCGAAATTACTATAATCCACAGAGCTGCATAGCTCCTCAGTAAGGCATACTGCCATTTGTGTTTATTTAACACATACAGTGCTTGTTGGGCTTTTTACGTTGAGAGACCAGCTGTAACAATAGTGCGGAGAGTTCTGTTGGCTCTCCAAATAAATGTTCTACTGGCTCTCCCAATAGATGCAAACAAACGGTGTTTATTATGGCCCATAGTAAAAATAAATAAAATAAAAATACTCCTTTAAAAAGAACAACTATTTCTACAATAAATCTCAAAATGTGATTTATTTCTTTTTTTGCGCCAAGAACTGAATAACTGATCTAAACTACCAATATTTTGACTCTTTTACTAAGGTGGTGTACAGTCTTTTTTTCCCTTTAATTTGATTTCCATGGGTTATCTCGAGCCCCCATGTACAGTGCAGTTTATTGTGGTTTCTGATGAGTCCTATGTAGTGGTTTGTGCTTCTTGGCTTGCAAAGTATGCTTTTTTGTTTTTGTTTTCTTGTTAAATTTGTCACAGGGGAGTAATTAATTGAACTTCTTATGCTAAGTATATCAACTTAATATATTCACCATCTGGGGCTTTTATATTATTTTTGCAATTTTAAAATGAATTTGTATTTTTGGCAGTAGTCTGGACTTGGTGTGTTGCAAAATATGGAAAGATGAATTAAAAACACATTTATGTCTCTTAGTGACATTCATTTATTGGTTTTCTTTTATTTTTTGAGCACTGGGCTGAATTAAAACTAGTATATATATTATTGATAATGGGTCCCTTGAACATGTTTTTTTGGAATTCTTTCAGTTTTTGTTTCATTGTTGTGTATTTTAATAAGGCTTGTCCCATTAAATTGGTGGAAGAATATAGGTGGAAACAAACATAATTGTCAAGGTACAAAAAAATCATATTGAACTTATTGAATGTGGGTCTAGGGTTGCCACCTTTGTCTCTCGAAAAATATGGGCTATGCACTGCCTCCACTTAATATTGGTCTCAAACCAATTCTTTTTACCGGTCAGGCCAGGTGGCAACCCTATGTGGGTCCAGAAATTACCTGTAATATTAAAATAGATGAAACATGTTGACAACATGTTGGTGATGCAGCCTCATCACAAGCCTGTCAGTCATAGGTCCTCGGACAGTAATTGCCCTTCATGTGCTGTCGTTCCTCCCCCTTTTGTAGGCCGGAAATAACCTTTATAAACCCTTGCAGAGGTTTTGCCCAGCCTCTTTTTTTCACCAAAAGAATCCGTTTACCACTTACCAGCTATGATGGACGCTCTGCTGTCTCAGTTGAGGGATGCTGCAGTTCTGCATGGAGTGGCTGCAAGACCGTATTAATACAACATTAGGTACTTTGCCTTCTCCCTCTCCCATTCCCTCCCCTATCCAAACTGCTAATCCCACCTCCACCCCCCCCCAACTCCAGGTCGCTCTAGGGCTGCTGGCACTAGAAGGTCCAGACCCCTTTCTAGATTTACCCCTGAACCCCAAGAGGCCCCCACTGCATCCCAGCCCCAGGCCCCTGTTCCTAAAAGGAGAAAGAGAGCAGCTGCAAAAAAGTGTCAGTCTGCCTCTCTTTCCTCCCCTACACCACAGTCCCTGATTCCCAGGGGCTGTGCCACTAGGGCCTCTCCTGGATCGTCCCACCCCTCCATTGGATTTGGTGGCCCCAACTCCCGCGCTGGGCTGCCCGCCCGCCTTGGGCCTAGTGCGCTAATTGCAGCTTATGCACTGACCCCGCCCCCTACCCCCTCCTTGGGGTCGGCTGGTGCTGTGGTCGAGAAGCGAGGTGCACAAATGTGCTACCTCCTTCCTGCTTACCTGCTCCGGCGCCCATACGTCCTCTTCATTCAGCTGCTTCTTGCATGTCCGATGAGAAGGTTGCGAGACGCGCTTCTGTGTGCCACGTGGTTTCCCTATGAGATGTTGCCAGGGAATAACATCAGCGCGAGCAAAGGCCGCAAATGTAATCTCGGCGGCCTGTGCAGATTAACCCCTACACGGCCAGACACTACAGGGGATCTCCGCCTAGGGAGGGATCCGGATCCCTCAATTGCCCCAGGGCCTCATCTGTCACTCATGGTAGTGACAGGCAGGGCTCTGGGGGCTCCTCACTTAGGCAGGTTAGGGGCTGCACTGCAAAATGCAGTCAGTCCAGGTTTAGTAGGTCCCCTAGTAGGTGGGGGTGGGGGGGCAATGAAGGAGATAGGGGGCCGGGGACCTTCTTTACAGAGGGGTCTGGTGGGTCAGAGCAGCATGCCCCGCGGCCACCACTCCTCCAGGTCACTCTCACACCATCATGACTCCTCTGCACCGTCCACTTCTCTTCTCACAATCTCGATGGGGATCTCCGGTTCCTGAGCCCACAGCGGTCCCGACTCCGGGCCACCAGTCCAAGGGTGAGTCCAATGTTATCTCTTCTTCTATCCCTAACCCACACATTCACAGTGCTGTTTCACACATTTGGCCCCCTAATGTGGTTAGATCTCAGGGTTCCACGGGGGAGGTCGGCGGAATATCTCAGTTAGTGGAGAGCCTGACTAGCGTTCTAAAATCTTTTCATTCAGGGGGTCTCACTGCAGCAGTTAACCCCCTTCTATCGCAGGTGTGGGAGGTGTATACGGCAGTGGTACAGGGCCCCTGGCTATAGTCCCTGACCCAGCTGCCCCATCTGTGGCCACACCTGCGATAGCTGAGGCCAAGTCTCAAGACGTGGACCCAGTCTGGCTAGCGGACTAATCCCAAGGGGATATTTATGTTCGTTTCGAGGGCCCCATGGGAGCTCATCTCAAGCAGGAGTTGCGCACAAAAATTTGCCATGAGGCATATGTGGAGTTGTTTACCCTCCTCCCCTTAGAGAAATTTTAATGTAAACGCTGTTTCCAAACCTGATGATCATAAGAAGGAGGACAAGGAGAAGAAGAGGTATTGCATCATTCCTCGGACATTCTCCAACTGGCTTCAGGCTTTTTCCATCTTGGCTAATATAATTGCAGAAAAGAACCCGGAACACTATGGCGGACTCTTTTGCTACTTGGAATCCATCCATGAAGCCTATATGGTTTATGGCGGCCAGTCCTGGCTTTGTTATGACGAGGAGTTTCGGTAGCGCTTGGCAGTCAGAGATGGTGCCCGGTGGGATTACAGGGACATAGCATTATGGTTGAGGATAATGGCTCCTGATCGCAGCGCAATCCAACCCTTTGTCAGCGCCTGCTGGTCCCTCTGCCTCAGGGCCCCAGCTTTGGCAAAAAAGGGTAAATACTGGCTGTTCAATGATTCCACCTGCAAGAGGGGGAATCAATTTAAATTCAAACACGACTGCGCAGGTTGTGGGGACAATCACCCCAGTTTAAATGTTTCAAGCGGAACAAGGGGTGTACTCCTGGAAGATGTACGGCATCAGAAGGACTCTGGCCCTCCCGGGCTCTCCCTTGTTAACACACAGATAAATGGCTCTGCGCTGTCCTGGTTCCAGTTTCTTACTGTTTTTCGTGTTTAGTATCACTTGCTATGGATCCTTCTGCCTTTGGAGCCCTCTCCTTCAGAATAGGGGCGGCCTCGGAAGCAGCTAGGTGGGGATTGGGTGATTCAGTGGTTAAGCTAATTGGTAGATGGGAGTATGCCACTTCAAATCCTATATCCAACCCCATCTTGTCTAGTGGCTGTCCCTTGCGACCGGCCTCTCCCTCACAGGGTTAGGTTTCCTTTCTCTTCACTATGCTGGCATGTGTTTTACAAAAAAAAAAAAAGTTTCGAGTGTTTTATGCTTTTTATGTTCTATTTCTATAAAAAAAAAGTGTGGTTATGTCGTACTTGGTTGGTACATTACACCTTTTCGGGGGGGATTCCTATGCTATTCTTTCATACTCCTTGTGCTGCAGGACAAGGATGGTGGGACACTCATTAGTTTACTGGGCAGCCAGGTGGACTGTCCCAAAGGTGGTCTTTTGGGTCTCTGCCAGACACAGGTCAATCTGCAGTGGATGGGATGTGGGGGCATGCGCTGGAGTGCACTGCCTGGTCACGTGGCTCAATCCGTTTTGCTCCTTGGTTCACCCCATGTGCTGGTTCTACACCGAGGAGGTAACAATCTATGTTACGTGCCACTGAGGGAGCTGACCTCAAGGTGGACATTCTTCGGCTATGACTTCAGTTTCCTGATCTGGTCATTGTATAGTCAGATGTTATTTCCAGACTGTGCTGGCGGGGTGCGTGGTCTCCTTCTTCAGATGTGGAGCTGGCTAGGAAGAAGCTGAACAGTGCCATCTCACGCTTCATGGTTTACAATGGTGGCCTGGTGGTGCGTCATCCAGTGTTGGACAGTTCAGATTCCTCCCTGTATTGCAGGAATGGCGTCCACTTAACTGATATTGGTTTGGATATGTGGAATCTGGCAATACAGTCCAGGATCGAAAAGGCAGTAGTGGTGTGGAGGAGCCAATAGTGGGTAAGGGTTCACATGCATTGGCAGGGGGTACACGAGGTCAGACGTCAGTGCAGAGGGGTTAGCTATCTTGGGGTATGGCCAACCCGGGAGGCAGTAGCTCTGGTAGCTATCCTCACGGGCTCCACGCGGACTTGTCCCTGGGGAGTGAATATCAGACAGCTACCGTGCAGGAGCAGCGACGCCAGTAGCCAGATAATTGGTTTATGCTTATGTCTGATCCTTGGGTCCCCAATCCTAGACATGCTACCGCTTAGTTTTGTATACATGCTTGTGTTTAAAATGTTTGTTTTTTATCTAGGGTATACAAGTTATACTACAGGTTGAATGGTTTTACATTTTAATGTGTTCAAGATTTAAGTTACTGATAAAAATATAAAACTATTTTGCAGTATTTCTTAAACAAATACTGTGACCTTTCTATCCAGTTCGTTGTCTCTGTATTTCTTGGGGGGAGGCTGCGTTAATTCTCCATACCTTTCTTGACAACATGGCACCGATGATTACACACGTGGTGGGTTTTCCTTTATAGACATGACTTTAAGCTGGGATATTATTGGCATATTCCTTCCATTGTCATTGGCATATAATTGCTACAATTTAGCATAATTCTAAAGACCATCCTATATTAGTTTGTACTTTCAACTGAGAGAGTTACTTGCTCTTGTTGGGGTTTTTTGTGTGTTTTTTGCAGCATCCTTTATTTCCATGGCTCCAGGCTTCTTTCCCACATGCAGCCTAATGTTCGTTTTCTCTCTGCGGTCATCCCCTTTGTGGTTTTTCCTGGGGTGGTAAATGCTTTTCAAAACTAGTAAAAAAAAAAAAAAATGTTGTTTCTTTTGCTTCAGTAACTGGAAACATTATTCATTATTGAACAATGGCAGTGCAGACTGTGTACTTGGGTACACCTTTGTTATGAGGTGCCCAGGGAACAACCTTTGGCCCAGGGTAAGGGGAACATTTGAGTGATGCAACTTCCTCAACCCACCCATCATCAGTGATTAGACACAGACAGACGAGAGATTTGTTGACAGATAAGGTCCAGAGATAGACAGACAAGACAATTTGGCAGAAAATCCCCAAAATAGTGTAGTTGGAAAGCACTCTATTAAATATCGGGGTGTACGCCTTAAACCTCATCCAGGTCCCCAGTAGTCAGGGGAAAATAACAAGACTTGAAAAAAGAACCTTTAATTAGGTGGTAACCTCAGTTGGAGTGCTGTGCAAATGTCATGTTTTCCTCCTAACAATTGGGTAGAAAGACAGACAAGACACAGAGACCAAAATGAACTAGCGAGGGGGAAAGTGCTTGATGAGAGAGAGTAAAACTGCTAAGAAGGTGAAACAACAAAGAATGGTGTGACAGATCGAGGCTCTCTGGGGATATGTGATACGAATGGGAAATGTTCGACCATTATAAAGTTATGTGTTTTTATGTGTTGAAATTAAAATGGCAATTCGCCTCTGTCCTGGAGATAATTGAATTACTTCCCAATTATCTCCAGGGCAGGGGGGAGGAAATCATAATGCCTGCTGGGAATAATCTGTGTCTGTGGGTCCTAAATTGGCTTATGTCTGTCTATTGTTAGTCTCCCATTGGGTCCCCTAGGGGAGAGTCCATCAAGTGGGAGACCTGCATAAATATGGGCGGGTAGCCCACAGTAAAAGCAGTTCATGTTTTACCCTCAACGCAGAGCGTGGTCTCGTTATTGGGGGTGGGGGGATCTACTAAACGGCGGTTTGTGCATCTGATGCTGAGGGTACTGTAACAATTGGTGGCAAGCGACGGGATGACCCTCATCGCCCAGAGAGACCACTGCATCCAGGATTAATGGAAATACCGTACGAAAGGCTGAAAAGAGATACCCTAAAGGATTTATTGGAACAGAGAGGCAGACAAGCCAGTAATCTCAGGAAAAGGGAGATTATTACAATATTAAACGAAATGGATGAAGTACCAGGGGCTGAAGGAACCAATGGGTCCAGCACAGCTGACAGAACCCCCAAGGAGGCAAGCTTTGACCGGGCGGTAAGAATTAGGCTGGCCCATTATGGT
The DNA here is from genome assembly GCA_036172795.1 of Pelodytes ibericus. NCBI lineage: Eukaryota > Metazoa > Chordata > Amphibia > Anura > Pelodytidae > Pelodytes > Pelodytes ibericus. Next base: position 70,581,738 of record CM069859.1, read on the forward strand.
CCCAACCCGACTATAGAGACCATTGACCGGGTCATAGCCGCTGTGGAAGCCAACCTGCTTCGTAAAGCGGTGCTGCAGCAGCCCCAGCCCCAGCAAATCCGGTGGAGAAAAAGAAAGTACCATTTACCGCATTTAAACCGTTTGTGGAGACAGAAGGAGAGATTGATGGGTACCTTGCTGATTTTGAGCGGCAATGTGCGCTACACAAGGTATCCCCAGAGGACTGGGTCACTATATTATCAGGCAAGTTATCCGGCCGGGCCAGTGACGCTTTTCGGGCCATTCCAGATGAGGAGATTGGAGATTATGTAGCAGTGAAGGAAGCTTTGCTCTCCAGGTATGCCGTTACACCGGAGGCATACAGGAGGCGGTTCAGAGACACTGCCAAGTTAGCTGGGGATTCGTGTGTTGAATGGGCATGTAAAGTGCACCGCACAGCTGCCCACTGGATGGCAGGGTGCCAAGCCGTATCCGGGGAAGAAGTGCTGCAGATGTTCTTACTGGAGCACTGTTTTGAGAAGTTATCCCCAGGCGTCAGAGAGTGGGTAAGGGATCGTAAACCCTACACTCTACATGAAGCAGCTCGCCTGGCAGACGAGTATACGGATGCACGTAAACTGGACAGTACCATGGGTAAACCTCCTGCCAGAGGAGAGTATCGCCAAGCATCACCCCCTCCAGCTACCATCTACCAACCACTGACGCACCGCCCATCCGCACCCCCTCCAGCTAATAACTATTACCAGCAACCCTGGTTCAACTCCCGGGACTACTCCCAACCTATCCGTTGTTTTGGGTGCAAACAGCTTGGGCACAAACGACCAGAGTGCCCTCTGAATAATGCTAACCAGAACCAGTCCTGGAGGAGACCGACCAGCGGGAACCAACGGCCTACTCCGCCTGTTGCCCACTGCGTAGAGGAGGAGGAATGTTGGGGCGTCCTACATGAGGCAGACCCTGTTCAAGCTGCCCACCGCGATAACCGCCAACAACACCGACAACTGGTTAAAGTAAACGGGAAGGAAGTCAGTGGTCTACGGGATACCGGGGCGACCATGACATTGCTCCAAAAACACTTGGTGACAGAGAATCAGCACACTGGGGACACCGTGGCTGTGAGAGTAGCCGGAGGCGCAGTGTTTCGCCTACCCGTTGCCCGGGTACATTTGGATTGGGGAGTGGGCGCCCGATATGTGAATGTGGGGATCATGAGGGACTTACCGGTGGATGTCCTCCTTGGAAATGACTTGGCTCCCCTTGTTTCTGCCTACGCTCCCATGGATCCCTCTGAAGCGAACGCTGTCACGACCCGTTCCCAGACCCGTGCCGCTGAGACCGGCCCACCGGCTGCCGAGACCCAGTTCAGACTCTCTACCCCGACTTGTACCTTAGATCAAGCCCCTTTAGGCTGGGACACCCCAGAGGTGTACGGGAGGGAAACCCGGGAAGACCCGACTTTAGAGAAGTATAGGGGCAGGGCAGATACTGGGGAAGAGGGGGTCAATGTGGAGCGTTACGAGTGGGTGGGGGATAGGCTGTACAGGATACCTAAACCGTCCCAGAGACCGAACACCCCTCCGCAGAATCGGCAGCTGGTGGTGCCTACGAAATACCGGCAGGAGATTCTGCGGATTGGGCATGATGTGCCATTAGCGGGCCATCTAGGCTTCCGCCGCACAGCTCATAGGATCACCCAAAATTTCTTCTGGCCTAATTTCAACCGAGATGTGCGGGTCTATTAGTAGACACCCCAACTAGAATGGATGCCTGTCTGGATTTGGTAATAACAAACAATGAGGAGCTTATCTCAAACATCCAAATAAGAGAACACTTGGGGAATAGTGACCATGATATGGTCTCATTTGAGATTAATGCAAAAAAGCAAATTGGTAACTACGCCACCAAAACACTTAATTTTAGAAGGGCTAACTTTGATGGACTAAGGGCATCGATTGAACATTTAGACTGGGAACGATTGTTTTCTGGACTAAACACAGAAGACAAGTGGAATGCCTTTAAGCACACATTACAAAAGTACACATCCCAATATATACCTTTGGGAAACAAATGCAAAAGACACAAATCAAAACCAATGTAGCTTACCGGTAACGTGAAACAGGAAATACAAAACAAGAAAATGGCATTCAAACATTATAGTAGTACAAAGAGGCCAACAAAGCCTGCAAAAAGGCAATTAAAATGGCTAAATTGGAAAATGAGAAAATGGTTGCCAAGGAGAGTAAAACTAACCCCAAAATGTTATATAAATATATAAATGGAAAAAAGCTAAAGAGGGAAAATGTTGGGCCCTTGTTATCCCAAATGGGAAATTTGGTCAGTGAGGACAGAGAGAAAGCAGACATTTTAAATACTTTATTTTCTTCTGTTTATACTAAGGAAGAGCAGATGGACGAGCCCCTGCTACAGGAAGTTATGGGACATTCGCCGCAAACATGGGATTGGCTGACACAGGAAAAAGTGCTTAAGCAATTAAACTCTGTTAAGATAGACAAGGCCCCAGGACCAGATGGTATACACCCAAGGGTACTTAGAGAGTTAAACATAATTCTGGCCAGACCACTATTCATGATCTTTAGGGATTCATTCAGTTCAGGTACAGTGCCAACAGACTGGCGAAAGGCGGATGTCATTCCAATATTTAAAAAGGGATCAAAATCTCTGCCAGGTAATTATAGGCCAGTGAGCTTGACATCTGTAGTGGGGAAACTATTTGAAGGATTGCTAAAGGTATACACTCAAGAATACATCTTGAACCAGAATATAATTAGTAAAAGTCAACATGGTTTTGTGAAAGACAGGTCTTGTCAAACAAACTTAATAACATTCTATGAAGAAGTCAGTAAAAATATAGATCTAGGTGTGGCAGTTGATGTGATCTATTTGGATTTTGCAAAAGCATTTGATACAGTTCCACACAAAAGGTTACTCTACAAATTGAGAGAAATAGGTTTGGGGGCAAATGTGTGTATGTGGATTGAAAATTGGCTAAAAGATAGAACACAAAGGGTTGTTGTAAATGGAAAATCCTCAAATTGGACAAGGGTATTAAGCGGAGTACCTCAGGGGTCTGTTTTGGGCCCTCTTTTTTTTTAATTTGTTTATTAATGATCTGCCACATTGTGCTGAGAGCCATGTCTCCGTGTTTGCGGACGACACTAAATTAGGTAAGGCAATAAAGACTAATCTTTTCTTTGCAGGACGATTTGGAGAGAGTGGGGGACTGGGCAGTAAAGTGGCAAATGAGGTTCAATATAGACAAATGTAAAGTTATGCATTATGGGAAAAATAATAACAAAGCAACATATACGTTAAATGGTTTTTCTCTGGGAAAAACTACTAATGAAAAGGATTTAGGAATAATTATAGACAACAAACTTGGCAACAGTGCCCAATGCCAGTCAGCAGCTGCAAGGGCCAATAAGATATTGGCATGTATAAAACGAGGTATAGATTCACGGGAGGAGGATATCATCTTGCCTCTTTACAAATCAATGGTAAGACCTCACCTTGAATATGCAGTACAGTTCTGGGCACCAGTCCTTAAAAAGGATATTAAGGAACTAGAAAAAGTGCAAAGGAGAGCTACAAAATTAATAAGGGGTTTGGAGGATCTTAGTTATGAAGAGAGACTTAAAAAATTGAATTTATATACGTTAGAAAAAAGGCGTCTCAGAGGGGATATGATAACATTATATAAATATGTGCAGGGCCAATATAAAGAGCTCTCCAGTGACCTGTTCATTAACAGAAAGGTACAAAGAACAAGAGGTCACCCCCTCAGACTGGAAGAGCAAAGATTTCATAGACCGCAAAGGAAGGGATTCTTTACGGTTAGGACAATAAAGTTATGGAACTCCCTGCCAAGAGAGGTAGTGCTAGCAACCACAATAGATGCATTTAAAAATGGTTTGGATGTTTTTTTTAGGAAAGCAGAACATACAGGGCTATTAATAATAGAATAAGCATTAATAAAAGAGCTTATTGATCCAAGGAGAAATATGATTGCCTCTTGGAGTCAAGAAGGAATTTTTTCCCCCAGGAGGGAAAATACGAAATAGCTTCCTTAGGGGTTTTTTGCCTTCTTTTGGATCAAAAGCTGTAATGATAGGTAGAAGGGTTGAACTTGATGGACTTGTGTCTTTTTTCAACCTAAATTACTATGTTACGTTTGACACCTGTCAACGGTTAGTTAAACGGGGGGGATCACCCAAAGGCTAGGCTCATATCGATGCCTATCATTGGAGAACCCTTTTCCCGCATAGCCGTTGACATTGTGGGTCCACTGGCCAGGGCTATCCCATCCGGTAAGAAGTATATTCTCACCGTGGTGGACTATGCCACCCGTTATCCAGAGGCAGTAGCGCTGTCTAATATAGAGGCAGAGACGGTTGCTGATGCCCTGGTTAAAATTTTCAATAGGGTTGGGTTCTCTCAGGAGATCCTCTCCGACCAGGGAACTCAGTTTACCGCTGTGCTCACCCAGCAGCTGTGGAAGGTGTGTGGCATTAAACCGCTGCTTAGCTCACCTTATCACCCACAGACTAACGGTCTCTGCGAGCGATTTAATGGCACCCTCAAACAGATGTTGAGGACCTTTACTGACACTTGCAGAGACTGGGAGCGATTCCTGCCTCATCTGCTATTTGCATACAGAGAGGTGCCCCAGTCTACTGGGTTCTCTCCCTTTGAGCTACTTTATGGGAGAAGGGTCCGCGGACCCCTCGATCTCATTAGAGGACACTGGGACGGAGAGACAGAGCAAGAGGGAACCCCCATCGTGCCATACGTTCTGGAACTCCGGGACCGCATGGAGAAACTATCCCTGATGGTAAGTGAGAATCTCCAGGCAGCCCAGGGGAGACAGAAGAGGTGGTACAATCGGGGTGCCCGACAGCGGGTCTTTCAGGTTGGGCAAAAGGTTCTAGTGCTTAAACCTGTGAAGACGAACAAGATGCAAGCATCTTGGCAGGGCCCGTATCAAGTGTTAGCTCAGGTGTGTGATACTACCTACCTTATAGCAAGCTGTGCAGATGAAAGGATTCAGCGATCCTTTCATGTGAATATGCTGAAGGAGTATCAGGAGAGACCAGAAGATATCGCTGCAGTATGTGCCCCGGCTGCCGACGACCCCGAGAATTTACCCTTGCCCGACCTATTAGAGAAGAACCCCCAGACTGATCTCACTAGTCTTGTACAGCTAGGGGACCGGTTAAGCCCCACATAGAAGGTACAGGCAAGACAGCTTCTGTGGGAGAAGCAGGCAACATTCTCCCAAGAACCCGGCTACACTGCCCTAGCTGTACACAAGGTAGAGACCCCCGGACAGAGTCCCCTACGACAGCCCCCCTATTGTATCCCTGAAGCAGTCCGGGAAGGAATGCGGAAGGAGATACAGGAGATGACTAGGCTTGGAGTCATCGAACACTCAGACAGCACTTGGGCCTCGCCTGTAGTCCTGGTGCCTAAGAAAGATGGGACCACCCGGTTCTGTGTGGACTACAGGCTGCTCAACGAACGGACCACCACTGACGCCTACCCGATGCCCCGGGTAGACGAGTTGTTAGACCGCATTGCCAGGGGGTGTTACCTGACCACCATAGACCTGTGTAAGGGTTATTGGCAGATCCCCCTCGCCGAGGATGCTTTCCCTAAGTCGGCATTCGTCACCCCATTTGGTCTATACCAGTTCAAGGTCATGCCATTTGGGATGAAGAATGCTCCGGCTACCTTCCAGTGTATGGTGGATAGGCTTCTCGATGGCTTCCAGGAATTTGCATGTGCATACCTGGATGACATTGCGGTCTACAGTGAGTCCTGGGAAGAACACCTGGTACACGTAGGGGTGGTTCTGGACAAGATTCGGGCCGCTGGCCTGACCTTAAAGCCAGAGAAGTGCCATCTAGGCATGGCAGAAGTGCAGTACTTGGGTCACAGGGTAGGATGTGGGAGCCAGAGACCAGAGCCGGCCAAGGTAGAAGCTGTAGCTAACTGGCCCACACCTATCACCAAGACCCAAGTGCTGGCCTTCCTGGGAACAGCAGGGTATTACCGACGTTTTGTCCCAGACTACAGCACTATTGCTAAGCCCCTGACTGACCTGACTAAAAAGAATTTACCGAAGCAGGTCCTGTGGTCTTCAGCTTGTGACGCCGCGTTTCAGACATTAAAGCAAGCTCTGGTGAATGCCCCTGTCCTGGCTGCCCCAGTCCCCAACAAACATTTTCTCGTCCATACCGATGCTTCCATGTATGGACTGGGGGCTGTGCTGAGCCAGGTCGGGGAAGATGGAGGAGAGCACCCTGTCACATACCTCAGCAGAAAGCTACTACCCCGGGAAGTGAGTTATGCGGCAGTGGAGAAGGAGTGTTTGGCCCTGGTCTGGGCATTAAAGAAATTGAGCCCCTATTTGTACGGCCAGGAGTTCTCGCTCATCACAGACCACAACCCCCTTGTCTGGCTTAACCGGTTCTCAGGAGACAATGGTAGACTGCTGCGGTGGAGCTTAGCTTTACAACCTTACAACTTCACCATCAGCTACCGCCCCGGTAAGCAGAACGGGAATGCGGATGGATTGTCCCGGCAAACCGACGTCCCTATTACCTCCTAGTCCGGTCATCCCCAAGTTGACCCGCCACAGGGTCAAGCCGGGTCTGCCGGAGTGTTCCACAAGAGGGGAACCGTGTGACAGATCCAGGTTATCTGGGGATATGTGATACAAATGGGAAATGTTCGACCATTATAAAGTTATGTGTTTTTATGTGGTTTTTTTTGTGTTGAAATTAAAATGCCAATTCGCCTCTGTCCTGGAGATAATTGAATTACTTCCCAATTATCTCCAGGGCAGAGGGGAGGAAATCATAATGCCTGCTGGGAATAATCTGTGTCTGTGGGTCCTAAATTGGCTTATGTCTGTCTATTGTTACAGTCTCCCATTGGGTCCCCTAGGGGAGTGTCCACCAAGTGGGAGACCTGCATAAATATGGGCGGGCAGCCCACAGTAAAAGCAGTTCATGTTTTACCCTCAACGCAGAGATCTACTAAACGGCGGTTTGTGCATCTGATGCTGAGGGTACTGTAACAAATGGGCTATTTAATGCAGTAATAAATATACAAAATAATGTTCATATATAATATGTGGCTTGATATGCAAATAAACACATTTTCATAGAGGAAATGTGTCATTTGCAATTCAAACAAGGAGACTCCATAGTAGAGTTACCACAAATTGTGACGTTTTGATGCTTGCGTCGTCTGGGCATTGTGTTCACTGTATAATATAGTGTGTGTATATGTGTATATATATGTGTATGTATGTATGTATGTATGTATGTATATATATATATATATATATATATATATATATATGTGTGTGTGTGTGTGTGTGTATGTATGGGGATAGAAAGAACAGGTGCTATATTCAGGTGTTTATAACCAGGTATAACAGAGAATCAGATATTTGTGGTCTTGTTGGCATCATCATTTTCTGCTGTAAGCCTGAGCATATGGGGGACAATCAATTACTAATGTAATGTATTTACTAACACAATATATATTGAGTGCAGCTTATTTTACACAGGAGGAGGAAAGGCTATGTATTCATGGGAACAGAAAATAACTGTTCCCTTTTACATTCTTACAGAGTAAAACATGATAAATCTTTGATGTGATTTCAGCAGGTTTGATGACCATGTGCTCATTTAGTCCGACAAGTCAGCAGAAATGTCTTGGGAACGGAGGGATTTTCACAGTTTGAAATCTTTTGCTTAGTATTTCTCTCTTTATTTTTTACATTACATTTTAGGACTGATTTCTGATGGATGATTTCCTACACATTTGGTGGACTTGCCCAATGATAAATCCATTCTGGCATAGGATTGCCCAATGATAAAAGATCTTTTTTAGGGTTAATTGGGAGTAAACGGCTGACAGAGCTCTTTTGAAGTTAAAAACTATTTGGGTTCATCTATAGCGAAAAATTGATGCTTGCTTAGTGACATACTGACACTCCCACATTGCAAAGTGTCATGGATGTTTTATAAAAAGGTGCAATCGCCATGGGTAATGTAGATCGGCAATAAGTATGCAGTGCGGGAGCAAGACTATGTGGCTGAGGTTCTTTGACAATAATTAAGCTCTCTTCAGCGCGCTCTGAGCTTCATCACAATCCATAAGTGCCTTTGTGGGAGGAGTCTGCTTTTTACATAGGTACACATGCTGATAGCACCACTATTTGTCGCTATCGCCAGGTGCGCCATCTTTATACATAACCCCCAAAGTGCATAGTTACCTTTCCTATTAGCGGAAAGGTAGAGGTGTGTAAAGGTGTGTGCATATACAGATTCTTTCATCTTCTAATCCGGAGACTAATAATTTAACCTATTGAGGACACCAGGACGTTCCATGCAGTCATGCATTTTATTTTTGCATTGAGGACTCACTGACGGCATGGAACGTCCTTTGTTAAAATGAGCGGTCACATACACGGGCGTTGCTATAATATCTTTAGACAAAACAAAGGTTAAAATAATCATGTCCCCATTCCCCAAGTAAACCCGACTTGGATCTTTACTGTTACATGCAGCATTGAATGTGGCTTGCCCCGCTTGCCGGACCATGGTCTGCATGGCAACCTTTGTTTATATATGTGATAAGCATAGGGCACATAATTAAAAGTACCTTCTGCTGAACCCATGTAAAAACAAGGGTCTCTCTCTGCACTAGCAGAGATCCAGTCAGAGAAATCCTTGTTTTTACATGCTCCCGGCGGGAAAGCATGGCAGCTACTGGTCAGAGGATAAATTGGCGTGAGCTAACAAAAGTACATGACAGTTTATCTTTATTTTAAGGCTGCACTAAACTTTTCTCTTTCTTCTACATTGGTACAAGAAAAAAAAAAAGTTTATTTGTCCTTTTAAGTCAGTCTGCATGATGCAACTCAAGATTACCTATACAGGACAGGACATAATTACACTTTACCTCCATGTAAGTCAAAATAATGTGTAAAATGCTTAGGCACGCACATTACATGTTTATGTGTAAAATGCCTAGGTACACACATTACATGTTTATGTGCAAAATGCTTAGGTACGCACATTACATGTTTGTGTGTAAAATGCCTAGGTACGCACATTACATGTTTATGTGTAAAATGCTTAGGTACGCACATTACATGTTTATGTGTAAAATGCTTATGTACGCACATTACATGTTTATGTGTAAAATGCTTATGTACGCACATTACATGTTTATGTGTAAAATGCTTAGGTACACACATTACATGTTTATGTGCAAAATGCTTAGGTACACACATTACATGTTTATGTGCAAAATGCTTAGGTACACACATTACATGTTTGATTGCCAGCGGAACTTAAATTATAACTTTGTTTCTGCTGAACAAAGAAATTAAAAAAGACTGTATTCTTCTAGACTCCCCAAACCAGTTCAAGGAACCATTGTTCAGAAGTTCTTTTTGGAAAAAGATCTGAACCTTTTCAGTTTGGCAAGTATGCTTGGCAGGGAGTGAGGGGGGTCAAATCATTTTATCCATGTGCAGCCTGCCAAGGCTTCTGATTGTGCTCTCTGAACAAGCAGGCACATGATTTTGTTCCATACCTAACCAGTGATTGTTTCAGTGTGAATTGGCATCAGTCATGAAGTCACACAAGGCCACAAGATGGATGCACTCTTTGTCCAGTTGCTGTTTGTCCATGCAGCTGCATTGGATAATTTTTCCGGGTACTTTGGCCTAAAGTTTGAATTTCCTGTCTCAGTTCACTGCAATTCTCTCTTTATTGAATAGACCCTATAAGATTCAAGCTGTTCTGCCTTTCTCACAAATGTTCTTAAAGATAACTAAATAAATTCATATTAAAGGTATGGAGAATTAACGCAGCCTCCCCACAAGAAACTACACAGACAACAAACTGGATAGAAAGGTCACAGTATTTATTTAAGAAATACTGCAACATAGTTTTATATTTTTAACAGTAACTTTATCTTGAACACATATTAAAACATAAAACCATTCAACCTGTAGTATAAGTTATATTCTTGAGATAAAAAACACCAAGATATTACATACAAGCATGTATACAAAACTAAGGGATAGCATGTCTAGGATTGGGGACGTAGGCATAAACCAATTATCTGGCTACTGATATTCACTGCCCGGGCACCATCCCGTGTGGAGCCTCCTGGGTTGGCTTTACCCCAAGACTGCCAACCCCCCTGCACTGACGTCTGACCTCGTGTACCCCCTGCCACCTTGGCTACCACGAAAGAAAACAGAAAGAGGGCTGGGTGGGAGGGAACGGATTCTTTTGGTGAAATAAGAGGCTGGGCAAAACCTTTCCCAGGGTTTATAAAGGTTTTGCCCAGCCCTCAAAGGGGGAGGAACAGGGCCGGACTGGGAGAAAAATTCGGCCCGGGCATTTTTTGATCACAGCGGCCCACTAAGAAGGGGGCGGGGCAGAGGAGGTGTGTTTTGTCATCACCAATGACAAACACGCTCCCTCTCAAAGTGAGCATATTGGTTCAATGCTCTTCCAGGGCAGACCATGCGCAGAGCTCTGCTGAAGAGCTCTAGCATGAGAAAAAAGCCCTGTATGTGTTCTGCACAGTGCAAGCAAATGTAATAACATGCTTGCACTGTGTTTCCTTGCAACTTGTCTCTGGTGTCTCTATAAATGGATACCAGGAGACAAAAATGCCAGGAAAGAGTATTGAGCATGTGTTTGGAGCCTGCTTGTGGGATTGCGTGTGTGTAGAGTAAGCTGATTGTGGTGTGGTATTGTGTAATAAGGTCGGTTTTAGTTGTGTTGTGTTTGTGGTGTAATGTGATGTATATGTGGCTAGGGGCTGTAGAGAATGTGTGTATAGGGGATACAGCAAGTGTGTGCATACAGGCTATAGTGTGTGTGTGTGAATATATATATAGATTTAGTGTGTGTTTAGGGGTGTAGTATGTGTTTGCTTACAAGGAATCTAGTGTGTGTATATATACATATATATATATATGAGTCTAGTGTGTGTTTGAAGGACCCAGAATGTGTATAGGAGATCTAGTGAGTGTGTGTTTATAACGGTTTCAGAGTGTATATAGGGATCTAGTGTGTGTATGTGTGTAGATGATCCAGAGTTGGGTAAGGGATCTAGTGTGTGTCTGGAATGTAATGTGTTTAGGGGTGCAGTATGTGTGTGAGGGGTGCTGTGTGTATATATATATATGTAAGTATTGTGTATGTCTGTTGTGCAGTGTGTTGTGTTCTGTGTGTATGTGAGGGGTGCAGTATGTGTGTGTGAGGGGGCGGTGTGATGAGGGGGGCGGTGTGATGAGGGGGGCGGTGTGTGAGGGGGGCGGTGTGTGAGGGGGGCGGTGTGTGAGAGTGATGTGTGTGAGTGCTGTGTATGATGTGTGTGAGAGTGCTGTGTGTGATGGGTGTGAGAGTGCTGTGTGTGATGGGTGTGAGAATGCTGTGTGTGATGGGTGTGAGAATGCTGTGTGTGATGGGTGTGAGAGTGCTCTGTGTGTGATGGGTGTGAGTGCTGGGTGTGAGAGTGCTGTGTGTGTGATAGTGCTCTGTGTGAGAATGCTGTGTGTGATGGGTGAGAGTGCTGGGTGTGAGTGCTGGGTGTGAGGGTGCTGGGTGTGAGGGTGCTGGGTGTGAGAGTGCTGGGTGTGAGAGTGCTGTGTGTGTGAGAATGCTGTGTGTGATGGGTGTGAGAGTGCTCTGTGTGAGAATGCTGTGTGTGATGGGTGTGAGTGCTGGGTGTGAGAGTGCTCTGTGTGAGAATGCTGTGAGTGCTGGGTGTGAGTGCTGTGTGTGTGAGAATGCTGTGTGTGATGGGTGAGAGTGCTGGGGGTGAGAGTGCTGGGGGTGAGAGTGCTGGGGGTGAGAGTGCTGGGGGTGAGAGTGCTGGGTGTGAGGGTGCTGTGTGTGATGGTGCTGTGTGTGAGGGTGCTGTGTGTGTGAGGGTGCGAGAGTGCTGTGTGTGATGGGTGAGAGTGCTGTGTGTGATGGGTGAGAGTGCTGTGTGTGTGAGGGTGCTGGGTGTGAGGGTGCTGGGTGTGAGGGTGCTGGGTGTGAGGGTGCTGTGTGTGTGAGAGTGCTGGGTGTGAGGGTGCTGTGTGTGAGGGTGCTGTGTGTGTGAGAGTGCTGGGTGTGAGGGTGCTGGGTGTGATGGGTGTGAGAGTGCTGTGTGTGATGGGTGTGAGAGTGCTGTGTGTGATGGGTGTGTGAGGGTGCTGTGTGTGATGGGTGTGAGGGTGCTGTGTGTGATGGGTGTGAGAGTGCTGTGTGTGATGGGTGTGAGAGTGCTGTGTGTGATGGGTGTGAGAGTGCTGTATAAATGTTAGAATGGATTGTGTGTGTGTGTGTGTGTAGGGGGGGGGGGTAAATAAACAAATAAAATAACAGGCATTATGGGGACATAATGCCTGTTATTTTATTTGTTTATTTACCTACCCCCCCCCCCCCCTACACACACACACACTCCATTCTAACATTTATACAGCACTCTCACACCCATCACTCCTTTCTTACCTTTAGCCTGGGAGGGGGGGACCGGCACGCTGGTACCTGCGACTGGCGGTGGCAATGTTCCCTCGTGGTGAGAGGTTCACTCTCGCGAGATCCGGTCGTTGCTATGGCAATGCTCCGGATCTCGCGAGAGGAACCCGGTGGAGCTGCAAGTTAGAGCTCCGCCGGGTCCTCTCTCCATTCTCCCTCCCTCTCTCCCCGCCGGCGGCCGTATGTGAAGGCATGTGGGCCGGTGAGGGAGATCTTTGATGTCCTCACCGGCCCTTCATGTCAAACAGCGGGGCCGGCGCTCGGAGAGTGCCGGCCCTGCATAGACCGGCAGGGGAGATTCTGGGACCTCCCCTGCCGGCCTCGGCCCATGGCCACCGCGGCCCACCGGGCATTTGCCCGGTGTGCCCGATGGCCAGTCCGGGCCTGGGGAGGAATGACAGTCCATGAAGGGCAATTACTGGCCGAGGGCCCATGACTGACAGGCTGCAGTGCTTGTGATGAGGCTGCATTACCAACATGTCATGCTACCCTTTCATATATTTTAATATTACTGGTCATTTCTCAAGGCTAACATGTATTTTCCATTACCTGGATGTTGGGAAAAGAAGGGTTAATACAGATATGAAATCTAGGAACAGGGAGGGGTGATTAATTTTTGAATCTTTGCGACATATTTACCCATCTCTAGCCATCAGTTTCTCAATGTCTGATCAGTGCCACGTTTTATCTGTATTCTGTATTCAGGCAAGGGGTAGAGTTAAAATACATTTTGTAGCATGCAAAGGTTATATTCAACAAATAGGTTAATACATGTATATAACATAGTGCAAGCAGCATAAAAACTTTAAATGCTAGAGACTGACTCTCCTCAGGATGTCTGTAAATGTCAACCTTTATATATATATATATATATATATATATATATATATAAAATCCAAAACAGAAAAAGAATGCACTCACAGGGCTTCTAAAGACAGTCATTCAGGTTTTAATGCAGGATGATCGTCAGCATAGTTTTTTCAGCGACGTTTCAGGCTGTTAAGCCTTTTGTCAAGCACTTAACAGCCTGAAACGTCGCTGAAAAAACTATGCTGACGATCATCCTGCATTAAAACCTGAATGACTGTCTTTAGAAGCCCTGTGAGTGCATTCTTTTTCTGTTTTGGATTTTGTAGATTGATGTGGATTGCACCCAGGCAAGTTTTGGCATTTTTTATGACTTAAATTGGGCAGAGTGCTGGTACTTTGGATCGATATATATATATATATATATATATATATATATATATATATATTTTTTTTTTTTTTTAATTAATTAATTAATTTATTTGTATAAAAATGCTTTTGTTTAAAAAAAATATAGTGTTTATATAAACCTTCAGAATGGTGTAAAGTCATTAAATGGCTTAGTTCTTAGAATCCCCGAAACTCTTAAGCTTTTTAAATGTTTTTATTAAGCAGAAATAATGGAGCTAAACACGAGAACTCCTTGCGAGTTGATAGAGATCAGGATAAATAACTGTCTGTTAGGATAAGAAAGAATAGTGAATAATGCTGTGCAGGAAGTACTCCGACACACAGCCATAAATATATATGGCACAAACCATAGGGACATAGAAGAAAATTCTGTTACAAATCTTAATTGGCTTCAGTTCTAATATAACAAAAGGAAAAAAGAACATGTAGATTTGTGATATAACACAGAGGAAACGTAGGGGTATAAACCATCCATCAAAAGAAAGGAATCCAAAAAGACAACATCGCTGCTGATCTATGAATGTATCGCAGACCTGGGTCACATCCGTCTTATATGGATGCAGAGGGGAGGCTTTTTTTTTTTTTTTTTACCCTATTCTATTTCGTGAATATACAGTTAATAAGCGTGTATTCCACGAAATTTCAACTGTGTTATTTGTACCAACAGTGTCGCACCCTAGAAAAGGCGTGCCGGGATGTACAAGTGTGGGCTTAATTTATGTGACTCTTGAATGAACAAGCTGTGACATTAGAGCTATGACCCAAACATTTGGATTTCCTGCTGAGACCCGACTGATTTTATTACTGTGGTCTTAATATCTTTTTTATGGCATTGTGTGTTTTCCACACTGCCCCCTTTTAATTTAGTTATTATATGGCTTCAGAATAAATGGGTTTTATCAACATCCCAGTCGCTAAATATCTCCTTTTAACCCTTTGGTGCCTGACACCTGCAACTGGTGTCACACTATTTCTCATTAAGTGCATTCCTCATTGAATGCTAGTGTGACATGTATGCTCTTTGGGAAGCATAAGAGTTGAGGGCTATTTTCATGGGAATGTCATTCGTCAGTGAGAAAGACAAAGGCATAGAATGTAGCTATTGGCAGTCATAAGGGTCTAGAAATGATGCAGGACAAACGGTCCCCCATCAATGATGGCTAGATTGGCATGGTGAGCGGAAAACGTAATACAAAATGTCTATACTAAAGTGTGAATAAACTTTGAAAAAATCCATTATAATCTGCATCTTTTAACATGGTTAAAATGCAATCCAGTTCTGGTAATCAGTGGCCATGTTACAAATATGTTTTTGACCTCCACTCACCTGCAACTCTTTTTAGTGAATAGATTCCTACGTGTCTCTTTTTTCCCACTGTCTATATATTGTAACCTTCCTTATGTATCAGTCTGTCCATGTATCCTATTCTGTAACTCCCCTTTAGGCTCAGTACTAGCCCTGAGTACAGTGTTGGTGCTATATAAATAAATGGCATGTAAATACTTCTCCGGGAGTGTTCTGTTTATTAATGACAAAATGTGAGAGTGAGTACCGTGTTGGCCGTAGAAACAAAAGAGACAAGTAGAGTCAAGTGATATCTTAATTGGCTAAATAGGATTAGAGTGCAAGCTTTTAAGAACTCTCAGGTCTCTTCATCAAGCATAATGTTGTGCAAAATAAATGTGAAAAACATATCTAATAAGTAAACAATACATTGTTAAGAATGGAAAGCAGGTTTGCATCCCATTAAACCACCATTGACTGATCAAGAAACATAGGCCTGGATTTAGTTGATCTAATTGTTAACAATGTAATGTGTACGAGATTTTTCACGTTTATTTTCTACTTGTCTAATGTGCCATTTTCTGTTGACAGTAGTGTGATTTTGATTAAATGTATGGCCTATATACCTGTTGTGATTTATATCTTTGACCGGATATATACTTTGTAGTTTCTTCTCTGATGACCCTCTTCATAACTGATATTTTATTATTTTCTAGGTTGTCACCTCAGCCCTGTCATTGCTCTTCTTTGAAATCACCATGACTGTGCCACTTACAATATGGTAAGCGTATTGATTTCAGATTTCCAGTTCATACTAATTGCCAAGATGAAAAGGACTCAACCTAAACACTGCTCATACTGAGAATAAAAAAAGATGAAAAATGATCTATGCAACGTGTTGGCCAAATTACATGAAAAGACAAATATGTTTTAGCAGCATCTGCGGCGTCTCCTGCTTATGACCTCACTTCTGGTTTGATATGCAAATGAACTCATTTTAATAGGAAATGTGTAATTTTGTATAATGAAGTCACAGGTGATCAGATAAGCAGGGGACGCCACAGACACATTTCTTTTATGATTTTGCTTGAAATTCTGCTCACACAATGTATAGATCATTTTTTATGTTTAGCTTGAGTCCCTTTAAGGTAACAAATACTTGTATTAAATAGCTTAGGGTCATAGATTGAGGCGTCTGTACACGCAAAGTGTAAGACTTCATAATGCGTGTGAGCACTGGGTGTCAAATTACATCTCAATGCTGTGATTCATTCAGGTGAGCAGCACACACCCCCTGCACGCCCCTGTTACACCAGGGACAAAGCACATCTACCTGAGTGTGCCGTGATGGTAGGGGGGAGAGGTGGTAGGGACTGTGATGCTTGATGGAAAGGAAAGTGGGAATATTTGCCTGGCTAAACTGAGATTCCATAGTATTTGTTTTATGTGAGCTCGTGATATAAACAAGGCCCTAGGTCTGAAAGCACTGACTCGTTAGTAGGTTTCAGCAGTTTATAAATGGAAATAATCTATACTTTCAATACCATAATGCGCTCCATTGTGCATGAATGGCTGCTTCTCATTCCAAAGTGAGCTGATGTCCACCCTTACTATACTTAGAACTACTTAGCTGTCAGAAAAACGGATAGATGCAGTCCCTCCATGATTCTATTTGTATAGTACAAAATTTACTTTAATTAGTATATTGTTTTAAAAGTAGATACTGTAATGGTGAGAAACAGCCACTAGATGGCACACTGTAAAAAATTGTGAAGCGTGCAAAGTAATTGCTGAAAATTGTTTATTTGTGAGTTAAGACAGCTAAGCAAGATTGGAGTCATGGTGAGTAATGTGAATATGAAGTAGATCACCACCTTTAGTAAAGTTTATATGTGAATTAGATACCCACATCCATGTACTCCTCTTCCCACAAGAGTCAGACCCTGCTGTTACTAACCGCTGTTAGTTGTTGTGAGGTGTTCAAGTTTGGCTACCACAAACAAAATGTGGCATACACTGCACACTGTGTGTCCTCTTACAACTAGTGTTGACTTAGTTGATATTGATGGTGAATACTGAGCTATGCAATGGTTCTGGCTGCTTTTGCTGTTAAAGTATTCATTTATTTTTTTGCCCATAACTTTACATGTCACAATGACTTGGGCATACACTTAACCTCCTTGCCTCTGTTAACACACTTCCTGACAGAGTATCATTGCCGTGACTGAGTATTTCTGCCCTATAGTAAGTGCAGCTGCTAATATAGCTTGTGATAGATGCCAGTGAGATCAGTACCTAATGGTGGAGTACCTAATGGCCCTGGTCAGATCCCTGGCATGCAGGGTCCTGCTATCATGCGAGTGGATGTTTGCTGTAACGGCATTCATGCAGGTTTTACTTTGGTCTGCATCTAGTGCTAAGAAGCGCCTGGTGAAGTCGGGAACTAAATAGAGATGTAGGTCAATTTGTAACAATGCAAAGTAGGTAGGGTAACACTCTGATTGCTCATTCACTAAAACTTGGCATCTTTCCCGAACACCTCCCTCCTTATTAAAAAACTGGCTATTTTTTCCCCCTACTTGTGCTACTAATATTGAAGTGCCCCTAGTATGAGAATATACTTGGGAAATAGGTAGCCCAGCCTGGTTGTCGACTGTCTCTCTCTGCTATTGAATTTTGTGTATATT
Source organism: Pelodytes ibericus (assembly GCA_036172795.1). NCBI lineage: Eukaryota > Metazoa > Chordata > Amphibia > Anura > Pelodytidae > Pelodytes > Pelodytes ibericus. The sequence continues at coordinate 70,599,521 of CM069859.1, forward strand.
AAATTTACATGTTCATGTAGTAACTAACAAAAAAACATAAACTGTGTAGAAGGTCACATCATACAGGAGCCAGTAAATAAATGTACCTGACAATGCTTAGGGTGACGTGCAGCACAAACAGCGTCCTCGGCTGTAGACAAATAGTAAGGAATAGAGAGTTCAGCAAGCAAGTATGCGCACCTTTTCGACCCTTTTTCAGTAAATCCAAAAGAAATCCAAAACTGGAGTGTTGTATAAAGCCATAAAAAGCAAAGTTTATTGATAGAAGATTAAAATCATAGTTGGAGAGATGCAATCTCACGCGTTTCGCCACACGGCTTAATCATAGACATATACCTCAAACAGGGAGTCTGTTTAAAAAGGGTAGTGGAGGTACTTCCCACAACCTGGATTGGTTCAGGTTAGACCTAACCACACCCGTTAAAAACAGCAAAAAACAATTATAGTAATGAACAGCCTTAAAGTGGCGAAATGTATATCAAAAAGGCAGTTGAACTAGTAGAAACAAAAATGTCAGACTTTATAGAGAATATTAGTTGAATATTAGAAAATATTAGTTGAATATTAGCCCAATAAGTTTCAATTTCCTAAGTCTTTATTTGATATCTGATCTGGGAGAGGGAAATCCCTCATGCACACAGTGCCAGGGGGAGCCCTCTCAAACACATCAGATATCTGCAAGTATTGCTGTGGAGAACTTAAAGGTACAGTGTGTGTAAACAATATTATCAAACATATGACATGACATGATCTCATAGTAGCAATCCATATATACATGAGGAAAAAAGCGACAAGCAGCATAATATAGTCTAGTTTAGTCAATATAACAATTGAGTTCCCATTCTTTATTCATACCTGTTGGGACCCTAGTACCCATTTTAAAGATCCAAAATGCCTCTCTCCTGGCTAACAGCACATTCAAGTCTCCTCCTCTGGGTCCCAATTTGCACCGTTCTATTGCCATGCAAGTAAAATATTTCAAGTCTCCATTGTTGCAGTTTCGAAAATGACAGTTAATTGTGGATTTTCGATTATCACACCTAATATCAGATGTATGTTCCCTCATACGTTCTCTTAATTTTCTGCTCGTGCGACCAATATACTGCATATCACATTTTCCACATGTTACAAGATATATCACCTTACTGGAATCACAATTGATATAATCCTTCATTGAGAAAGAGGCTTTATTTGACAAAGAACTAAAGGTTTTGGACTTAATTACGTATTTACAGCAAGCACACCTCCTGTTACCACATGGGTACATTCCTGTAACTTGCAACCAAGTGTTGGACTGGTGGCTGACTCCATAAAGGGGTTGAGTTGAAACATAACTTGGGGCAAGGGCATTCTGTAAGGATTTGGCCTTACGGGAGACAAAACGAATATCCTTAAACTGTGAAAACGAAGTTTGTAATTTTTTGTCTGCTTTAAGCAGTGGAAGATTGTTTTTAATAATATCCTTGATTTTATTGAATTCTAGACTGAAGTTAGTGATGAAGGCTATAGGGCTATTATCTTTATTATCAGATTGTTCCTCATGTTTAACAACAGTATTGACATGATTATCTCTTTCAGTATAGGATGTTTTGGAGTTAGGGGTATTCCTTTTGGGGTTTAGAGTTCTTTTTATAGATTTTAATGATTTTAATGATTGTTTAGATGTCTTATTGTCTCCTAACAGAGTGTCTCTTTTCCTATGTTTCGCTTTAATATAAGCTTTGTTAATAATTTCAGTAGGATAACCCCGCTTTAGGAATCTCTCTCTCACCTGTTTTGCTTGTAACTCAAAGTCTGTGTCTGAGCTGCAATTGCGTTTAATTCGCAAGAATTCACCTAGTGGTATATTGCAGGTTACATGACGTGGATGACAGCTGGAAAAATGTAGGAGAGTATTTCCTGCCGTAGGCTTTCTATAACGTATTGTTTTAACTTTATTCCCAACATGAGATAATTGTATATCTAAAAAGGAGATAGTTAGTGAATCTGTGTTGTAGGTAAACTTTAAGTTGACATTATTGTTGTTTAGACATCTAACATATTCTTCCAATTCCATAACACTCCCATTCCAAATCAATAATAGATCATCAATGTAACGGCGTACCATACCACATAGGATCTAAACAAATTGTCATCCCCAAAGACTTGGAACCGCTCCCACCACCCCAAAAATAGGTTGGCATATGAGGGGGCAAAAGATGTGCCCATCGCGGTTCCACGAATCTGGAGGAAAAATGTATTGTCAAATAAAAAGAAATTATGAGTAAGTAAAAAAGAGATAGCCTTCATCAGAAAGTCGATTAGGTCTAATGAGTATCCACTGAAGTTATTTAAAAAGTAATGGACAGCTTGTAGACCGAATTCATGTGGGATTGAAGAGTAAAGTGAAGCAACATCCAGAGTGGCCCACACATAGTTTGAGTGCCATGTTACTTCTTCCAATTTTATTAGGGCATGTTTCGTGTCTTGTATGTAGCCTTTAAGATTTTTTACCAATGGCTGAAGATGAAAGTCCACAAACTTGGACAGACCTTCTCCCAAAGAGCCAATGCCAGCCACAATGGGGCGGCCAGGAGGATTAATATCATCCTTATGGATCTTTGGGAGATGATGGAAAATGGGAGTGATGGGTTTATCATTAAACATGTAATCTCTTTCACTCTCAGATATAATCTGATCTGCAACTGCAGAGTTCAGAAGATTTAGAAGTTCTTTATTATATATTTTGGTAGGATTGGATTTAAGTTCTAAATAGGTTTGTCTATCCTCTAGTTGAGATTTAGCCTCTGACATGTAATAACTCTTATTCAGAACGACAACTGCTCCCCCCTTTTCTGCATTTTGAATTACAATAGTGTCATCAATGATTAGAGTATTTAGGGCACATCTCTGTCCCTCTGTTAAGTTATCACATTTTGTCCTACTGCCTCTGTTATTAAGTTGTTTCTTCTTAATATTGTAGTCCAGGGCAGTAAGTTCCTGTTCTACCACATATTGGAACAGTTGTATACTTTCTCCTCTAAAGTGAATCGGATAGAATTTCGACTTGGTTTTGAAAAGGTTTTTTCTCTCCTGGGCAGTAATAAGCTGAGCCCTATCTGACTCCATAGAAAGCGATTCCAAAGTAGTTAGGTCACAATTGTCACAGAAGTCAGATAGAGCACCAGCCAAACAATCCATAGAAGGATCTACAGCTTCTGATCGTGTCTGGGAATCTACATTAGAATCATAATACTCGTGGGTATTGGCATTACTTCCCATCACTGGTGAATCAGTGGCACTCTTTGTGCCCATCAAAGTAGGATAATCACAGACAAAAACATCACTCCCGTCTGTCTCTACTTCCAAGTCAGAATGAGTTGAAAGCAGAGACAGGCTGATATCAGATCCATCATCTGCATTTGCATACGTTGACATTCATTGACATTGTCACAGAAAAATTTGTTAAGAGTAACTTTACGGATAAATCTATTAACATCTAGTATGGTATTAAACAGATCAAAGTGTACAGTGGGGCAAAAAGAAAAGGCCCCTAGATAATACCGTAATCTGATCTTCTGTCAGTTCTTTCCGTGACAAATTCACAACGTTATTGCCAGAGAGTCTGTCCAAAGTATTTAGTTTCTGTACTGGATCCTTTTCTCTCTCTTCCTGAGCTGGTAATTGCCCCTTATTCCCTCCTCGTCGTGTTCTCTTGTATTTCTTTCGTAGCGTCGTTTGTAATCCCGGTGTTGACCATTTTTTGAGGGTTGTCCATTTTTAGGATGGGCACCGGATTCTTCTTCAGAGAATGTAGAATTGGCTCTATCCGAGCGTGTTGTATCCGCTGATAGAGGTAAGCGGCTATTATACGATCTCTGTTGCCGGTTTCCTGAAGGTCTGGGGGCCGTGATGTCCGTATCCGAGGTTAAACCCTCAGAGCTTGAACCTTTAGTTCTTTGTCAAATAAAGCCTCTTTCTCAATGAAGGATTATATCAATTGTGATTCCAGTAAGGTGATATATCTTGTAACATGTGGAAAATGTGATATGCAGTATATTGGTCGCACGAGCAGAAAATTAAGAGAACGTATGAGGGAACATACATCTGATATTAGGTGTGATAATCGAAAATCCACAATTAACTGTCATTTTCGAAACTGCAACAATGGAGACTTGAAATATTTTACTTGCATGGCAATAGAACGGTGCAAATTGGGACCCAGAGGAGGAGACTTGAATGTGCTGTTAGCCAGGAGAGAGGCATTTTGGATCTTTAAAATGGGTACTAGGGTCCCAACAGGTATGAATAAAGAATGGGAACTCAATTGTTATATTGACTAAACTAGACTATATTATGCTGCTTGTCGCTTTTTTCCTCATGTATATATGGATTGCTACTATGAGATCATGTCATGTCATATGTTTGATAATATTGTTTACACACACTGTACCTTTAAGTTCTCCACAGCAATACTTGCAGATATCTGATGTGTTTGAGAGGGCTCCCCCTGGCACTGTGCATGAGGGATTTCCCTCTCCCAGATCAGATATCAAATAAAGACTTAGGAAATTGAAACTTATTGGGCTAATATTCAACTAATATTTTCTAATATTCAACTAATATTCTCTATAAAGTCTGACATTTTTGTTTCTACTAGTTCAACTGCCTTTTTGATATACATTTCGCCACTTTAAGGCTGTTCATTACTATAATTGTTTTTTGATGTTTTTAACGGGTGTGGTTAGGTCTAACCTGAACCAATCCAGGTTGTGGGAAGTACCTCCACTACCCTTTTTAAACAGACTCCCTGTTTGAGGTATATGTCTATGATTAAGCCGTGTGGCGAAACGCGTGAGATTGCATCTCTCCAACTATGATTTTAATCTTCTATCAATAAACTTTGCTTTTTATGGCTTTATACAACACTCCAGTTTTGGATTTCTTTTGGATTTACTGAAAAAGGGTCGAAAAGGTGCGCATACTTGCTTGCTGAACTCTCTATTCCTTACTACATGTAGTAACTAATCCATTTTAGTCTAATCATGTGTTTGCACTGGTCTATTATTATAGGAAAAATAAACACACAAGGTTACATGGATTGGCCATCTTTATTTCTTTCAGACTATTGATATTACAAGTTAGTACAGGTTGAGCATCCCTTATCCGAAATGCTTGGGACCAGCAGCATTTCGGATAACAGATACTTACGTTTAATAGATGATTTCTGCAGCACCAGCCCGATAAATTATCTACATTACCTAAATTCAATGTGAGCAACTTGCATACTGTATTTAGATCATGTAGATCATTTACAGCAGTGGAGCTGGTGAACTTACCTGCTCCACGGTGCTGCCGAGATGATCTGTCGTCTAGCTGTAGTCCCTCCCTCTCCTGTCACAGAGCTCTGAGAGCTACATTTCCCATGAGCGTTGGTGCCTACGGCGCCCGGTAGGGTGCATCAAAGGAGCTCACAACCGGGTTCCAGGAAGGTGAGTATCCCTTATCCGAACTGACCCACATCCGAAAAAAAATCTCCCCGAATTTTGTGTCATTTAGGATTTTGGATCTTTGGACAAGGGATACTCAACCTGTAATAGTGTCAAAACCTGAAGCCTAAACTGGAAGGTAAATATGATGTGTAGTACATCACAAGAAAGTCATGTTATTCTAAAACTTTATATGAAGAAGGTTTTTATTTTTTATATAGCCTTATATGTAGTTATCGTGTAGCATAAATTATAAGAATGCAGTTTTGCTAATCCGTCCAAATAATGGGAAGAGAAGAATTTTAGTATTTGTTTTGTGCACTCAGTAACACCTACGTACAAAAGAGCACATCCAAACCCTGGAATGTGAGCCGGTCCATGGCTCCACAGCATGTAAGCTGCGAAGAACAGAATCCCAGACACGAGACCTTCTGTGAACTATGTTTATAATTATTTCTTATTAAGCAGCTTTATTGTTTTGCAAGCAAAATAATCTTTAAGTAACAAGACTGTTGAGTTGGGGTTTTGCATGGATTTGTTATGCAACAAATTTGGAATGGGGCCATTTAACGACTGCCAAAATAAATCAACCATTTGTGGACCATAAACCATTTAATTAAATGTTTATTTGTAGGTGAAAAAAAACCCCATACTTTTTGAATGGTCATCTAAAGACCACTCCAAGTCTTCCTCGCTCACCCCTAATAAAGACTTTAATCATTATTATTAACTTTTTTTAGATTGAGAAATACTTGCCATTGCTTTTGTAGTTTTTCCTTCTCCTCTTATCTGAAATGGGTGTCCCCTGCATGTCACAGAAGCCAATAAGAGGGCTCCCAAAGAGATTGATGGGGATGCCCAAACACCATAAGCATCAAGTGTGCATTAGGTGTGTCTGTTCTTCTTTATGAAGAGGAATACACAGGGTACCCAATGTACACCCTGAGCATGTACAGATATCACAGTCATGTAAGTACTCCCTTCAGTTAAGAATCGCTGGACAAAAGCAATTCCAAACGTCTATAATTGCTATGGACTAAGGTGCTATGATGCTCTGCCAGTGAGTTTGCTTTTCTGTAATATGGCCACTTATAGTCTATTTAATGCTTGTTAATGATGAGAACTTACACATTTGTTTTCAGTGAATTTTGAGGTTGCATTATACAACCTGAAAAATGTCATCGATAGCCCCCAACATCTTGGGATTTGTGTTATAGTTCTTTGGGTGCATGGACAAATAATATGAAGTAAACACATTAAAAGATGTCTTTCATTGAACATGAGGTCTAGAGACCAACCAACCTGGAAATGCTTATCATAATGGATGACCTAAAACTGGTTGAATAATGGTAGAGTGATTTCATGTGTGTGTCTGAAAGGATCTTATTTTCTTTCCAGATGGCCAGTCTATAAGAAAATCCCTGATTAAACACAGTTAACTAAAATGTTTTTCAGTGTTTTATTTGACAACTGATTTGCTTGGTTGACTACATAAGACATCACACATGTTAATATTCTGGTGGTTATCAGTTCTCCATCTTGTAACGTTTCCACATATGCTTATTACTGTTTTGCCCTAGAGCTGTAAGAGCTACAGGTCCCATGATAATCACCTAGGCAAATAATACCTCAAACAACAACATTATCACTGTGCGGATACAGCTTGCCTCGTGTAAGTTCTAGTTATACAGCTGGAGAGTCCTATATTGCCATTAAGCACACGGAGGGTTAAATGGTATATGTTTGACGTGTATCATGTGTTAGCAAGTCTGTTTTCAGTAGAAGTGCTGTAATGTCTTATTTAATAATTGTGTCACTTTGTCTTCACAGTTTTTTGACATGTGGCTTAGGAGAAGGTCTTCTGGTCTACTCAGAGAGAGCAGGGGTTTAACCATCACACCAGAGATTCGGGTTAAAAGATTGTTCTACATCTACTCGTGACCCCTTATTCCTTATTCTCGGCACGTGAAGGATATCACAATGTTGGATTTAGCATTTTTGCTGTTTCAGTGCAAAGTAGACTTATTGTTTCTACTGTTCTGCAGAACAACAGGTAGTTATGGAGAATGAGTCATGGCAGCAATAAAAGAATAACAAATGGTGTTCTATAGTTAGATCCAGCATTCCGCATGCTATTAGCTGTGGCTATTTGCCTATTCCTGATGCTCTTATTTGATCTTAAGAAACAACTCCACTATTCTTACCGATTTGGATGTTTGAAGTTGGTCAAGATTTAGGGCTGGCTGGTCACCAAGGGAGCCAACAGAGTATGATTTCAGGTGTCAATATGGATTGCCACTCCAGACTTCTTGTTATTTTTTAATGCATTGGGTGAAGCATGTTGACCATTTGCATACATCATTTTGCATATTTGAGCATACATAAAATGGACCTTCTCCACTCCGTCCAAACTTAGCTAATTCTGAGCATACAGCTGTATTCTGTGAACTGCACACTTACAGCAAGAAGTTGTGTGCGCAGCATGTGCCCAAAGCTCTTTACAGAAATGCATGGGTCGTACACCTCTACGGGAGATCTCTAGCGCCTGAAAGGTTCTGGTGATTTGCCTTTTAGAAGAATCAAATGAAACCATTCAATTATTTTTTCATTATTGCATTTGTTTTTTTTTTTATCCCTTTACTCCAGAAAAAGAAAATAAGTGGAGGGGTTTCATTTAATGTCCGTCTTATAAAAGCAAAATATGCTGTTATGTTTGGCTGTGACTGCTAACCAGCGGCCTTAATCTCTTGTCAAGAAGGATGTGAGGTGAAAGGAGTCATTAGCCGAAACATGTCCTAATGCAACTGGGCTTTATGCTTAGATCTGGCCATGACAACAGACGTTTGAATTATACATGTGGATCCCAATAATTATGTTTTGTCTACATAAACTCAACCAATCATTTTGTAAGGATAAAAGAGGAAAATGATTTAACTTTAAATTACAACTGCCTGGAAATAAAATGTCAATGTTATTGTTATATGGAGCATGCATGGCATGATGGGATTAACTTACCGTCATTCTCTACACCCACAGGCCCTTAGAAACATTTCTTGAGAGATGCTTAAGCATCATGAGTGCTATAGTCTATAGCAGAAAGCATGCCAGATGTGGCTTATTTTTGGTATAAATATTAAATGTCACAGTGATTTTACTGAGCTCTGCAAAATAAAGCGGTTATCTCCAATTATGTACAAATCTCTCTCATACCATGCTGCTCTGTGGCATATTTTCCATATATAAATGACATTATAAAGGTGAAATAAACAATATTTTTTAACATGTGTCCTAAGTGATTGTTGTCACCCACAAGCTCCATACAGAGGTAGGAAATGTACAAAAGAGAGGACCATATTGCCATACAAGGACAGAGCTACTGTCTACTGGTGAGGCTGGAGTAATGGGGGGGTATTTTACTTCACAATCATTTTAATGGATGTTATACTGTATTATTCATGCAAACATTATAATAACATGATTACTCAATATATAGTATTTTAGGCTGTAGAGAATCTATAACCTTCTTCTCCAGCACACTCAGTGTGTACTTATACATACATTGTGCAATGACCTTGAAGAATGGGAATTAGATCATATTCATGCAGGCTTTCCCATCTGAGGAATAATCAGTTTATAAGTAGATACCCATAAATAACATTTAATAAATGTTTAACAAGCCGCTCTGTTTCTGAAAGCGGAGTAGATATCTAATGTGGACTTATTTGTGCAGTATTTAACTTCTATTGGAAGTGGTGATGGTATTCAAGAATGCCTGGATCCAGAGCAGTAATGAGGGTAAGGTGACAGCCATTCCAGACAGGCTCAGTGATCCTAGACACACATTGAGACTAATCTGACCGGAGAGTGGGGTATGAAGCCAAATCGCTGTATCCTAGCCCAGCATGCAGTGACATGGTGAATGATAATGTTGACAAGGCAAAGACCCTTAACACCACTGATGACCATCATGGCTTCGCTAGGAAACTATATCAAAGGGGCATTATTGGTGTTTTGGTCATGGAAAGAACTAGCTGTAACTGTCTGGGTATACCTAAAGCTGGCCTGAATAATAAGTAGAACAAGTCTAAAATGTCATTGCGGACAGACTAGATGGAGCATCTGGCTCTTATCTGCTGTCACAATCTTGTACTATGTAACATTAGTTCTCATATCATTAAGAACCAAGTATAGAATATCTCTTAGATTACTGGAAAACACAGCCCACTGTTGCACAATGTATCAAATATCCCTAACAAATTGTTTCATTTATCTAGAAAACATAATTCTATAACCGATGCAACATTTTAAAATATTGTTCCACTTGTCTTTTATAAATCTGTATCCTTCGGTAAGTATACATTTTGTGCTCAATCCCAGCTGTTCCTGGCAATATGCAATACAGCTGCAGTAACTGATGCTGGTGGATTAGTGATTTAAACCGCTATTTGCATCATAAATTAGATTGAGGCATCCTGACCTGTCATATTAGAGCACCTTTAATGGAGATAACAGCAGGTACTTATGTTTGGGGTCTGTATGCACTTAGCTTGTCTGTATCCTGTCCCCCCATCAATTGATTATACATAACAATATAATATACACTACTTAAACAGTGGTGACAGTTGGAAACTGAATGATTTCTGCGGGACGAGGATACTGTAAAAAGTACAAGCCTTTATCTCCATACGGGACTTGTGAAATACATAAGTGCAGTGTAGAGAGAGTCCATCAGCACTCCAGTGATGTAAAGGATAATGTAAAAAAAACCCTCTTTATTTCAGGTCCTTAATCCAGTAGTGCAACAGGGTAAAACACATTTAGTGTCTCTTTAAATAACAGATATGTTCCTTTTTAGGATCACTTTCAATAAAACACCACTGTTGCTGAAAGTTACCTATCTGCACTAACACCAGGGACATCACAGTTTTGGTATTTTATCTTTTTCTCAAAAGTAGCTCATGTAATTTAAATACAAGAGTAGCTGGACTGTATCCATTGTTTGTAACTGGTGAAGAGGAGCTTGGCCTCGATGATGTCATACAATGTCATACAACTGCATTAACAAATTACATTTTGTAAGCAAATGCACTGATGTTGAATAGAGTGTTAACGTCAGACTTAATAAGACTCGTATATCTTATTGCCACCCTTAGCCCTGCATGATAAAACTGTACTGGTCTTGCTGTTTCCCTGTTAGTTAGAATACATAGGTAAAACTTTTTTATTTTTTTATTAAAGTGGTTGAAGATACACACACCAGAACGCCCATGTTATCACAGGACTTCAGATAATTATATAGCGAATGTGCTTGTCGTTTTTCATAGTCTGTTTATGAAGCCTGTATCTCTTATACACAGGTGAGTTGACAATGTGTTTCATGGAAAAGAGCATAGAAGTTTATAAAACCCATGTGTGTTGGGAATGTATGAAAAAGCAGCAAACATCCTTTATGTAGAATTTGGACACATGGAATATATCCCAACCCTTTCATGTGAAGTAATTAATAAAAATGTTCCTGACAAAATGCTGCATTATCTAAAGCAGTGATTCTCAAACCTGTCCTCAGGACCCCCCAATGGTCCAGGATTTAGGGATTACCCAGTTTTGATTAAATAAGAATATGTAGAACACCTGGTGTGGTTCCCTAACCATTAAGCAGCCATACCAGGTGTTCTACATATTCTTATTTAAACACAACTGGGTAATCCCTAACTTCTGGACCGTAGGGGGAAGTTCGAGTGAACTTTTGAAAAAGTCCGGGTCCGTGCTCGAACTTGACCCCGAACCCCATTGAAGTCAATGGGGACCCGACGTTCGGCTTATGGAATACATGTACTATTGGCTTTCTATAAACCGAAATAGAGTCTTCATTCATAATTATGAATGGGGACTCTTTCGGGTTATAGAAAGCCAATAGAATTACATGTATTCCATAAGCCGAAAGTCTATAAACCGAGCGACCTTCAGTTTATAGACTTTCCGCTTATAGAATACGTGTAATACTATTGGCTTTCTATAAACCGAACGAGAGCCCCATTCATAAGAAATTCTCGTTCGTTTTATAGAAAGGCAATAGTATTACACGTATTCTATAAGCCGAAAGTCTATAAACCGAAGGTCTTTCGGTTTATAGAATAACATGTATTCTATAAACCGAAAGTCTATAAACCAAACGACCTTCGGTTTATAGACTTTCGGATTTTAGAATACGTGTAATACTATTGCCTTTCTATAAACCGATCCTCGAACTCCATCACGGACATACAGTGAAATGTCTGGGATTGGGTTCGTGGCACGGACACCCTAATATCCGGTACGAACCCTAATAGTGCGGTCTGGGTTCGCTCAACACTATTCTTGACCCCTAAGCAATCAGATCTCAGGACCAGAGAAGCAGAGAACCTATCGGAATCTTTAAGATCCTGTGGGTTTCTGCCTGAAAAATCTAAATTACTGTTGACTTTGTGGGGGCTTTGGGAAGGGACTGATATCTTTAAATGTAATTGGCTCTACATATAGCCGGTCAGAGAGAGGTCCTGATCTGATAGAGGGGATATTGCTGTTATTAACTTCAGCAGGATCCAGAGCATAGAACATCGTGCTATGCTGTAAACATGGTTGTTTGGGCCATGTAACATAGTAATTTAGGTTGAAAAAAGACACAAGTCCATCAAGTTCAACCCGTCTACCTATCATTCCAGCATTTGATCCAAAAAGAAGGCAAAAACCACTAAGGAAGCTATTTCAAATTTTGCCTCCTAGGGGGAAAAATTCCTTCTTGACTCCAAAGGGCAATCAGATTTCTCCTTGGATCAATAAGCTCTATTATTAATGCTTATTCTATTATTAATAGCCCTGTATGTTCTGCTTTTCTAAAAAAAAAAAAACCATCAAGACCATTTTTATATGCATCTATTGTAGTTGATAGCACTACCTCTCTTGGTAGTAAATTCCATAACTTTATTGTCCTTACAGGAAAGGAATTTTTTTACGGTCTATGAAATCTTTGCTCTTCCAGTCTCACGGGGTGACCTCTTTTGCTTTGTACATTTCTATTTATTTAACATGTCACTGGAAAGCTATTTATATTGGCCCTGCACATATTTATATAATGTTATCATATCCCCTCTGAGATTGCATTTATACAAGTTAGAAAAAAAAGTAATTTTGAAGTCTCTCTTCATAACTAAGATCCTCCAATCCCCTTATTCATTTTGTAGCTCTCCTTTGCACTTTTTCTAGTTCCATAATATCCTTTTTAAGACTCAGAGGTCTTTGAGGATTTAGTGGTTTGGGCCATGTCTTTAAGGATCTGGTGGTTTGGGACATGTCTTTGAGGACGGTATAGTCCATCTGCGTGAACTGGTTTTAAAATAATATGCATTTATTTGTACATTTTTTGGTTATTGCAATCTTTAACTCAGAAATGTACCTTTCACATGTTTCTTTCTGGTCACATCTTTTTCTGTGAATCCCAATAATTTCCTGAGAGCCAATTAGAGGGATCCCATGGTAATGCATGGGAATGGCCACTGCACATGTCAAGATGTCTGTAATGTTATCAAGTATCCAACTTCCTCAATAACTACTGTGTAAAAAACAAACTATGAAATACACAAATTAGACACTATTTGATGCATCCGTTTTGATGCCTGGACTATCGATTAAAAAAATTGGTTTTAATAAAGGTTTTCTGAATATCCATGAAATGTAGCATTTAGTTTGAAATCTTTTTGTATAAACTCATCTCAAATGAGTTTAAATCAAATACTTTACTGCCATAACAACCTGTAACCAATTACTGAAGATCAGTAAATCACACAGTGAACAGTCCATGTGTTAACCTTAATAAAGAATAGAGGTAGTGTTCCAGTAATAATGCTTTGCTTACTTTACCAGCACAGAGCAGAGTTAAACATTTTCTTATTCGGTTAAGAATAACTGGCAGGAATGATTTGGGAATTTCCACTACTTAAAGAGCACAGCTCAACAAAATGTATTTGGATAGTGTTTCTAACCACAAGGTTGATCTCAGAGGCAGACATGCTGGTAGTGTGAGCTACCCACAGCAGACAGGCTAAACACAGCATTCAACAAATGGAAACACTTAAAAATGGCGTGCAAAGGAGAATTAGCCAAGGTCATGATATCCATTTATTAATTCTAGGCAGACAAGGAACTAAAATATATATTCGGATGAGATTTTCTCTTCTGTTAATAGAGGATCACTTGTAATTTAGCAGAAGTACATATAAATTGGTGGGCAGAGAGCAATCATGTAAAATGTGTATGGCTCCTTTCCAACAGAAAGGACTATTCCAGACCAAACAATTCTAGAGTATTGACCAGTTTATGACCGGAATGTTTGCCAATAATTTATTGTGCTGGACTATAGCTTTTATAACATTTCTGCGATGTTTGTGTTTACCTGTAATATTCCTCTCATTTACTGTACCCACACAAATTGTATATTGTTTTCCTAGTGCTAAGAAGGGCTTTTTTTTTATAGATGCCATTATTTCGATAGCATATCATTTATTATGCTAAAACACAGTAGAAAATAATGAGACATTTTTTCAATTTTTTTCTTTGAAAAATGATTTACTCATCTACAACAGCTAATGAAAAAAAGACCTGCAAAATAGATCCAAATATGTGTCCTGAGTTTGAGAGTACCAAGCCATGTGTCTAAGTATTGGAAATAACAAGGTAATTAGTAGTAAATAGTAGCACATTGCTATTTCCAAACTATTTATTTTCTAAATTAGCAGTAGTGCCAATGTAACTTATATCTGTCATGAATCCCAGAATTACCTTCCCACATGCACATATTTTTCAAAAGTTGACAACTCAGTGTATGTAACTTGGGGTATTCTGCAACTTTTTAGGCAGCATTTTTACCCCCCAGTCTTTGTGGTACTAATTGAACTTATTTCTTTTTTCATACACCATGTGCTTCAGGTATGAATTTACAGAGGCTGTTATGTGTAATTGCCAAATAACACCAACTTGGCTAAAGTACAAATGAATGCATAAGTCTGCCAGGGTTATGTGGCAGGCACCGGACCAAATTTTGGATAGTCATTGCAGCTTTCAAACATGGAACTTTGACATTGTGCTTTGTGGACTACATTTTCTATTATGCCATCTAAAAAAATAGTTTGAAATTGCTAAAGATAATAAATATGATGCTAAAGAGTGGGCTCGAGAGATGATCTCCTGGTGGGGTAGAGTTATTGCCTTTTGATCTGAACTCTTGCCTAAATGGGTATATCTTTTTAGGATGCTCCCTTGTAAGATTCCATTCAGCTGGCTGGTACAGAGGCCTTCTATTAACGAATATACAATAGTAAACGATGGTTTGAGTTTCCCTACTGTTTTAGTATTAGAATTCTGCTTCTCTGTTTCATGTTTAGAATACACGGTTATTTGAATCCCAACAAGAGGCATGGTTCAAAATAGAGGACAAAGCTATACACTCTGAAGATCTAAACCCACTTTTTGGACTATTGGTAATCCCAGGGTTAGGAGGCATATAAAGAATCGGAATAGGATACTAAATTATGAGAAGTAATGGTGGGAGGGCTAAAAGGTATATTGAACAAGATGATGAGGTCAAATATTATAAATGGCAGGAACCATGATAAAATAATGAAAATACCTTGAAAATAAGTGTTCCTTTAAGTCATATCATACCATTTAATAATCAGTATTATGTTGGATGCAAGCCAACCTCTCAGGCAATCAATCCGTCTTGAGTTCTGTAATTTCTTTGTAAGTTTATCTTAGACAAGAAGGCACCAGGAAAGCAAAACATTGCAAATAACTGTTTACAGCCATTTGGATTGGCTACATACATGTCCATACATAATACATGTACTGGATTTATTCTGGTAAACTGCCAATGACGTTAGAGAAATTAGGCCAAAATACTTTTGTTGGAATAACCAATGTGTTGGAGAATTTTTTTTTTTTTTTTTTTTTTTTTTAACATTACGGGATTATTCATTGAATTGTAAATCATATGAAAGCAGGAAATATATTTACATTTTAATGTTTAGTTTAGTAAGAGAAAACATTATCCTCCTTACATTATTAATCGAAACAAACACCATATATATCAGAGGAACAGAACAAATAATATATTATTTGTATTTTTTTTTTTTAAATATTCAAATAGATATGAGTAGTAATGGTGGTAGCGCTAAAAGGTATATTGAAGAAGTTGTTGAGGTCAAATTAATACAATTTAATAGGAATGTTGGTTCATACACTCAAGATACATAGATATATAAAAGCAAATAGTGGTAGCACCAGAGGCGTCGCTAGGGGTGGGCTAAGGGGGCTGAAGCCCCGAATGTAATGATCAAAGCCCCGAGTCTCTGCAGCTCCGCCCCCTGACATCACACAGACAGTGTGTGAAAGCCCTACACTGATAGGAGGCTGAGTGATGTGTCAGCCAATCAGTGCAGGGCTTTTACACAGCATCATTACTGTGTGTGAAAGCCCTGCACTGATAGGATGCTCAGTGATGTGTCAGCCAATCAGTGCAGGGCTTTTACACAGCATCATGACAGGGATGTGAAGGAAGCTCCACGTGGGACAGTGAAGCAGCTCTGAAGATATCCTTGCAGGGTGTCACCTTGTGGGAGATGCAGAGCAGGTCTATTCCCGCTCAGGTAAGCTCTGGGTATGGTGGAGAGAGGGGAGGGTTGGGGTCACTTATTTACATCCACCTTTGTGTATTTAAGCTATATATTGTTGGTTTGAGGTTCCTTATTGCAGGACTGCCAAACAGCATAGGAATGATTCATGTTACATATGTGTGTATATATATATAACATAAATCCTTCCTATGCTGTTTGGCAGTCCTGTAATAAGGAATCTCAAACCAACAATATATAGCTTAAATACACAAAGGTGGATGTAAATAAGTGATTTATGCTATATATGCATAATGATTTATAATATATATATATATATATACAAAATCCAAAAGATCAGCGCACTCACCTCAAAGCAGGTAGGAGAAAAACTCTTAAAGCTATAGTTGTAAATAAAGCTATTTAAAAACACCTGTCTTACTAAGATAACAAAATTGGAGATTTAGTCACATATATGGCCATATCATGCTAAGCCCACCACTACGTCAAAGTACTCCAATATTGGTGGGTCCTAACACTAAATACTGTTGCTTCTGGGGCTTAATCTCTTTATATGTATTACTTACCAGGGACCAAAAGGCCTACCTATTGTATAATACAGAGACACTCCTGCAATTTATAGGTCAGGACACCACTTATGGAGCACCTGTGATGGGGAGGGGTGCTTGAATCAAGGAGATCCTTGAATCAAGCTCCCCTGGACACAAGAAAAAAAAAAAGACTGCTGCATAGAGCAGCAAAGTGCCGCCCCTGCCAGGGTGCTACCTGCGGCAGCTGCCCCATTAAAGGACCGGCCCTGTAAAGGCTCCTATATTACAAAACTGGCATGAAGCTCAGAGCGGTGAGCATATATTGGTAAGTGCCCGTATGGTTCCGTTTAAAAAACTAAAAAAGTCTCATGGGCTATAGCCCCAGATCTTTTGGAAACCTAGCAACGCCTCTGGGTAGCACCATATAATCTTAGCCCACATTAGTTTATGTACGCAATAAAATAAATGTGTTGGTATAGTTTTGCCTCTGTATTCAGAACTATGTCTGCATATGAATTCAGTAATAAAGAGAAGACCCGACGCATTTTGCCACTTTGAACTACATTAAAGTGATTCTTTAATCCAGGCTCTGATCGGTTTTTCAGCTTTGATCTGTTCTGTCGACCAAGAACCAGGAAACAAAACTGAATCACTTTCATCTGCCACACTGAATAAAAGCCTTCAAACCTAAAGACGCTTTAATTGTTTGACCATCTACACAAACAAGGTCACTTTAACAGTTTCCCAGAACCAGCTAATCATCATCTACTTATGTTACATTACAAGCAGTAGTCAACTCAGATTGCTAGCCCTTTAGTAATCTGATCCTCTGCATATGCAAGCATACATTTTTACTTTTACATGAATATATATAAAAAACATTTTTTTTAAATTGTTTACCATCTTCGAGAGCAGCAGTTTTCAACTTGAGTTATGGCCTCAGTCTTCTCACCAGTACAGGGATATGGATATCTTACATATTGTTGGAACCATTTCCTGTTGTACATCTGAACTGATGCAGAAATTACTACCAACATTTAAATAGATGGAACACGTAGTATACTATTTATATATATATATTCACTTAAAATTCCTTGCACATGGATGACTGGACAGGAAAAAAAAGATCCCTTTTTTTAACCTTTGGAAGCCTAGTTCATTGCTGGTGTGAGGATAGACTTTGATCGTCTTTACCATTGTCTGTTGCTTAAAGAAACACCCATTTAAAATAGATTTACAAACAAAGATTTGATTTGTTTTACTTGCGCACAAAATCAGTGATTTTTATAAATAAATTTCAGAATTAATTCATGGCAAAACTATTTTATAATATTTCCAAAGCGCAATAATAACATAGAATGACACTGATTTTCTTTATCTATTCTGCATCTAGAACTACATTGTATGTAAATGTTTAACATCTCTTATGACGTAAACCACATCATGTTTGGTGGATATTGTTTATTTTTATATTTAACCATTAAACAGTTCATTTTGCATTAACATTTTACTGAATTTTATGTTCACATGTAATTTATGTTGGTGTCCCGAACTGTTGGTGATCAACAGTTGCAGCCACGAAATACAGAGAATGAGGAAACAGAAAAGCCTTTCTATCCACACTGTCCAATTTATTTGCCAAACAGCAGTCCATGTTATTACTGTGCATTGCTGGGGATTACAGCTCAGATAAATTCAAAAATGGACCGCAAACTGGACAAGACTTTCAGAGTTCCTTTAAGCCATATCACACCATTTAATAACTAGTCATAATGCTTAATGGAAGCCATTAAATATCTCTCAGGCAATCAACCCATCCTGAGTTCTGTAATTTATTTGTAAGCTTATTTTAGACAAGAAGGTACCAGGAAAGCAAAACATGGCAAATCATGGTTTACAGCCATTTGGATTGGCTACATACATGTCCATACATAATACATGTACTGGATTTATTCTGGTAAACTGCCAATTATGTTGGAGAATTTAGGCCAAAATAATTATTTTGGAGAATATTTTTGACAGGGATGACAGAGGATTATTCACTGAATTGCAAATCATATGTAAGCACAAAATCTATTTAGGTTTATATGTTTAGTAAAATAAAACATTACCCTCCTTACATTATTAACTGAAACACTATTTGTTTACTGTTCAAATAGATCTTTTGCCTAAAACATTAGAGCACAAAGTTATGGAGATTTTATTTGACCTTTTTATCTTTTACTCATACGTGTAGTGCAACTGGCTATACACCTGTTTATTGTGGGGAAAAAAGCCATGGTATCTTGGTCTCCTTATAACTACAAGGACACAGTCAAGCATGATATCAGGGAGAATGGTGCACGCGTGGGGGCAATGATGGTACAATGGTAGAGCAAAGAAAAAGGAGGTGAGGGAGATTGACCATAAAATAGTTTGAATGATTTAACATATGTAAAGGAACAGCAGAGTCACCAAGCTATACCCCATTTTTAAAATGCATATTAAAGCTTGTTGTTTAAGCTCCACCTCCAACATTCTGTACAGTGCTCTTTTGAAAATAGTTGGCTTCCCAGCCAATCAGGGTAAAGTTACTGAAAATGCTGGTTTCTCTCAATCTAATCCCAGTCTTTCCTATTTCCAATATCATAGCTACTTATCCATCAAATTGATTTTTACATGAAAACAGCTAACGGATGGTGTACAACCAATGAATAAGATTACCTGGAGTATCCCTTTAAACTGGAGGAATACCGTAAAACATTACCCAACACATTGCAGAAAGAAAGGATATAATAACAAGACAGGAGAGAGAACATACCATCTGATCTTGTCTGGTTCAGAAGAGAGAAAGAGTTAATAGAAAATGAATATAAACATTGGGGTACCCAGGAATACAGTTTGTCTGCTCCTATATACATTTTTCTATCCATTACAAACTTCAAAAAGTATATTATTTATGGATGCTTATTAAAAAAAAACAACATAGACGTGGTCCCCTTTAATACTCACAATTCATTCACCTCACCTTCTCTATGAGTCCTGAACAAGAAACACCACAGGATTAGATGTGAGCCAAATAATCATATTAGTCAGTTACCAGAGCACTATGATAGGCCTGTGACATCCCACAAACAGTGCCCTATCATATCAGTGCTCCACAGTAAGAGCAAACAAGTTGATTGTTCAAACATAATCACCACACTCACCACACCTAATTAATTTACTATTTGAAACTTGGGCATTGTGTTTTGAAAACATTTTTGTCCTTACTCAGGAGTAGCGAGTTCTCATTTCTTTTTAAAGTTAGTAAAGAAATCTTAAAATTGCTTAACAAATAAAAAAAATATATAAAAAAAACCCAGAATATTTTATTCTCCATTGAATAAAAAAAAAGGTTTAATGGGCAGGTGAGATGCTAAATTTATTAACTGTCCAGCTGCTTCCTGTATCTGGCACTGGAAAGCACTATTGATCAGCGCTAATCAGGAAGTTAATATCCACAGGGAATATTTAGCTCTTTGATTTCCATATTGATAAAATAGGCATTGGACCGTTGGTTACTGAAAGGGTTACCATTCAATATTTGATAGACTATCATCAAAGATAATGAAAATATCTGGCAACGTGAAAAGAACTGGAATGGTTTATGAGGATGGCACATTTAAGATTTAGGCTTCATTAATAACTAAAAAGCGTACCAGTCTACAACCTCTCTTCATTGTTTAAAGGTGAACAATTGGTAAAAGATAAGGCAGCCATCTTTCTTTTTAGCCTGCTTTTGAGGTAACAATGCTTTTGACGTGAATAACAAGTTGGGAGATCATTATTGGCATACACATTCTTTATAGCAGATCTTTCACCCATGAAGTCTATGCATGACGAGGTACCCTTAATTACAACTCAATACTTTGTGCTGGCATAGTCTGTAGTAAATGGTTTCAGTCAGCTTTACACTTACCTTAAGTTTCCCTCCTGGTCAGTGCAGCAGGGTGAGCACATATATACCATATCACTATGTTGCAATAACCTGCTGTGTCAGTTACACCTTCATGTCTCTTTAAATGTTGCAAGTTGCTATACTTTATACTATTTATTTCAGGTACAATAGCACAACAACTTTCCCCCCGACTTCCTCATAGTATTAATTCCAAGAGCCAGTTGTGGAATGGGACCAATTTTATAGATCATGTCTGTGCTGCTCGTACACAATTTGTGCAGCAGAAGGAATACTCCAAAATAATAAAAGATAGTGTAGCCCAAGTGCATCTCAAAAATAACTTGACAAATTAGCTTTTTCACTACTGCCAAATTGACTCGAGTTGCGTTCCCACTGACAGTTTTGCAGAATGCATAAGGCCCAAGTTGGTAGAGATTTGTTTATGTTTTAGTTCTGCTATAGAGTAAAATATGAGCATAATCCTGTTTGAGGAACTTATTCTAACACACACCTCTAACACCTCAGAGATCCACTCAGATCACCACAGTCATTAGTGAATTGACATATTTATTTTGTCATGTTCTCAATGGTCATAAACAGGTTATAAGATGATTCTGCACTTCATAAACATTCTGAAAAAAACTTCAAATCAAATTTGAAATACTGAATTAAAAAAAAACTGCTACAATTAAGAATGAAAATATCATATCTTGCAACAAGCTCAACTTCAATTTAAATGTAATAACATCCCTAAATTACTTTTGAAGCCTAATTATAGTAAACCAAATGGTTTTCCTTTACAATATTCGTTGGATTAAATCCAAAAATTAAATTTAAAAGCATTAAAAAATAGAGTCTTTTGAAATTCAAAATTAAACAACTTTCTGTGTAGTGCTCATCAAGTGTAAAATATCTCAAAATGGCACAATGCTAAACCTCGGTTTCTGTTTGTCTTACGTAGTATGTAGTTTCCTTCTATTTTATATAAAAAGCACTACATAAAAAAATGTTGGGGCTATATAAATAAAATGTTAATGTAATATAACATATGAATACCTAAAGAAAATATCCAGAAAACCTGTAAATAAAATCATAATGCAGATTTATCCACTTGCGCATAATTATGTTACAATGGCTAGACACTTCTATTGCCCTCATTGGACCATAAGAAGGATTAAATACCATAAACTGTCCTAAACAAGATGGCTGAATCAGTCTGATGCGAATATGGCCGCTAAGGAAGTAGGCCTTCTGGAAAGAATGCACATATTTATTTCTTTTAAGAATATGCACTGCTAATATCACTGTTTTCTGAAGTGATTGTTTGTACAAGTTTTCATAGAAGGAAGCTTAATCAAATTCTGACTTTACATAGCTGATAACTTTGACAAACACTGCTGAACACATAGCACAATAAATCGTGCTTAATTTGTACTCTAACATAGAGCACAGAAATCCACACATAGGGGGCAATTAAAAGCACCTCTTCCTCACTGGAAAAGTGCAATTGTTTCAGAAGGCGTGGCCTTATACCAGTCAAAACGTAGTCCTTCAAGATATACCGCAACCAAAAAACACAACTTCCAGGCATAGCTCTACCTATCTGGAATGAAAAGATCCATTTGTAGGGTCATATACAGTGCCAAGGGAAGGAAAATCAGGTTGTTTTCACTGCTTTCCATATTCTCAGAAATAAGACACAAATATGTAAAATACTTCATTTCTAACAAGAATCCAGCACTGATAATTTTCCAAAAAAAAAAAAAAAAGAGAGGGAAAACCAGATTCCCTGCTATAAAGTACAAATAACAAAAGTGATGTATAAAAAGAAAATAATAAAAGCTGGTGGTAAAAAACAAAACAAAACAAAAAGTCAATTGGCACAAACATTTGTTTTGACACAATGGTGGTAGCATCTAACATGGATCATAAGTGTCATGTCCTTCATTCCCATGTCACTATCAGATATGTAGTTAAGAGATGAGATGAAATATCTGCTTACAATATGATGTTATAAAAGCACTGTTGTAATGAGATAGGAATTGTTTGCTAGAAGTCTGAGGTCAACTCGGATTTCGAGTAGTTTTTTGCAATATTGTTATTGATGTGTTGCTGTTAATACCAGGGTGCCACATGAAGAACACCATTGGTTTCAAGATTTTTTTGCATCTCCAGTAGCAGCTTCAGCTCTGTGGATCAATCCAATATCCCAGAAGTCTTCTGTAGAGTGTATCATGTGCTAGGAGCTTTGGATTAAGCGTCTGTAGTGAGGCATTACTTCATGGTCTGGCAGGTGAAGGGCAAACTCCAAAGCAACAAGGACAGGAAATTCAAAAGCCATCAGCTCACGTCTATTCAGACGGAGCTTCTCTTCCAGTTTCTAGATACAGAGAAAGAACAGACATATGATACAAACGTATGAGACAAACTGAGTGGAATTATCCTCAAGAGTGGAGGCCATCTCTTTTGTGCAAACAGCAAATACATCTTGCTCCTCACACTATGTTCAGAGTGTCTGCCAATTATTCTTTTTGCAGTGTGCACCACATCTCCCACTCAATCCAAAGCCAATAACTAAATAAATCCAGCACACAGTTGTGCACCACGCCTATCTTGTTTCTCTTCTCTGCACACTCTTTTCTATCTCCAGCTTTCACACTAAACCTGCTTCTCGTATCTGCTTCTTTACATGGCAGCTCCCCTTGCAAAAACACTGTAAACACGTTCCACAGAGGGCTGATTTAAAAGGACTGGTGGGCCCCGGGCATACCTTTTGAAACACCCTCAATCCCAGTCATGTTTACAAAAATCTAAAATAATAAAAAAAAAAAAATTGATAGAAGAAAAAAAAACAGAAACTACCACCATTCCTCTTAAATCTAACGGTACCGTGGGCAGTTACTGTCTTTTCCTATCCACTATTAT
This sequence comes from Pelodytes ibericus, assembly GCA_036172795.1. Taxonomy (NCBI): domain Eukaryota; kingdom Metazoa; phylum Chordata; class Amphibia; order Anura; family Pelodytidae; genus Pelodytes; species Pelodytes ibericus. The sequence goes on from CM069859.1 coordinate 70,623,027, forward strand.
TCATAGCAGCGGTGGAACATGGGACCAGGTTTGTGTCCTGAACCTTCTCCGTCCCACTTACCCAACCTGATTTGTGCATATAGTTCTCCAATTTGAGGACACTAAACTTGGCCATGGAAGCTACAATTGATGGTGTGCTCTGAGCAAAAGTCCACACTGACTAGGACAATTTCAGGCCATTTAAAGCCATTCAGGAAGAAAGGAAATGCATATATATATAATTGACATTTTAGATGGTACTTGTAAATTGCTGGCAATTGCTTGATGTTATACCTTTATTAACCAATATCCAAAGACTTACATCAATGAGGTGTTTAACTTCATGTTTCCGGAGGTCACTGCCAATTTTGGCAGCTAATAAGATGCAGGCTCCAGCACAAAGTTTTCTGTTCTGCTTGTTCAACTTCCCCTTCAATGCTAGTTTCTCAAAATAGACAAAAGCCATTGCTACAGTAGGTTCCTCATAGCCACATTCATCCTGGGCTAATTTGCGGATATCACGTTTCAGACTAAGGAGAGATCAGTAAAAAGATATTTACCGAATTATATCCAACAGTGTATTGTAATAATGATTGTGGATATTTCTTTTTCAGACTGGAAGTGTGTATAAATACAAATAAAATAGTACAATTCGTTTTGTGTGTATAATGATCTTATAATAATATTTATAATAGTTTTACTTATTACTATAGGAAAATGGCAAGAAATAACAGATAAAGGGAGCAGTATAAAAACATAAAAATGATACGACATAAAAAAATACGTTTCATAGGTGAAGAATAAGGTTGTGTGTGGACTGGAAAATAACAAAAAGGGGAGGTAAAACAAACTAATTAAAAAGCGCGTAGCATTAATTTTAGCAGAGTGTCTCCCTTTGTTATGATCCAATTACAATCTAATACTATTGAGTTTAATAATAATAATAGTATCTATCATCATCTACTGATGTTGTTAAGTCTAAGAGCGTGCAGTTAAATGTTTTGAGTACCCTTGAGTGCCATGTAAAAATAGATTATTATTATTATTGTTATAGATTACTATACATCTTGCTCTGCAAACTGTTTCTGTAAGCATTGCATGCAATCCATGCACACAATGCATTGAAGAACAGTTTACAAACCTTGGGGAAGGTGCGCTGCAAGCATATGATGTACAAAGTTCAAATTTACTTTATATCTTTAGGGACTCTGTGATACAAAAATGTATTTATAGAAGTATATCCAACCAGATGGAAATGGAAGAGTAATATTTATATATTACATAGTTTAAAGAAGACACTGGGGAGATGTATAAAATGGCCTTTGTAATAATAGCACCTAATAGTGGCGTAATCTCTGAACACCAATGTGTAAAGCTAACTTATAACAAAAAAACTCCCAAAAATACAGAGTTTACACTGGCTATGCCAGTCCCGAACTTCTGTGTTGTTCTGGCAACTATATAAAAGGGAAAAAAAGGTATCAACTATGGCAGAAGCACTATCTACGTTTCAAAAAGCTTTGGAAAGTAGAAGTAAAAACGTGCAGTCACTATGCATTTGATCATTTTTTAATACATATGTGCCTGATTTATCCACCCTTTGTTGTAGAAGGTGAGAGTTAAATGGATATAAGGATATATTACTTACTGTACCTTCTAATTTTACTAAGTGTTAGCTTGATGTGAGGAAACTTCTCCTTGAAGGTTTCATTCATATCTTTCTTGAGGTCAGATGGTTTCACATATTCTATTACAGTGGTCTGTGAATTAAGATCGAGGTGGAGCGTGAAATTCTATTTAATTGAACACTGAATGACACGCAGCGAATAATGTGAACCAGCATAATAAATTCCCCAAGTATGCTACAAAATGCAAGTAATGCAAATAATATCAAGAGAAATCATATGAATTTACCACAGTGCATACAATTAAAATGTATCCATTTATTTATATTGAAAGAAAATTTGAAAAAGGATTCACTGGCCTTAGTAAGAATTAAACTTACCCAATGAATGAGATGTATACAAAATTTTACAAATAATTTTTGAACCTATAAATGCAAGCAGACACACAGATTTCATGCACAGTTGGCCCATGTGATCTCTAGTTATTAAAGCATTGCTCCAGTAAGTGTTCTCCACTGCGCCAAATCTTACAAAGGAATAAAGCAGAGCTAGGTTAGGGCATTGCTGTACAGGATGTACTGTACATACATGTAGAAAATGATTACAAATCTTCACTTTATAGCGGAGAAAGACTGGTATCTCATCAACTTCATGGGGATTTCACAGTGCAGACAGGTACTGTCAGACATATACTATGTATCTGTAGGAGTGCCAAAGAAAAAGTAGAATAATATACTATCATTATTATGCTAGTATTAAAGAGTGTGTTTATTCAGAGACAGCGGATGAAAGTTCTTTCCCTCTTGTCTTCTATACCTGGAACGTAATGAACATTATTTTTTACGTTCTTAACCCTTTCACATTTAGTGGATAAAATGTGCCAATAGAAACGATTTCTTATAAGCTCCCATGAGACAGAGCACTCGAAACCTTAACCATAAGAGATATCGGGAAACCAAGTTCTTACAAAGTTATGTTTATTTGTAGTGTTTTTTTTCTACTTTATTATTGTACACAAAGGTTTTAAAATCCATGCATACAGATGCTTCACTGATGTAAGGACACTACTCCAGCTTGATAGTGGAGTCTCAAACAAGCAACAATATGACATGGGTTCACTACAGGTCAGCCTCACTGTTTTGGAAACATTGCTTTGGAATGATTTTCCATTTAACTAGTCTAATAGATTTAATAAAACCTACTGTCCTATATCTTATGGATCTACTGTGTATTAGTACTAAAAAAATAAAATAAAATAAAAATACCTACTAAATATGTTATAGAAAGAACTAATGAACTTAGGTGCTCCAGCAACATACAGCTAAAACAGCTGTTCTCAAACCTGTTCATATGGCCTGTAAGTAATGAGTTCTATCTATAACATATTTAGTATGTGTTAATTTGTTAATACTAATGTGCAGTAGATGTATGAGATATATACCAGTAGGTCCTGGATTCAGGGATTACCCAGCTATGTTTAAATAAGTATATGTATAAAATATATCATGGTTTTCATTCTGGATAACGGATTTGGAAACCAATAAGCTAAAACAACCAAGTCAGAAATTCCGCTTTTAAAGTCTTTATTAATCAAAATCTCCTTACCTGCTGTTTCTATAAATTGTCTAATGAATTTAGAAAGCTGACTGGTTGCGATGTATCTTTATTCTACTCCTTAGCATTGTAATGTTTGTAATGCAGGACTTGGTTTATTGTAGCACAAGCACTTGGATGGTCAGCAGCAGCAAACTTTTATGGTCTGCAAACTGCACCTTCCTAAATACATACTGATCAAACCAAAGCCAGCCCTACAATGGGACCGGGTGGGTCCTTTAGACCAAGACGGCCCTTTAATCCATCATCCCAGATCCGCTAGGAGCTCAGACCAAGACAATGAAGTGCATTAGCACAGACAACCTGCTTCACTCCCTCGCGCTCTGCATGGGACTGCAGTTTGTGCTCACAGGCCAACCACAACTCGGTGGAGTAGTGTGGGGGGCTGTCATGCAAAGACCGCCATATAACACAACACGCAGCTACCTCCTGAGCTACAACACGCAGCTGCCTCCCGAGCTACAACGCGGCACGCAGCGGCGTCCCATGCTACAACACGCAGCTGCGTCCTGTGCCACACCACCACACGCAGCTGCATGCGACTGTGTGTGCAGGAGTATGTGTGTTTGATTAAGTTTGTGGCATTCTCGTTGCTGTGGCCAGCAAAGGATGAGAAAGGGAAGTATTTTAGAAACCGATCCACTTCCCTTGATGTGAATGTGGATAGTGCTAGGAGAACTGCAGGCAATATGTATAATGTGGTAGATCAAATTAGAGCAATCGAAGGTTGGGTTAACATTGCAGCTCAGTGGAAAGTTTTTGTAAGACTCTTTCAAGACACAAAAGGTGAATTGATTACTGATCAATGCTTAGAATGCCTGTAAGTAAACATGTCCAAAAACAGTACTTTGATATATTTATAGTTCCGGATTACATGCCATATAGGAATTAGTAAATTGAATGTGCATTTGAAACTTTACTTATGTAGAGTGCTAGAGATTGTAATAGTCTGTACGAGTAATGTTCATTCATTGTGAGATCACACTAGGACAGGGGAAGGCACTCTGGATGTTAGTGACTACATTTGTTTTGCCAGCATTACTCTGTAAGAGCATTATGGGATATGTAGTCCACAATATCCAAAGGTTATAACCTTTGGATATTGGTATATATAATACATTAAGGGGAAAAAGAAACAGACTGATGCACACAAGACACAGTCAGTGACAGCTTTAACTGGCTACAGTGGGTTGAAAGCATCAGGTAGGCTAACAGCTAGCAAAATGAGTGTTCTTGTGAAGAAGATGAGGCCAGGACCATACAAGGTATGAGGAGCCAGCTGATGGGAAGACTAGATGGGCCAAATGGTTCTTCTCTACAGACTCATTCTATGTTTGTATGTGAAAGGTGGGCAGCTGAGCTGATGAAACCCTTGCAGCCTTGTGAAGAGTTAGGAAAAAAAGTAAGCTAAGCTATAATAAGCTCAGTGGAAATGGACATAGCCGTTAAATAACCTCATACTCTGGGGTGTCAGGTTTCAGATGAATCCTATATTTTTTACCCGAGGCAGACCTCATTTAATAATTCTGTCAGTTCTAAGGGGAAGGAGTGGCTTCATATAGGGGCTGTGGAATTGCTTTCCTGGTGCAGTATAACCATCAGTACATGTCTAGAAATCCAAAGAACTGGAATCTCCCCTAAAAATAACCCAGCATTTCATATTCTATTGTATGGAGTGAAATACAAATAAAGGGAGTGGAGGATTCATTTAAAATGCTTGGACCAGCAGTGGCATGTACATGGTCTGTATTAAGACAAGCATGATACATTGTCCAATATCAAGGGATTAATAGAAACAATAAACATGAATAAGAAGGTGGAAAGATATACTGTACTATTTATTCCATAAGCAGGTCCACATGCCAGGATTTCAGACTAAAATTTGATTTAAACACCCAGGTACTCCTGTGACTCATCAGGTTTACAGATCCCACTCTTGGGTCCTACTACTTTAAGTTTACTAAAAATAACCCGTTTAACAAGAGAGAAATGGCTGGGAGGAAATAACTGGACTGGGACCCAAAATATTTCTGACCATGTTCCCACCATCTAGCTCTGCCACGGATGGATTTGCTGCATAAAATCTAGAAAGAATAAAAAGTGAAATAATAAAATGGGATATCAGTGTAGAGATTTGTGGGCACCAAAACACTTCTCATTCAATAGACAAAAAAACACTGTTAATGGAGCGAACGCCTCTACATCACTTACCATATAGGAAGGGAATATTAAAACCCGTTTGTGCTTTCCACATGGCCACTGAGGATCATCCAGGAGATTTGGATTATATTCAATGAAGTCTCCTATGTCACTACCTGCACAACGCAGAAAACAAACAAATGCCAAGATCTGGTTATCTCTGGAAAAGAAACCAAGGGTCAAGAACAACAACACAATCCTCATCCTACCCAGGTGCACAGAGAGGCACACTGTGGTACAAGACATTGGATTTAGCTACTACGAATGGTCTCCCAATGCCAAAAAGACAAAACCAGGAATGTGCTTACTAGTCGCTAAAATAACCTCTTGTTTCCCAAAATACTTCTAAGTTTCAATACTTTATGACACCTGTTTACATCCAGGTTACTTGCTCTGTTTAAGTCCTCATATACTAAGAAATCTGTTTGGATATTATTTGATACATTATGTACAGTCACCTGTACAAAATCTTAGTGAAGCATGCAAGACTGTTGGGTATTGACACCCCCCATACTGAACCCATAACATGAATTGAGGTCATTAGATAACTCCAATCAAACACATATTACCTGTATCAATGCTCCCCTGGATACTGTTGGCCCGGCCCAGTGTGAGGTTACGGTGACTTGTGTTGCGTCCTTGAGAAAAGGAGCAGGTTGAGTCTATGGTGTTTCTGCGTGCTCCCAGAGCATTGGTTGGGTACAAAAACTGGGTATAGGACACGGTCTATAGGGATGAAGACATTAATGCTTACTTATACACTGCCAAGAAGCTACGCAGCAGCTGATACAATGTTATAAGCACATAACTGGATGATATTTAGAGAGCCCTGTTTAACAAAGTTACAATCTATTCATTAACCATGTGAGACATAATAATAGTATTAGCTAACCCTTTACCATCCCCACAGCAAACCTTAATGCATTTATCTTGATTTTTTAATTATTTACAGAGGAAAAGTACATTATATGTAAGTAAATTATATTCATTCATAAATACACATAGAAAATACAGACAACATTATACATTTTAAATGTATCGGGAAAGACAGAGCGCCTCAATCCAACCAAAACTAATTTTTATGCACAGGGGTTATACATTCATTTTTCCAGCTTATCCAACCAATCCTCCCATTTAGAACAGATATTATACTCACCAATACCCTTTTGAATTTTAAATTAGAAAAGTAATTATTATTTTTTAGCTGTGGCCAGGAAAAATCCAGATTTTGCTTCGAGCCTTGAACAATCAGAATTTTGGCCTCTAAAAAGCAATGTATGACTAAGTACAGCTTTCAGACTGTTAATTGAGACTGGTCTAGATGCTATAAAGCTACTTCAGGTTTTTTTTCAACATTATAATATTAGTTAATTTATTTAATAAGTTACATTCCATCCTCACAATATGTGCAAATAAAGTACCCTCAAAACTGCCCCTTACACTTCCAGTACATCACAGAACACTGCGGGTACATCTCTACTAATCTGGTCAGAACCAATTACCATCTGTTTATGACCTTAAATTCAGTTTCTACAAGAATAAGGCAATTAACTGCTCGACAGTTGTTTTTTTTTTACATTAAATCTATACATAAATGTGTTCGTTACATTATAGTTAAGATTAAGATAAGGTAATTTCATAGATCCAACTTAACCACATACAGCTAGATATCTGTTTAAATATTGGTGCACCAATTGCCCACCTTTCAAAAATTGTGTATCTGATGGTCAAACTGTGAACCTTTTGAGACATAAATAAAAGTATTGTCGAACCCTTAAGCTGCTATATATATAAAAGGTTTGGTAGATGTTTATTATTTACAAAGTATACAAGACAGAATAATAATTGAAGCGTTAGAGACATCTTAAGTTACATAAGACATAATAATAATTATAGCATTCAATTCAAAGTCTGACATTAGAAAGCAACCAATTGGTTTTGGTAAATTATCCTATAGCTAGAGAATGTGCTGCTGTCCAGATCATTGCTGTGTTAAATCAGCTGTATAATTCGTATAAAAGGAACCTTAAAATGACAACGTTATCCAAACCAAAGCTACATGGTTTAAGCAAGTGAACAGAACTGGACAAAAACCAGCATTGCTGTGTGTTTATAGTAATGAGCAATCATTAGAGCACACCAGCATAATGACACACGTATGCCATCTACAGTGTTAGGCATTATGGTCGCCCTAACCCTAACTCAAGTAAAAAGAACCAATTGTCTACCCGTTAAGTAAAATATATATTTTATTATGATGAATGAGCCCTATCCTGCAGTTTAGCTAGAGCATTTTTGACCTCATCTAATGAGGCAGTAATTCTCTCCTCCAATTCAGACAATTTAACTTCCATCCATCAATATAAACTATGTCATGCTATAATAGGGGAAGTACCAGTCGATAGGTACAGCAGTGAGATAACTACCAGAGGTTATCCGCTGTACTAGTTTAGCCTTACAGGATACATTGTATAAAAAGAGGACAAACTCTGCCTGCAGACTTATATCTTTGGCCATTTTCTTTGATGCTTTACTGTGTTGTGGATTATAAATTGTGATATCTTGTCAGTATTAACTCTTGAAATATGGCCGACTGTTAAGAAATATGAGATACATGACAACGCGTGCCCCATATCCTAAGTGGGTGGTATTTTTCCCACTCCATTAATTATTTTAATTCACTTTGGTGAAAGTATTTAGTTTTCACGTATAGCACTTTGACACTTGATTTACATCAATATATCGATTTTTAATTCATCCCAATAAAAGTTATAGTTTCACTTCTTTTTTTCACTTTCAGATCTCCTTTTTGTTCCTACCCCTGAATATCAAGTACATTGTTGAAATTAAGGGCACTTTCCTAGTCTTTTTTTATCCTCCCTCCTAACCGTAAACCTCAAAACCTAACCCCAGTTTCCTCACCAATCTTAAATTGGTATATTTTAGACTAGAGTCATTATGATTGGTGAACATTGTGAACGTAGAACCATTACCACACGTCCTTCCAATAGGATATCCTTTTCCTTGATGTAAAGAGATTTGTAACTGCAATTGTTGTTTGTTTTCTTAACAGGATGATGTCTCGTGTTTTACAGAGATATGAAGAATAATTTAACTTTTAAGGATGATGCACTGTTGAAATGTTAAGATAATAGGGGTAGATTCAATGCCCCCCGCTAAATATCACATCCCTGACTTTTAAACTATACCTGCAGTCATTAAATAAGTTGTATACGGAGACAGCGCTATAAAGAAAAAAAATTCAGACATAAAATTACTGTTAAATGAGTTTATTAGAAATTAATTGAAAAAATATAAACATATGCAGAGAAAAAAAGAAATATAAATGTAGTGATTACAAATAAAATTACAAGAACAATGCAATAATGTTCCAGTAATTGGGAAAGCAAGTCTGCATTAAACACTCATAAGATATAACATTCTCAGATAAAAAGAAAGAAAAAATGTTTACCCATGAACCACCTATATATAATGTAACTAGCTGAGTCTTCCTCTGAAAGAATATTGTAAAATATAGAAGTCTATATTTATGTAGGCAAAGCAAAAAGCTTATAAAGGCTTGTACAAATCTTGTAAAAATGGAAAAACGAATATATATAATAGTATTTTGTAAAATAACAAATTTGTGCTGGCTTGTGGCCACATGAGGTCATTATTTTATATTTGGGGACTATTGTTTCATTTATTTAGTGATATATATGTACCAAGTGTACAGCGCTTATTTAAAAACCACCACCCTAACATGAAAAAGTTTTTCTTCCTCCACCAAAAATCATAAAAAGTGGGCTTGTTCACCTGGCCAGGAACACGAGCAATAAAGAAAATATTGCACTGTCATGCTTCAAATGCCCACCAGCTGAAGAAGAAAAGACTGGTGCAATATTTTATTTATTGTTCGCGTGCCATCGCAACTTCCTCATTCTGTGGTATGACTAGGCCCAGTACCCATGATATAGAGTAGGTACACAACCTATGTCTCTCCAACTCGATAAATTAAAGTCACTTCATCCTGGATGACTGACAAATGAAGTTTTTGTATAATTTATAGTTAAAGCCTACCATCTCACCTTTCCATCAGCACCAAGTTCCACTCCTTCCAGGCCAAGAATCATCTCCCGTGTTCCTATCCCACCTGAGGAATGGCGCTGTCTTGCACCTTCCAGTTTTAGATCCCTGTGAAGTATTTATATAGAAATTTAAAATAAAATGTAAAAAGAAAAGTTGAAAATGTGGTCATTTTACCTCACCCACCATGAAATCAAAAGTATTCAAAACACTTTTCTTGACAAATAAGATTACAAGAGATTATAAACATTTTGCTGACCCGACAGATTCCACGTCTTTACAGAGTAATGAAAAACATTATTACAGCTTACTTACTGAAAGGAACTTCAGCAGCTGACAAAAGAAGCCTCCAGTGAGAATCTGGCTGGCTAAACTTCATGGGAGATTAATTCAATAACAGTTCAAGTGACACACATTTAAACTGCTCTGGAATACGGGCTATTGTAATATTAATAGACGACTACATTGAAGTGAAAAATTCATTGTTCCTAGTATCAGGATAAACTGACATGTACGAGTTTATCCTCTTCCCTGTGAAGTAGGCTGTCCGATATGGTACTGAGAGAGACCCTTGCTCTGTGCAGACCTTGATCGGACTGACAGAGTGCGCCAGCGTTCACAATGGCTCTGCTTCAACTCCAACGAAGAGTTAAGCGTAAACTCATGTGTACCGGGGAAGATAAACGCTGAGTTTACTCAGGGAGAGAGGACACTTTTTTACCATTGTTTTGAAAAAGCAAACTGACCTGTTGGAAATATTCTTTTAACGGTTTTCAGTTGATCCAGAGTATATTGAAATCAACATGATGATTAATTATTAAAAAAGTAAGCACTTACCCTTTATGAAAAACTGGATATTTGACACTGGTAAATTAATCAAAAGCCACCTAACCGTGGCACTATCTTACAAAATAACATTCAAAAGAAATTCAAAAAGTGGGAAAAAAGTGCTTTTGAGAAGTTCAACTAAAATGCACTTAAAAAGAGTTGACATATAACAAACAGTTGTAAAAGTGTAAATCTTTACTACAAATGTATCAACATCAGCTTAAGCAAGCATTCAGACTGGTTCTATTTTTGAAGATTATTTAACTTGAGCTGGCAACAATATATAAACCCAATAATTTTTCTTCATTCCTGTGATGGAGAACGTTGAATAATTTAATTACAAAAATTATACAAAAAGCATTGGGCATGTGCAGAAGTGTTCCCACGTGGATGCACCACATTGACGTCCTGACACCTTCCAATAGTTCTAGTTTATGTAGTACAGTGCTGATTTGCCTCTCTGTCTCTGGTCCCAAACAAATGGAGGCAGAAAAGATTTGGCACAAGAGCAATGGATGCTCCATGCCCCTTTACTAAACTATGTCTTTTTGCGGCATTTGGGACCTGATCTGGTGTCCAATATTGATACCACTGTATTTATTACTGTGTGCTTGGCACTCTTATTATAGAACACAACAACATCAGAAGAAGTTAAAAGGGCAAGAAACTAAACCAAGGTATCCTAAGGAGATAAACCATATGATGATCGTCACAGGTACTGAATTCTTCCTTTGGCCCAGTGGGCAGGGACGCCATCAGCGGGTGACGGGCGCTACACAGGGGCCGGTGTGGGCAAACGGGGCAGCTTCCTAGGGCCCAATAACTCCTGGGGTTCCAAAGCAGCTTCCGGCAGTCCGCATCACCCAGCTTTCTGTCCCAGCCGCAGGGAATGACAGCAAGTCATTTCCGGTGGCTGTATTTCCTGCACACACGCTGCGGAGGAGACTGCCAGGGACGAGCAGCATCAAGGTAAGTACTGGGAAAGGGGGGAGGATTTTTTTATTGGGCAAACTGGCCGTGGCATATTAATGGACAAATTATCAGTGACATATTAATGAGCAAATTATCAGTGGAAAATGAATGATCAAATTATCAGTGGCAAATAATGAGCAAATTATCAGTGGCTATTAATCATCAAATTATCAGTGGCAAATTAATAAGCAAATTATCAGTGGCTATTAATGAGCAAATTGTCAATGGCTATTAATGTTCAAATTATCAGTGGCTATTAATGAGCAAATTATGAGTGCTTATTAATGTTCAAATTATCAGTGGCATATTAATGGATAAACTAACACTGGCTGTGGCATATCAAGTCTCGGATGTGCAATGCAGAAAATGGGGCAGTAGCAAATCCTGGATGTGCAATACAGGTAATGGACCATGTCCTGGGGTGTATTTAAATCATTGGCATGATATACAAAGACCTCAATAAAATTATTTCGGGAGGGTAGGGGGGCAAGAGGGAGTAATGGGGGACCCAGAATTTTTTTCAGTAAGAAGCCCTGAAATTTCTGATGGCGGCTCTGCCTGTAGGATATATAGGGCAAGTTGCATGATGTTCCGCAAACTCCCTCACAATATAACACTATTCCTTCCATTCAATTTTCTCCTTGGTCTAAGCAAAGATATGTTGAGTTTGTATATTCAGCACTATAATGGATTGCAAGAAGTCCTTATTTTCAATTGTTACTGCCATAAAATGGAGGCATTTATTTCCTTGTGGATAATTAATATGACAAGCATAACAGTAAAATGTGCCAAAACACATTGCAAGTGGTCTTTTAATACAGTAAAAGGCCATTTGGACTTGTATAAAAATATAATGACTATACTGCACCTGGCAAATTAAAAAAAATGAGTTAGGTGTACTCTAAGGTTCTACTTTTTTTTAGCAGTACATTTTACTGCTAGCATTGATGAACCATCATTTGGTTTCAAGTTCTGTAATATGCATAGAGGAAAAGCTCTAAACCTCTAACTAGGCCCAATTCCCAATCAGACAGATTAAGCAGTTGGCTAGGCACCTGATCTGAAAGTGGAAAAATTATGAGTTTGATAAATATTTGTTTTTCATCCTTTTCCAGTATTGCATTATAGACCAATTATATAGGTTGGCCAAATTAAAATCTTATACGTATTTTTCAACATCTTGGTAGTGAAGAGTGTCTGCTCTTGCCATGATATTACCGTTACTCCATCAGTCTTACCATTATATAACCCAATAGTTTGTGGCAGTACATTTTAGTTCACCAAGTAGCAGTTGGTATTCTCCCAACTTTTGAGGCTTAAGTAGCCATAGTGGACCTACTGCTCTAATGCCATGTCTGCCTTTTAGCTTACACCAAGGGAAACTATTGTAGAATTGCCAAGATCTCTTATGAAATGGTACAGTTGGAACTAGAACGAAAATAGATTTATATAAAATGTAGGAATGTTGCTATAGGCATCAGTATTATATTTGTACAGCAAACACATATACCTACCCAATATGAGCACAGTCACGATATGGCAGCACTGAGAAGATGCTGCAGAATGATCTTCTTCCACTTATTAAGACTATTCTGCAAAATAAATTGGATATCATCATCAATGTATCTTACATCAACTTGAAAACAGGTAGTTCGCATACACTACATAAGGTGAACCAATATTTTAGGTAAAGTGCATTAATGGACAACTGTAGCAAAAAAAAAACAACTTATGTTTAATTGAAAGATTGCATCAAGGGTAGATGGTTTGTGTAATGTACCTTATTGAGGACTTCTCGCGCCAAAGAGCTCTAACAGGGGTGGGTATGTTGTTTAGAATCGTGGGTAAGATCGGTTAGATCTTCATTTCAGCTGACCCAAGGTGAATGAAGATCTGACCCAACATTCTAAACAACATGTCAGCCCCCTGATAGACAAGTTTGGAGCAAAGAGGACTGAATAAGGTACTTTGTATTCTTTCATTCTTTCAAGAAAATTTCAGCAAAGACTAACTAGAGCAGCTGAACTTTATTTGGGGTTAAATGATGGCAGGTGTATGCTGACTCCTATTTAACATGATAGAGGGTGTGCACACTTATGCAACCACATTATTTTATTTTTATATTTTTTCTTCCCTCTACCTAAAAGATTTCAGTTTGTTTTTCAATTGAGTTGTACAGTTTATAGGTCACATTAAAGGTGGAAAAAGTTCTGAAATGATTTATCTTTGTCTCATTTTTTTACCTCACAGAAACCTGACATTTTTAACAGGGGTGTGTAGACTTTTTATATCCACTGTATAAGTATGGACTTATTTTTCAATTGGCCACACCCCTTACTTACATTCATGATGTATATATACATGTTGTGTTCTTTTTTTTTATTATATAATATTTATAAATTTTTCAATATAAAAGTGTGTTACAAATTTTGAAAAAGCTATACAGTTAAATCTTAATTTCCAAAAGTGCATTAAATTACTCAAGTTACATTTAACACAAGTACATATCGTTCAGAGACAGTCTGTCATATTTACCTTGTCCCGCATTATGGATGACTTTCCCACATCTCTTCACCCTCCACCCCCTCTTTTTGAATCATGTCATGTGTTCTTTAAGGGACACTCCAACCAAAAAATGAAAATGTTTTACTTTTTTTTATTTTGTATTGTTGATTTCAGATATGTCTTGTTTTTCTTATGTGACTGTATTTAATAAAATATGTAACTAAATAAGTGTGACTGGGCGCCGCCCTTTTGTGAAATAGTGTTTTTGGATGCTGACCCCCAGAGGCTTTACAGCGCAAATTTCTCACTTTGGGGCTGGGGACACAGAATACAGTCTCTAAGTCTGAATTCTGATCAAAGACTTGCATTGAATGGGAGGGTAATGTAACAAGGGAGCAGGGTTATGATCCTGTTTGATCAGGTCAATCTCCTCTCTTTGTGTTGGAAGGTAGGTAAAAAAAAAAAAAAAAGCTGTACACAGCCACCTAGTCCTGCCATCTATGATACACAGGAGCCAGTAAGAGAGCAGGGGAGTTCCTTATGACACCATCATGCAGGTGGCAAGAGTTGTAAATTGAGACTTCCGGGAAGATTTTGGGAAAATTTTGGCATCATGGGAAATATTCACAAAATGGAGCCAGGATATTAACACCCAAATTTATTTTTCATTTTATATGCAATTAATTCAATCATGTAAAAAATACAAAACTGTGGCATTTGATTTATATGTGTGTATGTTTTAAATCACCAGGTTATCTAGTTACATCTTATGTCAGTGTTAGTGTCCCTTTAAGTGTAAGGTAAGCTAGACCACACTACAGAAGTGCCAGGGTGAATATTGTAAGAGTTAGATTTGTCTTTGGCTTTATATTACCCAGCAATTATTTGTGTCTAGACTATATCAACATTTGCAATTACATCAACTATGCATTAAATGTATGGTCATTACATATGCATATGAATCAGTCTGAATAAAAGAAAACTTGTTAGACTACAACAGATGACAGAACACAAAACAAGGTTATCATTTGTAAATAGCAATAACATTGTGTTAACTTAAAGGTTACCTGCCATTCCTAGTGTCATGTTGCCTCATACTCTTGATAAAATGAACCTTTTTGAAGCTCTTTGGTCTTGGTGATCCGGACAGAGTCCGACATCTGAAAAATAAGGCAATTAAAGCTTTCAGTGAGGCCAGTCATGGCATGACAACACAAAGACAGGAAGGACAGACTAGACAAATGACTCCAGATTACCCACGTTTTACAGACCACAGGAACGCAATGAACAAATACAGGAGGCACAATTTATTGTTTTTACACAGTGACATTTTTTCTTACATAGCTTCATACGGTTTCCTTCAATTTAATCTCTTTGTTGCAGTAGAGGTAAAAAATGTTTTAAGAATGGACTGGAAAGTAGCTTATTTTTGACTATTGCGTGTCAGATAGGTACATAACTCTCTAAGTGGTGTAAAACATGGCCAAATAATAAATAATACAATGTATATTTAGAGTGGATCTAGAAATCTCATGCAACTTTTCTTAATGGATATTTCATATGCGTAGTAGCAGAACCTCGTGGACACATATCAAGATTATAGGTCACTTGCAAATACTACCTATAGCTGCATTGTATGACATAAGCACTGTTCAATTAATTAACACTGTGTTGTAAAATCCTACTGACATTTAAGCCATATTGGCTCTTCATTGTATAGTGGGTGTCCTTATGTATCTACTGGAGACTTTTGTGCCTTCATTGCTTAATGTATCTTAACTAGTCACGATAATAGACATTTCAAGAACACACAATTACCTGCGTAAAGGAGCATTTTCTTCAATGTCCTCAAGGGTTTCTAAAGATGATCGCTGGGAGATCAGGCGTCTTCTAGTTTGGGGAAAAAGGTTCACCAGTAAATATTGAGAAATACGTCCATAATCTGAGCATTTGTTAAAATTAAGTACACACCTCTTTATAAAAAAAAAAAAAGGCAACAACATGAACAACATCTCTTTACAAGTTTCTATACAATGGATCGCATGGCTCAGGAGCTTTATCCTTGAGCTCTTTCTAAAAACCCAATTTTTTACAACAAACCTTTTAGACTACAACAATGTAGTAACCGCTATTTTTGGCACTTAAATTTCACCATTTGTTAGTGCTATTAACCCCTAAAGGACGGACTGTTTTTTTCAACATTGCACTACTCAGGGCAGAGGCTGTTTATACATTTCTGCGACATTTGTGTTTAGCTGTCATTTTCCGCTCTCTCATTCACTGAGCCCACACAAGAATATGACTGAGAACGTTTTTATAAAATGCGTTTACATATCGGATCCTAAAACACAACAAACCAAAATATAAATAATATGAACAAATAAACTATTGCGGATAGATCTTTAAAGCAAAAAAAAACATTTATGAGATAAACAATGAGTTTATATATAATGAGTTTATATATTTATATATAAACTGCTCCAGCTGAATGCTTTTATTATTTACTAAACTAGTATAAGCTTCCAAAAACATGTCAGTGAGACTGCAGTAACTATTCAGTAAAAGAAGTTGCAGTTAGAGATAGGGGGACCATTTCATTTTACAGAATTAATGTATTATGCAGGGACAAACATGGCGAATGCCTCCTCCTTCTAGAAGCACTCTATTGGATGCCACCTTTTCTTCAAGAAAAATAGCAACCATTGCCTCCATAGACTTAATATTGGTGTATTTACATAGTTACATCTTTATAGCTTTAAAAATGCATGATGCAGACACATCTCTGTTGTACTAGATGGAGAAACTCCATTGCAAAATACTGTTAGTAGATAGACCACTATGTGTAATTAGCCATTTAAACCAAATCATATTAGGATTTCAAAACAATGCATTTGTGTTTTCTATCAAGAACTATAAAATCAATATAAAAAAAATTAAATAAACACCAAAGAGTCTACTCAATGAAGAGAGAACTGGAGGGAATTGAGACAGGAACTTCGATCTTAAGGCCAAAGTAGCCGAGTTGCAAAAATTCTCCCATTCAGCTGCATTGGAGAAGTTTTCCAACATCACATAGCAAAACCTGGCTCTAAAAATAAGCAAATAAAGAAGAGTACTTTATAAAGAAAATTAATCTTACATGTGAAAGGAAAGAACATTTCAGTTTTATGGCACAGATCCCAGACAAAGATTATCTGATTAAACAAACTGAGCACTTGGTTGAAAACACCTATAGGGTTATTTATGAAAATGAAAACCTGTTAAGTGCTCTGGGCCTTAACCCCTAGATCTGAAGACCATACAATATAGGATATTGGGAGGGGGGGGGGGGGGCTTGGAATATGTTGTTTGGCTAAATAGAGGAAAGAGTCAACTGACTAAGATAAAAAATGTAAATCCAGATTTCTTGAGTAACCTTCTGAATAGGAGAAAAAAAAAATTGGGACTGCAAAAATAAAATCATTATCATATAACATGGAAGATCCGTCGGTTAGAGGCTGGATGGTAAGAGAGGTGGTCAGATAAGTCAATCAAAAAATCTATACCTAGTAAAATAATGAAATCTTTCCCTAGCTTCAAAATAAATAGCTTTCTTAAGGAAATCTTGTATAATGGAAATAAATTGAATAATCACTTAAAAGCAATTTTTCATACACAAAAGTCAAATTTGTGGCAAGGTGCCAATACTTGATAAGATAAGTTCAGAATGAGCGTCCATTCCCAGTGACAGGACCATGGGAGAAAGAGGTGGGTATTAAAATAGTCTCGGGTGAATAGAAATGGACTTCTGAAATGTTAAAATGAATAGAAAATATAGATTTACATTTCAGACCTGATGTTGTCTTACTACATCTTGATATGACAAAAATCTCTTAGGAAGGGAGATATTTGGCGCTGCATTGTTTAGTTGCAGTAAAAATAGTAAATAGCCAGAAACTGGAAATCAAGCCACCCTTTCCATAAACTATTAAAAACACAACAGAATTATGAAATGGGTAAAGAAACAAGCTGGAGGTTATTGAAATCTGGTAAGAAATATGCTGTGTATGAAGATTAGCTGAGAATTCTATTTCACCCTGCAATACACGCTCTTGATAAGGGCAGATAACTCGGGGTTCCCGCCTTTTCACCCTCATGTAGTGTGCTCGCTAACTCAAAAGTGCTAAGTTTGGTTATGTGTTTTACTTCTTTATTGTCTATAAGGTGATTTATAGAAGATGTTTCTGTTTATCTATATACTAATACTATAAAACAATAAAAAAAAATACTGTGTGTTAGGAGTTAGGAGACAGCAGTAGGGATTTTAGGAGAAATGTTTATGATTAAGCGCCCTGGGGCGTGAAACATGTAAAGCTACTTGCACCTGTTATTGCCTGTTTTCATATCCAACTTTGTAATAAAACACACCTGAATCGAAGAATCGTGGAGTGCCCATCTTTGCTTTACTTACTCATTTTAGAAGAAATTACTCCAGGGATTTTTCCAGCCCTGGTGTAATGTTTTGTTAAATTGCTCTATTTCTTTAATTGGAAAGTTTTAAAATATTTGCTACCACTTTCTCTGATGGCAGAAATGGGCAAGCCTATATGCTCAGTGTATAGTCAAACCCCAGAAATAGTCAGGACTATCTGCTCAGAGTATAGTCAAACTCCAGAAATAGTCAGGACTAAATGCTCAGAGTATAGTCAAATTCCAGAAATAGTCAAGACTATATGCTAAGAGTATAGTCAAACTCCAGAAATAGTCAAGACTAAATGCTCAGAGTATAGTCAAACTCCAGAAATAGTCAGGACTAAATGCTAAGAGTATAGTCAAACTCCAGAAATAGTCAGGACTATATGCTCACAGTATAGTCAAACCCCAGAAATAGTCAGGACTATATGCTCAGTCAGTGTATAGTCAAACTCCAGAAATAGTCAGGACTATATGCTCAGAGTATAGTCAAACCTCAGAAATAGTCAGGACTATATGCTCAGTGTATAGTCAAACCCCATAAATAGTCAGGACTATATGCTCAGAGTATAGTCAAACCCCATAAATAGTCAGGATTATATGCTCAGAGTATAGTCAAACCCCATAAATAGTCAGGATTATACACCCAAAGTGTGGACTACCCTGAAGGCTATGGCAACCTAGGAGTTGGCAGAGCTAAGCACTGCTCCACAGAACGGTTTGCTTTTGAGAAGTATTATGTGGCTGTCAAACCCAGAGCCATCCATTTAAAGAAGAAACCGTAGTGTGTGTAACAATATTCTCATTTACAAGATAATTTTCAATTACAGGTCAATCCCCACCTGACAGCTCTATGCAGCGTTCAAACCGCAGCAGCTATACTGAGATTTCCGTTCCAAGGCATCTTGGTTTTATACATTGCAACAGAAAAAGTCAGAGAATTTGCCCTGCATCCCAACTTTGATTAGTTTATGAACTTTGCCAATGTATTCTTAAACACCACAGCTCTAAATCACAGATACACAGTTATCATTTATAAAATTCCATTATGTTTCAACAACTGGATTTGGCTTCATTACGCAAACTGTGTGTTGACGTTAAAATACTAGAATAATATAAAATATATATATATATAAAATACACATACATACACCTTCATATACATACACACACAAATATATGAAGCCAAATATAGCCTCCAAAAATAAAGTCAGCAATGCAATCTGCAGAAATAGTAGGTTATTATATTAGTTTCCTAAGATATAAAAAAAAAAATTTTCAGTTTCAGAGACCTAAAAAAAAGCCAGTTCCCCTGCTGTAAGTGTTTATTTAGTTTCCATGAGTCTGTCAACAAGTGCATTCAAAATCATTATGTACACCAGCAACAATTAAATGCCACGACTGACAAGGGATGACTGCAGCATTAGGCTGGTAGTGTTCATCTGTAGTCATGCGATGCATGTAACCTTTTCATAAGGCAGCTTCAGCTCATTATGAAAAGGGGAATCTGCTAGAATGGGAAACAACGGCTGAGTTTATGAAATGTAATTGAGAGGCACATCTGTGAAGGGCAGAGTGCCGTAATCTCAACAATGGAGATATTATCATGTAACAACAGGAATCATATTTTATTTATGTTTTTAGGAACCCACCTATAGCAAGGGATGGTACCTTGTGGGCCTCCAACACTGCAATCCTACAATTCCCATCACCCTCGGCCACCCATCTGGTGGCTAGGTCTGATGGAGGAACACAGGAACTGAGGTAAAAGTAGAGAGCCTTTTACAGTTTGCCATGAGTTATTTACTAGCCCTTGCAAGAAAATGTCCCCATTTCTTTAATGGTTTAAAAAGGGCCTATAAAATCATGTACGGTCTTGGCACTTGGCCTTGTATTTTGCCATCTTCTTTTGTCAGCAATGTAAAATAATTGATACACACATACAACACAGTGCTTCCAGTTCAAGACAAAAGCAACTGTCGTGATGTCTGAAAGATGTAAAGTGTTATCTGTTGCTAGGAGTCTCCAAAATGAGGTCATCCTCGTGGATTTTGGCAGTAGTAGACGTTAAGCCGGCTCATCAGACAAAACTAAACGTACAACTTCTGTCATGTAACACCAGGTATTAATAAGCAGCCATCGCATATCCTGCTGTGAATTAATAGATGAGGTAAGTAGGGCACATTATCTAGAGAACAGTCTGTAGAACTCTGAGGTGAAAACCACTACGATCTGTCCTACATGAATATATATTGTAAAACTAAGGAAGCCCTTGGCTTTTATCATAATAATCATCTGCACAGATATTCCATCAACCACCATGAAGAAAAGTAACTATTGCATCCCAGTCAGACACCACTTTGCCCAAACAGGTCACTTCATAATCGACCTTAAAACAAAATACTCAGGATATTTCATAAAAAACATTTGAAGCCAACATATTTTATTTTAAAAAAAAAAACAGGATCTAGTGTGGATTGGCCTTTTGGATCTAACCATGGCTGTTGTAGTTGCATGCTCTCCCTCTCTATTTCTTCCCCCATCTCTCAGTCCTCACTAATCACAGCCCTCTTAAGTTTTCTGTTTATGGACTAGATCTGTGAATTCTCTGGCCTGTTGTTTTAACTCCTGTATCAAGACATTTAAGATTTATTGTGTATCATGAAATGTAAGATTTAACCTGAGTGTTTTACTTTGTTGGTCAGAAATGCTTTTGACTTGATAAAGGGAGGATGCCTGAAAGGTTGTCATTCCAAAATACTGTTACTCCAATAAAAATTTGTTGCATCTGTGTCACAATAATAGCATTTAATCAGCAAAATATTCTTGGGTTTTCAATGACCTTTTAGCCAACATTCGTATGCAGTGCCATGTTTAAAGTTGGCACACTGACAACCTACATTCAGGGTCGGACTGGAAATAAAAACCAGCCCTGGAAATAATTGTATACCAGCCCCATAGCATTGGTTCATTATAGCAGCCCCATAGCATAAAGCCTTTATTTTCTTGTTCATAAAAGAGAAACACATACACATTTAAAGATTATAATATTTATAGATAGGAAATATATGTGAAAGCACATAGGGCTCTAGATCAGGGTTTCTTGTCTGGTGTGTCTTGTCCGCACCCGTCAGCCTCTGGGAGCCATCTCCGCCCGACCAGCCTCAGGGAGCCATCCTCGCCCCGACCAGCCTCAGGGAGCCATCCTCGCCCCGACCAGCCTCTGGGAGCCATCTCCCAGTCTCTACCAGTGGCGGATGCTCCATATGTGCTAGGTGTGCGCCGCACACCTAACACAGAGCACCCGTGCTGTGTATTTCTGGGGGTTTGTGTGCTCCGAACAGAGAGCACACAAACCCCAGAAAAATATCCGAAAGAAGACACTGTGCTGAATTCGGCAACAGAGTCACTCACTCTGTTGCCAATTCAACAAGCACTAAAACTATACGAATTTTCGTATAGCGTAGTCTTTCGGATGGAACAACGTCTCTCGTGTATTTCCGGGGGTTTGTGTGCTGGCTGTTCTCAGCACACAAACCCCCGGAAATACACGAGAGACGTCGTGTCTCAGAGTGACAGGCACGATATGCCCCTGGTCTCTACATGCCATCTCTGCCCCAGTCTGTGCCATACATACCCCCTGCACGCAGGTGGGACATAGGCATCAAAGCAGCACCTTGTTGGCAGCGAGAGAGCAGGAGGAGGCCAATATGGTGTTAAAGGCCCAGATTTCTGCTCTCTCGCAGCTTATTCCACAAGGGGTCAGGCGGCCTACTGGGGATTTTCCTGGTATCACGGTAGACCAGCCCGACCGTGCCTATATGGGGACAAAGAATGCAGTGACAAGTTATTTAGGCACAAATATGGCAGTGACAATCTGTATGGGGACAAAGATGGTAGTGACAAGCCGTTTAGTGAAAAAAGATGGCATTGGCCTGGAGTACAAATGCAAGTCTTATTGGCAAACTGAATTATATTTTGGTTATATTTATCAAATATACAATGGATGCATTCATTTATTTTTAATTTTGTTTCAGGCAGGAATAAATTCATATACATTTTAATGCAGCCACCCCATCAAGATAGATATGGTGTTTTTAAAGGCCAAGAAGCTTTGTAAGATTATATTGAATAGGTTCCTGATCTGGACCAAGATTTGGAAGTAGCTCATTATATCAGCCAGATGAGGAATCATCTGCCACCGAAGCTGTGGAGTGGGAGAGAAACTTGAAATGCAGTTTGGAGGCAGGAGGTTCCACAGCTCCCAGTGGAGAGGTGCATTCTATTAAGAAATGAGGTCCATGGTGAAGGCATTGCTCAGTCTCCAGCAAATTTGTTCCCGAACCAAGGATGGAATCTGCAGTGAAGACAATTCTTAGTCTCCAGAAAACAGAGTGCACTAGGCATGAGGGCACTCTAGAGCAGTACTCAGACTCTGTAGATTAGCTGCCCACCCCAATAGCTAGCGGC
Source organism: Pelodytes ibericus (assembly GCA_036172795.1). Lineage (NCBI taxonomy): Eukaryota > Metazoa > Chordata > Amphibia > Anura > Pelodytidae > Pelodytes > Pelodytes ibericus. The sequence continues at coordinate 70,645,757 of CM069859.1, forward strand.
AAGAAGTATGTTAGACTCAAAGAGATCATAGGTGTTTATTATTTCCACGCATTGGTTTATGTAAGTTAAAGCTACTTAATTAGACTTATCAGTGTCAGTATTAATCTGTCTATCACGAGACTTAAACCGTAGCAGAGTGAGCCTTGAGGGTTCATCCTATCCCCAGTAGGAGTTCCAGCCTGATTCTCTGCTACTGACTGGTCTTTGGCTTCATGGGAGTTATAGTTTTATAGCCACACAACTTTAGATTGGCCAGGTCTGGGTTGCTAGTTTGCTTTCATTAGTGTAATTAGAGTGTTGAAACAGAACGAATGAAATAAGTATGATTTTTACTGGAATTTCCAAAGTGCAGAGGCGTTCCCAGATTTATCCACATGGATAATTTTTAATCTCACAACAAAAGCTGAGAAACATCACACCCACAACTTATATTATGCTGTCAGAAGAAGAGAGTGTTAACATGTATTAAACTCCACAGAGACTGCCTTATTCTGCTTTCCACTGCATAAGATACTTCAACGGTCCCGAGGTTCTGTAAATCTGATGTCTCTTAAACATTATTGCATGCCAATTTGCATGTTGGATATACTGGGTATTACAGGTCAGAATCCCATTACCTCGAATGTAGGTTAAGGGAATAGCCCAGGACATTGTGCGGTCTGGCTCAAGAACATAATGTCACACATAGACAGTCACGTAAGCACATACATAATCACACACCTGAAAACACATTTACATAGGCACAGTCACACCGAAACACACACACACACAGCCATGGACCTGTGGATACAATTTCTTAGGCAGTTTTTTTTCTTACACTTGACAACATGTTGGTCTCTGGGCTAAGGAATTACGCACTCTGAATTTACTTAAAAGTAATAATTAAAGTTGATGGGACATATTAAGGGTGGAGGATATCAGTGGAGGGGAAGATCCAAAATGGATGTCCTGCTAGGTTAAGGTGGATTACAACACAGTCACCCCCACCATGTTCCCTACCTTACGGAGTGAAACTTCCTTGGTGTCATTGTAGCCGTGTTACAGCCCTGCCCCAGATTCTCTGCTTGATGCCGCGAGTATGAATTCATAACTCTGCGCTTCCTTCTCATTTGAAAGTGAGAAAAGGTCTGTATTGGCTGAACGACTGATCTGCTCAAAAATTATTTTCGGCACAGAGTCAGACTTACCCCATCAAGGACCCCCTTGTGTGCTCTCTCAATCTCTCAATAGCTGTGAAGCCTGCTGCTGGGAAACTTGTATCCCAGGCCCCCATGGCCGGTGCCTATAGGTAGGGGCCAGCTCCATCAAGAGGAAGAGCCAGTGTATATGGCTGTACATATATTTATAGCTCAGTGATGGTATGCATTAAGTTTGAATGCCCGCTGTTCTGCAGGGTACCAAGTTAAAGATCTCAAAATGACATTTTCCTTTATATTATGCTTTCCTCTCCCATTTCCATTGCAAAATCTGCTAATTTGAGTTCCCCTTCTCTCTGTTATTGTTCCCTTTCCTTTTGTTGCCCCATCTCAAGGCAATACCCTAGTATTGTTTTAATGACACTGTCGTAGTCAAATGATTTGATAATTCACTAATCTAAAACCAATGTTACAGAAATAGAAATAAAGAAAAAAAATTAAAAACACATTAAGTGGGTACTTCTAGCACTATTGTGTAACTTAGCAACAAGCTAGTCAGAGATAGTCTTTACAATCCATAACACATAGCAGAGAAGATCAATTTATGTAGTAACTGCTTTTATCTCAGTTTAACACCTGCCAAAAGGTGGGGTTGCCAAGGAGCGGAGAGGAGGAGTGATCTGTGTTATCTGCAGTACATGTGAATCAAGAGCATGAATCCAAGAGACAATTAGGGTGGCAGCTAGATACTAGAGAATTAAAACGCAATTATTTAAACAGTTTCACAGTGTTACATTTAAAATCGTTGCAGTCACAACACAATTACTGTGCAACGCTGTGAATTAGCATTCCAGGCATGAGTCATAAGAAACCAAAACCTCTGGGAATTAAAATGTCAGTATTTTAATTATCAAGGTTTGGGCATTCTGTGGTGGGGTGACCCGTTACCCCAACCGTGGGCAACAATTTTAAAGGGAAGGTCACCTAAATATAATTTATGCTGTAAATGTGGAGAATAGGAAATATCAAAAATGATCTATCCATTAGGGGTCATGTATAAACAAATACTGCGCACACGCAGATAGTACTGGGGGTTATGTATAAAACCTCCTGCACTACAGGAGAAGTATAAAAACGGGCAATTGCCGTTTGTTTTGTATAATGTACAAGTGCAGACTCACGAAATTTGCCAGGAATCTGCTTAATAAATATAGAGGAACACGCAGGTAGCTCCACTGTGGCGAAACCGGCCTCGCCACGTGTCCTTGGAGGGGGCTGCTTGCCCGCCTCTTGCCTTTAGATTATGGACCCTGTCTGTAATGTGTTTAAGCCTTCCATTGTTTAGTTATGTCAGCCACCCAGTCTGACTACCGTGCTTCTGGCTCCAGATTAAAGTGGCTAGATACTGCTTTACTGGTGATGTGTTTAAGTTTTCTATTGTTTAATCAAGTGTTATCTGATTGCAGTTTGGTGTATATAAGTCTGTGTTGTTTGTCAAATAAAGTAGTTCAATCTTGCTGTAAAAGGCTTGTCAGTTACGCTCCTGAAACTGTGTGTCGTCCAGTTATTGGGATTGCTGTTGGGATATTGCTGTATTTGACCTGCTGGAAACCCTGCCTTTGGATTTACTATTTACTTGTTCCTGAGTCTCACTTGGATTATAAGCGGAGATAACCTGGGTAATATTGCATCTCCGCTACACTGGTGGCAAGCGGTGGGATGGCGTCCTAGTGCGAGGTAAAGCAGCTCAGAGACACAGTCGTTTGGATTTACAAATTGAAGGCGACGCTAGTGTTTATACAGCGTCCCTGTCTACATAAAGATTTGGGAAAATGGGGTTCGTGGATCCTTGGGCACCTCGCACACCTGAGGAAGAGGGTGAATTGGACTGGAGAGATATTGCCCGGCAAGAACTATGGTACAATGCCCTGGAGGAAGTCCAGTATCAACGGCAGCAGCGCCTTCCTGGTGTCGCATACCGGTTGGAGGAACAAATGGCCTGGCGGATGCCGCTTCTGGGAGACCAACCCGGAGGGCAGCAGGTCAGACAACTTGAGTACCTCGTGGAAAGGGAACTGAGCCTTGACGCCTCATACCGGGCACTGTGGTGGTGCACTGTCCAGCCAGAGACATGGAGGGCAGAGGGCATCCAGCCGGAGGGGGAGAACTACACTAGCCCTGGCCTGTTGTGGAAGGCCTTAGCAGAAGACGTCGACTTTGGCAGTCCAGCAGAGTCACGGTACTGGGCTATTTTTTATTATCGGGGTGAGATGGTACAGGGCCCGAGATCTAGGGGACTGGGACAAGACCTCCACCGTTTGGCTGCCATGGAACGACAGCTAGAGATGGACTATGTGGAACTACTAAACTCATGTCAGCCACAGGGCATAGACACAGAACAGGAAAACTGGCTGGGAGACCCAGACCTGCCAACCTACAGCTGGGAAAACGCAGCCGAGGTACCCCCTGCTTCACTACCAGCGGCAGAAGTAGGGGACCTCATAGACTGGTCCTGGGAAGACCCACAGATGGCAGGTGGAGATGGGATGGCGGTCTCTCTACCGGCCCTACAGGGATGCTGGGCGGTCGGCCCAGATCTCCAGCGGCAGTGTGTACCCCAGGGAGCAGAAGGTGCAGTCCTTCCTCCCCAGCGGCAGCGTGTACCCCAGGGAGATGAAGGTGCCGTCCTTCCTCCCCAGCGGCAGTGTGTACCCCAGGAAGCAGAGACCATCTGTCTCGCACCCCAGCCGCAGGACAAAATATTGAAAGGGGAGACAGTTGGTCCCCCTCTCCACCAGCAAAGAGAGTGTCAGGGAGAGGAGCAGGTTACCCCCTCTCCCCAGCGGCAGTCTACAGTTCAGAGAGAGGAGCTTGTTACACCCTCTCTCCAGCGGCAGCCTAACCCACCAAGGGGAGATGTTAAGCCCCACAACTATGCAGATGGGACCGTAGTCTCTGCACTTGCAGCCCCAGGGGCAGGGACGGTCGGTCCTGTCCCCCAGCCACAGAGCAGTGTATCCAGAGGGGAGACAGTCGGTCTCCCCCTCCCCCAACCAGGCTCCAACCAGGCTACTTCAGTGGTAGCGCTGGCACCCGGGCAGAGTACCGCTGGTCTCTGCCCACTCAGCAACCCACCAAGGCAGTCTACCAGCCCCCCGCACAGCTGTGGTGAGGCACCTGGACATGGACAAGTTGCTATTTTATCCAGGTGTAGTAACCAGTTATTGTGGGTGGGTTGTATTGCTGTTTGTGCTTCGTGGGTGGGTTGCTGGGCTAACCAGGGCACTGACCGGCAGGAGGTCAGATACCCTGTTAGTTTGGATGGTAAAGGGGAGAAATGTGGCGAAACCGGCCTCGCCACGTGTCCTTGGAGGGGGCTGCTTGCCCGCCTCTTGCCTTTAGATTATGGACCCTGTCTGTAATGTGTTTAAGCCTTCCATTGTTTAGTTATGTCAGCCACCCAGTCTGACTACCGTGCTTCTGGCTCCAGATTAAAGTGGCTAGATACTGCTTTACTGGTGATGTGTTTAAGTTTTCTATTGTTTAATCAAGTGTTATCTGATTGCAGTTTGGTGTATATAAGTCTGTGTTGTTTGTCAAATAAAGTAGTTCAATCTTGCTGTAAAAGGCTTGTCAGTTACGCTCCTGAAACTGTGTGTCGTCCAGTTATTGGGATTGCTGTTGGGATATTGCTGTATTTGACCTGCTGGAAACCCTGCCTTTGGATTTACTATTTACTTGTTCCTGAGTCTCACTTGGATTATAAGCGGAGATAACCTGGGTAATATTGCATCTCCGCTACATCCACTATTTGGTGGAGGTCCCATTATTTCTAGTTGTTCATTAAAATATATAATTAAAATGATATATATTAAAATATAATTTAATATGTTTACACTTGATGCAATCTTTCAAATAATCATACCTTGATTTTTTTGGAAATAAGTGTCTAACTTTTAGGAGTGACCTGAACAAAAAACTCTCTGTAGTGCTTTGTACAGAACATGCAAGAGAACTACATACTAGATTAGACAAAGAGGATGATATATGCGGTAGAGAGCATATAAGATTACAATCTAGAGGAAATGAGGGACAAATTAAAATCAGGTGAACCTTTATGGACCACTTGAAAATAAACAACATTTAGTATAATTTATTATAAAATTCATATATTCACCCAACTTTGAATATCTTGTAGATAGCAGCTAATCCTGTAACAATGAATCCCTGCTAAAAAAGAGGGACATAGAATGGAAAACTCTAAATAGGTTTAATTTACACACAAATTTCAGCTTCTTCTGATCCTCAAACTTAATGCTCAGCATTTGTCTGGAGCCAAGGAGGGAAACGAAAGCAGAATCTAAATGCCAATTTTATTCGCAATACAAATATTTCACTAGATTCCTAGTAATGAGCTTGTACAGAGTACACAGCTATGATTGCCAGTTCAGCCAATTTTTTTAGCTGTACACATAACTTTCACATGTTCCCCTGCAGAATGCACGTGTGTCCAGGGAGAACCAGTTAATTCATCAAGGAGCGAATCCCATAGGAAGTACCTTCATTAATGAATGGATTCCCATTATGCAGGGCAGTATAGAAACATTCCAGGTGTCCCTCAATAAACTGAGTGAACATTCATGCATATTATTGGACTCTTTAAAGAAATCTACAGTAAGGTTATTAGCAAGCGAATGGTACCAATTCATAGAGTGATTAACAAAAATGACTGCTTTGATTAATCCTTGCTTCTGTGAAAGAAGCAAGGGTTAAAAAAATAATTCCTGCTTGGAATAGAAGCATGACCATGATAAATGCTAAGGATATTGCAAAAGCCTACCAATACCTGGCTAATTCCATGCCCAGTGCCACATACAAGGATATGCACCTTAAATTGGTCCATTCTGCTATTTTTTCCCCGTTTAGACAAATTAAAATGGCCCTAAAATGTGATGCACCAGAGGCCGATTTATATCATTGTATGTGGGATTATTCAGTTATCTGGATGTTTTTGAAGGAGATGTTTACCTTTGGGATATCTCTAGGATGTTTATTGGAGAATATACCCCCTCAAACGGCTATATGGGCCATTGACTATGATAAATTTAGCAGACATAAGAAGTGAACTCATATTTTGCTGGCGGCTGCCCGCAAGACAGTGGATCCACCCAATCCCTTCTGATCTTCCACTCTTTAAAACCAAACTAGATTTCATATTCTGGATGGATTGGTTGGAAACGTCCACTGATGGGGAGAAGAAGAAAAAATCATTATATCAAGTTTGGAGGCCTTATATATTGACGCCGAGCCCGATGATCCAATCTCAACTTAAAAAAGCGTTTGAATGGACCTCCTGGTACTCGGCTCAGGTTTTGTTAAACAGACTTCCTATTCCTAATATTGAGTAACGATTAGCCTGACCACCCATTTTTTTTTACTATGCATTAGAGAACACCCTATGACTATAGTGTTTGTTGGGGGGGTTCTTTTTGTATTTGCATATGTGAGATTTGGTTCGTTTTAAAACCAACTCTCTCATTCTGGCGATTTTTCTTTTTATTACTATTCTTCTGCTTCTTGTCTTAAGATGATGCTGGAGGGAAAACATGAAAATGTGGAGCAATGCAGTTGCACTTTAATCGTTATGTGCTCAGTGTTTCGAAATTATTTCCTGTATTTCCGGCATACGCCGAAGACATATTGTGTTAGGTACAATGTACAGGATATTAAGTCAGTTACAAATTGTAATGTTTTTTTTAGCAACACTGTGCAAGTATATATTGTGACTGTATGTGGTTTATTATGTATCATCACTGTCATAACTTCTGGTTGAACTGCACAATAAAAAAAATGTTTAAAAAAAAATGCCCTGCTGGACCGGCATACCGGCATGTGCTCCTCCAGACCTGCTGTGTCTCAGCTGTGAGACACAGCAGGTCTGGAGGCGAACAGCCAATCAGAGTAGGGACTTGTCTGATCAGGGCCTGCAGAATGTATTCCTTTTCTTAAATTGAAAAATTGCACCAAATGTAGGTGAAATGTTTCATTTAAACATGTATGTTTTGCTTCAGTCCTTTAATAATGAGGCGGTCATTCAGATTTTTTCATTTGCAACACCAGCCTTGTATACACGATATACATAGAATGGGTTAATCTATTAGGGCAGTAAGGCAGGTGTTCCAGTAGAAACAGTACATTGGGTGCCTAGTAGCGTGTAAGATTGCATAACAGCCCTGCCATATGCTATCCAACAATACATTAACACACTTGCAATGCACTGTAACAAAAAACAAAAAAAACATTCAGCAACAGAGGACTGTCATCCCAGAAGGCTAATTTAATCTTAATTATACTCTAGAAATTGTTTTAGGTGCATGGACAGGTTACAGGTGTTTCAGATTTTACATTTATTACACCAAGACAGGAGAGGTTTTTTCAGGCTTCGGAGTTAGAGATTTAACATCTCAGTTTATATAAACACACATTAGAAAACTGACATGTAAAATGTACATTCAATACAAACAAAACGTGAAGGGATCTCATTAATAGCCCATACCATGTATGGCGTGGTCTGTTTCTACACTGCACAAAACAAATAAATTATTTGTATACACAGATGTATGCACATAAAAATATATGTTAAAACATTATGTGAGAAATAGAAGTTAATGCTTCTTGCTTCCCTTTTTTCACTTCTGAAATACTTAAAAAAGTTGTGTACCGATAAGTGGAATTGTACTATAGATCAAAAAAGTGGCATTTTATATGACACTTGCTTTTTGCGGGATATTAGCATTTAAACTGATCACTATTAAATGTGCTGTGAGTTATCGAAAATCACAGGCCAGTGCAGACTAGAGATCCTGTCCAGATTTTTTTGAAGAAGAACTTCAAAGATGCACTTTTATAACAAGGTTTTAAAATCCGTTGCTATGATGCTCTAGCAAGCTTTGTACAAGCACTGTAGCAGTTTTTATCATTTGCACTGTAGAATGATGGACTTTACATTCTATGGAAATGTCCTTATAATCCTTCCCAGTTTGACTGCAAGCAACAATTACATTTCTGATGTCTTTCCTCGTTGGCACACCTGTTTGCTCCAGACCAGCAAACTGCTAAAATTATATTACACACAGTGTAATATATCATGTGTTGTTGTTCATCTGAGGTTGTATTTACCTAATTTTAACCGCTGCTAAGGAACAGATGATTGTTATTAAACCCTGATTTGTAAAACCAAAGAATTCAAATAGGGTGTATTTTCTTTTTCCCATGACTGTATTTATTATGCATTATTTTGTGTTTTATTTTTTTACTTGGAGTGGTCCTTTAAAACAAATTTTGGGCTGCAAATGAATAAAATAGACATTGGAAAGAATTAGATACCGTAGCACATGGTTCTTAATCCTTATTAAATAGAAACAGCAGATGGAAATTAAATACAATAACAAAAATAGAATAACAGATCTATTAATGTTGGCATTAACTCTGGAATGAAATAAAAAATGCAAATCACACTTCCACTTCTAAAGAGGACAACAGCACAGTGAGGAAAGAACTCACATCCTACTGGACTTTATTCTTATAATGCAGATGAATGATGTGCATATGGAATTTATATTTACATTTACCAAAGGCTCTAATCAAGGAAAAAAATGAAGAGTAGAAAATAAGAGGGCAGAATACTTGATAAAAAAGAAAAAAAGGTTTTGATCATGATTTGCTTAGAAGATATCACTGGTGAATTACAGCACTAGGACAACAGACAAACCAACAGTAGCACCAGCAAAAGCTGTCTGACTTTTTTTTGGATGGATTCCAGAAAGCAAACCATAAAGCACTGTATTAAAGGGACAGTCTAGTCCACAAAGTCACTTTGGTTAAAACTGAAGACTTTTACTCTAAGCTAGTGTGGGCCAGGGCCGATCCTGGGCGGGTGCACGGGGTGCACCGCGCCCAGGCGCACCGGGAGGAAAGGCGCTCCGATGAGCACCTTTCTCCCTCATTCTGGAGGTGCGGCCCGCAGGTGAGAGCCTGCGGTCACCGCACCTCCTAATCTCATTACAGCGCGACGGGTGCAAGCTCCGCCCCGTCGCGCTGTCTGATTGCCGGATGTCTGGTGACATCCGGCAGAAGAACTGCATGACGGTGTTCTGCCTCTGCAGACACCGTCCGGAAACGTCCTCCTCCCTCCAGGGAGGGGGACCAATAGTAAGACGTGCTTTTTTTTTTTTTAAAGAAAAGAAGTGTGTGTGTGTTTCAATGTGTATGTCAGGGTGTAAGTGTGTGTGTGTTTCAATTTGTGTGTGTGTGAATGTATGTGTGTGTGTTCCAGTGTGTGTGTGTGAATGTGTGTTTCATTGTGTGTGTGAATGTGTGTTTCACTGTGTGTGTGTGTGTGTGAATGTGTGTTTCACTGTGTGTGAATGTATGTGTGTGTGTTTCAGTGTGTGTGTGTGAATGTGTGTTTCATTGTGTGTGTGTGTGTGTGTGAATGTGTGTTTCATTGTGTGTGTGTGTGTGTGTGTGAATGTGTGTTTCATTGTGTGTGTGTGTGTGTGTGAATGTGTGTTTCATTGTGTGTGTGTGTGAATGTGTGTTTCATTGTGTGTGTGTGTGTGTGTGAAAATGTGTGTTTCATTGTGTGTGTGTGTGTGAATGTGTGTTTCATTGTGTGTGTGTGTGTGTGTGTGAATGTGTGTTTCATTGTGTGTGTGTGTGTGTGTGTGTGTGTGAATGTATGTAAGTGTGTGTGAATGTGTGTTTCACTGTGTGTGTGTGAATGTATGTAAGTGTGTGTGAATGTGTGTTTCACTGTGTGTGTGTGTGTGAATGTATGTAAGTGTGTGTGTGAATGTGTGTTTCACTGTATGTGTGTGTGTGTGAATGTGTGTTTCACTGTATGTGTGTGTGTGTGAATGTGTGTTTCACTGTATGTGTGTGTGTGTGTGTGTGTGTGTGTGTGTGTGTGTGAATGTATGTTTCACTGTATGTGTGTGTGTGTGTGTGTGTGTGAATGTGTGTTTCACTGTGTGTGTGTGTGAATGTATGTAAGTGTGTGTGTGTGTGAATGTGTGTTTCACTGTGTGTGTGTGTGTGAATGTATGTAAGTGTGTGTGTGTGTGAATGTGTGTTTCAGCGTTAAGCGCTCCCCTCCAGCTGGGGACCTGCTAAACAGAGCAGAGCACCAGGAGACAGAGCAGCAAGGAGGTAAGTACTCGGGAAGGGTGCAAATAACAAGCATAACACTGGTATTTTAAATGGCATATTGAAGGGCAAAATATTGGCATATTAAATTGCAAAATACTGGCCTATTGAGTGGCAAAAGAATGGCACATTAAATGGCAAAAGAATGGCATATTAAGGGGCAAAATATTGGCACAGTAAATTGTAAAATACTGGCATATTGAGGGGCAAAATATTACTGGCATATTGACCAACTGCTCCCAACCACCCTCCATATTACACTAGACTGGGATAACATGCTTGTTAGAGTAGGTGGGGCGAGTGGGAGACATTGTCGGCGGGGGGGGGGGGGGGGGGTCGAAAATGTGTTCAGTAAGGGGCCATGAAATTCCTAGTGGCGGCCCTGACTAAGTGTGTCTGTGTAAGTGTGACTGTGTGTATTTATGCATGACCCTGTGCGTAAGTGTGGGTGTGTATGTAGGCAGGGCAACTTTAACCGGTTAAAGGGGCCACCGCTGCCCACTTGACAGTCCCCATCCAGTCGGCGGCTATTTCCCGCCTCCTGCACTGAGTGTGCATAGACGGAAGACTGTGCGGAGGAGACACGAAACAGCAGCAGCAAGGTGAGTACTGGGGAATGGGGGGAGGGGGTAATGCTTTTCTTGGGAAAACTGGTGGTGGCATATTAATGGACAAAATGACACTGGCATATTAGTGGCCAAACTGACACTGGCATATTAATGGTCAAACTAACTGTGCTATATTATTGGATAAACTAACTGTGGCATGTTAATGGGCAAGCTATCTGTGGCATATTAATGGGAAAACTATCTGTGGCATATTAATGGGGAAACTATCTGTGGCATATTAATGGGCAAACTGGCAGTGGCATATAAATGGGCAAACTGGCTGTGGCATATTAATAGGCAAATACACAGGATTATGAGGAGGGAGAGACATACATGTGAGTTATGAAGAGAAAGAGACAGCAGACATGGGTGTATAGAAGGAGAGACAGACATGCAGAAAAAAAGACCACCATGGGGAGCATGAGGAACAGAAAGATAGACATGGAAAAATATATGGGGTATGAAGGGAGAGATATACATGAGGGTATGAGTTGAGAGAGAGTTATATATGAGGGTATGAGTGGAGAGAGAGTTAGTAACCGGGAACGGGGGACTAATAAAAGTACTCCAAAAAAATTGGGCAGACTAGATGGACCGAATGGTTCTTATCTGCCGACACATTCTATGTTTCTATGTTTCTATATGAGGGTATGAGTGGAGAGAGAGAGATACATGAGGGTATGAGTGGAGAGAGTTATACATGAGGGTATGAGTGGAGAGAGAGTTATATATGAGGGTATGAGTGGAGAGAGAGTTATATATGAGGGTATGAGTGGAGAGAGAGAGAGATACATGAGGGTATGAGTGGAGAGAGAGAGATACATGAGGGTATGAGTGGAGAGAGAGAGATACATGAGGGTATGAGTGGAGAGGGAGAAAGACATGGCGGTATGGGAAGAGAGACAAGTGAGAGACTGACTTGGTGGAATATTATTTATTGCTCCTTGTGTACTTCTTTTCCAATGATGCTCAGCCAGACTAATAGGAGACTTTGGCTGGTTGGACATCATGGGAACTGTAGTTAAAACTGCTAGCCAGCAAAAAGTCTCCCATGTTGCTGGCTGAGCATCATAGACATAAATAAAACCACTACACTGTTTTACGGCCAAATAAATATCTTTATTTAAAATAAAAGCTTGTGTTGGTCCTTTATCTAAAAATAAAGTTTGTGCTCTTCACAAGAATCCCCCCACCCCAATAATGAAAAATTGGTATGCCTGGAACATACATGTGTAAAGGGGAGGGGTTTATCATATAGCCACGCCCACCTGGGGGCGCCAAAAAAATCCTGCACCCAGGCGCCCGTGACCCTAGGATCGGCCCTGGTGTGGGCAGTCCTGGTTTCTTGCAAACTGCTGTAATTTTACAAATTCATCCGAGTGTAAGAATTTCATAAGTTAGGCAATGCAAAATGTCAAATATACATACTAAAGTACTTTGAACTTGCATTAACATTTGGAAGATGCATTTTGGGCACCAGTCCCTTTAAAATAGTTTAACATTTAGGTATTACTCACTATTCACTATGCTTCTTATCACTTTCATGCTCTGTGGAATGATATGAATAAATGCAAGGAACAGATAAATGGTATCATGGGGGAAAAAAAAAAAAAAAGTCACACTTCTGACTACGTTTTGCTGGGGATATTTGATACCAATATCGTTATTACAAAATTATTAATGCAGAAAATATCCCACAATTCTTATAATCCTATTCTTTATTAAATCACATAAAATTCAACTTCCATCTAACAGGCCTAATGAATGATGTGTCAATCTGCTTGGCAACAAACCCTGCTCGTTTATTATAACAGATGGGAAGGACATTTTAAACAACATTTTGGAACTTAATTTGAATCCATTTTGCTTTTGAATATATAAAATGAATAGTGAATCATTATTCTTGATACTGAAAATGCTATTGTTTTTATATTTCCTAGTTTCTGTAGTTTAGTCCTGTTTACTTGGAACAGTTTGTTTATTTGAATAATCCATTTTCATAACGTGTCTGGTTATTGAGTACATATCTTTTTGGTTACTTTTTTTTTGTATTATTAACAGACATAAAACTGTAGGTATGGAGTTAACAAATGATACTAATGTGCAGACTAGAAAGAGCCAATTCAATCCTTTCTCTGTTCAATTTACATTTTTCTTTTAACAAAACCAAATAAGTGTTCATTTTCTAAATACAAAAACAATAAACACCAATAGTGCCACCCAGTTAACAATGCAGCACCTAAAACCCCACTGGTGTCTCATTGCTAGCAAAATTAAATGACAGCATACAATACAAAAGTGGATCCGTGAAATGCACACTCACTCGTCATAGAGCAGTGTATTGCTCTATATATCAGTGTCTGTTTCCAAAAACATCTGGGAAATCAGAAGGTGATCTTCATCCCAAAACAAAATCCAGGCTTCCTGGTTGTGCAGGGCGCACTACATGTTTCTCCCAATAGGCTTCCTCCGGTGCATTTTCTAAATATCAAGGATATGTGGGTAGACCTCAGAAACTCAGCTTTTTGGCCCACACCTCTATTAAAGACTGGCAAAAAGTCTGATTTGTGACAATCTGAATAGAACCAAGAATGATAGAGACATTTTGCCATGTACACATAAATCACACAAGCATGCTGTCTTCCAAAAATCGAAGTATCAAAGGTTAAAAAGTAAGAATTTAATCGTTTTGCTTGCTGTCAAATTACATCCATTGCCAGTTGTCAGACTGAACAAATGCAGATGGTCGGACATAGGCCAGAGTCCCAAGGTCAAATTTGCATCCAAGTCTGTACTTTACAGGCACAAAATAACAATTATTTTTCACACTGAATTGCTAGAAGGGCAGCCAAAAGGCTTTGTTCTACCAGTACTACAAATGTTTAAAAGAGTGGGGAAGGGGGGTAAAAAGAGACATTGATGATTATAATAAACCCAGTATGGGAATGACACATCCAACACCTTATAAAAATTCATGAAAATGTAAAAGATCAATAAAAAATAAAAAGCAATAATAAATATATCCCTGGAGTTTGTACTTTTAAGATGCACCATACAGGTAACATAATAAATGAGCATTAGGACCCCAGTGATGAAAAGCTTTCAAGAGTTAATAAAAGGTCTCTACAAGGAGATAAATAACAAAAAACCTGTTCACATTGTAAAATGTGCAACACAATAGGGTGGAGGCTGATCAATATAAATATAAAAGATGTTACTTCAATTGCACGCCTAAAGGTATGCAGAACTTAAGTTAAGCATATGGAGAGTACTCTTTTCAGGACCTATAAGATAAAACACAGGGAAAAATCCAGTGGAGGACATTTAGAAAGGTCTGTCATCAACTTATCTTTATTCCATTCAAAATGAAAAGATGCTCAGACCAAAAAGGATTTCCACAGTTACATCTTCCACATGGCTGTATGAGTCCAGTGTGATCTCTAAAGAACGCTGGCAAGTTGTGTAAACGGAAATGAATAATCATTTTTACACAGAGCAGTGCATTGCTCTAGACTCAAGGGTGTACATTTTTACTTGGCTTTTCGCTTCCAAATTACAAGCAGAGATCACTATTTTTTATTCTTATGTTTTATCTTCTCTGTCTGTCAGTGGTCTACTTCACTGAAGTTCTGCTCATCTACAAACCTAATGGTTTACTTTTTGAGTTCGATGTAGGCTACTATATGACATAATCTTATGTAGAGACCATGGTGGGGTTTTTTTTTTTTTAATTCTCTCCCTCCCTTGCATAACCTTCATAATTGTCTGAGTTATATAATATGGTTAGACATAGACGTCATGCTAAATAGAATATTAATTGCCAAATTGCATCTTTGCACTCCCTGACATTTTGCATAAATGCAATATAATAAATGATGTACTTCTCAGTATGCATATCATATTACACTGTTTGAATGCTTTCTATCCCATTACCATATATTTCTCCACTGTTTATACACATCGAGACCGCCATGTTTTGTATCCGTTTTTTTAATAGGAATTATACTCCGGTGTATATAACTTTTTGTACACCCCCCCCCCCCCCTTCCCCTTCATAACCGGAAGACTGTGGAGAGGAAGCTGTGCCTAAGACTAATATGATAGGTAAGCCTTAGCATCCTGTCTTGGTCTCCAATTTAGGGGGTTGTTAATATTATCTTTATATGCTTTTAAGAAGCATGACTAAAATGTATCTCATGTCACTGAATCCCATAGACTGCAATAGAAAATGAAACCTGTCAATGTTCAGATGTTCTAGTTATTCTCCGATGAGGCCTTCCCAGATCTAAAATAAAAAACCTTTATAGCCCTATCTGTGTTTTAATTGCGGAGGTCAATAGACACTCTGCTACATAAGTAAAATGACATTATATTGCCAAAGTAAGAAAGCGATGAACACATTTATTGCCAGACTGAACTAAAAATTACAGCTAAAATAAATCAACCCACTCAAACAGGGGGGAAAAAAACCATATAACAGAAACAACCAAAATACAGTTGTTTGAACAAAGGCACACATAGAACCAACTTTCTCTGTTCCATATTGAACAAAACCAAATTAGTCCTTGTTTTCTAGACATTGCAGCAGTCAATGAAATGTGGGTTGAAAACAAATTAAGAAACACACCTCATTGCTATGCTGCCTGCACTGAACGTAATGTCTGTGTGTGATTGCATAGTCTGTCTATTGGTTTCTCATTGCACGTTCCACTGTCTAAATGATTGAATGGTGAATCTACAAAATCCCAAGCTGAAACAAGGTAGCCTGTTTTATTTTCCTTGGACAGCATGTACAGAGAGCAAATTATTTACCAGTAGGCCTGTGAAGTAGGAAAATAAAAATATTCTGCTTTTATTGCTCCATTTGTTTAGCACCATGAATGCACACCAATTTACCAATTGTTTTTTTTATTTATTTATATTTATGGACATGTGCATGCCAAAGAGTTTTTTTTTATGACAATCAATTTAGTCAATAAATTTAAGAACACTAACCATCACCGAGATGAACACAGCAAGTCCAAGAATGTTTCAGACAATATTGTCTTACTAATTAATGCTTTATAAAACAGCATAGTTGCCACGTTTCCAGGGACACATTTATTCCACATGCTGCAGAAAGAGCATGCAAAGTGCAGCCCGACATTATGTAGGCTGGATATACATCCAGACACAATCAAATTAATTAATCATGGTAGGTCCCTGGAAACATGGCCGATGTTGGCAACTATGAAACAGGATTATGTATGACAGCATCCAAACAGTATGATACAAACAAAAACATGTACTTTTGATTCAAAAACAGTTTTTAGACCATTTAGTCTTCCATGTCTTTATCCCTTATGTAGCAGGTCTTGTTGACCCGGCTACCTCCTCCAGGTCTGCTCAATCTTAAAATGAGGATCTTGCCTTTGGTTTATCACAGACTTGCCTAGTTTGCAGGATGTCTATATTACAGGCCAAAAGTGGTCTAGAGCTGAGAGGTAGTTTATTGTAACCAGCAGCATCACCAAACACACAACAGATGTGCAGGCAATGAAGAAAATACAGAATTGAAGGTATCAGTGCTTTTAAAAACACTGATACAAATAATTTAGGTAACAATAGCCGTTTTGTTGGTGTGATCAAATTACTGCAGTGAGCACTACTGTTTACTTTTTCTATTTTATTGCCATCTGAAAATTGAAAACAACAATCAAGCTACATTGATTCAAGATTCATAGACGTCTTGTTTGTCATAAATATTATATGTTGTATCATACGCTCCCTGAGGTACAACTAATGCATATTTTTTGGTCACTTTGAGTTTATACTAGACCACTATTTGTGATTTTTTTTTTTTTCAGATTCTAGTTCATTAATTGGAGAACTTTGCACTCCTATTTCTTTTGGTTTAGTGGAAATAGAGGTATGTTTCCCACTTAGGAGTGAGCTGCAATTATATACACGGTTTTATTTGTCTATATATTTTGTAATGCCCAACACTTCTATTTCAACTTGGTTTAGGAAGGAAAAGATCACCTACAACTGCAAAAAAAAAAAAAAAAGTGTCTTTAGTAACACATTTGCTGGGTTTATTTTACATGTCACAGATTTGAAAGTGTCTATACACTGTGACCTCCAGTACACATGTGAATCTAATAAGGTCTAAAAGAAAGACTTTGAAGCGAGATAACAGCAACACTGCTTACTCTGCAACTAAACCTACTGCAAAAAATCTTACAGGACTCTGTCATCTAAACATTGATCTATGCACGGTTAGCAGAAATGCAAACAAATGTATACATATAGCGAAAAAATGCATTTTTACGCATTTTCTTACACTTTTTATAGCACAAAATATAGATCCTTTTTTTTAGCACAGAGTAAACAAGCAGCAGAATTAACCAGATATAGATTTTACAGTCACAAATGATTGTAACTGTAAAAGTGACTAGTAGAAAAGTTTATGTACGTATATATTTTACCAACCATCAAGCTGTGTGTGACTTTATCTCAGGCCAACACATACAGAGCGCAGGCATAGATTTGATCAGTGCCAAAAAGGTAGAAGTGAATGCACAGTTGGTCACCGCTATATATGCCACTCCGCTGGATGGCACTCCATGTGTCAATGCATACCATGCATCAGAGGCTTATTTACACAGACTGTAGAATGCATGTGTGTACTTGAGGACCAATTAATCAAGGAGCGAATCCCAGGAACTGCCTTGATTGATAAAGCTCCTTCTTAACACATGAATTATACATTCTACAGGACGTAAACATTATAGATGCTCTCAAAATAAATTGCTGAACATACATACATAGGCATAAAATCAGAAGTAGGTGTAGTTGAGGCAGGATTTCAGGTTAATAGAAGGAGTTTTTTTTTTTCTTAAAGGTAAGTTAGATTTAGCGCAAGTGTTGAGCTTTAACCAAATCAGCATAATAAAATGTTATTACCAAACCTAATGATACTTATTTGTGTTGCCCCCTGTACTGATGAAAGATTAAGTTGAAAAAAATGGAGCTTTTAACCCACAAGTATTGAACAATACGGCCGACACAGATAAGAGTCTTTGAATGTTGCATAGATTTGGCATGCAAATTATATAAATGTAATAACTACTGAATTGAAATACAAAGTCAATAACTATGATTACATCATTTGCCTGTACAGATTCTGACAGCCAAGACTGGTTTGTCGAGGTGCCATAAATAGATTATTTCAGTGTCACGGAATAAGGAGTGGCAGCTCTAATAAGAACAGTGGGAGACCAGGCGAGTGGGCTGTGACATTCACAATTGCAAATTAACCCCTTAGTGACATTACTTTTTTGGCTTGTCCGACACTTGGTGACATGGGCCGTTTTAACATTTCTGCGGTGTTTGTGTTTTGCTGTAATTTCTCTCTCATTTAGTGTACCCACACAAACTATAAATTGTTTTTATCGGCATAGGAAGGGCTTTCTTTTGATACCATTATTTTGATAATAGCTTATAATTTGATATAAAATAAAATATGGCAAAAAATTGATTTTTATTTGAACAATTGTATACTCATCTACAAAAGACAACAAAAAAAAACCACTGCTTAATAGTTTCTAATATTAGTCCTGAGTTCAGAAATAGCCCATGTTTTATATTTTTTTTTATGTAGTGTCCCTTTATGAGCGACATCTCTTACTGCTAGGGCTTTATTCATGACAATGGGAATTGCAGGGAATGGACATGGGCATTTCAAACGTAAGCTACATATTAATGTCTATGTATGTAGAATACAATGTCATAAAAGTCCCTGTTAGTGTAATGGTCATGTGTCTCAATACTTTTGTCCATATAGTATATATTAGATTATATCAGTTTAAGCCGTTTTTTCTAGGAGCTAAAACAACCGCTGTGCTACCTTCACCACCAGCCGTTCCTACTCAACTTGCTATCTGTCCATTGGTTCGGTGCCTGTCCACATCTATTCATGGACTATTACACGGACTTGTATTTGAAGGCACACCATAGCCATTCTTAGAGATTAAGATTTTTTTCCCCAGGAAAGGTAGATTGAATTAATCTCTCATTTCGATATATGTACTTGGGATGTTATCATGACCCTTCATTCAGGAGATGTTTAACAGGTGTTCTGGTACAATTAGAAACAAACAATGACAAAAAAAAAAATAAAAAAAAAAACACACACTACACAGAATAGCAGAATTATAATAAAATCAATTTTAACAAAAACCTGGTTGTGGCAGTCTATGCACAGTTTATATTTTTTTTAAAGTATCAGGACAAAAAAAAAAAAAAAAAACATGTCGAACTATATAGTGTACTTATTACCAGTGCAGTTAATGCAGCAGTTGCTTGCTAAAACAAGGATATTAAAACACATTTTACACTTTAACTCTTGCCTGTCACCCAGAGGCACTAGGAAATTAAAAAAAAAAAAAAACCCCAGTGTCAGCTAATATTTTACATTGCAATAACGCTTTCTAGGTCGATCATGATGAATAATCTTGGCAAGGAAACAATCACAGGATGAAGTTGAAGGGGAAAAAAAAAAAAAGATTAAGTGGTAATGAGGCATGTTACAAAAGGTCAAATAGACAAATAGATTCTGGTAAGTGACTGCAGTTTAATTTCCTATATTAAACATCTTTACAGCATGAAAACTAAAAATAAGCTGTCCTGAAATTAATTGCACAGTTACTTTATATTCATGTACAGCATGTGTTAAAAACCCACATTATAATAACAATAGCTGCTTAGGGCAGGCCTGCTTTAGCCCCACAGCCAAGTTTCATTTTCCCAAATAGAATGGACAAAAAAAAAAGAGTGGGGTGTTAAACGTGGTTAGCGTCTTCCACCAGATAGTACTGAATCCTACGTCAGTCCTTTGTATCTCTCCTACACATTGGCCACTTCTTATGCTTTACAACGCTGCATTCACTCCAGGCTTTCAGGACTGATGGACAAATTGCAGGTACCACCACACAAGCCTTGGAGTGCCAGTTATGGTACCATACCACTGGTTTTCCGTCATTAGTTTTGGAGATTAGAAACGTCGATTAAGAACTCATGTGATAGTGTATTTTCCCAGTGAGTTATTACACCATCGACTTTTTTAAGCCCCGTGACATACATACATACATAAGTATGTATGTGTGTGTGTGTGTGTGTGTGTGTGTGTGTGTGTGTGTGTGTGTGTGTACCACCTGTGTGGTTTTCCATCATTATATTGTTTTATATATATGTGTGGCATATATGTGTGTGTATTGAGCCAACAATAAAGAACTTTAAGTGTAACATAACTTTTAGAAGCTCAACTTGCCAATGACAAGGGTGATACCCACACAAAAAAATATTTGCTGCATTAAGGATGCTCAAAAAAGCATGGGTTTTAAATATTTAAACAGACAAGAGAATGAGCATTCACCACACCCTGGCTAATACTTGAAATTCTGACTATACAATCTGTATGTTCATAATTGAGTATGTCTAGAGATTCAGGGAGAAAGCATGTACGACAGCTTTCATATGCATTTGTTCACAAGATGGGTGCCAGTTTGCCTCTGGCTCAAAGCATGTAACTTTGGTGCTGACTGACAGAAATGGAACATTCTTTGCTTCATTGTTTGGTTTATAAACACAGCATCGCATGCATGCATACAGCTTATGCTCACATTGCAGTGTGTAGAATGCTCCCCCTCTCACAGGAAAACACAGATGAAAATCTAGAGTTCCTTGTATACTGCATTCAATAGTCTGGAGTCATATCGAATTGCAGAGAACACTAGAGAAGGCAACAATACAATACATTAAGATAAACATCACTGTAGGAAATATGGGTTTCTAATTTTAGTACAGTATTAGAAAGTAGAACATTAACATTGACCCTTGGATTGTGACAATAGCTTGTTCCTTGATCTATTATCATTATATAGGATGTGGAGAATAAGGTTATTACTGAGCAATGCAATAGAGTCTAAACTACCCAAACAGCTGTGTCAGTCCTGTGCAAATTGAACTCTAGGTCAATAACATCCTGCTATTTGAGAAGCTGTACATTATACTCTTACTTCCACAGCTCCCTACTGCAAACTACAATATGTACTGATTAAGACATTAATAAATGATTCATCTCAATTCAGTTCCAGGGAACATATAAAACTGGTTCTCTGATGCCAAGGAGGTCTGCTACGTCTAGTCATGTGATTGTTTATGCAGGGCAGAGGAGCCCCAAACAGCAGAGTATCACTTAAATACATTATAACACACGTGGCAGTCATACCATGACAATGAAATACTAGCACTCTTAAAGTTCTTAAATGCTCATCAAAAGGGACACTTTGGTTCCGTTCGTTCTGTTTGTGTTGAACCTATGCACAGAAATCATGTCAGTTTTGTCATGGGTTTTCTTGTAAATATAGTAAATAAATACAAATTTTAAATAAATACAAATGACCACAAATGAACTCTTTACATGCCTGGTACACTACTTCAGTATTAAGAGAAGTGGTTATATAATGCAACATCTTACATGCAATATACATGGCTTGATGCTGGGAGAGAGGAATGTTTCAGATTTCTTACAAGGGTTAACAAAGTTGAGTTAACCCTAACTCTAATCCTAGCCCCTCTAGAGTTAACCCTAATCGTTACCCTCAATACAATGCTGCAGACCCCCCCCCCCCCCCCCCCAATGACTAATCGCTCACAGTTCATACTGTCAAAACTGTGATGTAAGCAATGTGTGCATTCAATGAACAGCATTCTTGGACATATTATCAGATCACCGGCTGTGTTTCTAGACTTATATATTTCATCATATGTTCCAGATATCAATAAAAATGATGTTTTAATCGGAATTTTGACCCGGTATGAGAATTTAAACCAGTCAGCCATTGATTAAAACAGTTAGAGTAATTATGTAAAAAACAAGTTATTGGATCAAGCTCTGTGCTGTTCTACTATACAGGTTCCAAGAGCCTTAAAAGTAATTGTATCGCTATACTGAATGAAATAATGATACCGATCTCATCCAACTGTCTGTGAGGAGCAAAGGATCACAGTCAGTGATGTGAAGCATGCAATATTGCAGGAAATGAGCCACATCGTTACTTTGAATAAATGTAATTAGCTCATCTAGACTACGGACACATTTTGCTTTTACACAAAAACCTGGTTTCTGTGACATCCTGCTGACGTAAAGACAAAAACCACTAGAACTGAAACATTTAAAGACATTAAAATTGTGTTACATATTGCTCCACTGCCACTGACTGGAAAAAAAACCCCAAAAACAAACAACTCACTACTTTCTCATTGGTGCCCCATTTCACAAACACTAGCCATCTGATATAATATCACTGCTATCAATAGAATAGCTAAACATCAAACTGGAAAACATTACAAAAGATGAAACTTGCAGAGATTAACAATCTGATCATGTTCTGCACAACATCATTGCTCCCAAAGTAGGAAAATATATATTTCCAAGTGTACACTTGTCCTAGTGATGCTCTACCAGAGGGGAAATGTAACTTGTGCACACAATGAAGCCCAAAACCATCGTGTACACTGGGGAGATATAGATGTTTGTTTTTTATATCTCTGAAGAAGAGGAACTACAAAAGAAATAGACTAGCATTTATCTTGAGAACTGTTAATAAAGCATATGTAAAACATATATCCCCATTGTAATGTAACTTGAGAACGTCATATTTTCACATATAAAATATATATCATTTGTGTTTCTCTCACTACCACCTAAAACAACTTCTCTAATGTCACTATTATTTTAGACAGCTTCCAATAGCTGACAGGATATGATGTAATAAATCGAAACCAGAATATATTTAATTGAATGCTTCACCTACACAGGGCTTATATTCAGGTCTGAGCTATTGGTTAAAAAACCAATAACTCCACATATTAATACATTTTACAGAAACAAATTAAAAAGCCACTGTCTTTTCACTTACACTGGGCATCTCTCAGTCCCATCAGCCTCGTGCAGCAAACAGCTGCTAAGAGACAGAGGCCAGTGTAAATCCTGAGAGTATCTCTAAAACACGCCAGCTTTACACCACACAAGTGTTCATGTGTTTTTAACGCTTATGACAGAAGCAAATGTTAAGAAATGGAAATTATTTTCCATTTCTTCATTAAGTGAATTTAAACAGGCAGTGCGCTTTATTTAATCTCAAAATTAGTCTCATAATGGGGTAGTCCATGAGTGGTTACCTGCTCTGGACCTCTGTATTGGGCAAGGCTTTAAAGTCTGTCTTGAACAGCATGGACATGCTCCAAGGGGCCCATGTATAAAGTGGCTACAAAAAGACAATCATTGATGCTTCAAGGGACTGCCTGGTGCCCAAAATGCATCCTCCAAATGTTAATGCATATTAATGTTCTTTCAAAGTACTTTAAATGCATGTTTTACATTTTGCCTTGCTTAAAATGTTAAATACTTGCAGTTAGATGAACCTTTTTTTGCTGCAGGAACCAATGAGAATAATGCCATTCAAATGAATGGAATTTCTGGTCTCTCTAGTGATGTCATCTGACAATGTGTTGCACTGTTAAGAGATCCTACTGTGTACAAGAGCAAGGTCACTTAGATTCCACACAATGTATTCTATTCCAGAAGCACATGAAGTGGCTAAATAAAACCAAAACTTTACATGCTCAGTGTCTATATAATTAGTGCTGCATGCAGAGTAATCACTGAGGGAGGACTTGAGTCAAATATTAAAAATGTGATTTATGCAGAATGTCCGGATCAAATCACACTGGAAAAAAAGCTGGTACGCTATTCAAGCAGTAATCTTCACCTTGCAGGAAAGTGAGTTTGGGGACTGTCCCTTTAATTGCATATTCTAACCCAGAATCCATTCCAGCAGTTAACTGTGGATTTACGTGGGAAAAACCAAGTCTGCCGTCTTGTCTGTGGTGTGCATATCCGTTTTAAAAAAAACGGACACGTATATTTACGATGAAGTATCCAGCTTCAAATACTTTCTGAACTCTCATGACAAACACCTCAATGATTCCAATATTACCAGAGTATGTTATACTAAATACTTAGGTTTCACAAGGCCCATTGTAACATGCCTACAGAACATTTGTGCAGTGAAAAATTAAATCAGTGTAGTCACGGATTTGATTTTCCACAGCAGGCAGCTTCTTGCACTCCCCGCTCGTCAGTGAAAGTCAGGGTCAGGTGACTTTCCGGCACTCACGCTCCATAGACGTGCAGAAAACACATTATTGGCACTCTCATTTTCAGTTATTCTTTTGGGACCATTAAAAAAAAAAAATAATAATCTTCCTTGTCTCTAATTGTATAATTAAAATTATAAGCATATACAAGTATTTTTCCTTTAGCTTATCTATATTATGTGGGCACTTTGTTTCCTCTGTATACATATGTAATGACATGTTTCACTATATCTACCCAAATGTATAAATTTTACATATATAGTATTATGTGAAAATTGTTTTGCTTTTTGCATATACAAGGGTTTTTAGAATTGTTTTGCATGTAATGGGCAAATAGAACCATTCATAGACTCAAGGCAGCATAAATGGCGAGACTCTATTGGGATTTGTTTCCTTCGTCCTCTCCGTGCAAAGGTTCATTTATTTCAGTAATGCAACGTAAAAGGGGAAACTAATATATGAGATAGACGCATTACATACAAAGCAAAATACCGTATTTGCTCGATTATAAGACGAGGTTTTTTTCAGAATTTTTTTTCTGAAAACTACCCCTCGTCTTATAATCGAGGTCTTCTTATAATCTGACCTCAACTTGAGGTCAGATTATAAAACATGGATCCAGGTCCCCAGAAGAGCTGCAGGGGACCTGGATCCCCCTCTCTAACAGCAGGGGATGTCTGCGCGATGAGCGCAGACTCCCCTGCTTCCGCCTGGCACGACCGCCGGGGCTTCTGTGAAGAAGCCGGATACTTCCGCTTTCGTCACAGAAGTCCCGGCGAGCGTGCCGGGCGGCAGCAGGGGAGTCTCATCGCGCAGACATCCTCTGCTGCCCCACTAGCCACCAGGGTAAATCGGGTAGCTGGGGGATGTCTGCACGATACGTGCAGACATTCTCCATGCTACCCCAACACGGCAGACTATTATGACGGACCAGCTGTCCGTCATAATAGACTGTCGTGTCAGGCAGCATGGAGGATGTCTGCACGATACCGGCTGCCCCCACTAGCCACCAGGGATCGACTTCAAGGTGAGGGGGAGGGAGGGGGCAGAGAGACAGGGAAGGGAGGGGGAAGACAAGGGAGGGAGGGGGCAGAGACAGAGACAGGGGGAGGGGGCAGAGACAGGGGGAGGGGGCAGAGACAGAGACAGGGGGAGGGAGGGGGCAGAGGGGGGGGGGAGACAGTCAACAAGGGAAGGGAGGGGGGAACAGAGTTACAAGGGGGGGGAGAGACAGAGGGAGGGGGGAATCAAATGGAGGGGGAGAGAGACAAAGCTGGGGGCAAGGGAAAGAGAGGCAGAATTGGCACATAAAAGGAAATAAAAACAAATGCATTTTTTTGATATAATTTTTTATTAAAAAAGCAATTTACATGTGAATATATACAAGTTTAACTTTTTTCCTATAGGGTAGTCTTATATTCAGGCTTTTAGTTTTTTCCTAAAGGAATATCCAAAGTTTGGGGGGTCGTCTTATAATCAGGGTCATCTTATAATCGAGCAAATACGGTAGTTCAAGCCGTGATTTGTCATAAGTGCGATGATTAGCTCATGAAAACCCCAAATCCACAATCTCAGTAAATTAGAATATTGTGAAAAGGTTCACAGTGTCCCACTCTAATCAGCTAAATAAGCCATAACACCAAAGGGTTTCTGAGCCTTTAAATGGTCTCTCAGTCTGGTTCAGTAGGAATCACAATCATGGGGAAGACTGCTGACCTGACAGTTGTGCAGAAAACCATCATTGACACCCTCCATAAGGAGGGAAAGCATGAAAAAGTAATTGCGAAGTTGGATGTTCCCAAAGTGCTGTATCAAAGCACATTAATAGAAAGTTGTGTGGAACGGGAAAAAGTGTGGAAGAAAAAAGGTGCACAAGCAGCAGGGATGACCACAGCCTGGAGAGGATTGTCAGGAAAATTTGTCAGGAAAGGAGTGGACTGAGGCTGGAGTGAGTGCATCAAGAGCCACCACACACACACACACAGACAGACGGATCCTGGACATGGGCTTCAGATGTCTTATTTCTCTTGTCAAGCCGCTCCTGAACAATATACATCGTCAGAAGCGTCTTACCTGGGCTAAAAGAAAAACAGACCTGGTCTGTTGCTCAGTGGTCCAAAGTCCTATTTTATGATGAGAGCAACTTTTGCATCTGGAAATCATTTGGAAAACAAGGACCCAGAGTCTGGAGGAAGAATGGAGAGGCACACACTGCAAGATGCTTGAAGTCCAGTGTGAAGTTTCCACAGTCTGTGTTGATTTGGGGAGCCATGTCATCTGCTGGTGTTGGTCCACTGTGCTTCATTAAGTCCAGGGTCAACACAGCCGTCTACCAGGAGATTTTGGAGCACTTCATGTTTCCTTCCACAGACGAGCTTTATGGTAATGCTGACTTCATTTTCCAGCAGGACTTGGCACCTGCCCACACTGACAAAAGCCTGGTTCAATGACCGTGGGATTACTGTGCTTGATTGGCCCGCAAACTCGACTGACCTGAACCCCATAGAGAATCTATGGGGCATTGCCAAGAGAAAGATGAGACATGAGACCGAACAATGCAGAAGAGCTGAAGGCCGCTATTGAAGCATCCTGGTCTTCCATAACACCTCAGCAGTGCCACAGGCTGATAGCTTCCATGCCACGCCACATTGAGGCAGTAATTGCTGCAAAAAGGGCCCAAACCAAGTACTGAGTCCATATGCATGCTTATAGTTTTCAGAGGTCCGATATTGTTCTATGTACACTCCTTGTTTTATTGTTTGCATGCAATATTCTAATTTACTGAGATTGTGGATTTGGGGTTTTCATGAGCTGTAAGCCATAATCATCGCACTTATGACAAATCACGGCTTGAACTATCTTGCTTTGCATGTAATCCGTCTATCTCATATATTAGTTTCCCCTTTTACGTTGCATTACTGAAATAAATTAACTTTAGCACCCTCTTTTTTTCCCTCTGCACCTTCTGCTAATGATCTTCTAGGCACTTCTGGTGGAGGTGGGTAGACAGAGGCGTTACTTCACTTCCTTCTCTGAGCTATGGTGTGACGTCACGAGTTGAGCACTGTTACTGGAAATGGCACAAATCAACCGGATAAATACAAGTTGAACCATCAAATATGGCTATCTAATCCTTCGCTCTTGAGTAAGCTTGTTAGAGTCTAGCAAAATGTGTTGAGTCCTTTCTAGTAGGATGGGCTTTTATGTGGCAATAGTGGTGGACCTTTTGAGCATATTACATTTCAAGTAGTGGAGTTTCAGGCGAGTGGCGGTGCTAGTTGGCTCTACCTGCGTACTAACTATCAACAGTTGTTCAAATGTCGATGTGCCTACACATTCTGTAAGCGTGTTTTTAACTCTGTTTAAATTGACACTTCTTTTTTTTTTAGGATTAAAAAGAAGATTTTCTACATCTACATATATTGATGGGCCTGTTTCTGACAAGCTTCTAGAGAATGTATCACCATTACCTACACTCACCCTTGCTCATATTTTATTACTCTAGTATTATTTTTCCATGCATGTACCTGACCACCTATTTATTGGTTAGGTCAGACACAGGTTGGCAAGGAGAGACCATAAAGTGGGCAGGAAATCATATGGGGCAAAGCTAAAAGTCATTGCCAGTCTTCTCAGCCAATAAAAAGGTATTTAACCAACTAGGCACAAATGTCACACTGACAAAAACCACATCATCCCACAAAAACAGGCACTGACATTTTTAGAGTTTACAAGTAAAAGAGAAATATTTGGTTGAAAAACTGAATTGTTTTGTTGCCAAGAAAGAGGTGCCTTTAAGGTGCAATCACCATACGAAGAGTGTTCCCGTGCTAAGTATTGTATTGTTTTTTATTATGTGTGTTGTATTCCACTGTGTTTATTCCACTGTTGATGACTAGCACACTGCTGTTATTTGCTATCACTGCCACAATTATTGTGTGTGTGTAATAGATTATTGTATTATATCACGTTTTATCACAAATAATCATAAGGGCACTATTTTAACGCTTTCAAAATATAAGGGTCTATACACTGAGCAGGAAGTAACCCCTTTTTTGGGATGGATATCTATCTGTAATGAGCTACAGTAAAAACCTGGGGTAATTTAAATACTGGCATCATGTGTTTTAATAGTGTTCCCAAAAGGAAAGATTATAGCAAAGCTAATGGTACATCTGGATAAGTACAAAGTCATGCTCTGAAATTAGAACAAAGCTCAAGTAAATCACCTTTTACATATTCCAGATACAAAGCAAAAAATAAAATTAGCAAGACAAAACCAACAATTATTGAAATGGCTTTTATGGTCTCAAGCAGGCAATTCTTTTAAAGACAAAAATGAACGTTTGCTGTATCCACAAACTGATGTTAATAATGTGACCGAAAAAGTATAAAACCAATAGTTTTTTCATTTAAGTTAGTCCAGTGATAAATCACAGAAACATAATTTTTTCAACTACTACTCGTGGGGGGGTCAGAGTGGCTCAGTCTGGGGGGGGGGGGGGGGTCAGAGTGGCTCAGTCTGGTTTGGAGGGGTTTGGAATAGCAGCTTCTAGTTACATTGGATACCATATTTGCTCGAATATAAGACCAGATTTTTTTCTGAAAAAGACCCCTCATCTTATATTCAAGGTTCGAATTAGACCTCAAATACAGGTCTGACTATAAGACTAGGATTCAGGTCCCCTGCATAGCTTTTTCACTGTAGGGGTCAGAGTGGCTCAGTCTGGGGGGGGAGGGGGGGGTCAGAGTGGCTCAGTCTGGGGGGGAGGGGGTTCAGAGTGGCTCAGTCTGGGGGGGGAGGGGGTTCAGAGTGGCTCAGTCTGGGGGGGGAGGGGGTTCAGAGTGGCTCAGTCTGGGGGGAGGGGTCAGAGTGGCTCAGTCTGGGGGGAGGGGTCAGAGTGGCTCAGTCTGGGGGGAGGGGTCAGAGTGGCTCAGTCTGGGGGGAGGGGTCAGAGTGGCTCAGTCTGGGGGGGGGGTCAGAGTGGCTCAGTCTGGGGGGGGGGTCAGAGTGGCTCAGTCGGGGCGGGGGGGTCAGAGTGGCTCAGTCGGGGCGGGGGGGTCAGAGTGGCTCAGTCTGGGGGGAGGGGTCAGAGTGGCTCAGTCTGGGGGGAGGGGTCAGAGTGGCTCAGTCTGGGGGGAGGGGTCAGAGTGGCTCAGTCTGGGGGGAGGGGTCAGAGTGGCTCAGTCTGGGGGGAGGGGTCAGAGTGGCTCAGTCTGGGGGGAGGGGTCAGAGTGGCTCAGTCTGGGGGGAGGGGTCAGAGTGGCTCAGTCTGGGGGGAGGG
The DNA here is from genome assembly GCA_036172795.1 of Pelodytes ibericus. Taxonomy (NCBI): domain Eukaryota; kingdom Metazoa; phylum Chordata; class Amphibia; order Anura; family Pelodytidae; genus Pelodytes; species Pelodytes ibericus. The sequence goes on from CM069859.1 coordinate 70,675,196, forward strand.
GTCAGAGTGGCTCAGTCTGGGGGGAGGGGTCAGAGTGGCTCAGTCTGGGGGGAGGGGTCAGAGTGGCTCAGTCTGGGGGGAGGGGTCAGAGTGGCTCAGTCTGGGGGAGGGGTCAGAGTGGCTCAGTGGGGGGAGGGGTCAGAGTGGCTCAGTCGGGGGGGGGGGGGTCAGAGTGGCTCAGTCGGGGGGGGGGGGTCAGAGTGGCTCAGTCGGGGGGGGGGTCAGAGTGGCTCAGTCGGGGGAGGGGTCAGAGTGGCTCAGTCTGGGGGAGGGGTCAGAGTGGCTCAGTCTGGGGGAGGGGTCAGAGTGGCTCAGTCTGGGGGAGGAGTCAGAGTGGCTCAGTGGGGGGGAGGGGTCAGAGTGGCTCAGTCGGGGGGGGGGGGGGGTCAGAGTGGCTCAGTCTGGGGGGGGAGTCAGAGTGGCTCAGTCTGGGGGGGGGGGGGGTCAGAGTGGCTCAGTCTGGGGGGGGGGGGTCAGAGTGGCTCAGTCTGGGGGGGGGGTCAGAGTGGCTCAGTCGGGGGGGGGGTCAGAGTGGCTCAGTCGGGGGGGGGGGTCAGAGTGGCTCAGTCGGGGGGGGGTCAGAGTGGCTCAGTCTGGGGGAGGGGTCAGAGTGGCTCAGTCTGGGGGAGGGGTCAGAGTGGCTCAGTCTGGGGGAGGGGTCAGAGTGGCTCAGTCTGGGGGGGGGGTCAGAGTGGCTCAGTCTGGGGGGGGGGTCAGAGTGGCTCAGTCGGGGCGGGGGGGTCAGAGTGGCTCAGTCGGGGGGGGGGTCAGAGTGGCTCAGTCTGGGGGGGGGTCAGAGTGGCTCAGTCTGGGGGGGGGGTCAGAGTGGCTCAGTCTGGGGGGGGGTCAGAGTGGCTCAGTCTGGGGGAGGGGTCAGAGTGGCTCAGTCTGGGGGAGGGGTCAGAGTGGCTCAGTCTGGGGGGGGGTCAGAGTGGCTCAGTCTGGGGGGGGGGTCAGAGTGGCTCAGTCTGGGGGGGGGGTCAGAGTGGCTCAGTCTGGGGGGGGGGGGTCAGAGTGGCTCAGTCGGGGCGGGGGGGTCAGAGTGGCTCAGTCGGGGGGGGTCAGAGTGGCTCAGTCTGGGGGGGGGGTCAGAGTGGCTCAGTCTGGGGGAGGGGTCAGAGTGGCTCAGTCTGGGGGAGGGGTCAGAGTGGCTCAGTCTGGGGGAGGGGTCAGAGTGGCTCAGTCTGGGGGAGGGGTCAGAGTGGCTCAGTCTGGGGGAGGGGTCAGAGTGGCTCAGTCTGGGGGAGGGGTCAGAGTGGCTCAGTCTGGGGGAGGGGTCAGAGTGGCTCAGTCTGGGGGAGGGGTCAGAGTGGCTCAGTCTGGGGGAGGGGTCAGAGTGGCTCAGTCTGGGGGAGGGGTCAGAGTGGCTCAGTCTGGGGGAGGGGTCAGAGTGGCTCAGTCTGGGGGAGGGGTCAGAGTGGCTCAGTCTGGGGGAGGGGTCAGAGTGGCTCAGTCTGGGGGAGGGGTCAGAGTGGCTCAGTCTGGGGGAGGGGTCAGAGTGGCTCAGTCTGGGGGAGGGGTCAGAGTGGCTCAGTCTGGGGGAGGGGTCAGAGTGGCTCAGTCTGGGGGAGGGGTCAGAGTGGCTCAGTCTGGGGGAGGAGTCAGAGTGGCTCAGTGGGGGGGAGGGGTCAGAGTGGCTCAGTCTGGGGGGGGGGGTCAGAGTGGCTCAGTCGGGGGGGGGGGGGTCAGAGTGGCTCAGTCGGGGGGGGGTCAGAGTGGCTCAGTCGGGGGGGGGGGGTCAGAGTGGCTCAGTCGGGGGGGGGGGTCAGAGTGGCTCAGTCGGGGGGGGTCAGAGTGGCTCAGTCGGGGGGGGGGGGGTCAGAGTGGCTCAGTCGGGGGGGGGGTCAGAGTGGCTCAGTCGGGGGGGGGGGGGGGTCGGTCTGCATATAAAGCATGTGAATATGCGCAATCATAGAAAACAATTGATGGCCAGGGTAAGTTCTCAGTTTCTGCATTAGAGATTTTGCCCGATACAGATAGAACAGGTACACAAGAACCATCGTCCATTCACACGGAAGAAAGATTTTTATTTCATTGTAAACATTATGGGCTGTAATCACGAAAGAGTGATAGCTAACCTTGGCACGGCAGATAATTGGAAGATACATATCCTATGATGCTCAACACTTATCGAGCTTCATAAAATATGTAGTTCGCAAAACACTTGCAGAGCCAAAAACAGCAATCACTGCACTAAGATGAGAACATTGCTGTATTATTAAATAACACCGATAAAAACAAATGTTAGAACACTGGATTAATTATTTCATATAAATGTGTGAATAAACCAATGAAGTAATCACCCTAACATTTACACATACAACTGGATAACCTTAGAGCAGATGGTTATATGTTCTATCACCAGCTAAGAGAGCCAAGTGATTTCAACGAGCAATTACAGATGTGGTAAGGGAGATGGCAATGAAATGTAATTATGATGAGCTAATGTGAAAAATGACCTGCAGAAGGTTGGTCAGAATCTATAAAATGAGGTCTCCTTTAATCACCCAGTAACTCTTCAGCTATAGGAGGATCATGATTGTCACCATTCATTGGCAGTATGACAGCTCTATATAACCTATACTATCAGATTACCATTCTGTACAACATGCTGTCTGGTCATACTGTGCATGAATTAAGTGCAGCTCAGGGCTGTAAATCAGCTAAATGTAGACATTATTTCTCCACTGTATCCATTTAGTATGTCTCTGAATACACCAGGCACATGATCACCCTGATAGCATGGCTGAAGCATTATTTCACTGGATGAAACTTGGTAGAAGTAGGGTTGCCACCTGGCCGGTATTTTACCGGCAAGCCAGTAAAAAATTGGCTTGAGGCCAATGTTAAGTTTATGGAGGGAGTAACAGGGCTGGTATTTTTCTGAAGAAAAGGTGGCAACGCTAGGTAGAAGCCATTTATCAAAGGGCCAGGAATCGTAGTACTCTCCTGAGGTGACTAGATCACCAGATTCCACCTCTTATTAACATGCATCTATAAAATGCATCGTGCAGGGCAGCATTGATTTTAATCAAGCCATGGACTATATTATTTCCATAAGTTTAACTGGTTAAAGACAGGAGACATCTAGTCGAACTCATGGGAAATAGTATGTATTTGTTACAGTTAGTGTGTATATGTTTGTCAACAAAAGAAAATGTACCTTATCTTGAAATATTTAAATTCTGCAACTGAACACCACAAAAGACTAATGGCCTCTTTAAGGCCTAATCCAGCATGCTACCTGCGTCTACTCCATCTCTTGTAAACAGTAGAAGTGAAATATTTAGGAATCCATGTATCACATCAATATTTTAGAGTGAAATTGCACCGAAATCCCTGCAGCTCAGCAAGCTGCATCCTCAGCAAGTGAGCCCAAATAGAATAAAGGTATGGTTTAGCCGTAACTGATATATCAAAATGCTCAGTTCAAAATTTCTGACGTTTCATTGTCATTTAAAAAGTCTCCTAAGTGGGACTGAAACATTGATCTATGATTGATTGATTATATATATATATATATATATATATATATATATATATATATATAGCGTGTATTTGCAATTTATAGGTCATGGATTAATCTATGTTTATTCCCCCCAATCTATTAAGCAATCATCACCGCTACATGTAGTATATTTTTCACATCATATGTGCATTTTTTTGTTTCACTGCAGTTTGCCTTACCTTGACCTGGGAATGTCGAAGGCACTGTTGGCTGTTCCCTGTACTTGATCAGGGCAAAAGATTGGGGTAGCTGAAGTTCTGAAAACTGGTGATAAAATCCCAGAGGTAAGTGAGTTTAGACGACTCCTGCTGCCAGGACCCATGGGTGGACCAGATACTCCACTACCTGTTGGGGCAGATACAGGAATGCTGCTTATAAATGCATCTTCTTCTTCATCTTCCTCTTCATACCCTCTCCCCGCCTGCATTTTGTACTGTATCTCCTGTTCCATGATTTCCAGACTATTTCCCAGTGCACAGGAAAATGGTCCTGATGGGGAGGCCCAGTTTGTCCTGAAATGCTGTACATTGGACTGGTGAAGAGGGGATCCCGGTAATGTTCCATTGGGTGGTGAACTAGGATTCACCACCTTGTATTTAGCATGCAGACCATGCCTAAATCTGCCTGTTGTACTTGCATCAACCTCTCCTGCTCCCACATTATCCTGCAGGGGTCGCCCATCTAGAGAGATGTTGGTGAGAAATGAGAGAGCAGCCTGCCTCCTGCGAGGGTCCATGCGGTGCTGCCTCCTAACATGATCCAGACTGTGTGCACCTGGGGACTGCATTGAGCCCCCTATCATTATGCCATTACTACTGCTGCTGCTGGTGGCTGTAGCCATAATTTGTTGGATGAATGGAGAGATCAGTGCAGGCTGCAGGACTGCTTCATATGAGCAGAGAACACTAGTACACAGCAGCAGAAAGGCACAGCTTGTTATTGCTGGGAGTGAGGCGGGATCCTAGATGACATGCTTCCTCCCCTCCCCTGTTTATGACTACTGCACGTGTGCAGGAATGGGCTGGATCTCCCAAATTTCATAGAAAGTCCAGCCTGGGAACAGATCATTTGCTCCACCTGCAGGGCATTTTAGGTATCACAGTTATTTAGTTCAACCTTTCACACACACACACACATGCTGCTTTTAATCTAAAAGAAAGCAAAGGAAAAAAAGAGCATCAACAAAGGGAATGAGATTCCCAATCTTGCTCTAAATAAATAGTTTCTTAATTTAAAATGGTTATTAAAACTACGTAAGTTCCAACACACATTGCAGGACAACAATCCATTTATCTTTTTTTTTTTTGTCAATCATAACAATCAGGGGGAGGGGGTTAGGGGGGAGTCAATTACCCACCAGGCTTTTTACAATTTGTCTCAATAGGCTAGGGCTACACCACATTTCACTTCTAAATACCAGTGCACAACACTTTCTATCTTTCTGCATAACTGCCTTGTCTGTCTATCTCTGTACATTATCTATCTTGCCATATCTTGTTCTGTACCTTTTTGTGTTTATCTCTGATAAAGGATGGACTGATGAAGTAACACTATGTGCCACTAAATTGTTTTTGCATCCTCCCCTCCCACAGGCCCAATGTTTCCAGCCCTCCCCTGTTAAATTTTAGTGAACCTCCATAAACAGTGTGCCCATAATCCTATTAGTTGTGTTAAAGGGGCTTTGTCACCTACATATTGTTGTATTGTGAATGTAGAGAAGAAAGGTGAGAAGAAATGTTCAACTCTCTTTTTAGTGAATAGCCCCCACAGCATCAACCTAGTTTTCAATGAAAGTGAACTACAGACATTCAGCTATTAAATATGATCAGTTTTGTTTGGGTTTTACAAAACAAACTCATAATATGCAATTATTTTTTCAATTACTATTCCCCTGCATTTATTTGAGAGCCTAAAGTGAAGGTTGGTCATCCTTTTCTATGCTTGGCACAGTGCTGTATTAAGCATGAGACATACAAGGAGAGTGCCTAGGGGGCGGCACAAAAAAACAACAACTCAAAAACTTGCTTGCCAGCAGAGACGGTGGCTGGGGAGATCGGAAGATCTTCCCTCACCATCGCTCTACCTGCAAGCAGGCAACATGGTGGCTGGACCACGGGGAGCCGAACAGGCAGCACAGACAAACTTCCATGCTGCCTGTTCGGCTCCCAGTGCAGTATGACGGGGGAAGTACTGACAGGTTACACGTTTCTGACGTCAGAGTGTGACCTGGCGGCACTCACTGTGCGGGGAGCCACACAGGCAGCATGTTAGGACATCGTGCTGCCTGCCACTAGCCACAAGAAACAGAGCAGCCCACGGTAAGCCATTGGGGCACGTGATGGGGTTCATGTAATGGAGGTGATAGGGGTATGTGATTATCTTTCAAACATAGTTATTAATGCCTTATTTCTTCTGTTTACTTGTCAGTTCACCTGAGGTGTTCTTATTAGAATTTGGTCTAGAAAGGAAAAATAAATACAAGGTGGTTGTGTATAAAGGTCAATTGCATAGTTGCTAACATTGGCCATGTTTCCAGGGACACATATTTGTTCCACATGCTGCAAAAAGACCATGCAAAGTGCAGCTCAGAAAATGTAGGATGTATATATGGATTCTGTGTAGGCATATGCAAACCCTGATCACCTTTTTGCCTCTATATCCAAGTCATTTATGCTGATTGCATCACTTTTAAAACTTTGCCCCCCAAATTCCCTATATACATAACCCGCAGGAGCTACAAGTGGTGTTCATGTGGTCCAAACACAAACTGGAAAGGAAAAAGGAAGTGGGATGTGATTTGATTGATGGAGTACAGATCAGTATTGATACAGCTGCTAATTATTATTATAACAGGAGACACAAATAATATATCATGGGGCATGTGAATAAAACATGTTTAGATGAGTCCTTTTATAGTCAGGTGAACTAATGAGGAACAAAATGGATGAAATGACAGTGTATGAGCAAGTATTTCAATTAAGATAGGGCTCGACAAACCCTGGGCGCCGAAATTGAGCCTGGCGCCCGGGTGCCGTTACACTAATGTTCCCCTTGCTGCTGCTATCCGTTTTTTGCAGCGCGAGGGGGGGGAGTCTGTGCGTATTGCACAGACAGCAAGCTCCGCCCCCTCGCGCAACGCGTGTGTGAGTGCTGTCACGTGACAACCCAGCACTCAGCCGAAAGAGCCATGAGGATCAGCTGCAGCACGAATGTTCGCCCTCCCCTGCAATGAGGTAAAGCAGCAGGGAGGGGGAACATTCGTGCTGCAGTCGATCTTCATTGCTCTTTCGTCAAGAGACGACACCCAGCACTCAGAAGTTAATAAATAAAAAAACCTGTGTATGTATGTGTGAGGTGTATATGTGTAAGTTGTATGTGAAGTAGGTGTGTGTGTGTATATGTGAAGTTGGAGGGTTATATATGTGAAGTGGGGGAGGTTATATATGTGAAGTGGGGGAGGTTATATATGTGAAGTGGGGGGGTGTATATGTGAAGTCGGTTGGTGTGTGTGTGGTGTATATGTGAAGTGGGTTGGTGTGTGTGTGTGTGGTGTATATGTGAAGTGGGTTGGTGTGTGTGTGTGTGGTGTATATGTGAAGTGGGTTGGTGTGTGTGGTGTATATGTGAAGTGGGTTGGTGGGTGTGTGTGTGGTGTATATGTGAAGTGGGTTGGTGTGTGTGTGTGTGGTGTATATGTGAAGTGGGTTGGTGTGTGTGTGTGTGGTGTATATGTGAAGTGGGTTGGTGTGTGTGTGGTGTATATGTGAAGTGGGTTGGTGTGCGTGGTGTATATGTGAAGTGGGTCGGTGTGTGTGTGTGTGTGTGTGTGTGTGTGTGTGTGTGTGGTGTATATGTGAAGTGGGTTGGTGTGTGTGGTGTATATGTGAAGTGGGTTGGTGTGTGTGGTGTATATGTGAAGTGGGTTGGTGTGTGTGTGGTGTATATGTGAAGTGGGTTGGTGTGTGTGTGTGTGTGGTGTATATGTGAAGTGGGTTGGTGTGTGGTGTATATGTGAAGTGGGTTGGTGTGTGTGGTGTATATGTGAAGTGGGTTGGTGTTTGTGTGTGTGTGTGTGTGTGTGTGTGTGTGTGTGTGGTGTATATGTGAAGTGGGTTGGTGTGTGTGTGGGTGTGTGTGGTGTATATTTGAAGTGGGTTGGTGTGTGTGTGTGGTGTATATGTGAAGTCGGTTGGTTGGTGTGTGTGTGTGTGGTGTATATGTGAAGTGGGTTTGTGTGTGTGTGGTGTATATGTGAAGTGGGTTGGTGTGTGTGTGTTGTATATGTGAAGTGGGTTGGGGTGTGTGTGTGGTGTATATGTGAAGTGGGTTGGGGTGTGTGTGTGGTGTATATGTGAAGTGGGTTGGGGTGTGTGTGTGGTGTATATGTGAAGTGGGTTGGTGTGTGTGGTGTATATGTGAAGTGGGTTGGTGTGTGTGTGGTGTATATGTGAAGTGGGTTGGTGTGTGTGTGGTGTATATGTGAAGTGGGTTGGTGTGTGTGTGGTGTATATGTGAAGTGGGTTGGTGTGTGTGTGGTGTATATGTGAAGTGGGTTGGTGTGTGTGTGGTGTATATGTGAAGTGGGTTGGTGTGTGTGTGGTGTATATGTGAAGTGGGTTGGTGTGTGTGTGTGTGTGTGTGGTGTATATGTGAAGTGGGTTGGTGTGTGTGTGTGTGTGTGTGGTGTATATGTGAAGTGGGTTGGTGTGTGTGTGTGTATGTGTGGTGTATTTGTGAAGGGGGTTGGTGTGTGTGTGTGGTGTATATGTGAAGTGGGTTGGTGTGTGTGTGGTGTATATGTGAAGTGGGTTGGTGTGTGTGTGTGTGTGTGTGGTGTATATGTGAAGTTGGTTGGTGTGTGTGTGTGGTGTATATGTGAAGTGGGTTGGTGTGTGTGTGTGTGTGTGTGGTGTATATGTGAAGTGGGTTGGTGTGTGTGTGTGGTGTATATGTGAAGTGGGTTGGTGTGTGTGTGGTGTATATGTGAAGTGGGTTGGTGTGTGTGTGGTGTATATGTGAAGTGGGTTGGTGTGTGTGTGGTGTATATGTGAAGTGGGTTGGTGTGTGTAAGGTGTATATGTGAAGTGGGTTGGTGTGTGTGTGGTGTATATGTGAAGTGGGTTGGGCTGTGTGGTGTATATGTGAAGTGGGTTGGGATGTGTGGTGTATATGTGAAGGGGGTTGGTGTGTGTGTGTGTGTGGTGTATATGTGAAGGGGGTTGGTGTGTGTGTGTGTGTGGTGTATATGTGAAGGGGGTTGGTGTGTGTGTGTGTGTGTGTGGTGTATATGTGAAGGGGGTTGGTGTGTGTGTGTGTGGTGTATATGTGAAGGGGGTTGGTGTGTGTGTGTGTGGTGTATATGTGAAGGGGGTTGGTGTGTGTGTGTGTGTGTGGTGTATATGTGAAGGGGGTTGGTGTGTGTGTGTGTGTGTGGTGTATATGTGAAGGGGGTTGGTGTGTGTGTGTGTGTGTGGTGTATATGTGAAGGGGGTTGGTGTGTGTGTGTGTGTGGTGTATATGTGAAGGGGGTTGGTGTGTGTGTGTGTGTGGTGTATATGTGAAGGGGGTTGGTGTGTGTGTGTGGTGTATATGTGAAGGGGGTTGGTGTGTGTGTGTGGTGTATATGTGAAGGGGGTTGGTGTGTGTGGTGTATATGTGAAGTGGGTTGGTGTGTGTGTGTGTGTGGTGTATATATGAAGTGGGTTGGTGTGTGTGTGTTTATGAATTGCGTGTATGTTGTGTCTGGCTCCTAAATTTTTTTGCTGGCTCCTAGAATCAAATTAAATTTGTCAAGCCCTGAATTAAGAGAATACAAATCCTAATCTTTACATGTATACAAGAGGAGTAATAAAGGTTTAAAGTTGGTTGCTACATGACAGAAGATAACATAGAACAGTACATAATCAGGATAGACAATACAACATGCATGAGCTAAAAAAAATTCCTTCTGGAATATTTCATTGGAACCTCTTTGGCAAATCAATTGGATGAACCAGGAAACACTTAATTATGCAGGGGGTTACATTTCATGAGATACAACATGTGTTTCAGTTGTATTGGTATCCAACAGATTCAAAAAGCTAAGTACTTGTATCAATATCTATTAATACAGAAGCACTGCAAATAATAAATAAACGTAAAAAATGTTCATCTAAAAAACAAACATAGAAACCAACATGGCTCATTTATGCATGCAAAACATACAGGTATATTTAATGCACTCCATTATGCATTTACTGCTGCAGGATGTATTCATTAAGGGTAGTGCTCACAGGAACCATTGCTCCTAAATTCCCTATGGATGGCTCTTAACTTTTTTCACTGGTGTACATAGAACTCAATAGAAGTCCCAAAGGACATTTTCTATTTGTTGCATGCGAGTCAATTCATCTCTTAAATAGATACAGTGTATCTACACTACATTGGTGGGACTTGGCACTTCTAAATTCCACAGAGGGATGGATATATATGTGTATATATATATATATATATATATATATATATATATATATATATATACTCATGAAGTGAACAGTACTCTTTCTTCTCCAGTGCAAGTGGACCACTGAATGTATGCAAAGAGCACTATTGTTTTGTTCCTTTCTTTTCTTCGCATGTTGATACATATATGAAGAAAGGCATCTGATCTATCTACTATGAAGTTTTATCCCACATACTCAACTTTGAATAATTTAAGTATATTTGTTTTTTTTTCAAACATTGAGTCACAAATGTTTTAAAGGCACACTCCCACCAAAAAATGAAAAAGGTTTTATTTAATTTTATATTGTTGATTTCAGATATGTCTTTTGTTAAGAAGAGGGTGGTGGGAGCACAAACTCACCGAGAACAGACAGCACTACAATAGCGTGTCCTATCGGATGGTACCTACTCAGGAGGACATCTCCGTTTTTTGCTTGCTTACACCATTACAGAGGAAACCACCTCATTTGCATATCAGGCTAATCCCACCCATAAGGGCAGTCCAGACCCAAAATGCATGGCTAGTCTCCTGTGCACGAGGAACACAGCAAACCACAGATGTACATTTCAGCCTACATTTGGCCTCATCAGTGTGGTATAGTTGATGATCCTCTAGGTGCAGCAAGCCAGGGAACCACGGCCATGGGCATGCCCTGTTAGTTATGGTGAGAAAAGGGGGTGGGAGCACAAACTCACCGAGAACGGACAGCACTAGCCTGTCCTATAGGATGGTACCTACTCGGGAGGGCATCTCCGTTTTTTGCTTGCTTACACCATTACAGAGGAAACCACTCCATTTGCATATTAGACTAATCCCACCCATAAGGGCAGTTTGTTTTTGACTGGGTGCCGCCATTTTATGAAATATAGTGTTTTTGGGTGCAACCCCCTAGTGACTTTACAGCTCTAGTATCTCACTTTGGGGCTGGAGAAACAGAATACAGTCTATAAGTCAGAATTCTGACCATAGACTTGCAATGAATGGGAGGGTAATGTAACTATTACATCACAAAGGGGAGGAGTTATGATCCTGTTTGATCGGGTTAATCTCCTCACTTTGTGTTGGAAGGCAGGTAAAAAAAAAAAGTTCTACATAGCCATCTAGTCCCGCTGACTATGATACACAGGAGCCAGTAAGAGAGCAGGGGAGTATCTTATGACATCATCATGCAGGCTTTAACCACAGTTGTAAACTGAGACTGGCGGGAAGATTTTGGACGAACGTTGCATCATGGGAATTATTCACAAAATTAAGCCAGGATATAAACACCTAATTTTATTTTTCCTTTTATATGCAATTCAATCATATAAAAACAAACAAACAGTGGCATATTATTTTTATGTGTTTGTTTTAAAGGTAAGTGGTAGTGTCCCTTTAAATATACAATGCTCCACCCTATGTATTGTTTGTAAGCTTGAGAGGTGTCTACGGGGCAGCTTATACAGATATTGTGTACTTATTACTATATTATTATTATAATGTATTTATAATTTAGTTATGATAGCACCTGAAAGCTATTTATCTTGTTTTGGAAAGTACCAAAGGACAGTTAGAGGTTTCTTTGGATTACATATATGTCATCTTCAATTTACGGTAGTATTTAAAATACAAGGAGGAAAGTATTGAAAAACTAACCCATGTTTTTTCACTATTTTCCAAATGATATTCTACACAACTGGTGCAACACTAACACTATCCCAATTAATTAAGCTTCCCAGACAAACCCGCCCAAAAAAAGACAATGTGCTGATCAGAGCCATCAGAACTACAGTACATGCCTGCAGCACGGGTTATTTTATCGTAAGGTCAGAAATGGGTTAATCCCTATTTTTACATTTTGATAACATGGTTTTTAAATGGGTATTGAGTCTAACTTTAACTCCAACCCCTAGTAGGGTTGCCACCTTTTCCTCCAAAAAATACCGGCCATGTGTGGGGGAAGCTACAAGAGGGAGGGGCCATGAGGGGTGGAGCCACAAAGGGGCAGATTATCACTGAAATTATATATATTATTTGTATATCATGCCAGTGAGAAGCGTGTGTGTATATATATATATATATATTTATATATCATATACACACACAAGCTGTCTCTCACACTCGCAAACAAGCTTTCTCGCACAAACACACACACATGCTGTCTATCACACACAAAGACAAACAGTTTCTCACACACAGACTGTTTCTCTTGCTCAAACACAGACTTTTACTCACTCTCTCACAGACTGTCACTCTCTCTCTCACAAACTCCCCCTATCTCTCCAACAATATCTCCCACCCGCCCCACCTACCCTCACAAGCATGTTATCCGGGTCTAATGTAATATGAAGGGTGGTTGGGAGCAGTTGGTCAATATGCCAGTAATATTTTGCCACTCAACTCAATAAGTCAATATTTAGCTATTCAATTAGCCATTCTTTTGCCATGTAATATGCCAGTATTTTGCCCCTCAATATGCCAGGGTTTTGCCCCTCAATAGCGTTTAATAGCCATTTAATATGCCAGGATTTTGCCAATTAATATGCCAGGGTTATGCCAATTAATATGCCAGGATTTTGCCACTCAACTCAATAAGTCAGTATTTAGCTATTCAATTAGCCATTCTTTTGCCATGTAATATGCCAGTATTTTGCCCCTCAATATGCCAGGGTTTTGCCCCTCAATAGCGTTTAATAGCCATTTAATATGCCAGGATTTTGCCAATTAATATGCCAGGGTTATGCCAATTAATATGCCAGGATTTTGCCAATTAATATGCCAGGGTTATGCCAATTAATATGCCAGGATTTTGCCAATTAATATGCCAGGATTTTGCCAATTAATATGCCAGGGTTAGGCCAATTAATATGCCATGATTTTGCCAATTAATATGACAGGGTTATGCCAATTAATAAGCAAGGACTTTGCCAATTAATATGCCATGATTTTTCCAATTAATATGCCAGGGTTATGCCAATTAATATTCCAGGATTATGTCACTCAATATGCCAGGGTTATGCCACTCAATATGCCAGGGCTATGCCAATTAATATGCCAGGGTTATGCCAGTTAATATGCCACAGTTATGCCAATTAATATGCCAGGGTTATGCCAATTAATATGCCAGGGTTATGCCAATTAATATGCCAAGGTTATGTCAATTAATATGCCAAGGTTATGCCAATTAATATGCCAGGGTTATGCCACTAAATATACCAGGGTTATGCCAATATGCCAGGGTTATGCCCCCCAATATATCAGGATTTAGACACTCAATATGCTTGCTATGCCACCCTCCTCCCCCCTTCCCCAGACCCCAGTACTTACCTCCTTGCTGCTGTCTCCCGGTGCAGGTCCGTGGCTGTGAGGGAAGCATTGTGCGCTCCCCTCCAGCCGGGCAGATCAATAAAGTTTGTTGAAAAAAAAAAGTTTAAACAAACTTTATTGAAGCCACGCGGCTGGAGGGGAGGGAGCAACGCTTCTCTCACAGCCACATACCGGCAGAACACAGGAAGACAGCAGCAATGAGGTAAGTACTGGGGTCTGGAGAAGGGAGGAGGAAAATACCGGGCTTTGCCGGGGCCTAAATATCGGCTGTGCCCGTAAATTACCGGCCGGGTGGCAACCCTAACCCCTAGCCATTATTTCACATTAAAGGACAATTAAACCTTGAAGGAAGCAAGGGATAAAAATATGTCCTGCTTGTATAGAGTAATAGATACACGCAGGTTCTCTGGAGGCTGTCAGCGCGCACAGCAAATCAGAGTAGGGGCTAGCCTCGCTTGTCTGCTTTTTCTGGGGATCTCTATCTGCTAGCGCAGATTGAGACCCTTGTTTTTGCATGAGATTAGCAGAGGACACCTAGTTAAGGTCACCAACCAGACCGGTCTGCCTGCTTCCCATTAAAGAACAAGTGAAAAATAAAGTTTTGTTGTCCTTTAATGATTCCCCAATTGAATATACTATGGGAAGCAAAAAGCTAAACAGAGATGATAGGCGACCTCCTATACAAATGTCTATGATGTTTTAAGAATGTTGTATTCCTGGATCACTCTGTGATCAGTGCTATGGACACAGAAGCAGAGACCCGATCAGGCTGTTTACAGAAGGGTCTCAGCTGAAAAGTATTTGCATCTGTGATCAGAGCCGGACAGGGAACAAAAACCAGCCCTGGAAAAAATTTGTATACCAGCCCCATAGTATAACATTTTTAAACCAGCCCATTGCATAATATCATTTTTTTGTTCATAAAAGGGGAAACCATGCATTTTAAAGGCACATCTGAACAGTGTATTATTTATAGATAAGACTGATATATAAGCCTGCTTAGAGCAATACTTTGGAACTATGCCAAACCAGCAACTTTTGTTCTCTTGGCCCCGATCACATAGTGATCTGGTGGGAGACATAGGCAAAGACCCAATTAGGGTCTCTCTAGACCTTGTGGGTTCCTGCCGAAAAACCATGATTCTTTGCAACGTCACATGTGGTGACACTGTGGAGACCTGCCCGAACACGGAAGTTTGAGTCGCTACATTGTATATGTCAGACTGGGTCCACTAAAGTGGCCTCATCCGACACTGGGGATCCCACTGCAAGTCCCTGCAGCGGGATCCTCACCCAGCTCATCGCCGGGCACCGAGAGTCCTACAAGGAAGGGGTTAAGTATGTGGAATCTCTTATTTTTTTAAAAGACTGTTTAACAAATAAATTGATATTGTTTTTAACCATCGGAATTTAGATGTATTACTTTAAAAAATCCAACAACTCTGGAAGGATTGTCTACTATTTAACGTTGGAAAGAACCTTCTACCTTGCATCAGTATTGCTGGCAATTGCTAATTTGTTTTGTCTGAATGCAGTCATATGATTGTCTACTATTAAATGTAATCTATTTAAAATAGCAACTAAAACAATAACACAAAGTCCCTCAATTATTTTCCTCAATGTTATACCATTCTCGTGAGAATAAAAAAAAAAAAAGTAATTAATGCATATTATTAAATCTGACACTTTAAAAATAAATATACATTAATTACTTTTTTTTATAGTTCGTGCAATCAATGAAATGTTCTCTTTACAGGCTTTCGCTCATGGATATATGAAGCCAATCAGAGGGCTCCCAAATAGATGCACAGGGATGGACAACACACATGAAGACACAAATAACAGGCATGATAAATATAAGGCAAATATGCAGCACCTCAAAAAAAAAAGTTATCTAATGTATTTACCTTTCGTTTTCTTATTTCCTACAAATAAAGAAGTAGAGTGACTGTAAACTCCTCATGTATATCATATACAGACCAGTAGGTCTAAGGTCTTTGGTGGAGCTCAGGTTTGCATGTCCTTGGCAATAGTCATCACATTTTTAGATTATATATATATGGTAGATCTGCTTCCTTCTCCTGCATGGCATTCACATCTTCCAATATGGTGGCAGATATGGGCCCATGGGCTGTGTCCAAACTGTGTCAATGGCATCAGACAGTGTAGTGCTAAGCACTTAAGAATGTGAGGCCATCATTTCGGGGTGATTTCTGCCTGCCACCATGTTAGTAGTTTTGCCATTAGTTTAGAACAGGGACCTCTAAACTACGACTGCAGCACAGAGAAATGTTTAGGTGACAATACTGCTTTAAAATCGCCGCAATTGGTGGTACCACAGCTATTGTATAAATTGGTGTGCTGAGGTATAATTATAGCTTATAGCTCCAGCACTCTGTGTTGTGTTTAAAATGTTCAGCCACTCTATCCGACCTTTCCAAGCCATTACTAGAATCACCTTGTCCAGATAAAGGGCCTTTACATGTATATATTGCTACTCAGGCTACAGCAACAGACAGTTCTCCTGGAAGTCTCACAAGTGTGGCAATCTAGGAAAGCAAAAACACAAAATCACATTTTGGGCATTTAAAATGACTGGTCAGTTATGATAGTCACTAGACTGTCAATTATGGGTGTTCTAGAATGCCTCTGGTTTGAGGCAAGCCTGGAACGCCCAAATTAGGGCCAGTCTTAGGCTGCAAATGCTGAGACACAAATTGCTGTGTTGGCAGTTGCTGAGAGTATTTCACAAGCTACTCCCAAATTTCTGGGGGTAAACACTGGATTGTCAAAATTCTCCCTCTCTCTCAATGACTTTTTTTTTATCTTGAAACAGAGGAGTAAGAAAAACGGTAATCCCCCCCCCAATGATGTATTTAATTTGATACAGTACACAAAGGGATAAAGTTAAATTTTAGTAGACTTTTACCTTGTGATAACACTTGTTAGGTAGTGCATACTCATGTTCTTTGACCAGTGAAAATATACATTGAGGCTCTCATACTAAAAGCTGGGAGACCCTCCTGTTTATAAGTTCTATGAGGCACAGTGTAAATTAATTTGCCATTGAATGACAGTAAAAAAAAAAAAAAAAAAAAAAATATATTTCAAACCACTTTTTCTAAATCTTACTAGAAAAATCTTTTACAGTTCTACAAACGCTAAGAAAAAAACTGCTAAACAGATCCTAATATTTGTCCTGAGTTCCTCTACAGACAGGGCAGCAACACTCCATCGCGATGGAAGTGATCTCTGATCACTTCGTAAGCTGCTGCCAACAGCAGGGCAAATACATATTTGAAAGCCATGCGGCGAATGGGATTTCTCCGGAGAGCGATCACATGGTCGCTCAGCTTCAGTGTTGTAAGAGAACCTCATTTCACCGCAGTATGTGAATGTACCAGGTACAACCTTTCTCCCTAACTGTAATGATTTATGTGATGTACCTGGTATGTCCTTGTTGCAAAGCAATTCGGGAACTACATGATGGCACAATCAAAAATTATGATGATTATAAACTAAACACAAAAACTAAATGGATCAAAACCACTTAGGTGGGAATGGCCCTTTAAGTAATATTTTAGCTTTGCCCCTGTGTCTGTACAGATGCTACTGGAATGTTAGATGCTCAAAGGGTTTATGGCCTCATCACTTCACTGCCCATTACATCTGCAAACAGCTCCATTATTCATTGCGCTGTGGTCAGTCTATTGCCTGGGGCAAGAGAAATCTTTGACAACAAGGAACGCAACTATAACAAAAGAAGCATAAACTTTTCATAACCTTTGGTTTGACATATCCAAAGCATATTTAATCATCAATTCTATGGTCTGGGACGCACAACATACATCTAGTTATTATAAGAAATTTGTATTTTGTACACATTTAATATATGACATTGGCAGTCTCCAAGCTGCAATGGAGGACTAACCATCCTAACTGATTAATAACAGCATCTTTCTTTTTCTGTCTGACTTAAGGTAGCTAGCATTATTGCTTACGTGTAATATAGATGTGATCCGCTTATGCACATCACGTCCGCGTGAGATTGGCTTACAATTATTTAGAGGAATCGATTCCTTTTTAAGACTAACACGAATGTCCTTGTCCTTAAAGATATTTTAATCACACAGAAGGCAACTATGATACAATTTTGACTTATTTTGGAAGCCAGACAGTGAGTTCCAGGCTGCCATGTCACAGAGGTACTTCTACACACCTGCGGTTCGGCAGAGGATTTCCACGTGGACACACCAATCAGAGAAAGAGACAGTGGCAGGACCATCTCTCTCTGCTGCCACGGAGCTTTGACATGGAAGCCTTTTGCAAAGACTTGAGGAGAATATCTTTTGAATGATGCACCATTCAAATTAGACTTTTAATGATACAGAAGTTACTTGCCTCATTGTAAGGAAACAACATAGCTGTAATCCCTCTTTAAAGTTGTTGGTTAGATATCATTTGGACAAGATGGAAAACCCTGGAACCCCACTGGTTTTACTTTTTTACAGTGCATGCTATTTTACAAGACTTACGGATGAGGTCAGATATTCCAGTAGACTCTAATACATCCAGACCACCAATTTTATTGGAGCAGCAAGAGATGGAATGTAAAGGACAATTGTCATCAATAAATAAACAACTAAAATGATTTATTAAACAGTTAATAAGTATTTGCACAAGGTTGGAGGTACTATTTGAACCATATCTTTGATTGGCTTAGGTCTGAGTAAACTATAGGGTCTAGTCAATAAAGAGAGAACTGAAGGGAATTGAGATGGGAATTGAGATGGGAATTGCAAATTTTATGCCAAAGTAGCTGAGTTAGAAAAATTCTCCAATGCAGCTGAATTGGAGAATGTTTCCAACTCCACGACTCGTTACAATAATGGTGCGATTGGTCACATACTGAGTTATTTTTATTGTCACCAGACCCTCTTTTCATATGTTTTCTTCATCCAACAAAGAATCACATTTGACTTAAAAGATGTCAGTGATGTATAAGGTTGTATTTAGTATTTTCAACCCATAATATTTTCTTTTACTTCCAGATTTTCAGAGAACCAACAATAGAAATGGTAACACTGAATCTCTCAGATGATTGGGCCCTCAGAACCAAGTAGGATCCCCATCCATGGTGCACACCAGTAGTGAGTTTTGGGTCAACTCCCTCCCTTTACAGAAACACTGTCTGGCCTGTGTGATATTTGTCTGACAGGAAAAAAATGTTACATAGATGGGACAGTGCAGGTTTGACACCTCAAATGATAACTTAATATGTAGAATTTAGGAGCAAAACAGACAAATTCTAGAGCCTGCAAAACTTGTAGCCAGGGAAATGGTACTGCCATAAATGAACCACTCAAAAAACATGGACCAGCATTAGTGATTTTAGGAGCCATTGCTCTCAGACTCCTGGGATTTGTCAAGTTCTGGTCTATGCTTCCAGCAACACATGAATAATTAAATATATATAATAATGCTTGTTTTGCATTCTGTAATTATACTAACCACTATTTCTGGCAATACCCAATAGTGGCTCCAATGCAATCTGTAATTTTCTTCCCTGCTACTTTAGTGTATGGAAGTGGGATGGTGAGATTTTTCATCCATAAATTAGCAAAAAATGATTTCATATTAATTTTCGATACTTTATGTATACGTAGAGAGGCTAATCATTTAACTTTAATGATGGTTAACTTCTGGATCCCCAGATGATGTTGGTTAGGACCCCTACAAAGCTCAGCCAGCCAATGTTCTATACTATAGAACTGTGATACTTTTCTAGTGGATGGAAATCCGTACTCACCTAGACCTTTGGCTGTCAATGGCACTGCAGACACCACCTTGCACTTGGTCAGCTAAGCAGAAGCCCTGGGCGGCTGAGGTCCTGAAAGCAGCTGGCAGGATCCCATAGGTAAAAGAGTTCAGGCGGCCTCTGCTCCCTGCGCATAGAGGAGGGATAGAAACCCCAGCCACTGCAAGGGCAGAGAGGGGAATACTGACTCCAAACTCATCATCCCCTTCGCCAAGCTCTGAGCCTTCTACACACACCTCCCTACTTTCCCTCAGCACTCCTTGTGCACATATTGACACGAGTTGAGGGGAGGCCCAGCTGGACTTGCTGTACTGTCCATGCAGCTGGTGCAAGGGAGACTCACTAGATGAACTATATGTAGGTTGCTGCTGACCCTGCGTGTTCGTGAATGCAGCACTTGCATGACCTGCACCCCCAATATCCTGCAGGGGTCGCCCATCCAGAGAGATATTGGTGAGAAACGAGAGGGCAGCCTGCCTCCTGCGAGGGTCCATGCGGTGCTGCCTCCTAACATGATCCAGACTGTGTGTACCTGGCGACTGCATTGAGCCCCCGATCAATATCGCATTATTCCCGCTGCTGTTAGTGCTGGTGGCTGTAGCCATCGTGTGTTTGATGAATGGAGAGATCAGTGCGGGCTGCAGGGCTGACCCATAAGAGCTGAGAACACGCGTACACAGCAGCCAGCCGCAGATCTCACACACACACATCAGCAGCAGCAGCAGGCAGCGTTGCTTGTTATTGCTGGGAGTGGGGCGGGATCATGGATGACATGCTTCCTCCTCTACTGTTTGTGTCTGCATCTCAGTGTTGTGTAGACCTGTGACTTCTTAGAGGTGTATAAATAATACAAGTTCTGTAGTAATACAATACTGCAACACTCCTCCAAGAAAGAAAACAGATGCCCCCAGGCTATAAAAGACAGAAAACAAATGCCCCAGACTGTATAATTTGGTAGAAAATTAAAGTTTAGTTGCTCTCCAAACATGTATTGAAAAATTATAGTATTCATCATGTAATATGTTTAATGTTATAGTCCCTAAAGTCTCTTACGCCAATATCTCAGAACTGTATTCCCTCAAAAAAATCATATTGAAGTTATGACTGATTTTCAGCCACAGTGTGTTATATTACAGTTAAAGTGTAATATATCCATAAGCTAATATAACATTATCCAACTAGGGATGTCACCTTTTCTTAATTTTTTTTTTTTAATTAATCCATGCAATTGCCTGCATAGACTTAAAGGAACACTAAATGTTAAATTTCACTTGTGCTTCTAATATAGCAGCACAAGTGAAATTTTAGTTGTTCCTAGGATGAGGATAAACTGGCATGTACTTTTGATAGTACATGCCAGTTGATCCTCTGACCGACAGCTGCCATGCTTCCATAGGAAGCAGGCATCCATCTGCTCGGTGACTGGCTCTCTTTGCTAAAGAACCCCTCGTTTTTGCATGGGATCAGCTGTGTCTTACATCCGCGTGTATCTATTAAGATACACGTGGGCAGGGCCAGCCTTAGGGGTGTGCGAGCGCACAGGGCGCAACACCCCAGGGGGCGCTTGCCAGCCATGAAAACAAAAAAAAGTTTAAAAACAAAGGGTTACGGTAGAGGCACTGGATGGGGACATCAAAAGATCCCCCCTCACCAGCCCTCTGCTCGGCAGCTCTGCTGGATCCGGGGAGGGGGGCGGAGCTCCCCGGCTGAGAGGTGTAGGTCCGCCCCCACCCTGTGAAGCAGAGCAGCGTCTGCTTCACGGGGAGCCGC
Source organism: Pelodytes ibericus (assembly GCA_036172795.1). Classification (NCBI taxonomy): domain Eukaryota; kingdom Metazoa; phylum Chordata; class Amphibia; order Anura; family Pelodytidae; genus Pelodytes; species Pelodytes ibericus. Next base: position 70,696,082 of record CM069859.1, read on the forward strand.
AGGCAGCATGAGTAAGTGCTGCTCGCGCTCCCCATGCTTAGTGATAATGCAGGGTATCGGAGCTCCGCCTCCTAACCATAGGTTAGAATGGGAGGGGGAACAGAGGAAGGGGGGGCGGGAGAGAGAGAACATAGGAAGGGGGAGAGAGAGAACAGAGGAATGGGGGGAGAGAGAGAACAGATATGGGGGAGAGAGAACCGATATGAGGGAGTTGGAGAGAGACAGACATGGCAAGGAAGAGGAAAGGGACAAACATGGGAAGGGAGAGTCACATACATGGAGGGAGAGGAAAGAGACAGGCATGGGGGGGCGCCACAGGAGAGGCGCCGCACAGGGCGTCCTGCACGTCTCTGCTGGATCCGGGTAGGGGGGCGGAGCGCCTCGGCTGAGAGGTGTAGGTCCGCCCCCACCTTGTGAAGCAGAGCGGCGTCTTCTTCACGGGGAGCTGCAGGCAGCATGAGTAAGTGCTGCTCGCGCTCCCCTTGCTTAGTGATAATGCATGTAGGTATCGGAGCTCCGCCTCCTAACCATAGGTTAGGATGGGAGGGGGAACAGAGGAAGGGGGGGTGGGAGAGAGAGAACACAGGAAGGGGGTGGGAGAAAGAACAGAGGAAGGGGGGAGAGAGAGAACAGAGGAAGGGGGGAGAGAGAGAACAGAGGAAGGGGGGGGGGAGAGAGAGAACAGAGGAATGGGGGGGAGAGAGAACAGGAATGGGGGGGAGAGAGAGAACAGAGGAATGGGGGGAGAGAGAGAACAGGAAGGGGGAGAGAGAGAGAACAGAGGAAGGGGGGAGAGAGAGAACAGAGGAAGGGGGGAGAGGGAGAAGAGAACAGGCGGGGGAGAGGCCCGCACAGGGCGCTGGAATACTTAAGGCCGGTCCTGCACGTAGGGTTTACTCTGGACGGGCAGGACATGTTTTTTAACACCTTCGCGACAAAGGACGTCCTGGGAGAAACTCCCTTAACGACAAAGGACGTGCCTGGCACGTCCTGCGGTGAATCAAGCGGTTTTCGCTTCAACGATCGCGAAAACCGCTTTAACGGTGCTGGTCTATTGCCTCGATGTCGAGGCAATAGCCAGCACCGAAATTTCTATTTTGGAGCACCCACGATCGCCCCACGGAGCGATCGAGGGCACCATATTGATGGAGCATGCTGCTCCTTCAATATGGCTAAGCCCTCTGCCGGTCTGAGCTTTGGAAGTGAAAGTAACTTCACTTCCGTCGCTCTGAATATGCTACTTGACTGACCCTAGTGGTAGTTAAGTAGCATTGCAATGGAAAATATTTAAAATAAATATTTAATTAATTAAAAACAGGTTATATAGATAAATTAGCCTATAGGGTTAAAATTAAATTTAGCATAAGGGATGTCACCTACCTTACTTCTCCTCCTGATCCACTGCCATCGCGGATCAGGAGGACGCCATCCCGTCGGCTGGGGCTCAGAGTGAGAGCCCCAGCATCCCTCGATACTGAGACGCGCGTCCAGCAAGACGCGCGCTCAGTGACGTCACGCAGAACGGGTGTTTCATGAATATTCATGAGCCCAGTTAAAGGGCTATTTATTAAATTAACCACTCCCTTGCCAATTGATCAGAGGAGTGTCCTGATCAATTGGTAGTGTATTTAAACAGTCATTTCACAGGTTACCTTTGCCTGTGATAGTGCCTTGTGTATCTCACTAGCGTTTTGACTCCTGATTGACTCCGTTTATCTGTTGCTGACCCGGTTCGTCCCTATATACTCCATCCGTTTGTTCCTGCATTCCTGATTATTCTGTGTATGACCCTGCTGTTCCTGACTATTCTCCGTCCGCCGCCTGCCTCGATTTCTGCTAGTGACCTGTTTATCCGTATCTCTCCTGTCCGTGACCCGGCCTGTCTCCTGACTCTCCGTTTGCCTGTATTCCTGTACGATCCTATACGGGCTCCACTTGCTGAGTATCCGGTAGTAAGTGTTCCAGCAAAATCCTTGGTGACATACCACCGGCGGCTCAACCAAGGGTGTGTAGTCATTAAGGTGAAGACCAATACTTGCTACCTACGGTACTTAGTGAGTGTCCCTATAGCCTCATCTACACTTGTGGTCCATCTCCTGAACACGACCGTTACAAGGGATAGGGTAAAAATGAAATTAAAATTAAAAAATATTAAGGAATATAATAAGGATTAGAGTTGGGGTTAAATTTAGTGTTAGGGTTAAATTTTGGGTTTGGGTTCAATTTTGGGTTTGGGTTGGGGTCAAAAGGTCAATATAGGGAAAAAACAAAAAACACTATTTTTGGTTTTTGCCCCATAACTCGCAAAAAAATACAGAAAAATATGGAAACATGCATAATTTTGAACTCGGGACAACATTTAGAAACTATTTAGACGGGGTCTTTTTTAATGATTTGATTTGTGTAAACTATATTTTAGGTCAGAGTTAGAAAAAGTGTTTTTTTTTTAATTTTTCATCATATTATGATTTTTTTTGTAGTAAATTACTAGACCTTAAACCCGTTAAATTAACGGGCGCTAGAACATATGTGGTGGGGGGGGGGGGGGGGACATAAGGGGGCAACATATCGGCAAGCACCCTGGTGAGGGGGGGAGCCTTGAGGGCTGCCTTATCTTGATGGGAGTTGTGATCCTCCTGCTGTATTATTGATGCAGCAGGGGGATCACAACTCCCATCAAGATGAGGCAGCCCTCAAGGCTCCCCCCTCGCCAGGGTGCTTGCCCCTATGTTGCCCCCTTATGTCCCCCCCCCCCCCGTGTTACTTACCACCTTAGCGTGGTGTGAAGGGGGCGGGAGGTGAGTAGCGTCGCTCCGCTCACGCATGCGCAGTCTTTACAAATTTACAGAAAAATATGGAAACATGCATATTTTTGAACACGGGACAACATTTAGAAACTATTTAGACGGGGTCTTTTTTAATGATTTTATTTGTGTAAATTATATTTTAGGTCAAAGTTAGAAAAAGTGGGTTTTTTTAAATTTTTCATCATATTATGATTTTTTTTGTAGTAAATTATAAGATATGATGAACATAATGGTAAGCCCTTCTTATGGCGATAAAAACAACATATAATTTGTGTGGGTACTGTATGTGAGAAAGAAAAAAATTACAGCTAAACACAAACACCCTAGAAATGTCAAAACAGCCATTGTCACCAAGGGAAAGTCAAGGTGAAAATGTCTTGTCACTAAGGGGTTAAGGTAGCAAGGGTTACAGAACAGTTTAGTGGTTTAACATTGGCCATAAGAACATTTTTAAGAATTCTGCCAGTAAAATATCGGCTGGGGTGAAATCCCAGATTCAACTTGAAATAAGAAGACGTTACTGTAAATTAGATTACACAGTCGGTGGAGGAATACATAACCTCCGGCACTCATAACGGTGTCTTGTGAGTTAAAGAAATGTTGCAGTTACTGATATTTAATGGATAACTGTGATTGCACTTTTATAATACATCCCCACTCTCTTATTGGATTGATACTGTGCCGTTATTTGTTGCCGGGGCGAAAAACTAAATGCTGCCCCCCCCCCCCCCCCCCCCACAAAAAAAGCCCACAATCATGATAATTAAAACTAAAAGGAAACTTATCAGGAAGTGATGATTTAATGCAAGAGCACCTTTTGTTATGCAAAATTATATGAAATACTGTATTGACTTGAGTATTGACAGGCCATGATTAAAATGTGTACCCTAAATGTTTGAGAATTTAAACTTAATGTACAATATTTGTCATGTTATAGGTCAGTGGTCATATTATTATTTGGGGAATTGCACAGCCTATTTTCATAATAATGTTTGTTTTACCATTTCTTTCTTTTCACTTTGTGGGTCATCTCTTAGAAAAAAAAAATTTTTATTTTTATATGCCCACTAAAGCACTTGTTATATACATAATAAAATATTTTATTTCAAAGAAGCACGCCCATAAGGTGAAAAGAAAGTAATGGTAAAATATTATTATGATAATACCCTGTGCAATTCCCTAAAACATAATGTGACCAGTGAACTATAGCAAAATCCAGATAGATATAGGCAATGACAGAGGAGTTAAACCCTGGATTGCTTGATATATATAGGCACTGTAAGAGGAGTTAACCCCTTGGGTGGCTAGACAGATATAGGTAGGTTCAAAGGAGTTAACCCCTTGGGTGGCTAGACTGATATAGGCAGGGTCAGAGGAGACGACCCCTTGGGTGGCTAGACTGATATAGGCAGTATTAGAGGCGTTCACCCCTTTGGTAGCTAGACAGATATAGGCAATATCACACACTGTCATTTTTTACCTTACCTGGGCTGGTCAGGCATCTATTGTTTTGAGCTCCTGTGTGACGGAGGGGCTGAGCCAATCACAGGAGGCTTCTGAACTCTCAGCCAAAAAGGAGAGTTGAGAGGGCTATTCTGATTGGCTGAGACCTCCTATCAGATCTCCCCCCAGACACATGAAAGAAAGAAAAGAAAAAAACACTGCATTAGCAGCAAAGTGCTGCCTCTGCCAGGTTAATAAAGGTGAAAAACTAAACTTGTTATAGAAACATAGAATGTGTCGGCAGATAAGAACCATTCGGTCCATCTAGTCTGCCCAATTATTTTTTTTTTGAGTACTTTTATTAGTCCCCCGTTCCCGGTCTTATAGCAAGGATAGCCTTGTGTCTATCCCACGCATGCTTAAAATCCTTGACTGTGTTTACCTCTACCACTTCTGCTGGCAGGCTATTCCATACATCCACTACCCTCTCAGTAAAGTAATACTTCCTGATATTACTTTTAAATCGTTGCCCCTCTAATTTAAGACTATGTCCTCTAGTTGCGGTAGTTTTTCTTCTTTTAAATATACTCTCTTCCTTTACTGTGTTGATTCCCTTTATGTATTTAAATGTTTCTATCATATCCCCCCTGTTACGTCTTTCCTCCAAGCTATACATGTTAAGATGCTTTAACCTTTCCTGGTAAGTTTTATCCTTCAACCCATGAACCAGTTTAGTAGCCCTTCTCTGAACTCTCTCCAAAGTATCAATATCCTTCTGGAGATACGGTCTCCAGTACTGCGTACAATACTCCAAGTGAGGTCTCACCAGTGCTCTGTACAATGGCATGAGCACTTCCCTCTTCCTACTGCTAATACCTCTCCCTATGCAACCAAGCATTCTGCTAGCATTTCCTGCTGCTCTATTGCATTGCCTACCTACCTTCAAGTCCTCTGAAATTATTACTCCTAAATCCCTTTCCTCAGATGTTGAGGTTAGGACTGTACCAAATAGTCTATATTCTGCTTTTGGGTTTTTACGCCCAAGGTGCATAATCTTGCACTTGTCCACATTAAATGCCAGTTGCCACTGCTCTGACCATTTTTCTAGCTTAGCTAAATCATTTGCCATTTGGCTTATCCCTCCATGAATATCAAACCTGCTGCAAATCTTTGTATCATCAGCAAAAAGACATACTTTGCCAACAAGACCTTCTGCAATATCGCTAATAAAAATATTAAAGAGAATGGGTCCAAGAACAGATCCCTGAGGTACCCCACTAGTAACAAGACCTTGCATCGAATATACCCCATTGACTACAACCCTCTGTTGCCTGTCACTCAGCCATTGTCTAATCCATTCAACAATATTGAAATCCAAACTCAAAGATTTCAGTTTATTGATAAGCCTTCTATGTGCGACAGTGTCAAAAGCCTTACTGAAATCTAGGTAAGCAATGTCTACTGCACCACCCTGATCTATTATTTTAGTTACCCAATCAAAAAAATCAATAAGATTAGTTTGGCATGATATCCCTGAAGTAAACCCATGCGGTCTCTGATCTTGAAATCCAAGCGACTTTAGATGTTCAACAATCCTATTCTTTAACAAGGTTTCCATTATTTTCCCCACTACTGAAGTAAGACTTACTGGTCTATAGTTGCCCGCCTCCTCCCTACTACCTTTCTTGTGAATGGGCACAACATTAGCTAATTTCCAATCTTCTGGAACTACTCCCGTTAACAATGATTGGTTAAATAAATCTGTTAACGGTTTTGCTAGTACACCACTAAGTTCTTTTAATAACTTTGGATGTATCCCATCAGGTCCCATCGACTTATTTGTCTTTACTTTAGACAGCTGAAGTAAAACCTCTTCCTCTGTAAACTTACATGCATCAAAAGACTCATTAGTCTTTTTCCCTAAATGAGGTCCCTTACCCTCATTTTCATTTGTAAAAACTGAACAAAAATATTCATTAAGGCAGTCTGCTAAGCCTTTATCCTCTTCTACATAGCATCCTTCTTTTGTTTTTAATCTAACTAATCCTTGTTTTACTTTCCTTTTATCATTTATGTATCTAAAAAATGTTTTATCCCCCTTTTTCACTGACTGGGCTATAGTCTCTTCTGTGTGTGCTTTGGAAGCTCTTATAGCTTGCTTTGCCTCTTTCTGCCTACTCTTATAGATCTTTCTATCTTCCTCACTCTGAGTATTTTTATAATTACTAAATGCTAGCTTTTTATTTTTTACTATTTTAGTCACCTCTGCAGAGTACCACAGTGGTTTCTTCAATTTTTTGCTCTTACTGAATTTTCTGTTGCCTTCAGTAGTGCAACTTTTAGATAATCCCATTTCTCCTGGACTCCATTTAAATTGCTCCAGTCTGATAATGACTCCTTCACACCTAATCTAATTTTAGAAAAGTCTGTTTTTCTAAAATCTAAAACTTTTGTTTTTGTGTGGTGTGACTGCGTCACTGTTCTTATATTAAACCACACTGTCTGGTGATCACTAGATCCTAAACTTTCACCTACAGTAATATCTGATAACAAATCTCCATTTGTGAACACTAAGTCTAGTATGGCCTGCTTTCGAGTTGGCTCCTCCACTACTTGTTTTAGAGATAATCCCAGTAGGGAGTTTAGGATATGCGTACTCCTGGCGCAAGTAGCTGTTTTGTATTTCCAGTTCACATCAGGAAGATTAAAGTCACCCATGATGATCACTTCTCCCTTCATTGTCATTTTAGCTATTTCCTCAACTAGTAGATTATCTAACTCCTCTATTTGTCCAGGGGGCCTATAAATCACACCTACCCGAGTTACCATATGATTACCAAATTCTAATGTAACCCAAACTGACTCTATGTTCACTACCTTGTATTACGTTACATTTTAAGCTATCCCTCACATACAGGGCCACCCCTCCCCCTTTTTTACCTTCTCTGTCTTTTCTATATAAAGAGTACCCTGGTATTGAAATGTTATAATATAGGGTTTCATGTACTAAACAAGTGCAGTAGGGAAAAAAGTATGTAAAACATGAGTAGGAGCAATTTGCGATTATTTGTAACATTTTGCGCCCCCCCCCCCCCCCCCGATTTGAGTCTCTTATGTTTATTTTTATGAAAATTTTTACACTTGCGCTAAAATATTGCTATTATATTTGCGCATGCTAAAGACTTTTGCAAATATTTTGAAAAGAAATTCTTATTTTGTGTGAAAATCACACCAGCTTTTAGCACGCGCTAATAAAAATGACAGAAAAAAGATTTGCAAAATTGCCTGTTTGTATTCGCAATTATGCCCGTTTTTATTCACAATTTGCTCATTTTTATTATTTGAGTATTAAATGTTTAGTACACTGCAAAAGGAGCAAAGCACAAAAATTGTTTTGCACATAAAATAGATTTGCGGGTTTTTTTGTAGATGTCCCTCATTTTGTGAAAAATGATTCTTATTTTGCGTGGGAAAATGACACCAGCTTTTAACAAGTCCTAATAAAAAAAAAGGAGAAAACATATACGCAAACTTGTTTGTTTAAATCATATTGGCGGTTTTTTTTTTTAATACATGCGCCTTGTAGTTGGGTACGTTTTCAGGAATCAAATGGCAATTTGCTTACCTGATGATGATCTTGAGTTATCAACACCACATTAACTCAGCATCTAGGCCAAACCAGAAACTGTGCTCTCATTGAGGGAAGCTGCGGTATAAAATACTGCAACACAGAAATAAATATTTTAAACCATTGAGTACAAAATAAGCTCCATTTGTTGCTATAGAGCTCGCCAAGCACCACTGTGATCTGCTGACTGTGTGCGACTGACAAACCAACTGCTCATTTTTCAAAAATAAACATTCTAATGTATGCCAACAGCCAAATGCATCTTTTACTGGTCACCTGGCAACCACTACAAGCCTTGCTCTGATTGGCTGAATTACATTTATGTCACCAAATCACGTGTCTTGTACTTGTGTAAAGTGAATCCGTTATCCACAAACAATTTGGTGTAAAGGTACAACTCTAACCTTACACTGTGCTGGCAAAATATTTATCAAATGATATATTGTGGTGGAGTGCATTAAGGAATGTGGAATATAGATGAGAAAAGATAGTAAATATACTAAGAAAAAATAAATATGTATTCTTTCTTTTAATGACAAAAAAAATCTATAAACATATCCCTATAACAATATTAAAAACACACACACATTCAAATTGCAGTAAAGAAGAGAGAGTACTTGGCAAACTAAATTTGGAGGATGTCTGGGATGTTGAATATCCCTGATCCTGACGCGTTTCGCCTTGAAGGCTTCCTCAGAGGACAGTAGATGGCTAATATTAATTGTGGACTATCACTGTAAAATATTGGCGAGCATCAATAGTTCTTTTGCTGTTACGTTTTATTATACAGACATGTATTTTGAGTTATCCAATTGTCCACAATGTGATTAGGTATTCAGCTTGTGGTTCTGTGCACTCCTTTAGAGAAGTGCAAATGCATTTATTTAATTGACAAGCGTTCTCCATGCTGGAGGATTCTGCCAGCCCTGAACTAGATGCCATGTGTGATCTCTCTCTCTCTCTGCTCTGTTAAGGGTAGGTTACCTAGACATAGACACTGGAGTCAAGCCATCAGACCAGTTTGCAATAGCTGGAGTAATGGCTAACCTTTAGACCGAAAGCTGTGGCTCCCTATATTCCCCCTAATGCCCAGCAAAAATCATTGAAAATTGTCCATAAAGATAAACTTTTGTATGGTGAGTTAGGCCATGTCTTTCACCCCATGTGGCTAAACAGAAACTAAATGTTACCATTTACCCCCAACTTATCTAAGCATTTTATATACAAATCTTTGAACACATTTCTCCCTGGCCATTAAATTAAACTTTGTATCGTTGTATGTGTAATATTTATTACACTGAGTCATGCCTTTGTTTTTGAAATAAAATTACATTTTTTCCACTCTAGAACTTTATTTGTTTTCATTTTTGCCACCAATTACTTGTGACAAACAACACCAGCAATATAAATATGCTGAGCTTTACTTGGTCTTTGTCTCCCTCTAGTGGAATCATGTCTATCCCATATAACCCACAATAAACCAAGTGTATAGTGGTAGATAATAGGACTGGTTATTTCAGGTGTCCAGGTATATGAACACTTAGATTCTCCAGTTTACAACGAAGGAGATATCTTTTGTGATTTGGATCATAAATACAAGAGCAAGATTTAAATACTATGTACTTGTTCTTACATATCTCATATGAAAAATGCTTCCCACCTGAACCCCTATGTGCAAACAGATTCTACTATATATATATTATATAGTAAAAACAGCAGAGGGCCCTCTCGTTCTCAATGGATGCTTGCCACAGTGAGTCCTACTGCTGCGCATGCCACTGTCAGCAAAAGAGCGGATATGCCGATCGCTGTGCACCGGCCAGGCACTATGACAGTCTCAGGCTGCCTCTCATGCTCCCCTCTGGTCATCAGAAGTTAAAGCGTCAGGGGTTACATAAACCCAGGAATGGGTAAGTCCTGGGTGCTGGGCAAGCCCTGTGTGTGCAGTCTGGGTGTGATTTCTGTGGCTGAAATCTGGCTGCTAGATAGGTTACATACATACATACATCCACTCTTGCAATAATAAAAACAAACTCCTACTAAACTATTTAGAATTTTTAAGGATTCTCAAATAAATTTGATGGTTTTATGATTTGCCATGTAACTAGTGAGGCATTGAAGGTTTTTTTTTTCTTATGCCTACAAATAAATTATTAAATACAATGGTATCATTTTTCAATTTTATTATTACAATTGTAGGAATTACAACTTTAGAATGAAAAACATGTTAAGTTTTAGTTTATTCAGTGCAAAACAGAGCACCCTACACATTAAAAAGGTGCTAAAATATAAACCAGGGATGTAACACAAATATAAAAAGTACACACATTAAATATTACTGTAAATATTTTAAACTTATTACGCAAAGTAGATTTTTAATAAAACCATCTATTGAAAACCAGACCGAATCCATGTGAGAGGATGACAACACACAGGCTGTATTTGAATTAGATTTGCTAAATGAATGCATGTACAAGTCTGATTTTATGCCACGTTCCCTGCTGGGGACATTGCATAACTTTTAAAGGTGTGGTAACAAATCTATGCCAAATGCAACACATCCCTCCTGACTGCTCTATGTCAGATATATCATATTGAAGGACCTTTCCGCCTGTTAAAAAAAAAACCAAAAAAAAAACTTGCCAGACAAGGAGCAGGAAAGATTGTTGTATTAATGGGGAACAGATCTCCTGCCAGAAAACCATACACAGATGAGACTTCAAGATGGACCAGAAGCCCTATTGTTATGCCAGGGTGACTTTCTGTCGTTTACATTGCAACTCACAGAATGCTCAACCATAATTTCTGGGTATAGCCTAGCTTAGTGTTTTAGCTTAACTGCTGAAGAGATACATTTTTTGCTATCATTAGTCTTCTAGAGGGACTAAACATACTCAAGTCACAAGACATATGAACCTTTAAAAAAACATAGTGAAGTCGAAATACAAAGGGGATATCTAGAAAATAGACTCAAATTGTTAGTTTTTTTTGTTTGTTTTGTCTTACTGTTAAACTTTATTATTGATCAAAAGAGGTTTTAAATCAGGCAGAGATACTTCCTGCCCGACTGCAACTTTTTAGGTGATTTGCCTGCTCTTTTAGATGCAATGCTCCAAAAAAATCTGAATAGATTGTACATAGTAAACCTCACAATAAACCACGTTTGTTAAGAGGATGCGTTATAGTTACAAATATATCCTTCTTTGAAGAACTTTGCAATGTGTCATGCTCAGACCATAGCCATGTGACCCCCCCCCCCCCCTAAATTGACAGTGTGTTCAAATTCTATACATTCAATATAAACCAAATGTTATCCACAGCAACCCTAACCATCCTGAGGCTTTGGCTGAATGAGGATTATAAGAATTTCATCCCAATCATTCCTGGGAGGTGACAAATCGGGTGTTTCAATGAGTGACCAGTTGCAGGTTTGGTGAGAGCTTTAATGTAGTGCAAATATAGAACTCTGGAAATACGTTTGTGTGTAGTAAAAATGTGAACCAATTGAAAATAAAATGCATAGTGAATTAGCCTTATTTTTCCCATATGTGCCAACATTTACATAAACCCATCATCACTTGCAATTATGGTTTGTATGAAAATAACCCATTTTACTTTAGATTGTAAAATATTAATACAATTTGCCCAAAAAGTGAATGACGAGCACTCAGCTGAAGCCATTTACAATACACGGTGTGTGTGCCTACACTTATATCGTAAGATAAAATAAACATTTTATGCACAAATAATAGAATCTTTATTTTGTGGAAAACCCCACAGGTTTATATCTTCTGTTCCTTCCCCTTGGGAGAAAATATTGCATTATAAGGTTGTCTTCTTCGCGGACGCTGGCATGGACTGAGTTCCTCCTTGATGTAGCCTTTAAAAATAAAAGACAGTTATTCAATCAGTTGTAAGTTGTTTTTACAAATACACAAAAATCATAGAGTGGGGAAATAATGGAATCCTATAGAAGAGTTCCTATTAATGTGGCTGAGTGGGAAACTGGGGCAAAGAACTGTGAAGGCTATCTCTAAAATATAAAAAACTGTCTAAAGTCCAGATGTTTTCAGTTTATACAAATAAATTATCAATGTGGTCTATGCCCTTAGGTTAGTATAAATGTGGTAATTAAAAATATATTCATAAAATACAGTTACTAAGGAGTAGTGAGAAGCACAACACAAAAATGCGCAGGAGAAAAAGAAAAAAACTGCAAAGAATATTAAAAATGTGCACATATGTCAGGGCTACTAAAAGATCTAGCACTGGTTCCTAACTTTTGTCACACTGGCTTCTTAACTGGTCTGTTTGAATAAAATCTGCTGGTATTGACCTGCAAAGCTAGTGAAGTTTTCTAGATTGTTGAAACCTACAAATATTTGTCAAGCCCTAATATATATATATATATTTGCTAATTATGTTTACATCTATACTCTTCTTCTTTTGGTTTTATTATACGATTATGCTCACTAGTACCTAAGTGAAAAATCAATTAATACACCAGAATGGGATTAGAAACACGTCATCAAAACCCAACAAAGCTCCTAAAATACATGAAACCTTTAATGGGAGCTTTAGTTTATCCATTGGTTAACAACCCATGATTTATGTATACATGGGCAACATGGGCATGCAATGATGTGCTTACCTCTTTCCTTGCAAGTTTGTGTGGAAGGAAAACCCACCTCCCAAAAATTTTCTGGAGTGCTGGGTGGGATGTAGCGGAAGCGATGTCTTGAGCAAGAAGCCAGCTTCTTTGCCCTTTCGTCTTCTGGAAGGTCGGCATAATACTGTAATGTCACAAAACAAGCATATGGTTTTATGTAATTTGAAAAATTACCTACTTGCCAGCTAAACATATTTCTTAACGTGCAAATGGATAATAATTGTGTGTGTGGGTGACTGTTTTGAGAAAGCAGAACAAGGATGGGTCCTCTGACCTCAGTGCAGGCAGGTCAGGTTATTTAAATGGAAGGGAATACATCAAGTGGGATCACAAACCACCATACAACAGAAAGAGCAACATAGTGTTGTGGAAAATAGTCAGTTGGTATGAAGCACAATGACTTGCAACATTAAAAACACCTGTTTCTGATTTACACAGTTAGGATTGTTTAGTAGGCTGCATACATACTATTTCACATTCTTTGCAAGTGTGTCCAAGCATTTTTCGTCTTTCTTCTTTGTTGCGTACAACCTCAATATGAGGATAATCCACTGAAGACTTATTCCTGAAAGTTATACATTTTTACATTTAGTGAATACATTTGTTAGCATGCTACATTATCCATTAACCCTTGGATCAAGCAATGGGACAAACTTCCCTACCTTCTTGTTTGCAGTAGTTTAAATAAGAAAGTTATGCCTCCGTGCAGAAGACTATGGACCCTGTCTGTGAATATGATAGGTTTGGGGGCACCAGTGGCACTCTGTCTTCAATACAGCTGGACTTCTAACACAGAGTTTCCAGGACTAGCTCACTCAGGATGTCAGCCAAGCAGGTTAAGATCCTGCAAACTCCAGTCTCTCAGGAGGTGTTAAGAAATGTTATTATGTTACTATTGTAATATGTTAAATATCCAGTTACTGTGTAATATATGTTAAATGTACTGTTGTCACTATGTCACATTCCCCATTGTCTGTATGTAAATCATTCAGTGTCCTCTAGTAAAGTGATATCCTTGAATTAGGAAGATACTTTTATTGAGTGTACTCTCTATTTAGCTGAACTTTATACCTTTGTATCCTGAAAGGTGTAAGGCAAGCTTTCCCCATTGTTTGTCCTACTGTTAAACTGATTATCTTGTGTTCATTATATGTCTGTATGTGTGATGTTTAATTATGTTATATCCTACTTCATTTAATTACCTGTTTTAAATGAGTCTCTCTATTGTTTGAGGCTTACCATTTTATAATTATTTTCCCCTGTGCCCCCCCCCCTTAGTTGATGTCGTATTTGTCTGTATAAATATCCGTGCGGTTTTCACAAATAAATGATAATTTCTGTTCTACTCCTATACTGGTGTTGCTGGTACTTGGAGTAAATGGCTGAGGATTCTTGGTCTATTTGGAGTTCCAGTTTTGAATCTACTTACACTGGTTCTTTCTGGTGAATTAGAGCACCTATATACAACACTGGTTCTATCTGGTGGCTATCACAGGAAGGAAGCAGAGATTTGAAGGAAGTACACAGCTGGGGTACCAGGGGGTTCCGTCACATGTTACATATGTGTCAGTCTTCAATATAACATATATACATCAAACATCTTCACATTTTGTAAGCACCTATTCAATGTATTGTTTAGGTTGACATGAATATAAATGAAGTATAAGATTTTTTTAGTCAATAAATGTTTTGACCATGTGTACACAGGTCTTTGATTAAAAATAACACGCACACACAATTTATCCACATACACAAAATGTATGATCCACAACAAATTGGTTGAAAAGATGTCCAATCCAAATCTTAAAATAAAGCATAAGACCATGTAGAAAAAAAAAAAGTAATAATGACATGGGATAGGATGTCATCTACTAGAAGCTCTTACCTGTCAGGACTTTGGAAATATGGCTCGACAAACGCCTTTTGCTTCTGGTAGATGTCTCCTTTAAGATTATTCTCTAAAAACAAAACAAACAAAAAAACATTACATAGCCTTAATGTAAAACACATCAGGTAGAGCAGAACTATCCAGTGTCCTATAGATTTGTCAAACACTACTTCATAACAAAAGCCTACTAGCAACATTTGTGTATCAGAATATCTTAAAATAGAGCTTAAACCTAAAAATAATTATCCATTAAAAATTTGATTTGACTGTTGCACCAGCTGTGCACCATTCAACGGTTATTCAGTCCTAGTCTTGTTAAAAGTAAAGTTCATGTGGTGGGGTTAGTCTTTCCTTCAAAAAATATATAGTTATATGGTAATTTTTATAGAACTATATTAGTGGGCAAAAAAAGTGAAACCTGTAACACTATATCTTACTTTGTATTGTGAAGTATTGCTTGATAATGATCTTTCTATTAATTAATTAGTATTGGATTATGGATACAGATGCATGCAGGGAAATTCAAATGCAGCATGCTCTGCCCACTCGTATCTCAAAGAATCATTGGTGACACCATGTGCAGTTGCAGGCTGCATCCACTAGGTGAGCCCTCGTGCTTTCAGGAGATGGTGGGGACTACTATCTTTACAGAAAGAGTTTACGATTTCATAGTGGGATGCGCAATTCCTGGGAGAAAGCCTGCAAAAAGTATGTTTGTTTTCCAAAAGTAAATAAACTGCAACCAATAAATGTAAATTTATTTTAAAGTATTGGCTTTAGTGTGCGTTTATTTGTGAAGGATTTTTTTTAGACTGCAGATCTCCTTTAACCCAATAGACCTTATTAATGTAAAGTACTTTAACCCATTAGATCTTACTAGTTTTTTTTTTTAATAGTGACCATGAAAGTGAATGACACACTATAAGAAAAATACAAGAAAATCAGTCAAGCAACACTAGGGCATCCATGCTGGACCATTACACGGACCCCAACTGTGATTTTAATGGCGGTTTCGATGACTATATAGCCATAATAAAGTGATTACAAAGAAGATTTCAGGAATGTATCTTTAATAAGCAATAAACACTACACTTTGCCAAGGGTATTTTTCTCTTATTGCATGGAAATATAGCAGAATCAGGTTGGTCCTGACGATAAACATTATTACATTAAGCATTGTCAATAAATGAAGAGTTACAAACCTCTTTCCTTTACAGCTTTCTTTTTCAATAAAGCTGTATCTTCCTCTATGTCAAGCCTCTGGGAAGGACTCTTTCCTTGAATATAAGATACATACTCCCCACATTCTGTCTTGTCGAACATCTCCCCAAAACTATCATCTCTGCTTTCCTCTTCTGCAAGAAAAATCTTATTTTTTTTAGCTCATCATGTTCAAATGACATAGGTGAAAGATACATACACGAGGCTAATCATGAAAGGTGAGCAGAGGAGTAAACTGTAAAAATCAGGCATTAATGTTACCAGCCAGAAGCTGCTTTACCTCACAACTATTAATGACTATATCGGCATCTAGTAAAAGCATGTAACTGCCACAGATAAATGTGCTGAGATTGAAATCTTCCCTATGCATTCCAGTTACTAATTAGTAGCATGGTATGACTGGCAGTTAGGTCACTTGGGCCTTCCAATTTCATGCAATAGCCAAGATTTTCATACAGTGATTTGCAGGGGTCACAGCACCCTCCCAAGCTCCAAATAGAGGTATATGGCGAGTAGATACTTAATTTGCAACAGAAAGCTATTTGTGTACGCACAATGCTGTCAAAGAATCATTCTATTAGTGCAAGGATTAACATCTGGGAGGTCTATCACTTTAAGAAGCTCAGACTGACAGCATGCGTCTAGTAACTACAGTGTACCAAGGGCACGCTTATACTTATGTACACTCCCAGTCACAGTCATTAAGCAGGAAACTATTTGCGCCAGTACAAAAATCCCCCCCCCCCCCTTAATAGGATCAGCAGTATGTGGTCAGCATAGAAATAGTGCAACTATTGCACAATCACATCTGTCCACTGATTCCCTACTGCTTGCAGCTATGGGCCAGTATAAATACCAATTGCGGTCAAATGCTACTGATCCTACTATTCACATGTAGGAGCTTTTATTAATATAATTATACAGTCCGTCTCAAACTATTGAATGTGAGATAGCGTCATCTCTCTCCGTAGTAGAAATGATTTGCCTAGCACAGCCTACACGTGTGGATGTTAGCTGTAAGTTAACCAGCAGGATTTTTCCAGTGTTCTAACAAAACGTCCGGGAACTCAGATCTTACCACTGAGTGAACCGCACATGCACGTGATCACTCCAAAAACACTGAGCCATTGGGCAAGGGAAGCGCGCATGCACACGATCACTCAAAGTGCGATTTAAGTGATCAAGCGCACGTGCAGTTCACTTGCTGGTAATATCAGAGTTCCTGGATTTTTTGTCAGAACACTGGAAAGTGCTGGGAGAATTTCACTTTTGTTGAAAACAACTGCACAAAAACTGTATATTGTTACAAATTGTCTATTTGGACTAGCCCATCCGATTCAGTATGCAGCAAATCACTGTAGGTAAACCTTGGCTATTGCACGCAGCGCAGGAGGTGTGGCCGCACTCCGGGAGTGCGGAAGTGCTGACGGGCAACAAGCAACAGTGAAATCCCTCCACCATCTCCAGTTTCAGGTTTCCCTCGGAAGTCAACCACGTACGAATTCCACTGTTGTTCCTCTTTTTATGTATATTTGAAACATGTTTCTTTATAATTTAAATCAAACAAAAGAAATTATTTTTTATTTTTTATTCCTTCTTCTTGCGCTATTTCAAAATAATTATATTCTGCATAGTGACTTCAATTCAGCTTGCTTCCTTGACTATACCAGGACATAGAATGTAAAATGTTCAGCAAAAAGCTTACTGGCCAATTTTCTTTTTAAACTATAAGCCATATGTTTGTACTTTGGTGATAAAGCTGTATCACAATGTCAGAATAACCCAGATGAGTAGTTCCAGGATATACTTACGCAGAGTATCGGGGTCGAGGAGGTCCTGTTTTCGCATTTTTAATAACATACTGTCACTAACATATGTGTAATCCATGTCATCTAGGTCGGTCTTTGCCATGGACTCATCCTTGGAAACAAAACAAGGTTTGCAATTAGAAAGATCTGCATGGCGGTCTATAACCTCTGGTTTCCATTAGCATCATTTCTGGTTACCTTGCAGTCTACCATAGTAACATCCATCTTGTACTGTGAAAGATCAGCTCCTGGGTCAATGCTCCATGGTACGTTTTCCATAGAGGGTGCACCTTAAAAAGAAAAAGGCTTTTACATTTCCAACTCTTGAAAAGTATCACATGCATATAAGAAATACTGGACAGTATATCTCAGACCTTGAGGCGTCACGTTAAAATTAATAAAAAGCACAACGTTTGACCACATAATGTGACCAAAACAGGGATTATCAAAAACCTACATCTAGTAAGAAAGAGTTAACCTGTACAGTAAGGAAACATGCGGCAGAGAATGAGCACAGACATGCTGACATACAATCATTTCTCTTCAACCTGAACAAATGTGGGCTCAGCGTAATGAGATATTCATGAGGGAAGAGAAGCGGCCTCGTCACGGGACATTTACAGCCACTCAACTAGATTTGTTTTTAAATTGAACATATACACACACATGTAAATATAAAGGCTAGACAAATCGGATTTAAAATCTAGGAACCAGGCCTGACGTCCCAAAGGAGATTGACGTTTGGTACAGAATATTTTGTGCACCCATTTACACAGAGACACTGGTCTGTACCCAAACCTTTTCTTTACTAAATAAAAAACATTTTTCCCCCCAGCACAAGTCAGTTCAGTAGCAAGTTACATGACAGGACATCAGAGAATGTGATCTGAAGGGCACCAGCTCTTGCAACCTGTACCACATGAGGTATCCATGGTGTGAAATGTATCATATGTATGACGTACATGGACAACCATTATGTACATTATAGTTCTACAGTAAAAGCTGAAGAAAATATTTTGAATCCAGATATCAATTTTTTTGTACACTATAAGTGCCAATATATCTACCAGCAAGTGACTGACTTTGTATTTTGGGGTCACCAGTGGTTCAGCAAAGAAAACCCATTATATTGTATATATGTAAATTGTATATGTATGTCTAAAAAAAATATATAACACAAAACAAGACCTTTTACCAGACAAAATAGCACGGTCATACATATTAAAAAGACAAATTGTGAGACATATACCAAACCAGGTTATATGTGTAAAGGAGAGGTCTCTTTTTGGGAAAGGATGTGCACATCTGTTTAGTATTTAAGATTGGTTCAGAGGGAAGGACTTCCTTAAAGCAAGGAGAACTGCTGAAGCCTTTCACACATGATGACTAATAAACTTAACACTTATCAATGAAATAAAACTAAAATTACAGAACAAAAAACAACACTTGTTTTAAGGAGTGCAAAGCTTGAAAGAAATCCTTTTACCTTTGTCATTGCCCATTGACGTGCTTTTGGCTTGTACCATGTGGGGGTTTGGTTGAAGCACAGATGCTGGCTCACAAGCTCTGTGTAAAGATTTGCCTTTTCTCCGTGGCTTGTGGGGGTTTCTAATCTGAAAAATGGTACAAACCACAAAACAATATGAAACACGTCAAAGATATCCGGATCCATTTATTAAACCACACATACAAAAGTGACACGGAAAATAGTGACAGTCTCGAAAGAAAATCTACAAATTGCCATAATGGCCTCATAATGCACAAAGTAGTTCCAGGGAAAGCTACCTAGTGAATCCTAAAAAACGTGGCTTCAATGTGTAAAAGTCATCCCCATATATGTGGATGGCAAGTTCCTCTCCAAAACCTGCAAATGTATATGTAAAAAGCACTCACCTAAAAACAATGTTTATTCTGTCAATGTAGAGAATATTTTTTTTTTGTTATCAAAATCTGTGGGCCAATGTGCAAAGGAGACATTTTGATGTCATAGAAATGGAGACACCACAGAAAACTTTAAAACATAGCTTTTCTCTTACTTTTTGCATTTGTGTGTATATCTGCTAAAACCACACAGATCATTTTTTATTTCCTACATTCACAGTAAAAACTATTTTAGATGACATTTTATATTCTAGGATTCCCTAAGCTTTGCATAGTAATTGGTCCATCACAATGCAGAGAACGTTATACTCTCTACTATGACTATAGTATATTAGGCGCATTTCAACTACCACTAATCAGCTCTGAAATGGTAACCCCCCCCCCCCCGCCCCCCCAGAAAACTGATGTTACATTGCAGTGACATTGAAAAAACAAATACATTCTACTAAACAATACTTCTACCAAAACCTTATTTAATCTGTTGGATGTGGTGCAATTAAACCTCACCTATGTGCAAGCAGGGAAAAGAAAAATCCTGATGTGCTAAGCTCAAATAATATAAATGTATAAAATGAAGCCTACCAAACAGGTGTAAGCGTGCTGCCAAAAGGTTTTGGTTGCAGTATAATCTGCTTTATGTGCCCACTAGTTTGTGTCTCACCCTATTGGAAGTGTGCCTTGACGTGGCGGATGGGATGAATTATGCTTTGGCCAGTTCAATTAACCTTTATATTATGTTTATATATTTGTTGCCAACTTTATAAGGGTGAGAAGCGCAGACAGTTTTTGTTTTTTGTATACACTGTACAGCCAATCACACTGTATTTGCAGCATGCGCACACCTGGTAGGCTTCATTTTATACATTTATATTATTTGAGCTCATTCTATGAAATTAGGTGGAGGACCAAATAAAAGCGACAAAATAACAGGTGATAGATATATTGATAGAGGAGAAGCAGCCAACAAGCACAGGAATACTAAGCTCAAAAATATCCAAAAAGAAAAGTAATTGAAAATTGTTTGTTTTTTATGCTCTAGTGATTAGTTAATATTTTAGATGACACGTTGAAACAAAGCAAAACAAAGATATGTGAAGTGGCAAGAAGATTTTATATTCATTATTGATTTTAGTTCAGTCTAGCTGTGAGGGTATGAATTTGTTATACTGATGCCATTTAGTTAAGTTGCCATCAGATAAGATGGGAGAATGGCAACATAATAGGTAGAGCAGACTGTAACTAGACACTGGTACGAGGCAAGAAAAGTCAGGGGGAAGTTGGGGAAGAGGACACAGAAGAGTAAAAATGTATTCAGGCAAGTTTAGATGATTTAGAATATAGAAAGTATTAGCTGAATAGATCAAGTCTCCAAAAATAAAATAATAAAATTAAAAAGGGATGTAAGGCTGCATTCAATAAGAGGCATTGCTGAAACGAGATCAGACTGGGTGAATTTTCACAAATAATAAGAAATCATACATAAAATAAATGCTTATATTCGCCTCCCTTTCTGTTTGGATCTTTAAAAAAAGTTTTTAATAAATGTAAATAAATTCCTTCCCACAGGACATCCATGTAGTTTAGATGAATAGGGACTCTCTCAACCTAAAAACCATTACTTACACTGTGAATAACAAAATGATGAAAAATGAATTTTGTGATAACAGAATTGCAAGCAAATGCATAAACCGAATTTATTTT
The DNA here is from genome assembly GCA_036172795.1 of Pelodytes ibericus. Taxonomy (NCBI): domain Eukaryota; kingdom Metazoa; phylum Chordata; class Amphibia; order Anura; family Pelodytidae; genus Pelodytes; species Pelodytes ibericus. The sequence goes on from CM069859.1 coordinate 70,717,128, forward strand.
TTTATTGTTGTAAATTTATTTGTGGTGTCTCCGGTTTATGACCTCACCTGTGGCTCTGTATGCAACTAACTTGCCCTAAATAATGTGTAATTTGTATATCAAGCAGCAAGGTGACGCACTACAAAATATATTTTTCATTCCCTTCTAATTGGCCAGTACTGGTGCTTTTTTATGTTACTTTATGGACTAGCAAGAATATTCCAGGCCTAACTAACCTTTGACTATGCTGCCAGACTACATATCTGCAGCATCTTCAGGCGCAGCACATTTCAGTGCTACTTTACCAAAATTGGCCACAACAATGCTCATCCAATGACAATGCCCCATACAATAATTACTGCAGTGTATGTGTGATTCAGAGAACAAACACCCAACAAACCTGTGTGTCCACATGAAAGAAATGCATTAGTCATTTTTTTGACAAGCCTCTTATTACAAATATCGTACAATGCACTATTTTGCTCATACACTATACAGTATTTATAACATAATAAACACACACCTCCAAGTCTTCAAATAGTTGGTTATCATCGTTTTCTTCATTGTTCTCATTGTCTCTTTTACTAGAAACAAGTCTCTTTCTGTGATTCTCTTGCTGCTGAAGGTCCTCCCTTAGGTCTGGAAGTACGGATAAGGAACTTCCATGAAAACTCTGGAATGAAGAATTCTTTTTGTATACTGGCTTCAGGAATTCATTTGAGTTAAGGGGTGTCACATGACCGCTTTCCTGAGGGTGTAAAGTCGAAAAACGGTCAGATAGATCCAGGGGCTTATCCAAAGAGGTGCTTTGGGAAGGTCCATTATTTTCCTTACTGCCGGATATATCACCACTAACATCTTGATCATTTTCAGCCTTTCTCCTTTTAGCACATCTGCTTCCGGTCTGCTTAGAAAGCTCATGATCAATAGTCTCCTTGGAGATCAAACTCTCATTTTTGCTGATAACGCCAATAATTGAATCACTAGGGCTGCGTTTTAAGGCAATCTGTCTGCTGCCTGAACAGCGGCTAATTACAGAATCCGTTTCTGTGCCGGGGCACACAGGGACCATCAGACTCACATCCTCTGCTTTTGCCTTCGATTTTTGTCCTGAGGCGTCGGTTGTTCTGTTGAAATAAGGAAACTTTAACTTACTCTTCGTACCAAGGAGAGCTGTAGAAGTACCAGTGTCTGTTTCGGTGTCATTTCCTATTCTTGCAGGGGCGACTCCAAATACTGGAGAAGCTTGCCGGGTTCCCCATTCCATTTCATGCAGATTACCCTGAGAATCCTCTGAGTAACTGGGGAAAACAAACCAAAAACGGAAATACAAGGTTAAAGAAAACAAAACTTTTTATAGTTACTAACACAATGGATATTTTTTCTTACTTTACCCATGAGACTAGTCTTGACATCCAAACAAAAGGCTATTTTCTCTCCATAACAGAGGTTGCCCCTATGCAACAACATTAAGACAGACTAGAAAAGAAAGATCCACTCCCTTGACTTGGTGTAAATAAGTATGTATGATCCCAGACGGTTGAAAGCCATCATGTTACATAAAATGTTCTATATATATTAGCATTATTGCAGTAGTTGATCCTCAAGGGAACCTGTGCCATATGTTACACTAAAGAAAAACCTATTAAACACATCCAATGTATAGCTACATGGTTAATAACTTACTCAAGCTCCACATGTCTTGGAGAGTGTTCTTCGTCATTGTGGAACCCCGGAACAGGTGCCGCATTGGTCCTTACATGGCTTAATACACTCTGGGATTGCTTGGGATAAAGACACACAGAAAAGTATTAAGGCATATGTCCCTGGGATAAACAGATTATTTGCATTTTAGGGGCTCAGAGTGTTTGAGTTCACGTTTAGTGAGTCAGATTTACCTATACTGACATCTGAATATAGGCTTAGCCAACATAATTGTACTCATTTATCAACTTTGGAAGGATGTTGGGCTTGGGTTGAACCTAGTGGGTACGGAGTATTTACCAACAAATATTTATAGACTATAAATAGAATTCAGGAGTCAAACATGTATTTAGCATCCAATGATTTTATATTACTTCACACATATTGTGCACCTGGAGTTTATTGATCCCTACAATTCAGTCCATGTGCTGAATGCTTGTTTATTTATCACTATGCTCCATAACATCTGGAAATCAGTAGACAACTTTTCTTATATAAGCTATTCATTCAGGGCAATGTGTGGCAGAGAAATATAGTCTTTTACTTACTGAATCCTCATGAGCATCAAGGCCTATAGTTTCTGCAACAACAGCTGCCAAATTAAACAGTGGTTTTTCTGTAGGAAAGTCCTCCACGTCATGTTTATCTGTGCAAACAAAGTGAAATAAGCATTGAAATCAGAAGTATAGGATGTACATTTAACAGCAGCTTCCTACTGGTTCACCCAACTCAGTATGGCCCAGAAATCCCGCCCAAAAAACAGAAATCGGTTTAAACAATGAGAAATTTGGGGAATTCCAATCCTCCAGCTAGAAACTGGTGAATTGAAATTAAAATCCCCTTTTATTTCTGGCTGGCACATAAGGGGTATTTTTTTTTATTACAGGTCATTTAACGAGGGGGGGTGAGACTGGAGGCATTTGGTCAGCCTCTGGACTCCGAGGGGAGGTTAATTGTACATTTGGCTGGCTCCCAGCTCCATTTATCATTAGGAAAGGCAGGGCTACTGCCCTGGCCCCCATCATTTTAAGGGTGTTTTGTTTTGTTTTTTTAATTGCCCGGGAAGGGAATTTATACTTTATATTTTGGGAGAACTTCAGATATTTTTGCTGGAGTCCTCCCAACACGAGTCTCTATCCTCCTCATAGGAGTTTGTATCCTGAAATTTCAGCACGAAAATTGGCCACAATGGCACAAAATTTGGCTTAATTCGATAGCACTTTGTTGCTTTGTGAGCAGCCCATGTTTAGGGGGGGGGGGGGGGGGTTCGAGAGTACCTGAGTCGACCATCAAGTGTAACTAATCACTGTCCCTACAGTACCACATTTCTTTGTACCACTGCTAAACTTAGTTAAAAGAGACAGCACAATTGTAATAGGCAGCATTCCGTTTACTCTTTGTATATTTACATGTTGTAAAATAAGTATACATACTAACAATTTAATGGAAAGTTGTAACTTTTTTGGTATTCTATTACAAACACTTTTATTGTAGCCCTGTAAAATATAATGTACATAGGTATTTTTTTTTATTATACCTTATTTTGTGAAATTGTAGCTACCTATCCACGGCTCAATTTCCGATGCGTTGCAAAATAAATATATAATAAGATATATTTCACAAAATATTTTGAAAGAACAGCCAAACAAAATACCATTTTCATAGAACAAGCCCCATGGATTTGGAGATGGATTGTTTTTATGTAAAAAGCCCTACTGATTTGACAGAAATAATATAACTATTGTTTGATATACATTGGTCACAGCTAGCATGCACTCACGTGTGATGGGAGACAATTCCAAATCGCACGTTTCAGCCACCAAAACCTCCTCTCCTTTTCTTTCTGGTACTTGAATAGAGGACTGCAGTCTATTCAATGAGCCTAAATTGATTAAAATAAAATAAAGTTTGTTCAAAGTACCGGTAAGTAAGTTTCGTGAACAAATGTGGAGATGCTTAATAATCTTGAAATCAAATGATTCCATGCATTTTGTGCTTAAGAAGCCAAACATTTTAGGCTTCATTACCGTTAAGAAAGGTGTCATCTCACCTTCCAATATAAGAGGTTGTGTAATTTAAGTTGAATGTAAAGTGCACAAAAGGAAAATCGGGAAAAAAAAAAAATCTGCGTATTATTTCTGATTTAGTATATTAGCATAAATTAAAAGAAATATGTATTTAATAGGGGTCTGTGGTGTGTCTGGTTTATCACATATGCCAACACAATGCACAATGTAAACAGGTGACTGAGTCCCTGTAAAAGCAGGTAAGAGGGTCCTAAGTCTCTTAGAAATGTGAGATAGAGGACGTAAACTCTTATAAATTTCTTATATAGAACGCCACTTCTACTGGTTTCATATCATTTGAATGGAACGTCTGCACAGTAGAATTGAAATGATTTCCCATAGTCTTTGCCAAAAAAACAAAGTGACAAATCATTTTACTGTGATGAGACTGTACAGAGACTTCTGTCACCCTGCAAAGAAAAAGTAGATGAGGCAGGGCATTTGCTTAGTATTAATTATTCAATGCCCAAATTTATATTCCATCATGGCTGATAGTTTGTAATATTTATAGACCAAGATAACCTTGGATGGAAAATGAAACTAAGCTTACCACACCTAGTTTTCTGCAAATTTGGATACACTTGACATGGGCAGGTTACAAAAAGAGTAGCCCAGTTACTGAGCAAGAATCTCAGTTCCAGGATTCAAACTGCCTCCAGCTTTCTTAAAAGGTATAGTAATTTATTTCAAGTATGCAGAGTTGGCTTCAACTTTTGATAATGTTTAGGAACACTAAGCCCAAACTCAACCTGATTTACCAACCAGGACTCTAAGAATCAATAGATGACAAGTTCATTGCGAGGTTCTTCAAGTAGTCTGAATAGTGCAAATTTCATGCACTTTTTTTTGTTATTTGGGTTAACAACCAAGAAAATATATGTAAACGGTGGCCAGCGCTACAAATAAAAAAATAATTCCAAAACACATTAGATTAATATTTGATATTTCTTTTAATTCACATCTAAAAAGTACATAATACAAAAACATACAAAAAATATTCTACTTAAAAACTACATAATTTATATTGTGTACCAGTGCCTATATACAGAGAATAAGCTCCTCATTACAAATAAACACAAACACAGTGTGTCTCTGAAAAGCAGCACTATTAGATAGAGTCCATATGTATTTATTGTTAGGGAGTCTAGTGTTCACAGGGGATAAAAAAAAATGTTTTAATAGTGTTTAAACTCACTTAATAGTTTTGGAGAGTAAATCTAACCTGGCCGGGAAACCAGTCAGCTAAACAGCAGCTTGTCGCCCAAGACAAAGTAGCACCATACGTAACTTTTTTCAAGTAGGTGCAAGAAGTGAATTTTATTCTAATGTGCTTGTAATTATTTATTTTTTTATTTGTAGCACTGTCCACTTTTATATATACTGTTTTCACCTTCATCACTATATCTTTATTCTTGTGAAGTTATAATCTCAACATTTAATATTTCTATACATGGTCTGGGGACCTCTTGAAGGATATGTCGCTTCACACCTGTTAAATTTAGGTTGGTACGGTTTATTTATTTTTTTGTATTTATTCTTCTGTTATTAAGCGCTGTACACTTGACTTCACTTTAACCAAGAAAATATAATTTTAAAGAGTTTATATTGGTGAAAAATAACTCTTGTCATGGCAACACTTGCCAAAAAAGGGTTGTGACTGTTTAATAAGAGCACATGCCATTTCCTCAGTCATATACTAATAAGACATCCAATCTAGCCCTTGGAATACATTACAATGCAAAACAAGAGGAAAAAATAGACACACTTTTCCACAGATTAAAGTAGCTTATTTGAATAGGAAATTTGTTTAGCACCTAAATATAACCAGGCTTTTCAGTAGGTCTACAGATAAATTGCATGTAACAAAAAAACAAAAAAACATTCATATTTCCAAATGATCTTCGCACCTTGACTGTCAGTTCATTATTTTGAAACATATCACTTTAGTCAGTTGATGGTATGTGTCTTAGTTTGTCCATTAACCAAATATTTCAATCCCAATCTTGTGATTACTAAACTTTGTACACACGTTTTGCATCTTTAAACCCTGGAAAAGTTAAATTAAGGGCTCTTTGAATTTTCTTAAACATCATTGATTTAACTCCAACCCACTGATATTCTGGTTTCTTAATCCTTCAATAAAAACTAGCACCAGTCTAGTAGAGGGGGGGGGGGGGGGGGGGGGGGGGGAACCTACCTACTACGAACATATTAATTTTGTGTTAAATTCTCGGTGACAAATTAGGTTTTCCTGATTTAACATTAGTAAATGTTACATTTCGTTATAATCCTGTTTGGATATGCTTTGTTTTTTTTCAGCAGCAAACCTTTTTTAGAAGATACAGCCCAGCCAACACAACTTTACTTGGGAGTAAATTTCTCATCTTAAATTTTTATTTCTTTCCCAGAAGGGTCTGTCTAGTGCCCAAAATGCATCTTCCAAATATTAATGCATTTTAATGTGCTTTCAAAGTACTTTAAAACATGTCTTACATTTTGCATTGCTTAAAATATAAAATACTTACAGCTATAAGAAATTGTGAAATTACAGCAGTTTTCAAGAAACAAGGACTGCTCTCACTAGCTGAGTTAAAGTAATTTCCTTTTTTTTCTGCAGGAACCAATGAGAATAATGCCCTTCAAATGAATGGAATATCCTGTCTCTTTAGTTATGTCATCAGACAATGTGTTGCACTGTTAAGAGATCCTACTGTGTACAAGAGCAAGGTCACTCATAGGCCACTCAATTGACTCAATTTGAGGAAGACAGGAAGTGACTATATGAAACTTTATATCCTCAGTGTCTATAGAATCTGCAGTAAACATGCAGAGTAATCACTGGGGAGGGCTTGGATCAAATACAAAAAATGTGATTTATGCAGAATGCCTGCATCAAATCACACAGGGATAAAAGCCTGTGCATTATACAAGCAGTGATCCTCATTTGCACCAAAGTGAGTTTGGGGACTAGACTGTCCCTTTAAAGGAGATCACGCTGTCACCTGTACAATTGGTTATATAGACAGCCATCATTTAAACCGACCTCCAATACATGTGCCTATAAATGTCACAAGGGATCAACTCACCATTAGTGGATTCAGAAGTCCTCTTTTGTTGTGGATGTTCTGTGTATCGGATGTGCCGGTTCTCCTTCTTTCTCCTCATTCGGCTGACCATGGACAGCGGAAAAGAACCAACAGGGGAATCAGGAATTATACCATCCTCACAGTCTCCTGGATCGGTTGTCTTTTGCCCCTGATTTGAAATCTGACTGGACCTTGATATATAAAAATAAATAAAAGGGAAACTGTTAAATACACAAAACATATTTCAATATAAAGGAATATATATAGTGTGCTCAGTAACCTTGTTTCCAGTTTTTTAAGGTGGGCCCTAAAATACTGAGTTAATGTAAGCTACCGCCTGGTTAACAAGTTAGTACAAATATGTTTTTTTATGTACACTTGTTAAAGAGTATAACAATATAAAAATATCATGAAAGTATAGTTGTTTAATCACTGCTGCACTCTAAAATGTTACCATTACACAATAACCCAACATCCAAAGATTAAGCATCAGATTATAAAACAAACTATAAAAAGGTGTATTTGAAGCAATATGTGCTTTTTGCCAAATGAGCACAGAAAGTTATCATTCCCCATAATTTGCATTGTAGAATGAGTTTCTTGAAGGGTTTTTTTCCCTATCATAAATTGCCCAAATGCTTTACCACAAACGGGATCATGGTCATGTATTGATTGAGCTATGATATCCAATATATACTTCTTCACACTTCTATAATCTGGAATAACATCTTGAATGGTTATTGGGGCAGGTGTTGCTTATCTGACCTCCGTTTGTGAACTACTTTACTAGGTGACCTGAGGATTCAAGGCAAAACATTGTCCAACTAAACTCAATAGCAATAAGCACGGTACATTTTTCATTAAACAAACAAAAACTTGTCATGTAAACTACTCTAGAAGGCTCTGTTTGACAGTCCCACTTTAAACTACGCATCACATGTCCCAAGGGAATTCCAAAAATGTATGGTATCTTGTTTAACATCTTCAGCCCCTTACTTGCTTTATTAATAGGCTTAGTTGAAGATTATTTTTAGATCAATAAAACATAAAAGAAGGCTTGAAAAAGCCTAAGATTGTATGCAGCGTTACCTACCCTTTACAGGCCTGATATAGAGAAATAAAAATGTAATAAAGGCACAATATAAATATGTCTCTTAGTGGTTATATGTGGTGGTGCAAGTTATTGAAATGCATAAACAATAATTATAGTAATAAGAATAAAATGTTGCCTTTACAGACTGATATTTTTGTATTTGCAAAAATCAGAAAAAAAGTTAATTAAAAGCATGGCACTCACTCAGATGTCTGCTTTTCTTGAAGCTGTTCTGCGAGCCGTTTATTTTCATCCTGAAGAGTGTTTTTTTCATTCACTGAGGCAAAACATCAACAACCATGTTTAAAATAAACACAAAGGCCCAATTTAAAAATGGTCACGCTGTAAAGCATGCATATGTCAGATGTGTAGCACTCCTGTGCGTAAATAAAACATTTGGCACCGTGTAACTACCAGGGAATGCATTAACACTATAAATATTGCTTCACTGGGACTGGAACATACAAATTAGAGACAAATAACGTGCATGAAACCAAAATGCTGGCTCATTAATTGATGGATTTCTGTAGTAGGCTTAACACACAACCATACAAGTTGACTGTTTCAGCTGAAAAGACAAAAATAGCTAAAAAAATTAAATAAAAAAACTTTGCAATAGATTTTTCAGTGGCCGAGCTGACCAGGAATAAAGTTAACTTACATGGACATGTTGCAGATTTGCCTTTAGGAGTACAGCAGCTTAGATTTTAACCAGTCAACAGACCAACACAAGTGCTCACACGATATGAGGTTGCTACTTATAATGTCAATTAATAATCTTGCATGGAAGCTGCAATTGTAGCCCGGGAGACAAATGACACCTGTATATTTGTCATGCTCCTGGGCAGATCGCGAGTCACACCGCTGTGCTGTGGAATGCTAAGAAAAAAAACACTCACTAAGCTCAGTGATGAGTTTCAGGTTTTGCTGCCTAATATTTTCAAATTCCTGCTGCTTCTTCCTCATGTGTTCCTCCGTCACTGCACACCGGTCACACAGTCCGGCACGTAGTCTAGTGGGCAGAGGAGAACACAATCATTGCACTGCCCTTGTAAGGTTTAGAATCCATACATTTCACCAGTGTAAACATGAATCATAGATATGTTAGACTGACAACCATGGAACACACCTAATTTATGGAGCATTATGTGCACTGAAATGATATAAAAAAAGTCTAATAATTCCTGAAATTCAAAAGGATATTTTACTTCTTGACGACACAAGGCCTGTGTCTACATACACTTGGTGACAAAGGACACATATACGTCACACGTTTAAATGAGCTTCGGAAGTGATCAACAATGGCTTCTGTCACTGAGTGGGTGTTGATATGATACAATCAGAAACACGGAGATCGGATGGTGGGGTACAGTGTGATCACTTTCCGGAGCAGTCGTATTTGGCATATTGAAAGGGAGCATGGCTTTCAAAGATGGCGCTGATCTACTGTGGGCAAGAACGATCACTGATCTGGGGGTGACTGCTGACTGTCTCGAAAGGCAAAGACATTTTAGTTAGCCTTAGGGCAAGGGTAAGGGCTACAATGTCACTAAAGGTTTTCTGGAAAGAAAATGGTAAACACTGGGTAATTCTAAACTTAGGAAAAATATGCCTTTTTTTAAATTAGCAGTTATACATTTGTAAATGACTTTTCAAGTTAAAGTTGGAAAAAGCATTTTTAAATTTTCCATCATATTTTTTTTATTTTTTTTTTAATAGTAAATTATTTATGATATAATCAAAATAATGGTGTCTTTAGAAAGCACTTCTTATCCTGAAAAAAAAAAGCAATACATCATTTGTGTGGGTACAAGATACAACACAAACACTGCTGATAAAGATTCCAATAAGCTGTGTCACCAAGGGCTTAAGAGGAAGTTTTTTTTTAGCCAAATGCAACTTTTCTACCATTGTAGTTTCACTTACCGGTCTTCTAAGACCTTTATGGTATCATGAAGCACCTTTTGCTGTTCTCGGAGCTGCTGGTTCTTAGCATAAAATTCTTCTAATCGTTGGGCATCCCTTAACGAAGAAATGTTTTTTTATTAATAATAATATATTGGACTGCAGGTTATCCTTCACATATATAATAAAACAGTTATAAAGGTAGGTAACTGACGTTAGTGAATAGCACCCAACATACACTTAAAACCAAAAAATTCAAATAAGTCATAAGTAATTGTTTACATGTAAGACAATGGATTACTGCCAGCATATGCTACAGCAATAGGCCAAGTACAATTAAAGTAGAGAGAAGCTGACATTTTTAAATATATATTTTGTTAATTAGTTTAGTATTCTTTTAGGGACTATTATTTTATGTCTAAAATTGTACATAAAGTTGGACTGGAAGCAGGTTGATTCTAAGTGTTTGGGGGGGGGGGGGGGGGAAGAAAACAAACAAACACAAAAAAACTGATGCAGGCATATGTAATATAGAGTACCACTGCAACAATACAACATAAAAATATTGGAGATTTAGTCACAATATATGACCATATTTTGCTTAGCCCACCACTATACCAAAGCACTCCCAACTTGGCAAGTGCCATCTCTATATCTTACTATATATTGTGACTAAATCTCCAATATTTCTTCCTCTGAGCTAGGTGCTTTTAATATAATTTAAAATAATTAACCATTTTAAAAAAATCACTTTAAGATAATATGTTGTATGGTTGCACACTGACTATGCATTGCATTATGAACCCTTACAAACACCTTCAAAATACCCATTTTGTTTACACAATTAGGTAAAGTGTAAACTTACCACAAGGATACATAGATAATTAAAGGCCACCCTTGATCTACCTGCTATCTACCTTCTCCCCCTCGCTTCAATATTCCCATTAATTTAAAAGACATATCCTTAATTCCTATGTTATTATAACCTCACTATCCCATATTATTGGCCCCCTGTCGCTGAGGACAACCCACTCACACACACAACCCGTCCACCTGGCACTGACCCCAGTTCCTAAACCCCTGATTTTACATTGGTCTGCCCCTGCTTCCAAGGGGCACCCATTCTATTAAGAGTTGTATCCAAAGTTAATAAGCCCCACCTCGTTCCCCCCTATTTGTCTTCTGAACAGAATTAATCGGTTGAAATAAATAAAAACGGATTTAAAAAAAAAAAAAAAAAAAGCCTGGAGAACATCACTATATTAAATGTGATTTTAGAAATATTAAAAAACATATTCTATCAAATGATAAAAATCTATGATAAAACAGACAGAAAAATGAGCCATCACTGAAGATTCTTATTCCTAATATAAATATAACAAAAATAAATAGTCTCTGCACTATGTTTAAGATATGAACCGTGAGAAAGTTAGCAAAAAGCATGTTCAAAATGATATCTGTGAGCTGCTTCATGTAAGATGACTGACAGTCTGGCTCCATGCTGCATTGGCAGCCATGGTCTGTGACCCAGGCTCTCAGAGATCATTAGATTCAATGGGAAACCTTGGAAAAACATAAGGCGTTCATTGTCACACTGGTTATCAGCTCTGAAATATTAAACCTCAGGTATTCAGTGAGGGTCACGGAGAACAAGAATGCCTATATACAGTTATTGTATCTACAATGGGGCGCTTGTCAAGAGATTCCAGCAAACAATAATTAAGGCATTTGGTGTGGTATGCATTAAATCTCAATTGAAGCTCTCTGAGAATATTCCTCTCACACAAACACTACAGCTAAGAAGATATAAAAAAAAAAAAAACACATGTTATGGTGTGAAAAGGTAATGCAGGAAAGGAAATACTTTAATACAGCAGGTTTACACCATCAAAACATTTCACATTTTCAGGTTAAACATTCTTTTACAAATTATATAGCCTTGAGACGACATACACTTATTTCTCCAACACGCAAAATATTTATACATAAGGGTTTAACTGCATCTTAAGTATAGTCTACTTATAACAACCAAATGGGGCATTCATGTAGAGACATCATTGTTTGACACCAACATTTTCTTTTTTGTTTTTATCATTATTTGCACAATTTAAGTAGCAGTTCTGCTCATTGAATGAAAGAAATGTTTATTATTACACCTTTTTAAGTCTAATGTTTTGGCAGCAACATGAATGGATGTGAGAGATGAGCTTAGATACTTGCCACAGTTAATCATAATTATATCTTTGCCACATCATCTAGCTAAAAACTTACAAGCATCTTTGTTTCTTCACTTTGTTGATCTTCAATAGTAGCTCTGAAAGAGAAATAGAAGCTTTTGAGTTAATGATTTGCTCGCTCCCTACAAACATACATTCTATGTCTGTACCACAACATGTTGTAAGACGTTTGTTGCAGTAATTTTTAAAATAGGAATGGTTTGTGGTTTTGGAAGCTTGTACACAATTTTATAAAATACATTTTGATCATTTGATTTTTACATCAACTAGACAGTGACAGCATGTCTGACCTTTCTGCAAACCATCCACTTGTGTCTAGTAACAGAGTGGGATGCATCATGCCTTGTAGTTAAAGATAGTCTGTCTACCTGCATGCCACATTCTGTGTCCTGATATGCAAATTACCTATTTTCAAAGGGAAATGGGTAATATGAATATTCAGTCACAAGTGAGGTCATAATGTACACACATGTAAAACACACTCTTCTCTTAATGTATGTATTTAATTGCAAAGCTGCCAATACAATGCATACATTTTTATTCTCTACATTTACAGTGCAAACAAGTTTAGGTGATAGAAACATAGAAAGTGTCGGCAGATAAGAACCATTCGGTCCATCTAGTCTGGCCAATTTTTTTTTTTAGTACTTTTATTAGTCCCCCGTTCCCGGTCTTATAGCTAGGATAGCCTTGTGTCTATCCCACGCATGCTTAAAATCCTTGACTGTGTTTACCTCGACCACTTCTGCTGGAAGGCTATTCCATACATCCACTACCCTCTCAGTAAAGTAATACTTCCTGATATTACTTTTAAATCGTTGCCCCTCTAATTTAAGACTATGTCCTCTAGTTGTGGTAGTTTTTCTTCTTTTAAATATACTCTCTTCCTTTACTGTGTTGATTCTCTTTATGTATTTAAATGTTTCTATCATATCCCCCCTGTTACGTCTTTCCTCCAAGCTATACAATGATGGAGTCCCTTTAATGATGCACTTTATTGTAGTTTCTCTTCCGGCCATAAAATCCAAATTATCAGACCAAAATCTACAGACATCGAAAATGAATGAACATTAACTTTAAACCTACTAATAGCTACTGATTTCTGTTGAAGAATTAGATGTGACCACAAGTGCAGTACTGAAACAGAACCCCCAGAAGATGTTTTGTGACTAAACATTAATGCATGTTCTACACCAGCATGGGACTGTTCTTCTCAGCCACTTCATCTGCGCTGTCAGGCACACCATAGAAGGAGTTAGGGGGTGCAGGTTAGTTTTAGTGTTACTATTAGGGTCTGGGATTCATATCAGGTTTAGTTTTACAGTTAGTATTAGGGTTTGGGGGGGGGGGTCATTTTTGGGTTGTGGGGGTTACTTTATTAGAGGAGGTTAGTATTTTTTGGCGCTCATTGCTGAAACGGCAGAGATGAACAGTCCTAGACACGTTCCAGACAACTTATCTTCTTATAGGAAAGGTTTAAAATTCAATACATCACTACAAATTCAGCAGTGTTCTCTTTAACCCTTCTGTTGTGTAGTGCTGCTGCTTGCTGAGGCATGCTATGTAATAAATTGTCAGTGAGAACGGACAATAGCACTTCCATACTACATTGTAACACCCAATTACATTCTGTCTGGGGGTTGCCAGAAAATTACAATTATTTTTAATGATGCTATATTAAAAATGTTTTTACAGATAGCAAATTGTTTTATGGATAGTCAAACCCATTAAGCCAACAACAGTAGATTATTGATCGGATTTGCAACCTTGCAGAAGAGTATCAATCTAGAGTGAAGAAAGAAAACTGGACCAATAAATGCTTATTAAAGCAGATACTTTAAAATAAATATGCATTTATTTCTTCTAGAACTTTGATTTGTTTGTTTTTGCAATACTGTCTGCCCCAGCTCACAGCAGCTGTGAAGAACACAAAACGTGAGGCAGTTACCAAGTAAAAAAAAAAGCTGGTCATTTACCGATCTAATGCACCGTCTACCTAACCTAAGTTCAGTAGAAATTATTTTATTTTTAATCATTTTATAAGAATTTCATTTCTTTTTACTAACATAAATATTACTGATGGTTGCCAACTCTGATCCTGTTTAGACTTGGCCTCAGGTTACATGTACCTGCTGCTTGCGGCCTATCTTCCCAGGAAGAACCCTGACCTGGCTTGTTGGTCTCACACAATCTTACTGGTCTTGCAGTTACATACCTGTACCCATTTAATTAAAAGTGCAGGGTAAATTGTTCAATGTTCACACAGCAAACTGAAATAATGTACAGAATCTGTGGGCAACAGTTTCTAGTGGTGACTGCACCTTTTGGGCCAGATTTATCAAGGCAAAAAAAAAAGTGCTATTTTAAAAAAGTGCTACATTTGTAGCAAACTGCTATAGAATTCCATTGGTTTCCATGGTTATTACTACTTTTCCTGAAATAGCACCAGTTTTGTCTTGATAAATAAGGACCTTTGTGTGTATTAATGGACCAATAAATGCAACTACTGTGCACATATTTGGAATTCCAGATTGAGACTCTGTATTTCCGATAAAGAATCACTCCAGCAATATAATATGCCAGTAATACCATAAACACAGTTTCCAAATCAATTTTAAAGGGGTGAACTTTCAGTAAATGTTACAGTAAGGCCTGTGTGGTGGTTAGTAATGATTAATAGCAAGGCCCTTTAAAAAAAAAAAAAAAAAAATGCGCTTGCTGGCTGAGACGGAGGTGAGAAGGGATCGGAAGATCCCCCCCCTCACCTTCCCTTTGCCGGCAGGCAGCACAGGGAGCCGAACAGGCAGCACAGAGAAACCTCCGTGCTGCCTGTTCGGCTTCCCGTGCAGTGTGACACGGAAGTGCCGACAGTCACGTGACCGGCGCGCTGACGTCATACACGCTCCAGGTCACGTGACCTGTCGGCACAACCGCCTGGGAGCCGAACAGGCAGCATGGAGGAGACCATGCTGCCTGCCACTAGCCAACAGGGAAAAAGGTAAGTGCTGGGGAGATGGGGGGATTTGGGCACATTGGGTGGGGCTTATTAAATGACAACACTGGCATATTATTGGGCAAAATGGCTGGGGAATATTAAATGGCAAATAACACTGGCATATTATTGGGCAAATTAGCAGGGGCATATTAAATGGCAAAACACTGGCATATTATTGGGCAAATTGTCAGGGGCATATTAAATGACAAATAACACTGGAATTTTATTGGGCAAATTGTCAGGGGCATAATAAATGGCAAATAACACTGGCATTTTATTGGGCAAATTGTCAGAGGCATATTAAATGGCAAATAACACTGGCATATTGGGCAAATTGGCTGGAGCATATTAAATGGCAGAATAACACTGGCATATTATTGGGCAAACTGGCTGGGGAATATTAATGGCAAATTATACTGCCATAATATTGGGCAAATTGGCTGGGGCATATTCAATGGCAAATACTGGCATATTATTGGGGAAATTGGCTGTGACTTATTAATTACAAATGATACTGGCATATTATTGGGCAAATTGGGTGTGACTTATTAATGGCAAATTATACTGGCATATTATTGGGCAAATTAGCTGGGGAATATTAATGGCAAATAATATTGGCAATGTGTATATAATGGGGTGATGGAGGCATGTAAATTGGGTGATGGGGCATGTCCTTGGTGTGCAACGTGGGTTATGGGTCATGTCGTGGGTGTGCATTGTGGGTAGGGGGGGTGCCCAAAATTTGTCTGCCTAGGGCAGCACAAAACTAAGATACACCACTGCCTCTACCACTTCTGCTGGAAGGCTATTCCATACATCCACTACCCTCTCAGTAAAGTAATACTTCCTGATATTACTTTTAAATCGTTGCCCCTCTAATTTAAGACTATGTCCTCTAGTTGTGGTAGTTTTTCTTCTTTTAAATATACTCTCTTGCTTTACTGTGTTGATTCCCTTTATTAGGGCTCACATGGCATAATATCCAACTACAGATCACATCCAAGTCATAATCTGAATCTACAAGTAGAGGGCTGTTCTGAGAAGAGTTGCCAGTGAGGTACATAGGAAAACTTAGTGTGGTGAACATGGTCATGTTTTCTTTTGCATAGTGGGCCAGTCATTTCAATAGGCTGTGCTGCACTTCTTTCATCTTCAATGCACAATGGAATGCTGGGATGAATCACTTCAACTAAGGAAATAACAGCATCTGAGTGGCTGCTAGACATAGCCTTTTTATTGTTTAAAGGAAAACTAATTAGTTTTCACTTGTGCTTCTAACATAGAAGCACAAGAGGAAATTAAGTGCCCCTACTACATACCATACCGGAGATTGAATGTCAGCACCACTGCGCAAATCAGCCAAGTGCATTTTTCAGTGGGAATGAAATAGGGACTGCAGGATCTTCTTTTCAGAAGCTGCAATGCTTCCCTGGGAAGCAGGCAGCCCGGTCTGATCAGCTACCATCTATCCCTGACAGGGACCCTCGTTTTTAAACAGTATCAGCTGAGGGGGCCTGAATTAGGTCCACCTGCTGATTCAGAGTGAAAAAAGAGGGTGTCTATCTTTGCACTGGCAGAGAGAGACAGCTCCATGCAGACCCGGATCAGATGAGTGGAAACGATCGCGCTCTAATTGGACGTGCAAGCGTTGACACTGTCAACATGCGCCAGCCTCATGAGGCAGAGCTGACATTAAAGAAGAGCTAAGTCATTGAATCATAAAATGTGCCGACAAATAACCGGTTGGCCCATCAAGTCTGCCCAAACAAGTCAATTTGATTGGGTTAGCCAGCAAGCATTAAGTCAAACTCACCAATGAAAAACCAAACATGGTGAGGTCAGAAATACAAATCGCAGTAAAAAACAGGTCTCGCTCAACTCCCTTAAAATATATAGTGGTGCTTTTGGAACCAGAAAGAACATCCCAAAATTAGAAAAATGATACCATTCAAAGTAGCACTGAGCTATTGAAAAAGAACACCCCAAAATATTAAAGTAATTATTTTTCTAACTAATAATATTTTAGGGTTTTATTTTCAATTGCTCAGAGTGCTACAACAGGTTTCTTTTTACTTCTATTTTTGGTTTGTCAAACTCACCAATGACAGACTACCCAACAAAAAGGAGACATCATGTTTATTTAAACTTAAAATGCCACCTTATTGTCTTGTATGTGACTGACTTTTCCCACATGATGATATTAAAACCACCAGACTCCGGAGTTAGTTTTGTTGAATCACTTCTTATTTTGGGAGCAAAGGGTCTCCGAGAGATGAATTGCATCTGTAATCCTGCTCCAC
Organism: Pelodytes ibericus; assembly: GCA_036172795.1. Classification (NCBI taxonomy): domain Eukaryota; kingdom Metazoa; phylum Chordata; class Amphibia; order Anura; family Pelodytidae; genus Pelodytes; species Pelodytes ibericus. Next base: position 70,734,493 of record CM069859.1, read on the forward strand.
ACCCACAAGAAGGAATGAATATGCACATGTATACAGGTAGGAACAGGAGTCCAGCTGTGCACACCTATTTATGACTGGAATATTGGGAGTGTAAAATTTAGTTTGGAAAGGAAAGCCCTTAATGGGCCTGTCTGGCGCCAAATATGCATGTTAATGCATATTAAAGAACATTAAACAGTACTTTTCCCTGCATATTTTACATTACCTAAAATATGAAAATCTTACACTGTGAAATTACAGCAGTTTGCAAGAAACCAGGACTTGCCATCCTAGGTGAGTAAAAGTCAATTTTCCTCAAATTAGGTTTACGCTGCAGGAACCAATGAGAATAATTCCATTCAAATGAATGGAGTATCCTGTTTCTCTAGTGATGTCATCAGACAATATGTTGCACTGTTAAGAGATCCAATGTGTACAAGAGCAAGGTCACTTAGGTTCCACACAATGTATTCTATTCCTCCAGCAGAGGAAGTGTCTAATTTGTGCAACACTACCTGTAGGATAGGATAAAGGGGAGGGCTTGAGAAGAATATAAACAATGTGATTTATGGAGAATGCCCTGCATCCGTGACAGTGTTCTTGGACCTAATTGGAGGTATGTTAGTCATGTGATCGCTACGATAAATGAATCACATCGATCACATGCACAAGTCAATTTTTTTTCCCTCCAAGTCACTCTCTGTACCTCACATGCATGTGAGGTAATAGCAACAGTTCCTGTAAAAAATTTAATTCTCATACATTCCCAGTACTTCACATGCTGATTGTGATGTACAGAGAGTGATTTAAAAGTGGTTAAAAGTTAACCCTTCCCAGCCCTTGCTGATCACAGTTGCTTACTGTGATCAGTTTCCTTCCTATTTTATGGCCCTCGTTTTCTTTTTTTGCAATTTTAGTTTTTTCTCTAAATACATTATATTATTTTAATATATTAATTTAAATTACCGTTAACCTCTGCATGCCCATGCAGTGGTTCTGATTGCTGTGACAAGTACATTGTACATTGTTTTATTTCCGAGGGGTTCTTGGGTATGGGTTTCTTTTAATTAGCTATTTATTTGGAATAAGTGGGTCAATGTTAGGGTTGTACTAGTTGTGTACAATATTATTGGGAAAATAGTGAAAAAAAAAACATCAGTATATGGTATCCAAAGAAAGCTCTTCAACTGCCTTTAAAAAAACAACATAACGTGTATAGGCGAGTTAAATGAAAAAGAGGAAAACTACATTTAAACGTTGATAAAGGAAACCTCGCCTCTGATCATAGGACCAGGTATTTTCATGGGCCAAAGAGGGGCACAGACAGATTAAAAAATAGGAAATTTCAAATAAAAACTGCGGGCTTAAGTAAAAGGTAATAATTGTTAAGCCCCTTAACAGTTTCACTTCTCAAACAGTGGTATTTTCTATAAACAGCAATTAAACGGAAGTTAGCCTAAATATTTAATTTTAAAAATATTTTTTTACTTTGCCAAATAAGGAAACAGAAAAAAGGACAATCAAGCAGTAGAGTATCTTCAATGCTTTACAATGTCATACAGAAAATGTCTGATTACACCACTTTAAGTTAAATGCTAATTTTCCATCCGAGCCAGACAAAAAAAACAGCTGATTTAGACATTATCCTGACATTCTTTTTACACTTTTCAATGAACTTAAGCCATTCTTTAGACTGCACTCAGCAAATTGAAACATCCAGGTCAAATGAACTGAAATTAATTATGACTCCAGACAAGGTGTAGAGAAAAAATCCTGCACAAAATAAAAATGTGTAAATGTGTATTTTGCCTCTGCAGAACTGATATATTGCAAACAGTTAACTGCTTTGTTCAAGTGTCACCTGTGTTTCAGGGCAAAATAGAAGTGTTATGAATAGTCCACATGACGTTTAATGGCATAAACTGGACTCCTTAATGTCCCACAACTACTAAAAGCCCTCAACTCCCATGTGTTTTATTAACGTACACTTCTTGGAATAATGTCAAATGAATAGCATGACTTCACAAAACCAAGGAGACAGGGAGTCATAGAGCCATATACAAGTTACTGCTTGCTCCTATTTGAGTGTTATATACAGTGCACCATGAATTTCCCTTTTTTATGGACTCCTAAAAAAAAAAAACTAGATAACTTATTAAAGTTCAAATATTGACACTGGTAAAAGTATAATATTGGGTAGAGATGTGGATTGAAATTAATTCACTCCCACTTGCTCAACCAAAGGAACATTTCAGTAAAGGGGGAAATAATACATGTGTGCTGAGGTCTCCTAAAAGTGCACAAAAGGAGTTATTCTGTAATATACATTACACAAGCATTCCATACATTGTGTGCATAAAATCTCATTACAGTGGTTCCAGTCCTTCAGAACTTTGACAGCCCATTGTATTTAAATTAGCATTGGGTTTCTTGTAGGACTGATTTGGGATCCACATTGTGGAAAACCAAACCTCAGTAACTTAGGAATAAGAGCAAGTATATTTTTATGGAAAAAAAAGATGTTACAAATATAACTGTGGTCAACCACTGAAAAAAAGATCCAGTTATGCAAATTAATGAGAAAAAAAAACCTTTAAAGGGAATAATCCTCACTTATATCAAAATAGGTCCAAAAGCCTTATTATTGTACTTTCTACACAAAATAAAACATTTATTCTAGTGAAAATTGTAAACGAAAAGAGATACTTCATGCCAGTTAGATTGCATTCAGGAAGTGCCAGATTGGACTAAAATGTATCTCTTTAAGTGCATCATCAACACCCTCAGACATCTACAAGCACAGAAACGTAAGATCTCATATAAAGGAGGTACTCTACCTTGCAATTCTTTATCATGGCATTCCTTAAGTTTGGACCACAGCTCCTTGAAAAGGTCACCCGCAGGAAGGCTTTCAGTTGAGCTCGGGCTCCCGCAGCCGCTTCCCGAGATGTTCATATTGAAGGAAGCGGCGATCAATTACTTAATGTTTCGCTTTTCAAATCACATAGCGGTGTGCGCTTTACTGTAGATAATAGAATCCTGAAATGACACAGTATTGCACCTCACAATAAGATAGACTGATAGCCATTTGTGTTATAATCGTGTAGAATAGTCTGACAAATGAACATAACAAATGGAAAAAAAATAAAAGATGGTAAATGTAAAAACTGGAGTGCACTTAGGTAAAACAAAATGAATGTTCCTGAATAAAGTAATCACATCCCACATGACATTTTATACATTGAGTTGGAGAAAAGAATATCGTATCATTAAATCGGAAGTTCTAAAACAGAAAAAAAGTCGGCAAATAAACATATTGGTTTTACATATTGTTTTTCCCGCGGACACGGGCTGTTTCATTTCATAAGCTGGAGGACTCAAACTTTGTGTGTCGCACGCCTGGTGACGTCACGGGGAGGAGCCTAGAGAGGAAGCCAGCCCCAGTATATATTTATATTGGTAAATGAGTGTGCACCGTTTGCTTTGGATGGCGGTCTGCTGCGAATCTATCGGCTTCATCAGACTATCATAATCGTTCTACACTATCATAATCGTCTAGTTGACTCAGAGTACCAAAGCAGGTCTAACAATGGATTCAATCTACCAAAGCAAATCTGTCAGTTGTATAATATTACAACAGTTCTATCAGTCTATCCTAGCAGTACTATCCGTTGTATCAGTCTATCCTAGCAGTACTATCAGTTGTATCAGTCTATCCTAGCAGTACTATCCGTTGTATCAGTCTATCCTAGCAGTACTATCCGTTGTATCAGTCTATCCTAGCAGTACTATCAGTTGTATCAGACTATCCTAGCAGTACTATCAGTTGTATCAGACTATCCTAGCAGTACTATCCGTTGTATCAGTCTATCCTAGCAGTACTATCAGTTGTATCAGTCTATCCTAGCAGTACTATCAGTTGTATCAGTCTATCCTAGCAGTACTATCAGTTGTATCAGACTATCCTAGCAGTACTATCAGTTGTATCAGACTATCCTAGCAGTACTATCCGTTGTATCAGTCTATCCTAGCAGTACTATCAGTTGTATCAGTCTATCCTAGCAGTACTATCAGTTGTATCAGTCTATCCTAGCAGTACTATCCGTTGTATCAGTCTATCCTAGCAGTACTATCAGTTGTATCAGACTATCCTAGCAGTACTATCAGTTGTATCAGACTATCCTAGCAGTACTATCCGTTGTATCAGTCTATCCTAGCAGTACTATCCGTTGTATCAGTCTATCCTAGCAGTACTATCAGTTGTATCAGACTATCCTAGCAGTACTATCAGTTGTATCAGACTATCCTAGCAGTACTATCCGTTGTATCAGTCTATCCTAGCAGTACTATCAGTTGTATCAGACTATCCTAGCAGTACTATCCGTTGTATCAGTCTATCCTAGCAGTACTATCCGTTGTATCAGTCTATCCTAGCAGTACTATCAGTTGTATCAGACTATCCTAGCAGTACTATCAGTTGTATCAGACTATCCTAGCAGTACTATCCGTTGTATCAGTCTATCCTAGCAGTACTATCAGTTGTATCAGTCTATCCTAGCAGTACTATCAGTTGTATCAGTCTATCCTAGCAGTACTATCAGTTGTATCAGACTATCCTAGCAGTACTATCAGTTGTATCAGACTATCCTAGCAGTACTATCCGTTGTATCAGTCTATCCTAGCAGTACTATCAGTTGTATCAGTCTATCCTAGCAGTACTATCAGTTGTATCAGTCTATCCTAGCAGTACTATCCGTTGTATCAGTCTATCCTAGCAGTACTATCAGTTGTATCAGACTATCCTAGCAGTACTATCAGTTGTATCAGACTATCCTAGCAGTACTATCCGTTGTATCAGTCTATCCTAGCAGTACTATCAGTTGTATCAGTCTATCCTAGCAGTACTATCAGTTGTATCAGTCTATCCTAGCAGTACTATCAGTTGTATCAGACTATCCTAGCAGTACTATCAGTTGTATCAGACTATCCTAGCAGTACTATCCGTTGTATCAGTCTATCCTAGCAGTACTATCAGTTGTATCAGTCTATCCTAGCAGTACTATCAGTTGGATCAGTCTATCCTAGCAGTACTATCAGTTGTATCAGTCTATCATAGCAGTACTATCCGTTGTATCAGTCTATCATAGCAGTACTATCCGTTGTATCAGTCTATCATAGCAGTACTATCAGTTGGATCAGTCTATCCTAGCAGTACTATCAGTTGTATCAGTCTGTCATAGCAGTACTATCCGTTGTATCAGTCTATCCTAGCAGTACTATCAGTTGTATCAGACTATCCTAGCAGTACTATCCGTTGTATCAGTCTATCCTAGCAGTACTATCCGTTGTATCAGTCTATCCTAGCAGTACTATCAGTTGTATCAGACTATCCTAGCAGTACTATCAGTTGTATCAGACTATCCTAGCAGTACTATCCGTTGTATCAGTCTATCCTAGCAGTACTATCAGTTGTATCAGTCTATCCTAGCAGTACTATCAGTTGTATCAGTCTATCCTAGCAGTACTATCAGTTGTATCAGACTATCCTAGCAGTACTATCAGTTGTATCAGACTATCCTAGCAGTACTATCCGTTGTATCAGTCTATCCTAGCAGTACTATCAGTTGTATCAGTCTATCCTAGCAGTACTATCAGTTGGATCAGTCTATCCTAGCAGTACTATCAGTTGTATCAGTCTATCATAGCAGTACTATCCGTTGTATCAGTCTATCATAGCAGTACTATCCGTTGTATCAGTCTATCATAGCAGTACTATCAGTTGGATCAGTCTATCCTAGCAGTACTATCAGTTGTATCAGTCTGTCATAGCAGTACTATCCGTTGTATCAGTCTATCATAGCAGTACTATCCGTTGTATCAGACTATCCTAGCAGTACTATCAGTTGTAGCAGTCTATCTTAGCAGTACTATCAGTTGTATCAGTCTATCATAGCAGTACTATCAGTTGTAGCAGTTCTATAATTTGAACCAGCCCACCGCATTATACATTTATAATCCTAAAATTGCACAGATTGGGGTGGGCTACAGATACCTGTATCAGACTATTATAGTGGTTCTAGGAATTGTATCAAGCAGACTATTACAACAGTTGTATCAAATTCAGACGATTACAGCAGTCCTGTCAGTTAAATCAGACTATCACAGTAGTTCTGTAAGTTGGATCAGACTATCACAGCAGATCTATCAGTTGAATCAGACTACCACAGCAGTTCTAACGGTTGAATCAGACTTATCACAGCAGATCAGTTGGGATCAGTTGATCCCACTACTACATTGGATATAATACATGGAATATGATCTTCATTATACACACTGGCGTCATACAAGAGACAAACAATGTTTTCATAATTCTGCCCACTAAATCTGTCACCAAAATGGTTACTTAGTTGATTTAATACTGGTTTATAGGTCTGTACCAGCGATGACTAACTACTCTGTGATGTCTAGAATTAATACATGACATATTTACATGGAAATTAGAGATAGAAACCGAATACTGTGCAAACGTTGCTCAAAACAAATTATTTCCTGAAACATGATACTGGAATTTCGATTTAACAACACAGACTGGCTTGACACTCCAGATGCTGTATACTACAATTCTCATTGTACTTCACTACATAAGGTTTGTTACATAAAGGAAGCCCAACGCAAGATAAGCACATTTCAATTTAACTTTTATCCAAGAAAGCGGTAGTATACCAGCCGCCATGGACGACAAAGTCCCAGCACGCTTTGCTAAAAGACCAGACATTAGCTAAGCATGGAGACACACTATTCAGAGTATCGCTATTCAGCATAGACATGCTCCATGGAGCCCACTTGTATTATACGTACAGTAACCCGCTCCCTCGCTATTGGCTGGGTGAACGGCTTCGTCACTGGGCAGAAAATATAAACCTGCAGGAAGTGAGCAGCTTTTTGTTTTCCTCTTTTTGATCTCTACAAGAGCTTGGTTTTCACTGTTGCTAGCTGAAGTGTTTGTTGTATTTTGGATGGTCAGGAAAAACCTGAGCATGTTTAAAACTTATGTTTTACAAACATAAATGCATACCATAGCTGTTGGTTATTTTTTGGATGCAATTCTTACCTAAATAACGTTTCTACTCAATATGCACTAATCCGTTTCAAAATAGGTTAGGATCGGGTATATTACTTGAATCAAAGGGACCACCAAAATGAGGCTACTCAATATGCTGTGAGTCAGATCCTAATTTTTGGATGCAATATATACCTAAATAACATTTAAGGGGCTACTCAATATACACCTATCGATTCTGAAATTAATCCGGATCGGGTATATTACCAGAATTGAAGGGATCCTCAAAATGTGGCCACTCATTTGGGCCGTTTGGAAAGCGAAACTTCAGAGGCCTTCAATTGGGCACAAGTTCGCCTGGAAAACCATAGGATTTTGGCTAACCTATATGTGATGATATACAAGATTTTGGGATGATTGCAGCATGTTGGCCATTTCAGTTCTATTCTGAGCACAAAAATGTAAATAAAAAAGAACACAAGATCTCCAGGCCAACAGACTTCCAATGGCTTCATAAATTAGATTTTCTCTATATAACTTGTGCACCCCAGGGGCGTCACTAGGGTTGGTGTCACCCGGTGCAGAAACTCATGGTGTCACCCCCCTGGATTTCCTCCAATACAATGCCAAACAGATTCCTTAGTAAAGCCAGTTAGATGGCCTATTAACTATGCTACACACAGGAGCCCCATAACTATGCCACACACTGGAGCCCCATAAATTATGCCTCACCTCTGCCCAATTAATTATGCCACACACACAGGTGCCCCATAATTATGCCACACAAAAGAGTCCCTTAATTATGCCCCACATGGGGCCCAATAAATATGCCACACACAAGCGCCCCATAATTATGCACACATGGAACCGCCATTAATTATGCAACACACAGGAGCCCCACGAGGTGACAATTGTACAATTCTAAAACAATACATATCTATATATATACAGACATCTCTCTCTCTCTCTCTTTATAACAGCCAATTTGCCCAATTATATGCCAGTATCATTTTGTCATTAATAAGCCACAGCCAATTTGCCCATTAATATGCCAGTATTATTGTGCCAGATGCCAATACCATTGTGCCATTCATATGCCAGCATTATTGTACCATTCATATGCCAGTAATATTGTGCGATTCAGTTACCAGGAATATTGTGCCATTCAGTTACCAGGAATATTGTGCCATTCAAATACCAGTAATATTGTGCCATTCAGATGCCATAATTATTGTGCCATTCAGATGCCAGTAATATTGTGCCATTCAGAGCCCAGTAACATTGTGCCATTCAGATACCAGTAATATATTTTTTTTTTCCTGGCGTCCGAATCCAGCAGATGCGGCTGGCAGAAGAAAAAAAAAGTTAAGTGGTGCGGGGGGATGTCGACAGCACGGGTGTCAACCAGTGCGGTCCGCACCCCCCTCGGGTCGCCACTGGTGCATCCTCACTATCTTTTCAAAATTAGAGCTACTGTAGGTGCTGTACTTTAAAGGGGTACACCACTGGAGTGGTTGCTGCACTACACAATATTTTGTTTGAGCGCCGCTGTCACAATTTACTTTAATTTAAAAAATGACCCCTGCCCCCATTAATGGAACACTCCCACCAAATAGATATGTCTTTTGTTTTTGTTGTGTGAGTTTATTCAATAAAATATCTTACTAAACAAGTGTGACTGGGCACCTTTATTTTGTGAAATATAATGTTTTGGGTACAACCCAACAGTTACTTTACAGCACTAGTATCTCACTATGGGGTTGGGGACACGGAATGCAGTCTGTAAGTCAGAATTCTGACCATAGACTAGCAATGGATGAAAGGGTAATGTAACTATTACATCACAAGGGGGCAGAGTTATGATCCTGTTTAATCAGGTCAATCTCCTCTATCTTCCTGAAACATACTTTTGTGTTGGAAGGCAGGTTGTCCTGCCCACTAGTGATACACAGGAGCCAGTAAAAGAGTAGTGGTGTATTTTATGATATCATCATGCAGGCTCTGTCGACAGTTGTAAAGTGAGACTTGCTGGAATATTTTGAAGAATTTTGCATCATGGGTAAGATTAACAAAATGGATGCAGGAGATAGACACCTAGTTTTATTTTAACTTTTATATGCAATTAATTCAAGCATAGAAAACAAACAAACAGTGACATGTGTTTTACAAATGTCTTTGCATTAAAAGCACAGGTAATCTAGTTAAATCTTATGTAAGTGGTAATGTCTCTTCAATAATAAATGGGGCTGGGTACTGGCAAAATAGTACATGGGGGCCTGGGAAAGTAGCTTAGTATTATTATGGTGACAGTTGCATCTGAAATTTTTGGGAACAATTTAAAATTTTGGATGTATGTATCAAATATTAAAAAAGCAGTCATTGGACCAAATAAGCGACATACAATTGATAAGGGTGCTTGAGATAAAAGGTGTGGGTGGAGCATATTTGAGCTTTACTCTATCTTTAACTGTTATTTTATTTTTTAAATTATTTTGGCCCCAAATCTGTTTCTGGAAATTTACTGTATATTATGTGTCCATATACCACAGTGCTGTAGAACAGGTTTATGGCAGGGGTCGTTCAGCATGCGGCCTGTTTGACATAAGGCGTAACTCACTTGACCTTAACTGTCCATGTTCTCATTAACCCAACAAAAATAACTTCTGTTTGAATAAAGTTAATTTAAATTTATTTAACTGCTTTTGTATTACTGCTAAATAACCAAATATTTTTCACTATTACTGTAAATAAAAAAATGCTGCCCAACACGCACATGCATTTCTGACGATGAGGCCCACTTCAGAAAAAAACTTGGATGCTCTTGGTTTATGCAGTAAAACTCGAACAAAAACTTGTCAACTATTTGTGTATAACATAAAGACAGTCACTTGATCACAGATTGCTAGAAGCAGTGCTGTATGATAACTTTTTGGTTTACGTGTTATGACATCTATATCTAATACCATATTAAATATTATTTTTTTAATCTAAGCTCGTGTTCGGTATTTTTTTTATTGACGTAGATATGCTTTGAATTCTATCTATCTATTTAATTTTTTACTGTTGAGTTTTTGCAAGCTAATACAGGTACCGATGGGTTGGAATTCACATGTTTCCAAACTCCCACCCTCTAAATATAGGTAAAAGTGCGTTTCACTTACTCATTGTTGTAGTAAAATTAATAATCCTCGGACTTGTTAATGTTATCACACATAGCCACAACACCATTTAAAAAGAAAGCAATGGCTTTTCCACAGTCAAAGGTTAATTATATATGAATATCATAAATTTCATGTAATTCTATCTTCTTATATCATTTCCAAATGTTTTTGTTTGGTTAAACATTGATCTGTCAGAGTCTATTATGTGGCATTCCTTACATACCTAAATTCATAAAAACAATTGTTCTTTCTATCAGCCACTCCTTCTTCTCTGAACCCCATGTAGTTGCAGACAACAAAGGCTTAAATGCGAGAAAGATACGGCTATTTTTAATGCGGTCATGTGAATTTTCAGAAATGCACCATTCATTCATGTTTTTATTCCTTCTTCATATTATGTGTGAATGCTACTGGATAGACTGGAAGAGCCTGTTGATATGTCTGAGTAAATGTACACACCTAGGCAGTAAAAGTGTGGGAAAAAGACCCAGACTGGTAATAATGCAAGTTGAAAATATGGTTATGTTATCTCATGTAACTTAAATATATTCAATAAAGTGATTATTTCTCTAATTTTCTTGCTATTTTTCTGCATAGATCTTACCGTAACTCCATCTGATGTGTGCTTCCAAGCATACAGATATACACTATATGGACAAAAGTATTGGCACACACCACTTAGTTATTGAATTCAGGTGTTTAAATCAGACCCATTGCCACAGGTATAATCAAGCACCTAGCCATGCAGTCTTCATTAGCAAACTTTTTTTTTAAATGTTCTTAAGAGGTCAGTGAATTCAGCCATTTTACTGTGACAGGATGCCGCCTTTCACAATAAGTCAGTTAGGGAAATTTCTTCCCTGCTACATATTCCACGATCAGTTATAAGTGGTATTATTGGAAAGAGCTTTTCCCGAATAATCTAAAGTAATCAAACACCTTTCAGCATTGGGCGCAATAAAAAGGGTCTCTCAGACCCAGAAACTCCGGGAATTAGGTTTAAGACCCCCTCCAGCTCTCTTTGAGATTTTTTCCAAATGCCCTAGCCTGATTGTTCCAGCTAGAAAGGGCCCACGAGGCAGACTCGCCTATTAGCTTACCTTACCTGATACTGCACATCAAATATTTTCTTCAGCACCCTGGAAAAATTACTATAGTAACCTCATTACAGAACTAAAGCAGGACCTCCAGGACCTGGAAAAATGTGCGACTAAGCAGAAGGAGGCAGTAGTTACCAGAGGCTGTTGGCTTATGCACCTCGACCGCCCCACAACCCAACATGCTATATTTCTGGTTGAATGCATAAAATGCATCAAGGACCTAGACAATCATGGGCATTGCGATAACATTCGGGTATGAGGAGGCGTAAGGGCCCCAATGATAGTTGAGGAAGATACCCCCAACTACTCGATATGATTTTTTAACTCTATGGTTGGCCACCCAGTAGTCACACCAGACAGAGCACATAGGGCTCTATGTTGGAGGCCCTCCAAGTAACCTACCCCATGACTTAATTTGCAAATTTACAGATTGAAAGGAAGAAATCATGTGAAAGACGAGGGAGCTGGGATCCTGGACTTATGAGAGTCACAATATAACTTTTTACCAGGATCTCTCAGACTTTACTCTCCAAGCCAGGAGAGCCCTGAGACCACTGATGGCCCATCTACAATAAAGGGATATCCGATATTTCTGGGGTCACCCCATCAGCCTGACGTTGCAACTAGAGGTCTCTGTACATACACTGCGGGTTTACAACATACTGCTGAATTTCATGGAAGAACTGAGACTCCCTGATCTCCACAGACCGGTGGTCCCTCGTCACCATGTCCCTAGACAAATTCCCCAGAGACCAGCCACCGTTATGTATCTGGAATGATTAAACATACCAGGCTTGGCTATTCAGGCGGGAGACATCCCCTGCAGAGGCATGGAGAGAGAAGACTACATTGTTGCTGATGCCAACCACCGTGCAGTGACCCCACTCCTTTACACGGAAACACTCATGATCCACACCAAGAGTATATTTGTCTGGAAGAGACGAGCTACATCTTAACAACTGTCCGTGGATATGAGGTTCCTGATCCAAAACCACACATTTTACTTATACCATGTTACCATTTTCCATATCAGACATACACAGTCCAGCCATAACATTATGACCTGCCTAATATTGTGTAGGTTCCCTTTTGATGCCAAAACAGACCTGAACCATTGAGGCATGGACCCCACTAGACCTCTGAATGTGTGCTGTGGTATCTGGCACCAAGACCATAAAACTAGATAATTTAAGTCCTGTAAGTTGCAAGGTGGGGCTTCCATGAACACGTTAGTCCAGCACATCCCACAGAGACTCGATCGGATTGAGATCTGGAGAATTTGTAGGCAAAGTCAACAACTTGACTGGTTGTTTGGGTTCCTCAAAGCATTCCTGAACCATTTTTGCTTCGTGGCAAGGCACATTATCCTGCTTAAAGAGGCCAATACCATCAGGTAAAACGGTTTCCATGAAAAGGTGTACATGGTCTGCAACAATGCTAAGGTAGATGGTATGTGTCAAAGTAACATCCACATAAATGGCAGGACGCAAGGTTTTTCAGCAGAACATTACCCAAAGCATCACACCGCCTCCACCAGCTTGCCACCTGTCAGTGGTCATAATGTTATGGTGGATTGGTGTAAATTAACACCCCCAGGAGCAGTGCACATGTTAAAGCTGCTCTATACTACCACCTATATTGAGGAATGCACTTGCCCCAATGGGCTATCATACTACACAATATTGCTGAGCTTCGATCAGTGTAGCTGGGTCCTTGTCACTGATACAAAGGAAAAATGCTGTTCTTGTTTTTCCATATGGTTGTGGACTGAGTCTCTGTGTGTCTGTCCCCTCGTAAAGCAAAGCTGATGGGAAGCGGTGGGCTCCCTCGGGGCTGGCGCACTGAGACTGCGGTGCAGTTTTCAACAAAGCAGTTGTGCCCTTTTTTCATACTAATCCCCTGGACACACTGGTGTTAAGGGTTGGGGAGGGATAGTTTAAGCAAAGGTAAAAGAGCATGCAGACTCATCAAACGTTTGAAATTTCATGCCATATACCAACTAACACGCTGTAAAATCCCCTGGATTCTAACTAGCTATACAGAACTTTAACATATGTTACTGTAAACTATGATGGTAAAACTTTACTTGTTTTAATGGAGTCTGGAAGCCCATTTATTTATATTGGGGGGAGGGGGGTCAGGGGCCCAGCCCCGAAACCCTGAAGGGGAAAGGACATTTCATTATATGGTGGCCCCTGACAGCAATTGCCCAACTCCCAGCCCCATTTCTTATAGAGAAGGGTCAGGGCAGGTAGCCCTCATATGTATAACGAGGGGCTGAGAGCCATTTAGGCTTCCAGCCCTGAATATGATAGGAAGGGCTACTTGCTCTGGCCCCCGATATTTTATATAGGAGCTCGGAACCCTGCCCCGTTTATTATTGGGGGCAGGGCTACTATCACAGAAATCATTCAGTGAATGGGTTGGGGCAGTAAAACGCAGCTACCGCCTTGCAAGAGCAGTGATTTACACCAAACTGACAATTCATTGGGGCACTTAAGGTTAGTATTAAGGTTAGTATTAGGTTAAGGGTTCAGGGTTAGAATTAAGCTTAGTATTAAGGATTAGTATTACGGTTCAGGGTTAGTATTAGAGTTAGTGTTATTAGGGTTACTTTATTGTTTACTAGTGTCTATTTGTAAGAGCTGACAGTTCAGCGCTGAACGTTCAAAAGTGAAATGGCTGTGATGATAGGTCACAGGCCCTCAGTAAACCCTGCACAGAGTGAGCAGGAGGCAGATAAAATGTAAAATACTACACATGTATTTGGAAATTAGGTTTGAAATGCAAATTCTGATATGCTTCACTGATCCAGGCAATAAGCAAAAATGTACTTTACTGCTCCTAAAAGATGCACTCTTGGGTGGGCCCTCTAGAAACACTGCCATCAATATGCCCTTGTCAGCCACTTTAGCCACACTCCAACTTGGCAATGTGTTAGATACTAATACAGGAAATATTCACAATATGCCAACATTATAAGACTTTCTTGAAATAGGTCAGTCATAAACATTTGAAAGTAGTTTGCATTCATTTGTCTTCAAATATGTGCTTAAGCCTGTGTGAAACAGGATAATGTAACAAAGATGCAAAGCAAGTACCGTACATTTTCACACAGCCAGTGCTGGAAATATGTGTTACACTTATTATTAGTTAATGTGTAAAGCACCAAGATAATACACAGTATTGGTTTTTCACACCTTACAGTCTGCAAAATATGTAATTTAATTTCAAAATTGTGGTCCACCTATTATAATACAGAACAATTATGGTGGAACTTCTTCATGTTACCGCACCTCTAGGGAGCATGAATGGAATCCGAGTGAGAGTTTGCTGTTCTTTTCCAAATCACAACATTCAAACATAAAGGAGAAGTTTTTGTTGCACAGTTTTGGCAGGACTTGGCTGCTGTGAATACCTTTGCAATTGCCACTGACCAGGAACAGTGAGAGCCACAACATTCACCTGAAAAGTTACATGCTAACTGGGCTAAATTTTCTAGTGAACAAAATATGTATGCTTCCAAACATCATTTGCCATGTCAACATAAAACATATTGTATATTACGTTATCATTTATATTTCTAGTGCCAGCAATTTACTTGGTACAGAGCATAAAAGGAAGATAAAGACAAAATTAGACAAACATAAGGTAGGGGGTCCTGCTCGCCTGCTTACAATCTAGAGGGAAAGCAGGACATGAGAAACATAAGGTGAGTGATGAAGCAGGAGGAATGAGGTTACACCATAAGTGGCTGGGTGATCTAGGTGGCTGAATTGTTAGCCAGCATGCGTATATACTTTATGTGTACTTTAATTATGTAAAACGTATTTACTCAATGATTCTTAGAATTTGACTATTGTAGGCATCAATAACAATAAATGGCTCTTATACAAGGTCTTAAATATAGGCTGCAGGATCCCTGATTTAATTACAACATATGCAATGCTTTTGTTTAAACTGTAATATTTAAAATTGTGTGCTTATTCATTGCACTCCATAAGAAGTATCACAAGAAGAACACACTATTCCATACAGATTTATTTATGTATTGTTTTAATATAATAGTATAATCCTTTTAAATAGTTGGCTTTGGTAGTTAAAAGGGCCTTCTGTCCCATATATTTGAATGATTGCATATTAAATATATCAACGTTTAAACAAAATGAATAACTCTCTTCATCTGTTAGCCAATGCAGGTAGTCTGTATATTATTCTATCTGCTACTTGCTAATATGTTCTTTGTGCTTGTAGTGTTTCCAGAATTCCTGTTGATTCTATCATCCTGTACATGTCAGTGTAAAATGTGTTCTAGTTTGCTTCTAGAGCCAGTAGCATGTTCCAGAGCATGGTGTGGAACCAAAAAAGACTGAGAGCATAATTGATTTATACTTTAAAAAACAAAATCTGCAGATTACAATTGTCCTGAACTAAAGAATGTTCCAGGACAGACAGGCATGATGTAACCTGTCTCCATTCCTTTCTATTCAGGTTTTGTATGTAATGCTGAAGTCCCAAGGTTGATCAATTACTCGGCTGTGGACCTGCTCTGATAATTATGTATTCTTTAAGCGCTTTATACTACCTAACAGCCATTTACAAGTTTATTCACCTTTCCTTTTAACAAGTGAAATTTCAGTCACTAGTACACAGACCCCCATACAATTAAAAAGATAATGTTCTACACAACACATAGCATGTGTCGTAATGCTGTCAGATTCAGTTAATATAGCACTGTAATACAGACCTTGCTTATACAATGACATCAGAGTTGCAAAGGAGCAAATGTTTGCAAGTTTCTGATTAATCATTTCAGTGCATGACCTCTATAGATTTAACAGTACTTTTGTATTCTCCAATGCATGCATGTTTAGATATTCAGGACAATACAAAACAATAATCCCATGTGTGATTCTTTAAATAAACTATAGCAACTATGTGCATATCAGTGTTTTTATTTATAATTAATAAACAAAACAAAAACAGGGGAAGCTATTTAATAGACTTACCCTTCTGATTTAATTTCAGTTATCCTAGTGCCAGGGGTTGATGAGCATTTACTGCTGACTTCTTCCTAAGGCTTCTGCTAAGCAGTGTATACAGAGGACCATCCTAAGGCAACTGCTGCTGGAGTGAATGTAAGTGAAGCTATACCTCGGAAATATACAATGTGCAATAGATATCCTAATATGCCTTTCATTCAACTGGCTGGGCAGGTTTCTACATTCTGTGCAACATGGAATGATACCAGAATTTGTTGGCTTAAAAGACTCGTCAAACCGGTTCCTCAGTCAGCCAGGAACAAGTCCAACCAGTCTGCATCAAAGACCAGAGGAACATGCTGTGTCTCAGCACCACAAAGCTCCATACACTTCTGTGAATGATTCATTCCTTCGTTAACTCCCAACAAATAGGTAGAGAATGTTGTAGCCTCAAGCAAAATAATTTAGCATGCTGCTGGGGGAGTGGTGAGCATCTGTGTCAGGTACACAAAGATCTAGTAGATATTAATATAATGACAATCTACACTGATCATATCTGTCTGCTGGGCTTCAAAATACAAACATAGAAGGGAAGTTGGTAGAGTGGGGAGCGTGTCATAGACACATGAGTGGTGGCAGACATGACCAAGGAAAAATCCATGCCCTGAAGGCAGTCATTTTCCGAGGTGTTATGGAAAAGGTAAACAAAGAAAGTTGAATCAGTCATCTTATATACTGCAATTATAATGCTGGAAAGACAAAGACTGATCTAGAAATATACAGTAATAATCGTCATGCAGAGCTGCATCTAACAAATGTTGTCAGTCATCTTACTTGAAAGAAAAAAAAATACAGAAATCATTGTTGATGATGTCATCATCAGCTCTCCCTTTGGAGTTCATGGTAAAAATAGATGAAAAATCGAACATACAATATGTGTATACATATATACTTGCTTCCAAAAGGAAACACTGCTCCCTATAACGCTCTCACAAGTGCTTGAGGAAAATCATAATAGTAAATCAGGAAGTCGCAGAATCGAATGGCGCCTCTTTAAAAACTAAATAAAAACAGAAGCATAGTGTGATACAGTAAATATCTTTAAATGTAAAAAATATAATATAATAGCGATATTAATATCTTCATAAAAGGCTTTCATACATCTGCAATGAATAAACCAAGAAAAACATAGGGCAGGAGCCTTGATGGCTTGACCAGATGCCCCACTAAGAAAGACATGTGACATTTTATAGGAAGAAAATAAGATTAAAACGTTAAACCTTTTGTATACTTTGTGTCTTGTTTTTATTTACGGAATAATAAAGCCTCTTTTTATTCTAAATGGGCATGCCTTAAAATAACTCATGTGGTTCATGTGGAACTGGGATTTCCCTTTTTATATATCTATAAATGTCATTTTATCCCACTATATTGTGGATCCCCTGATCAGCTTGTCTATGTATTTTAATTGAGATCCCATTTGGATCCAGAGGATTTTCCTGTTCTTGACCTTTCCTTGAGTGTGTTTTTATAGTTATAATAGTGCTTGTCAAATCCCAAGAGCCTCACCTCTTAAAATCCAAACTGCTGCTCCTAACTTTTTATATGGTTTGACATAAAGCTCAGTGGTAGTACCATTTGCATTAAAATTGTTAGGCTGGCTCCAGAATTGCTCTGCTGGATGCTAAAGCCAAATATTTGTCATGCTCTATAAAAAATATATATATCAAATACCTGTTTTAGTTGTGTGTAACAATATGGTTATTGCAACCTCATCTTTATACACTACTGTTCAAAAGTTTGGGGTCACTTAGAAATGATGACACTTATGGATACACGCAGAACACATCAACTGTGCCCTCTTCACCATCTGCTGTGAATATATATTTTGACCTCTGCTATTAAACAATATTTGATTATTAAGAAATGCCAGCTTTTTAGTACTTGTCATGGATTAAAATGCGCAGTCGGCGATAGAGGGTGGCACCCTTTTTTCAAACATACAAACAGCCATCCTCCCATTATTGGACATCATCATGCCTGTGTTTAACACCTTAGTGACAGAGTGCTATGCTGCATTTGATGTACCTTGAAGACCAGAATTGCATTATTTTTGTCATATGTTTACTGAACTGTGAATTCCCTTTGTGTTCAGTCCACCCACACAAATTATAGATCATTTTTTTAAAGGACGGATAGGGCTTTCATTTGATACTATTATTTTGATCATATGATATAATTTACTATTAAAAAATATATAAAATATGATGAAAATATGCCATAAAAAACACTTTTTTTATTTAAACAAATGGTAAAAAAGACCCCATCTATATATTTCTAATATTTGTCCTGAGTTTAGAAATACCAATGTTTCGATGTTTGTCTATGTTTTATTTCAAGTAATATGGCAATAAACAATATGTGTTTTTTTTTATTTTCTAACCATTTTCTTCTACAGTGACCTTTTAACCCCAACCCTAAATTAGCTTTTTCCTTTCATTTATTTATTTATTTTTCTAACTGTAATGTTGCTAACTGCCTCTAGGGGCAGTCAAGCAACACTTTCAGAGCGACGGAAGAGATTTTTTTTTCTCTCTTCCGTCACTCTCTGCTGGGCACGCTGTATTGAAGGGGGGCAGAGAAGGTGTTGCATCATTGCAACACTTTACACACATAGGCAGTGAAAGATGATCACTGCCTATGTGTGTTTAAGACGCATACGATCATATTCGCGGTGATAGTACGCGTGCAAAGCTACATGAAACTCAGGACGTATATATATACGTCCTCGGACCATGCTTTTCAGGACGTATATATACGTCCATTAGTGTTAAGGGGTTAAGTGGAGCCCAGGATATCTCCATTCAGAGACATCTGTCCTTCATTTCAATGAAAACAGCGTACAACAAATGAGTTGCAAAATGAATAGGAAATACAGTCAGAACGTTGACATGGTTGGATATTATGATATCGATTCTAAAGAAGGCCAGTTTTATTGGCTGTTTAATCAGCTGTTCTGTCGTGTGTGTGCCCTGTATTTTTCACCCTTAGAAGAAGCATGGTATATATCTATATATATTATTTTTTCTTCTTTAACTGTTCTATTTCTATGGGGTAAATATGCCCCTCTGGCATTCAAAAGATTAATAATGTCTTATTTGATTGCTGCATGAGTAAGCTATAAAGCAAACACACCCTGTCTGCTTCAGCTCAGCTAAAGTACAACAGATTCATACATGAGCTGATTATTGCTGTTTCAACATTTCTCTTCATGCTTTAAGAGCTCCATGATGAAAGGCGAAATAGATTTGTAGATTCTTTTTAAACAGTTTTTTCCAAGTCAGGATAATTAGCATTGTGCCACAGGGCACAGTATTTGCAGCAATATTATGTTTAAAGAGAAGGAAACTCCAATGGGTGAAGTAGACTCATTATCATTTTGAGTTAAACTAATGCAAGACCAAGACTGAATTGTAGGCCAAGTGCGATTCCGTTAAAATTCTCTAAAACACTGGATTGTGCAATTATTGCATCTCTCAACACACATTATGTTAGAAGATGAACATTATAAAAGAGAAATCAATATTTACACAAAAATGGAGAGTTTCGATTAATTATAAACACAATAAACCCAACGGATATCAGATTAGAACTACTTGCCAAGCACAATGCAACCCAGGAACTCTTGTAGATTTGGGAAGCATCATGGAAATATACTGGAACAATTTTAATGTAGATATCACAAAAATGCTTAAAAGATGGTTGTGCTTTAAAAAGAATTGGGTAGCAGGTGAAAACTGGAGTTGATATATCATGTTAGTTGCTAAATCCACAGCATTTCTCATTGCAGCGGCCACCCATTAGCCCCATTAAATAAAAATATAGGGGCCAGAGGTCGGAGCAATGACCGTTGCTCCAACATCAAATAAAAACAAATCCACCTAGCACTAAAAATACAGCACACCCCTCCGCCTCCCCACAAAGAGCGATCTCTATTTAGCCTGCCCTCACCAGAGAGCAGGCATGTAATGAAATACCAGCCCAAGAGGACTTGTATTTCAAAGGATTGTGTCAGCCAATCATAAGTCTCCTGTCCCAGCCCTACTATTAGCTGGTTTTCAAACCAGCATACTACTGGCTGGTTTGAAAACGCCACCTGGCTGGCACAAGAACGCTACATGTAAACATTCTTAAAAAATGTTTTGAATGCTGACATCTCGTCGCCCGCAGTCACATGGGACCACTTTTTTAATTCAATGGGGTCAGCAGGAGGTCGCTGGTCCCAGGGGGACCAAATATTTAACAGTTTTGGGGGGGGAAGTAGGAAACAATTGGGGAGCCCCTGTGGCTCACCCAATATATTTTTTTACATGGTAACCATCTCAATGCTGTAGGGAGCACTGTCGATTACCAAACTCTTCCCTCCTCATTGTTTCACTAGAAACCCTCCTACCATCCTTTCAATTGATCTGCTGTTCAGCAGCTGCTGCCGAGTAAGGTTGGACAGACTATTCCCTCCTAGCGTCTTTTAGGCACTGTAAATCGGGACGGCATAGTACGTCCTTGCGTTGGGAAGTGGCTAATTATGACAAGAATGATGGCTGGTGGTGTTCCAAAAATGCCTAAATTATGGGTGTGTGTTAGCAGGCTTAAGCCTAAGCTTAGTTAGTCCTGAATGTTTAAGCTGTCAGAAATTCCCATACTACTGAACATTTTTCACTGGAGTTTCTTTTGTGCTTTTGTTTTACTGTACTAACATTACAGAAATTTACATTTTTTTATATTGCTAAAAATTAAAGAGCCACAGATGAGGCTCTGATGGACCCATTGTTATTTGCAGGTATTAGGTGCTAAATACTGATGCTTTTTGTGGGTTAAATGGACCTGTCATCGCAAGATTTTATCAAGGATCCACAGGGTCTGTAAAGCCCTTGATTGGGGCTCTGCCTCTGTGCCCCTGGCTCCCAATCACTCTGTGATTGTGGCCAGAAACACCAAATCACCATTTTGGTGCTTTTGTTCTAAGGACACAAGCAGCATGCCGCATTAAGGGGTTAATTAAAACCATTTGTTTATTTTAATAAACTTTATAGCACAATACAAAAAGAAACCAAATATACTCTGCAGAATGTGCTAAAGGTAAATGGCAGACAGATTGTTTGCCATATATCAAACAGTATATATGTTTGAAGCTGGTACTTTTTTTTTAAGAGTGAGAATTTCTAATATTTGCATAGAAGATTTATACTTGCTACAGTAATATGGTTACTTTCCATGTGTGGGGAAAATCGTAGCTTCATGAGATCTTATCTTTGTACATTCTGGAAGAAACACGGATTTTCTTAGAACACTAAGAACGTATTTTCCTCCCATCAACATCCGGCTGGAGCACTGAAACTTAAAGACTTATTGTAGGAGCAAAGATTTGAAAACATTTGCAAAGCACCCCAGCACTCCAGTCCCTCTGAACACACAAAGTATACATTCTGCAGGGGAACTTGTGAAAGTTATGTGTTCCTGAAAAAACAGCCGATCCTACACCTGTATGCTTAGATGCAGGCCATAGATGATATTAAGTTTTAGCACGGAAGTAGCAAGACACCCTCTTCTCATAAATCCGATCTTTTGAGGGTGTGATGACGTAGGACGCTATAAGGGGTGAAGCGTCCGAGAATTTGGCGGGTGGCTGAGACAAGGACGCTGGGAGGAGGCGAGCGTTATGTGCCGAGCAGTTCTGCAGCTTTGTCGTGTTACTAGGGTCTGATATTCTCTGCATAGTGATATTTCGACATCAGCTGGGACTCAGAGCCGGTAAAGGCTGTGGAGGCACCACACTGCTAAGAGGTTACTGGTCTGGAGTCCCGTGAGTACCTAAGTGGTGCAGCTTTGCTTTCCTTTCTCCCTCAATGGCTATAAAGAACTGTGTGGATACAGGGATCTATTCTTCGCTGGGAGGTCATAAATGTGAAAGGGCCACATGGAATACATCCTTTTTTCTGCCTTGCCTGATATGAACTGCCCTAATTTGCATGTATTTAAACAGACTGATCCTCTACTATTTTGATACAATTACTAGGATTGGGCTATAATGTCACTGCACTTGTTGTTATATACCTATGAAGCCTGATTAATTAAATCAATCTATACTGCTATGCTTATATGGACCTTCTGGATATGCAAGTTAATTTTTTTCATTGTGATAAAGCTGCAAGAAAATTTGAAGATATTTAAGCTGATTTCTACTGCTGTGATGCATATTTAAGAGTTTATTTGGCCAGTTAAATCATTCCCTATTATAGAGTAATATCTGCAAAAGTCTGCCTCTTATATATATGTTTGAAAAAGTTACTCTATCTACCACTGGGAAGTGATAAACGCTCTGAATAAATAAGCTGATCCTCTAGTGCTGTGATATAATTACTATGAACGGACTATAAGTATACTGTATCCCTGGAATATATCTACAGGGAAGCCTGGCTAGCTAAGTAAATTTACACTGCTATGACTGCAAGGACCTATTCGATTATGCAGGTTAATATTTGTTGAGATGTTACAGCTGCAAGAAACTCTGAAGACACTTAAGCCGTTCTCTACTGCTAGGATACACCTCTCTATCACTATACTATATTTGTGATATTACCTGCAAAGCACTGCTGGACTGTATGAATCAATCCAAATTTGGTGTGATATTCCTATGCTATAAAAGAGAGAAAAAAAGGAAGTGAAAGAAGGAAGGGAAGAGAAAAACTAAAATCTACCAGCCTCCACAGTGACATAATTGAAGGGATTCGTTTTTTACGGATACTTCCATAGAACTTACTGTATGAACCCAATTTTTTCTCCTTATGATATAACATAAGGTCCCACTTGATTATATAAGTGAGAACCCTCCTGGACAAGAAGGGACCCCTGGTGGCAGCAGGCACTCCCACGGTGGACTGAAAGGGCAGCTTGAGTGGAAAAAAATGGGAAAATAATCGCAGATAAATTGAGACCCTTGGGATGCATGATACAGGAGTGAGGGGATTGGCAGAAACAATAAGAAAAAGGACCTTACCTGGTGGCAGCAGGGACAGTCCTTTCCCAGTAGAGAAAGAGAGTGAGTGTGGGAAATGAAAAGAGAATACAAAGCCTCCTTTCCCTCCTCCAAAACATTCGGAGGAAACCCATAAAATGGCTTCAAAAAGAGAGGATAAGATTGAGAGAGAAAAAGAAACTCGAGATGGCTCCAAAGAGATAAAAAAAAGGCACCTCTATCTTTTCCCCACAAAGTGCTTAAAGGATGTCACACTCACCCGATGTTCCAGGGTTATTCCTGGAAGAGACCTGCAGTCTGCTGCTCCTCCATAATACACCCGCCACATGAGTGATCCAGGATGGCGGTTGCTATCTCACACCTCCAAAAGAACACCTAATGGTTCCAGTTAATGACTCCACAAGCAGAGGTGTGTCAATAACAACCTCAGGTGTTTCCCCTGACACCTCCCGTGCAATCACTAGCTCATTACCTACAGCCTATATAAACTGCACCTTACCTGAAAGTCATTGCTTCTGGTTTTTGGAGCTGTCAGTTAGTTAAGTTTACTTGCTACTGTTTATGCTTGCTGAGATTTTGATTCATGTTGCCGAAACTTTGCTTCCCTCGTTGACTACGAATTTTGAGCTGCCTTTTCCTGACCCCTGCCTGTTCCTGACCTTGAACCTCAGCTGCCAGCCCATGACCTCGGATTGCCTGAGCCTGATTTCTGCCTTACCCTCCTGTACCTCGTTTTGGATTATACAAGCCTTTGTGCACCAACTCACCAACCAAATTGTTGTTCTCCACTTTCAATAACTCTGGTTGGTGTCTTTTATTTGTACATAAGTGCCTATTGTCTTCTGCATCTGGACTCCACCTCTGACTGGTAAGAGACCCCAACATTACAAAGGGTGAACAGATGCATAATGTTTCACAGATATCTAGAGCAATAGATCTCGATGAAACGAGCAGACAGTCCTTAAACCCAGTTCCACAATCCTCACACTTAATTGCACAAGAGTACTTGACCAAGGTATGCCCTATAGACATCCCCCCCACCAAAAAAATAGACAGACTACCGTGTGACTTGAAAACGTTGCAGTATTTATTTTGTAAAATTCCTGCAACGTAACATTACAGCTAACTATAGCTGTAGAAAACATACTAGGTAATAATATACCAAGTTAATTTTATTAATAACTGGGCATAATAACATATACCAGCAAAAAAAGTGTATACATATAAAAAATACATATAAAAAGTAAATAGTACTTAGTACACATAAGCGGTAGCCCACCTAGGATCAGGACCCTGAGTATCTGGCGCAGGTGTAACAACCATGACTTCTTTGGCTACTGGCGTTCCTGGCACAGTAGCCGTGCTTCACTCACCTAGGGACAAGCCCATGGAGAGCCCATGTAGCTAGCTCCATAGCTATTGCCCACCTGGGTTGGCCATACCCCAGATGACCAACCCCCAGCACTGCGCCAAACCTCAGGGGCCCCTGCCATAGCCAATACGTGTGATCACTTACACGTATAGGCTCCTCCAAACAGCTACCGCTTTTTCCACACTCGTCTGGATCGCTAGGTATCATAGATCTAGACCCACCGGGTTAAGGTGAACCCCATCCTTCCTGTACAAGGAAGCATCAGCCCCGTTTAGGTCCAAGTGTTGAGCGATTATCCCGCCATTAAAGGCAACAAAACGTGAGATGGTACCATTAAATTTCTTGCAAGCCCGCTCCCCGCCACGACATCCTGGACACCACTTTGGACCAAACAATAACCAACTTTGGATAGTGGAGCCAAATGCGAAGCATGTCCGCCCTTATGTGACAGATCAACTCCCTCAGCAGAGTGGAGCACAGATAATTCCTGCCCAGATGCAGGACCAGCACTTGGGGCGGACCCCTCCTGGCGGCTGATTGTGAAAGTAGCTGCGGCATGGCTGACCACCGTAATCCCCTGACTCCCATCCAACGAACTTCAACTCCATCAGGACCCAAACCCAACTGGTCACCCTTGGGGCGTAGGGAAGCCCTTTTTGCCGCCCAAAACATAAATGAATGTCCTAAAATCCAAGCTTTACAAGGCTTGGGACCTGTAAAAAAAAATTCCATAACCATCGAGGAAGCACTGCCGAGTGGTGACGCCTACCAGCCTGAACAGGACAGTGCAACCTACGTCAATCAAGACCCACCCAAAATCCCTCACCCCTGAAAACCCCCCTTTTTTTAATATATGTCATTTTTTTTTTTTTACATTTACACTGAATTTCAGTGCAGTACATCAATCATGACTGCATGTCAGGGAGCAAAGTCAAACAAAGTGTGGTCTGATATAGGTTCTAAATCTGGACGATTCCCAACAGCCAATCAATTTAATCACATCCCCTAATCTCCATCGTGAGGCCTCTGTCGCTGCACCAATCCTGAACTAGTGCATACCAAATAAAGAAGGTTGTTAGCCAAGCAATGATAAGCATCGCCAAAAGATAGTAATAAATTGAAACCGGGACAGGGAATTACCATTATAGTGTACTAATAAAGGGGGGGAGCCCAGTGGGCGTGAATTGGTGAATTGATTCAAACACCGCACAGGCCCGCATTGGTCAGTCTTAGACTTGCAAATTATTGTCCTTATCATGTCGGGAGACTTCTGCACATCCTTAATTAAAATCCCACCATGCCTGTGTTTTGAAGGGGAAATCAGTTCACCTATTCTAAATGCACCGAAAAAGTCCCAGGAGAATGCCAGACTAAAAAGTTGCACTTTGTAACCTGACATGCAAATGGATGACAAAATATTAAAAATGCGTAACAATAACTGATAGGTCACCAAGCGCAGGGTATCGGCCTGCTTGTAGCCCCTACGATACCTTTTTAAAGCCATCTTAACCAAACAATCCTTTGTTAAGTCAGTGAAAGCCCCAAACTTAAACATGGATGCTGTAGCATTAATGGCCGGCACAGAAATTTTGTCTGCAAACACCTTCTTTTACGCAGCCCAGATAGCAGGTACCAAGGACCGGTGTATTAAAAACTCAACATTCCGTCTGCTATAGTCCAGATCCAACGTGGTACGGGAAGGGCTTCTCCGTCCACACCCGGCGGCAATATCCAGAACCGATCCCATTGCTGCCGAGACAAAGAGTCGGCCACATCATTCCAAATTCTGGGAACATGAACAGCTCGCACGAGCAAGTTAAGTTTTAGACAGAGGAGTAAGCAGAAAAGTATTTTCAGCGCACAGTTCTTGGACACTTGGAATAATAAATAAATATAATGCCCTTAAGGTAACATAGTAACATAGTAATTTAGGTTGAAAAAAGACACAAGTCCATCAAGTTCAACCAATCTACCTATCTTTCCAGTGTTTTGATCCAAAAGAAGGCAACAACCCCTAAGGAAGCTATTTCGAATTTTGCCTCCTAGGGGGAAAAATTCCTTCTTGACTCCAAAAGGGAAATCAGATTTCTCCTTGGATCAATAAGCTCTATTATTAATGCTAATTCTATTATGAATAGCCCTGTATGTTCTGCTTTTCTAAAAAAAAAAAAAGTGCAAACAATATATAAATCACATTTGTTATAAATGCATATTTTAATACAAAGAATATGCAAATGGGGAAAAAAAGAATAAATTATCTTGTGATATACACTGACGTGAGTAAAAATATTTACAATGTTGAATAAAGCACAAATGTGATAAACACACCAATTCTTAGTGGTAATAAATCTTTGATAATACTTAGCACATGTGAATCCTTCTTGTGCTCTGTGAGTCTGAAACAAAAATAACACAGACACCTAGTGCAATATATACTGATGAATGGCACAGGTTAGGTGATAATTGAGGAATAAATTCACAAACACAGCTCCTAAATCCTAGGAGCGTGGAAATGGACAGTGATGTCAGTTCCTACTTTCTGAGGATAGATGAATGGTGGAAGGGAATAAACTGCAGCACCCAGTCACTTCATTAGAAATCCATGGGTTTATTAAAACCAGACGAAAATGAAAAAGCCACCACAATAGGGAGATGCTTTCTCATATAAAAACACACTATTTTAGTCCACATAGGACTTCATCAGGGGAGTGTTTGAGAGAGGAATCTTTGTTGCTTATATACCTCCCTTCAGATTAGTCTTAAATGATGAACTGAAAAAAGCCAACAAAGCCTGGAATGGGGTCTTCTAAGACGAATTTGTTTCAATAACCAATTCGGCTAACCAATATGTGATTGCAGTACATATATCTCAAAACCGAAATAGTCTCAATGTCCAATTCGGTTTAACACATCCAATTCATAAATCTTCAAAAACCGAAATGGTCTCATTGAATGCAGTCTTTAAATGCCGAATTCGCTGATTACACTTGGAGCCAGGTCAGATTTAGGATTTGGGGCCTTTTTAAAAATAATAGTGGGTTTTGTTTGCGATAATGGGTGCAAGGATTTCATCTCCCAACACTACATTCCAGTGTTTGTTTAAAATGTTCTTTATTTGTGGGGCAGCTATGTGGTATTCAGAAATAAAGGATGTACCAAAATCTTTGGTTCCTGGACTCTTTTTTGTACTGGGTTTTAAGATGTCATTTCTATTCATTTCTTCTATTTATTTTTCTAGTAGTTCCAACTTATAGTTTTTCTGGCTGAATCTGTTCTTTAATACAGTGGTCTGTTCTCTAAAAACCTTGATATCACTGATAATTGTTTCTACTTTTTCGAAACTGGCCCTTAGGTATATTTTTGAGCCAATTGGGATGGTGGCAGCTTTTTTTTTTTTTTATCAATGTAGTTACTGCTATCTACTTTTTAAAGAAAGTTTTTGATTTTAAAAAACCTTCCTCCACATAAAAATTCAGATCAAAAAATCTATTGTTTCCGAGCTATGTGAAAAGGTGAAACGCAGATTGTGATCATTATGGTTGAGGTACATTTCAAAGTCTAGTAATTCTGATTCAGTTTCCCTTTCCAAACAAAGATTATATCATCTATATATCGGCGCCATGTGACCAGATTTGCGCCAATCAGATTCAAATCTCCTACATATGCGGACTCCCATTGTCCATATATAAATTTGCATAACTGGGTGCAAATCGTGTCCCCATGGCAGTCCCGCATTTTTGCAAATAAAATTATTTCTCAAAATAAAAATAGTTATACTTAAGAATGAAATCAATTCACTCTAACAGAAATTGCGAGTGTGCTGAGTTCATTTTTTCATCCTTGTCTAATGTACGTTTGATTGCCTCTATCCCTCTGGTATGATTGATAGAGGTGTAGAGTGCTGATACATCTGCTGTAACTAGTATATATAGTTGGGATCCTAAATGATCTCATTCATGGAGTTGATGATATCTGTGCCATCCTTTATATATGAAGGAATGTCAGTGACGTATTTTTGTAAAAATGTGTCAACATAATGAGACAAGTTACATGACATGGAATCAATCCCTGAAATGATGGGACGTCCAGGGGGATTTTTTTCATCTTTATAGATTTTCGGTAGAAAATAGAAATATGGAACCACCGGGTGAGGTGATGCCAAAAAATCATATTCTTGTTGGTTTAAAATGTCTTGCTTTTTCCCTTTATCTAAAATATTATTGAGAACAGTTTGAAATTTAAGCGTAGGATCCCCTTGTAGTTTTTGATAGGTGTGTTCGTCTCCCGAGAGTCTGTAGGCCTCTTTCAGATAGCCTTCTCTACTCATGATGACCACTCCTCCTCCTTTATCTGCTGATCTAATTATAATTTTTGAATTATCTTTGAATTCTTTTAGAGCTGTTTTTTCTTTAAGGGTTAAATTCTGATTGTTTTTTATTTTGTTCATATCTAGAGCTTCCAAATCTTTCAAAACTAGTTTTTTGTCGACATCTAGATTCGTTCCTCTTTCAATGAAGGATATGAAAGATGATTTATCTCAGGGATGTATGATTGATTTCTGGTTCTGTGTTTCCCGGCCTAATGGGATTCTTTTCAATCAAGCTGACATACTCCAGATTTTGAGTATGATCTCTGTCTTTATTTTTGGCAGAAAGCCTTTTTAGTGCCTGCTTACGTATAAATTTTTGGGTGTCAATGAAAAGATTGAAATTATTGGGTAATTTTGTGGGAGCAAATGATAAACCTTTATCTAGGACCTTAATGTGATCTGTGGTTCAATCTTTTCCGCTAATGTTAAATATGCCAGTTCCTACACTCTGTTTATTGTGCGATATTCTCTTTCCTCTACATCCTCTCCTGGTCCGTATTCCCACCTTTTTCTTTCTCCTGCATCTCGTTTTTTTTGGTTTGAACGTGGGCTTGTGTTTTTTATGTTTGGGGGGGGGGTTTCTCCTGGGTTTGGTCTCATAGTTTCCGACACTGGTCTGCCACTTTCTAAAAAATAATTTGTATCAGTTGTATCTCTAAATCTACCTTATATCGTAGGTTTATCTCTACAAGGGCTTCTTTGTTGCCTTCTAGCCTGCCCTCGGTAGTAATTGGGTCTATATTCTGGGCTTCTGGCATATTTTCTGTATGGTGATTGTTCCCATCTCTTTTTGGGCCAATCTTTATTTATATATCTTGGTTCCCTACTATGATAATAGTCAGAGTCATATCTAGAGTTGTATGAGTGACCTCTGATTTGTGGAATAAATGCGGGGACTGTAAAGGGTGCATCCACCAAACAAGGAAAAAAATAGAATTTACACCCAATAGTACAAGAAAAACCTACAAAGTAAAGTTTCATCAACTGCAACTAGGGTTGCCACCTGGCCGGTAAAAAATTGGCATCAGGCCAATGTTAAGTCTATGGAGACAGTAGCAAGGCCGGTATTTTTTTGAACAAAAGGTGGCAACCCTAACTGCAACACAACATATGTAATTTACCTAGTGGAGTGTGGGTGTGGCGCACAATATGTGTGGCAAACCAAAAGGCCCCTTAAAGTAAGAATTTTAGAACATTTTAGGACTAATGGGCAAATAGTGTGATAGGTTTAAATATAGTCTTCCCAACCACTACCACAACTGTCCCAATGGAAAAATAGAGAAGCTAAAAATTTATTGGGATAGAATCTGTTCCTGCTACATGGAAAAGGGGATCTACAACGTTAAAACACTAAATCCCAATGGTATTGACCTTGATTTCGAGCTAAAAGCTTTCCTTTAGCACAAGGTCTTTTGCTTGGGAAGATCTCCTCTTTTCAAGTGTCATTTGTAAGAGCTAGTCATAATAATATTTTTCTTTTATTATATTTTTTTATAGGTTTTTCCTGATGGGTCTATATATATTTTTTTTAATAAAATGTATACTTATGTCAGTGTGTAATACTATTTATACTTATGTTAGGTATATTTAATAAAATTTATTTATTTCAGTATATTTTATATCCATGGTGCTATTTTGGACTGTTAAAACATTTAAAGACTGCATTCAATGAGACCATTTTGGTTTTTGAAGATATATGAATTGGATGTGTTAAACCGAATTGGACATTGAGACTATTTCGGTTTTGGGATATATGTACTGCATTCACATATTGATTAGCCGAATTGGTTATTGAAACAAATTCGTCTTAGAAAACCCCACTCCAGGCATGCCGCTTTGTCGGCTTTTTTGAGTTCATCATTTAAGACGAATCTGAAGGAAGGTATGTAAGCAACGAAGATTCCTCTCTCAAACACACCCCTGATGAAGTCCTATGTGGGACGAAATGCGTTGGGCGATTTTTGAACTCTGCAAGCCACCGTACTCACAGTGTTCACACACCTGGAAGTCCCAATCAGCCCCGAAGCGCAAGGCCAGCTGATAGTCTAGAGGACTTGGTGATATACTATTTTTTCTGTTCATGTATTTTTTTCTCTTCATTTGTTTTTTAAAATAGTGTGTTTTTATATGAGAAAGCATCTCCCTATTGTGGTGGCTTTTTAATTTTCGTCTGGTTTTAATAAACCCATGGATTTCTAATGAAGTGACCGGGTGCTGCAGATTGTTATTTATCCTCAGAAAGTGAAACTGTCATCACGGTCTCAGAAGCGATATTTCCACGCTCCTAGGATTTAGGAGCTGTGTTTGTGAGTTTATTCCTCAATTATCACCTTACCTGTGCCATTCATCAGTGCACTAGGTGTCTGTGTTATTTTTATTTCCCTTGGGGACACCGAAGCGGTGCATAACATGCTTGATGGTACGCAGGAGAGTAAAGCACAAACAGGAGTCAGGTGGGCCAATGCACAAAAAATCGTGCAGATAGTGAATTATGGATGCCGAGCCAGACTCCTCTCTGATCATGCAAGAACAAAAGAGAAAACAAACCGGCTCCACCAGAGAACAATTGACATATGTCTCGTAAATATCACCTGATAATGGGTGCTCCAGCCGGGCAGTAGTGGCAACGCTGATAATGAGGAAGAAAGTAGCGAACAAAAAGGCATATGCACTCCCAATGCGGTGAAAAATAAATGAATATTTATTAGAAGGATCCGCTTAAAACTCCATATAAAATCCACAAAAACAGAGACAAGACATGGGATACAGCAAGCCTATGAATAAGCGTGTGTTCACGCGAAACGCGTAAGGCATATTGCTGTATCCCATGTCTTGTCTCTGTTTTTGTGGATTTTATATGGAGTTTTAATCGGATCCTTCTAATAAATATTCATCTATTTTTCACCGCATTGGGAGTGCATACGCCTTTTTGTTCGCTACTTTCTTCCTCTCTGATCACCCACTCGAAAAACGAGCTAAACGTTTCAAACAGGGAGCATGAGATAGCACACCCCATCAGTAAACATCTATCCAAGTAAATGCCGAACTCCCACTGACAATCTAACAAGATGGATGCACCGGAAGCAAACGAAATGCATCTTCAATGTCCGTTTTTGCCAAGAAGGAGCCCCTTCCCATACGGCATACCCACCATGTCTCCTGATCAAAGGAGGTGTATGACACCCTACAAAGCTTGTCATCAATCCCATAATTTACTGACCGACTCCTGGGGAAGGACAGATGGTGGATAAGGCAAAACTTGCCGGGGTTCCGTTTGGGTACCACCCCTAGAGGGGATATCCAGAGACCTGAAAATCGGGAGGCTGGAAAAGGGCCTGACATTCAACCCAATGAGACCTCCTTTTGTAGTTTGTCATACACCACCTCCGGAAACTGAATAGCTGATATTAAATTGTTTGGCACCGGCAATACGTAATCTACTTGGACGGAATGATAAAACCTTCTGAAAAACCTGACCTAAACAAGGCCTCCTCTTGGTCTGAGTACCTATTGAGCCATGGGACACTGCCAAAAAGGGTTGAATAGCCCTGCGTCCTGGAGCATGACCCTGAGCCATATCGCTATATCCTTATGGTGCCACTGAATTGTTTTGTGGACAGCCAAGCACTGATGAAATTGTTTGTCATACCTTAGCCAGGCCTGGCCACCATAGACTCTGTAAGCTTCATGGATGGAATGTAACAAAATAAACCAGTGCGATTTTCCAGGTTCTTTTCCCCTATTACGCCAGCCAGGATGGCAAAGGCTTGTCGCCAATTTGAAAAAGTCAGAGGGATGAGGCGATACTTCCTCTTCTCCTAGTCTTCTTTTTTATGTTCTTCAGGCTTAGACACTGTCTAAGTTGAATTTCTATAGTGGGAGCAGGGAAAACATTTCAACAAATCCCCCGCCTCCCTATTTTGTCCCTCACTTGCTTCTTAAGATGAGCCCCCACTGGGCCCTCATAGCAGACATATACGTCTCCCCTAGCAGCGTCAGACAAACAACTGGATCCTTGTCTTTTTCATCTGGCATCTTTTGGGATGTGCCCATGACAGGAACAGACAACCCATCTGCCACTTTAGTGAGCACCACTGGTACCCCGTAACAACCGCTGAGGTCACAACAATCCCACTGCTATCCAGAGAAACACAAGGGGTGTGCACAGTCGCAGTAGCCGCTGATGCATAATCGCCCCATACTTTGTGTTGGGGGTGGGGGACCTAAATGAGTAAGTAAACCTGTGTAAACAGCCTTCGGCATGTCCCGAAGCCCACCCACCAATTGTGAGAGGAGGAGGGATTCCCGATGAGGGGCCGACAACCCAACGCCCTATGAATAAGCGTGTGTTCACGCGAAACGCATAAGACATATCGCTGTATCCCGTGTCTTGTATTGTCTCTGTGGATTTTATATGGACTTTTATTGGATCCTTCTAATAAATTTCTACAAATGTTTCACCGCATTTGGAGTGCCTACTCCTCTGTGTTCGTTATTTCTCCTATTTGTCAGTGCATCTCTGGACAGACTGATCAAATTGGTATCTTTTAGAACTATTTAGACACATGGGCCTTCAAGAGATTGTGTGTGAAGAGATGATTGAAAGAGCTCACAGAATCTCTAGAGAATTCTCTAGAGAATATCTCTGATTTCTGCTGAGAGATATAATTATTAGATTTGCTTCTTTTTATATACACCAAAAGGTCTTCAATGCATCCAAAGAATTTTCTTCTGATCAGGAAGAGTTTAAAAAAGCATTCTTTTTCCAAGATTTGTCCGCAAATAATAGGAAACAAAGGTTAGTCAGCTAACTATAGTATGGTGATTGTTTGTTATTAGGATGTGTATATATTCAATGTGGGAACCATTTAATGTCATCTTGATAACGGCTCCAGGTGGAGCCGAAACGTTGATGTATATGACGTTTGTTATATAATATAGATTTTTTTCTACTTTTCTAAATCCAATGAGTGCGTGTCTCTTTCCTATTTTTGGACATATATGTTACTTGAAAAACTGCACTGCACCTAGGTATTGAGCTGTTTACTGATCTACATTTGGAGTTGAGTGCACTACTGTTTGGATATTTATACCGTGATGAGCAGAGCGCAGACCACTTCATGTTATTATATATCTATATAAGGTTGAATGGAAGTTGGTATATGTTTGCGCCAGAGGGAAATGCGGGGTCAAAGTACACAGTATTGTTTGTTAAGCACTCACACCAGATTCACACCATTCAACATATGTCTGGTGGAGCTCATTAAAAATTGGATATGAAATATATATGTATATATATATAGAGAGAGAGAGTAAATGGAGGACTTTGTTTTTATAAACATTAATTGCTTATAAATTGTCATGGATTTAGCCATAGTGGCATCCAATAGGGAATGGAACTCCTCAGAGTTCATTAGATCTCCAGAAATATCCTCAGATTTAGCAGAGGTTCTGGGAGCACTTGGGCTAAGAGGGGGTGAAACCCCATCAAAATATGAGTCTGGATGAGATGGTATGGTGGAGAGCAATACAATACCAGAATACACCAGCAGAAGCAGAGTGAAAATCCAATATCAGGAGGAGCAAAAACAGGTGACTGGCGGTGAAAACAGCAGGAAAACACAGTCAAGAAGTATAAAAAAAAACGTAAAGGTAAAAACCGTCATAATTGGTGTGAAAAAAGTCGAAGAAAAACATCAAATTCGGACTCGGGGCTACAACAAAATAGCCACCGTACATAGATAATAGCATGAAGACGAAATGTAGCCGAATTCGGGCTATGAAAAAATGGCCACTGCACTGCACAATGCGCATGCGCGATGGCTGCAAGTGAAAAGGAGACAAATATAGATGTAAAAACAACCAGGAAAGATGAAGCAGAGGTGAAAATGTCGCTAGAGCGTCTAGGCAACAGTTGAGGAAGAAGTGGTTTATGGCAGGAATGTAGCAAAGATATTGTGAAAGGCAAACGGTAACACAGTGACATAAAGGGACAGTGTAACCTTAACCATAAATTTAGAAAGTTCTCATCTTTGAGGGAAGTAGTTTATGTGGACACTCGTTTATATAGGGAAGGGAGGGTTGTTATACTCATGATACTTGATTTCTATTGGTTCATTTTTTATGTTCACCTTGCTGCTGAGGGAATAAAGAAAAAGATATGCATAATATGAGCCTCCGTATCTTTATTAATTATCTTTTATACAGGAGGAATGTAAAGAAGTAATGTTATGGAGATCTGTGCCAAATCGTTGCTCCCTCTACTAGAACATAAGGGTCATGCCTTATCTCCATGCATTATTACAGGTAGGGAGAATAGGGAAGAAGGAGGAATAGAGTCTGAGGGAAGGCTAAACACATATAGTAGGCTACATGGCACCTGAAACATTTTGGCTGTGGGCTTCCAGTTCCTCCTACAATATTTAACTGTGCCAAAATTAACACAAAAACTTTTATGAGTGATATTTAATATTTTGAGGATGTTTAGTACATACTACAGAAAAGTAGATGCAGTTTCAAACACAGACTGATAACCTTTACCTTTAGGTACATACATACCAGTAAGTCATCTGACAATATTTCCACATTGCCATGGTAAAATAATCGTCTTTAAACGAGTATGTTTTCTATTTGTTCACTTATCAGTGCAGCTGATAAGTATTTGAGGTCACCTTATGCCTTGCTTTAGATTACAGTCACTAAGCTGTGAATGTACGTTTTCCTTCTGTAAAGCAAACTAACCAAATAACTTCCCTCACTAAGACATCTACCTGTGCCTTACCCAAGACCATTAGGCTAAAGAACCAAGGGAGTTTTGGGGAATGTATCTTTCATAAGAGGTGTGCTTCTAGAGATGTTAAGAAAGAATTTTATTAAGTGTCTAGTCTAGAAATGTATATTGTAGAGAAGGCTGAATTTTTATTTTTATTTTAAATCTGTTTATTGAGTTATCAGCAAGACAACATTGTACATTACAATGAACATTAAAACAAAATTAAAACAAAATTGTTTTAAACAATAAACAGTGATTATAGCTTTTGTGGGGGAAAGAAGAGAGGAGGAAGAAAGAAAGGAGAAAAAAAAAAAAAACACATACGAAGAAGGGGGCATATATGTTAACATAGTATCATCTATTCCACTGGTAAGTATGGATGTTAAGATCTAGCATACATTCTGTACGGCAACAGCAATGGATTTCAAGTTAAATATCGTTGAGGCTATACTGAACAATATCCCATGATACAGTTAATGGGCATGAAGTGTTGGTAGCCTATAGATTTTATCTACATTGGGTAGATCTAGACATCTTATAATATCTACAATAATATAAAAAAGGGAAAAGAGAAGAAAGAGAAAAAAAAAAAACAAGAAAAAATAAATAAATAAATAAACAGTGGGGGGGAGGGGTAATGTAACATCAACATTTGTGACCAATTGCACTGTTTGACATATACTTATTTTGACACCTTGATATTTGGGGTAAAATGACAAAAAATTTCTTTTTCATACTCCATGTATTTTCATCTTCTTTCAAAATGTATCCTCGCCCAAATTGTAGATGGGTCTGGAATAAATATGTGTGTACAGGGGGTTTAGACAATAAGTGGAGTTATAATTTGTTGACATTTAGAGGAGCCAAGAAATAGGGACCAATGGAGCCACTTTGTCGATATTTTAAGTCCCTCACCTCTCGAGGTACCGATGAGTTCCTCTGATCTTCGGATGTCTTCCACTGAAGCAGCCCATTCCGCAAATGTTGGGGTTTTAGATTGTTTCCAGAATTTTGGTATTAGTGTCTTTGCTGCTGCCAGTAGTGAGGGGGTAAGGGAGCGTTTGTATTTTCCAATAGGGTGTGTGGTGTGGTGTAGGAGTGCTGGTAGAGGGGCGTGTGGGAATTCGGAGTCATCTACCTCCCTGATAGTGCGGATAATTACGTCCCATAGCGGAGATATTAAGGGGCAGCTCCACCATATATGTAGATAGGACCCCACGTGCGATTGGCATCGCCAGCAGATGTCGGTGTGTGAAGGGAATATTTGTTTTAGAGTTTTTGGGACCTTATACCACCTGGTGAGTAGTTTGAATGCGTTTTCTTGAGCTAGCGCAGAGATGGATCCCTTGTGAGCAAGGATAGCCATTTTCTGCCATTGAGCATCAGTGAAAGTGGTGGAGCAGTCTGCTTCCCATTGTCTGATATAGTATGGCTTGGAGGTTGGGTATATGTTGGTAAGTATGCTTTGTATTGTAGATATGAGTTTTTTAGGCGTGTTTGTGCCAGTACAAAGTGCCTCAAAGGGTGTGAGAGAATCAGGATAGGTCGTTTGGGACAGTAGTGAAGTAACATAATGAGAGAGTTGATTATATGTGTATCTCTGGGCCACTGTGGGGTGGTGGGTACCAGAGAGAGTTTCCAGTGGTTTGATTCGGTTGTCTGACAGTACGTGTCCTAATCTAGGGTATCTAACTTCTGGTGGAAGGATAGATTTCAGGGTGCTAGCGTGAAAACCAGGAGGAAAATTTTGGTTGTAGATTAATGAAAGAAGAGGGGAGGGGGAGTTTATAAGTCCTTCAGTGGTGCTAAGTTTGTGCCATATCGAGAGGGTTTGTGTGACTGTGGGGTGGTGGTGGCAGAGGTTTATCTTTTGTTTACGTGGAAGCCATGCTGCCGAGGGAATTGGGACGTCTAGTGTTTGTTGTTCTACTGCTACCCATGGCTTTTTCAGAAGGTTTCGACCATTCCGTGATCCTCGCTAAATGAGTGGCTTTCCAGTAGGATTCCACGTCTGGGAGTCCCATGCCTCCCATACGTTTAGGTCTTGTTAGATAAGTATATCCTAGTCTAGGCGTTTTATCCTTCCAGATAAACCTTGTCACCACTGATTTGTATTCTTTGAAGAACATTGTCGGGATACTTATGGGTAGAGCCTGTAAGAGGTATAATATTCTGGGCAGGACATTCATTTTGACCGAATTAGCTCTCCCAAACCAAGAAAGGGATTTTTTTTTCCAATTGGACATATCGGCTTTAATACGATTTAGGAGAGGTACGAAATTAGTGGCATAGAGGGTGTTTAGATCAGAAGATATGTGTACTCCTAAGTATTTGATACCATTAGGTGCCCAGTGGAATGGTAGGGTGGTTTGTAATTTTAACGTCTCAGGTAATGGGAGGTTTATGTTTAATATTTCTGATTTAGAGAGGTTTGCTTTGAAGTTGGATATGTGGGCGTATTTGGTCATTTCGGTAAGTATGTTTGGAAACGATTCTATGGGTTTTGTGACAAAGAACAGGAGGTCGTCTGCAAAGGCCGCCACCTTGTGTTGTCTAGCTCTTATCTCCAATCCAGAAATCTGTGTATTTGATCGAATAGTGTTTAGGAAAGGTTCCATAGCAAGAACGAATAGTAGGGGTGAGAGGGGACATCCCTGTCTCGTACCATTCGACAGGGTGAGCCGGTCAGATAAAGTTCCATTAATCCGTATGCGGGCCGTGGGTTTGTGATATAGGGAGGAGATCCAAGCTCTCATGTTAGGGCCAAGCCCCAGAGCCTCTAATACTTTGCGTAAATATAGCCAGCTCACCCTGTCGAAGGCTTTTTCGGCATCTATTGATACCAGCAGAGTCGGGATATCGTTGTATTTCGCGAAATGGATCAGATTAATCACCTTGGTGGTGTTGTCCCTGGCCTCTCGGCCAGGAACAAAACCGCTCTGGTCTGCGGAAACAAATTCTGGGAGTATATCTCGTAGCCTATTGGCCAACACCTTGGCAAAAAGCTTAATGACTAGGTTGAGGAGGGATATA
Organism: Pelodytes ibericus; assembly: GCA_036172795.1. Taxonomy (NCBI): domain Eukaryota; kingdom Metazoa; phylum Chordata; class Amphibia; order Anura; family Pelodytidae; genus Pelodytes; species Pelodytes ibericus. The sequence goes on from CM069859.1 coordinate 70,773,357, forward strand.
GGTCTATAACTGGAGCATAGGGAGGGGTCCTTCCCAGGTTTCGGGATGATTGTAATATGTGCTTCTTGCGTTTGTGGTGGTAGGTATGTATTGGAAATAAGGGAGTTGAATGCGGATAGGAAATGTGGTAGTAGGGTGTCTGCAAAAGTCTTATAATAGGGGAGTGTAAGTCCATCTGGACCCGGGCTCTTCCCTGTCGGGGACGATTTTAGAACACCCATTACTTCTTCAGAAGATATAGGTCGTTCGAGCAAAGACCTATATTCATCAGTGAGTGATGACTTAAAATTAGATTTAAGATATGTGTCTATCTCTTGTGAAATTTGTATTTCTTCTTCCGGTGAACGGTTATTTAGGTTGTATAAATCTTCGTAGAAGGTTTGGAATGTGTCAGCAATATGTTTAGTTTGGTGTACTAGGTTTCCGGACTTTGTCTTAATTTTGGGGATAAAGGACAGTGATTGTCTGGTTTTAAGGGCTCTAGCTAGGTATCTACTAGGTTTATTACCATACTCATACATTTTACTTCTGAGTATATGAAAATTTCTTTGGGTGTGTTGCGTGCATAGGGTTGCTAGTTGTGATCTAAGGAGTATGAGTTCTTGGTACGAAGTCGGGGAGATAGTTAGTTTGTGTCTAAGTTCAATAGTTGCTATTTGGTCTAGAATAGACGTCATAGACGCCTTGGTGGATTTTTTAATAAAAGAGGTGAGACTGATTATATGGCCTCTGATGACAGCCTTGTGCGCTTCCCATATCATGGGTGGTTTGACCTCAGGGGTAGCATTTTCCTCGAAGTAATCGAGTAAAATTTTGTTTAGGGATGATACATGGGAGGGATCTTTAAGGATAGTTTCATTCAGTTTCCAGGTTGGGGCATATGGTGGTATAGTTGGTATTTTTAGTGTCATCAGTATGGGGGCGTGGTCGCTCCATGTGATGTTTCCAATATGGGTATGTGTAATCAAGTGTAGGTGTCTGTGTGATATTAGTATATAATCTATACGAGAGTATTTAGTGTGAGGGGCCGAATAAAAAGTGTAGTCTTTAACTGTCGGGTGCATAATTCTCCAAGGGTCAGCTAATTGAGTTTTGTGTAATTTGTGTTTTACCTTTCGGATCATAGAGTATCTGAGGTGGGCTGCTCCAGTGGAAGAGTCCAGACGAGGATCCAGTGGCATGTTAAAATCTCCTCCAAGAATAGATATACCTTCTGCAAAGGAGGAAAATTTATCAATGAGATTGCAGAGAAATAGTGATTGGTTAGTATTAGGAGTATAGATATTGCCAATAGTGACCAAATCTGATCCTAGTGTACCTTTTAAAAATACAGCCCTCCCTTCGCTATCCGACCAAGAGTCTTGAAATATGAATGGGATATGTTTGGATAATAATATGGCAACTCCTTTTGATTTTGTAAATGGAGAGTGTGAGAAAAACATGGTGTTGTATTGTTTGTCATAAAGTTTTGGCACTTTATGTCTTTTAAAATGGGTCTCTTGGATGAGTGCAACATCTACTTTAAGCCTGTGTAGGTCACCAAACAGCCTGGATCTCTTACTTGGATTGTTAAGACCCTTGGCATTGATAGAGTATATTTTTAGGGGTCGAGCGGTTGTACTAGCCATATTTAGGGCGGTACAGTGAAAATGTTATATACAATAGATTAAACATGGTAGGTTGGATTTCCCTTACAAGAATATCCGTGATGTCATACATGGTAGGTTGAATTTCCCTTACAAGGATTTCGGTGGTGTCAGAGATTTGGTCAGTATATAAAACAATAACAAAAAACCAAGAACACATTAGAATCAATATCAACATCAGATTACAAGGTCCACAACGTGTGGAATAATAATCTGCTGCTCTATAGAGAGCGATCGAGCCAAAGATGCGGGGGAGGGGGAGCCTCGGAGTGTGCTCTACCGAGGTGGTTCCCGAACCCAACATACAGGGCATCGGCTGTCTGGGGGCGGCTTGGTGAAATATCCGCTGAGCTAATAACATTTTATTGAACATATAATTGGGGGGTGCAGGGGAGGTCTGCTCCCGCCCGATGGGGTTGTGAATAAATTTAGCATTTATGGAGAGATAGAGAGCCTTACATTTGAAATATTTGAAAAGGGGGGGGGGGGGGGGGGGAGAGATCAAGGCGGGAATATAGAAGTGTATAATAGGTTTTTTGTTTTTTTTCCTCTCCCCTTCTCCTTTCCCCTTTTATGAAGGAGTTATGGGGGATATATATTTATCTTAGGGGTATCGGGGAGGTTATACTTAGGTTGTTGAGAGTAGAGAGGGTTGAGGTCCCCTTAAACGTGGGGGAATGTTCCTGGAGCAAGCAGTATAATACTTATCCCATGGTGGGTATATAACTGTTTCTAGAAGCTCCCGGCTAGTGTCAAAGCAAAGTCCTGGGCAGCTTGTATCCGTTGGAGTATTAGACTTTGGGTCTCAAGGGTTGCCCAGAGTCCAATCGGGGTTTCATGTGTCAGTCCCGTCTCGGAGTCCCAGCGATGTCGTGGTGTTAGGCATGCGGGTTCGGTGTCCTATTGGGTTTCGCCGTTTGCGTTGGGGACGAGGTTGCCAGTCCTGGGTATGTGTCCTGGTTGCCAGAGACCCCATCTGGGCTGGTGTCGGCCAGTCAGGGAGTTGGATTGGAGGGATGTTCAGCCCTTTGCAGAAGTTTTCCACATCTTTCGGGTCCGATACCGACAATACTGTCCCATTGCGCCGGACTGTCAGGCTTAGTGGGTATCCCCAACTGTATAGGATGCCTTCTTTACGCAAGGCGTTTGTGAGGGGTTGCAGGGCTTTTCTTGCCTGTAGAGTCATCCAGCCCACGTCTGTAAGACAATAAAAGGTATTCCCTGGTATAGTAGGTCTTTAGAGCGTCTCGTTTTCATTAGCACTTCTTCCTTTTGGGAGTAATAATGGAAGCAGCAGATCAGGTCACGTGGCTTGGAGTCCGGTGGACCTCTTGGTCGTAGTGCCCGATGAGCTCTGTCTAGAATAATGTCTTTTGTGTATTCCGGGCCCAGTATGGATTGGAACAGGCCTTGTAGTAAGCCAGTCGGGTTTTCGTCTGGTGGCCCTTCAGGGATGCCTCTGATTCGTAAATTACACCTACGTCCTCTGTTATCGAGGTCCATCACTTGGGTAAGGAGATTGTGTGTGGTAACAGAGTGTTGGTGTAGGTGGCCATCGAGGGCTGATATAGAGCCTGTGAGCCTCAAGATATCCTCCTCTGCTTTGAGAAGCCGGTTACCTTGATCCTGCAAGTCAGCTTTCACATCTGCTAGCTCATCCCTTATCGTTTGCTTGAGTTGTGTCATTAGGTCATGCTGATTGTCCTTCAGCTGAGACAGTAGGTGAGCGGAGAGGGAGCTCAGGTCAGCCCTCGTGAGTGGAGCGGGTAAGTCTTCCATGTCACCTTCATTTTGGGAATCCTGATCGTCAGAGGAGTCTTCCGCGATGCTTGGCTTAGGAGTCGCGGGCGCCATTTTGGGTAGGCCCGTCGAGGAAGTTTGCTGCAGGTATATAAAGTCCTGTAGCGACGTGTATCCTCCGATTTTTTTCCCCTTGGTGCAGGAGAGTGTGGAGGAAGGTGTTTTTTGTTTTTTGCCCATGTTTGGGATTGAGTTGTGGCTCGTTTCTCTGGGTTTTTCGGCCGTCGGGCGGGAGCTCCTGGAAAGCACGTCTGCTCACATTCGCGTCGTGGCTCCGCCCCCGAGAAGGCTGAATTTAATGATTTCTATTATCTGTATGGTTAATAAAGGATTTCAATATCCAAAACTATAACATGCCTTCAGCATTCCCCGATAAGGTAAGGAGATGTAGTATTTTGGGTATACACAGAACTTCTATTGTTCTAGAGTGATCAGGAAGATCTCTGCAGAGGGAGTGACTGCTGGCAGGACTCTAATCTACTGTGATTGAGACTCACTTCAGGAGTTATACAGAGACCGTTCTAAGAGTACGGACCATTCAGGAGAGTTATTGCTATTGCTACCTACCTGTGCTAGGGGTGCTAAACTGCTGGAACCCTGGGCTAACAACAACATGCCATTTAATCGCTTTTTTTTTTTCATTTGTTCTGCATATGTGGCATTAAGGAGAAATAAATGCTTTTTGATCAAATTAAAATATTTAGTACAACAAAATATGTGCTATAAAACCAATGTGTAAACCAATGATTATGGTTACTTTGAAAGAAAAAAGCACTATCAATGTGCTGTTCTTCAATTTATTGATAAATGGAGCAAGAAGTAGGGGGCAATTAATGTTGGTGGTTAAATACTCCTATGTTCAAAGGAGATTTAAGTTTTTAAAATTTTGGTTGAAAATCTCTGAATGGAATTATAGGCCTATAAAAGTCCCCCCCCCCCCCCCCCCCCCCCCCCAGTATACAAGGTGCTATTGCCTGTAAATGGACTATTAATTTAAATATCTGCATTTTGTTACTACACAGATGCCTCAGTCTGCAATACCTATTACTTGATGTGCATTCCATAAGGTCAAATCAAGGACAGCGTCTGAGTGCTGTGCCAGGGCGGTAAGTTAATTTTGTTGAGGCTGTTGTAACTCAATCACTATTTATTTGTTAACCAAACTCAAGCACCTGTTGGTGGGAGGTTCTCTATCAGCCACAAAATGTACTGAAATACCAGGTGAGTGTAGCACTAGATGCTTTTAAAACACATAGATATTATCCACAAGCAGTGTATAACAGAAGCTTTGATTACAATTGTCCTGTTGTTAAAAAAGCAAACATTTGAATTAATCAGTTAATTAATTAATTTATGAATATAAAACCTTTATCAAAACTATTGACTTTTTTGTTTGTTTGTTTGTTTGTTTTATGTTCAGTTGAATTCACCTCCGTTAGAAATTGTAATGCTAGTGTAATTTAGGGAACAAAGCTAACTACCCCACCAGTTGTCTTCAAAGGCCTCTAATTAATTTGTGCATCATTTCGTCACTGGTTTTGTAGACATTCCTTGTGACAATGACTTGCTCAGTTGTGCAGGATACAACACATGTATGGGTTCAAGATGGAAACAGACACACCCAGCAACTAGTATAAGCACAGTTCTAGATATCTAGGTATCATTTAGAAGATGTGAGTACGGTCCAGTAAGTAAGGCAAGGTTAAAGGGTATAAGCAGAAAGTGAAGAACAATAAATTGCCAATATACAAGATATCACTAGAGGTGTGAGGTCTGCATGTAATAAATTATTCAGTACAATTTTGATGGATTTGCACATATACTGTACCATTGGTTTGTAGCCATGTACAAAAATATAAGTCTTAATAAATGAAACTATTGGGCAGTCTGTAGGGCATGATGTATAAGTTCAAGGAAAAAAGTCAACAAACAATGTAAGGCAGCATAGCAAGATTTATTAAATCCGCACAGGTAAAAATGTACCAAACACAGTGATATGGAGTGATTATGCAATACATGTGTAATTTCACCTTAGGTGTCAGATTGTGAGGGCTGCAGCACCACAAAGCAGTTGGAGCCTCTGTGTGAGGTGCACACAAATGTGCACATTTTGGACACAATTCTGTTCTTGATCTAATGCGCAAGAGTGGAAAGTCAGTATATTTTTTACTATTTGGAGGGCTACTTTAACCTTTCACTGGCACTCTAACAGTATGACCTTGGCTACCAATTGACCACTGATCCTATTCTTTGTTTCCTGACCTCGGCTTGCTACTGCTTTTGGGTTTTGTTCTCTGTGTCTTCACCTAGGCTTGCTACTGACCTATGTTTCTGTGTATACAGTTAAGATCATCAGTGTCAAGTCCTTGCTAACCATGCCTCCCATCTTCAAAACTAGAGCAAAAGATTGATACGATGACTGAATTATTAAGATCTTTTGACTCATCACAAAATCCTTGCATCAGCACTGGTACAGACACATCTGCCTCCTCCTTTAGTGCCTATTCGTCCAGTCCTGAACCCAAAACTACTATGTGTGAGAAATATGGAGGCAATTCTCAGGAAAGATATAGCTTTCTGCAGCAATGTCTGTTTAATTTCTGTAATCTATCCAGAACTTTTTCTCGACATTCTATAAGAGTTGCCTTCTTCATGAATCTTCTTAGAAGAGAAGCCTTCGCTTGGGAGTTCTCACTTATTGAGAAAAACGCTCCAATTCTGGATGATGCATGCACCTTCATTGCTGCCTTCCATGCCATATTTGATACACCTGGAAGTAAAGAATCTGCCGAATCGAGTCTAATGGAACTTCAACAGGGAAAAGAAATAAAGAGGGGCTAAGCCTTTATTGGGGTCAGAAGGGTTATTTGATCAATTTAGTTTATGTCTGGGGAAACTCCTTAGGGGACAAAGGTAGCAGTTCTCTAAGTACTTCTACTATCACGTCCTCAATCGAAGAGGTTTACTGTCCCCATTTCCCTTGAATGTAAGGGCCACCAGGTGGTCACACATGCCTTCATTGATTCTGGGGCAGTCAATATTTTTATGGGTATAGAATGGGCATCCTTCATGGGCATTCAGTTACAGTCTAAAGATTCACAAATGACCGTTTCTTGACTTGACAGTTCTCCTCTTGGCAATTTCCTATTAAACTATTCCCCTTGAACTCTGCATTGAAATCCTTCACAAATACATTTTTACTTTCAATGTTCTCCAAGATACTCACATTCCTCTCATTTTAGGGTTACCCTAGTTTTGCCAACATAACCCTAAAACTGATTAGCGTACCGGTCAAAGTACCGGTCAAATATCATCTTGGAGCTCCTATTGTCATTCTATCTGCATATCCCCTATGAACCCTGCAGGTACTATTCTAGATATTCACCTGCAGATCCATTTAAGCTTGTTCCACACTATTATTAGAATTTGTTTAGATGTATTTTCCGAAAATAATGCTGAAACCCTCCCTCCACATCATCCATACAACTGTGCTATTGAACTATTGCCAGGCTCCAGTCCACCCACTGCACAAACTTATCCTCTCTCAGCCCCTGAGAATCAAGCCTTAGCACAGTATATTGAAGAGACTATTGAAAAAGGAATTATACAACCTTCATCCTCTCTTGCACACAACTTTGTCAATGTTGTCTTCTGTGATCTAATTCTATGTTATGTTATCTTATATTTGGACATCAACATTTAAATCCAAATCTCTTCTAGAACATAGGTTGCATGTCAAGAATGTTTTACAATGTTTACGTGTTCACTTCCTTTTTGCCAAAGCTGAAAAGTGCAAATTCAGAAGAAAATCATTATATTTTTGAGATGTGTCTTGAAACAGAATCATGAATGGTAAAGTTTCCACTGTTGAAAAATGGCAAATTTGAACGCAGCTTCGTGTTATCCAACGCTTTCTCGTATTCGCTAACTACTACAGACGTTTTATTAGAAATTTTTCTTTAATTGCTATTCCCATTATTTCTCTAGGTTCTAATCCTAAAGTATGGCCTGAAAACACTATCATAGCTTTCAACATGCCTAGACAACCTACCTTTCATCCTCAAAATTGATGCTTCAGAATTAGATACTGGAGCCAGGCTGTCACAACATGATCAATAGACCAACTGCATTCATCCATGTCAATGTTTTCCAGTTCTCATCCACGGAACACAATTATGATGTTGGCAATAGAGAATTAATAGCAATTAAACTGGCCTTAGTAGCTCGAATCTGCCAAATGGCTAAATCCTTGCCAAGCCAGATAGACACTATTTTTCACCAGGTTTAATTATATTCGTTTGCTTAAATCTGGATCACCAAGGCTGATGCCTTATCTTGTCATTTTGAGAAATATCCTTCTCTCTAATGAAACTTTTGTTCCTTCTAATGGAATTTTAGCTTATTCAAAAGATTTCAATTTCCCAATATTCCAGACCTGTTGCCATCACTCCTCCTAGTAATCATTTCTAAGTTATGCCCCAAATATGAATACTTTTCAATGCAGTCCCTGGCTTTATCTTATATCTAGAATAATTTTATGCTAATCCAGTGGATGCTTAAACTCCTTCACTGTATTAAACTCTACCACTTCTATTGCAAGGCTTTTCCATGCATCCGCTACCTTCTCACAAAAAGTAATACTTCCTGATAATACTTTTAAACCTTTGCCTCTCTAATTTAAGACTTTGTCGTTTTTCTTCTTTTAAATATACTTTCCTGCTTTACCCTGTTGATTCCCTTTATGTATTTAAATGTTTCTGTAATATTTCCTCTGTCTCGTCTTTGTTCTATGCTATACATGTTAAGATCCTTACTTTTGGTAAGTTTTGTCCTGCAATCCGGAACCAGTTTAATAGCCCTTCTCTGAACTCTTTCCAAAAGTATCTGTTTCCTTCTGGTAAATCTGTGAAGTTTCTAGACATGGTCACAAACCAAGTTACAACAGTGCACAAAACAGACACAAAATCAGGAAGGAGACCAAGGTCATTGTAGTTTTGTATGCACAAGAAAAAGCATATAATAAAACAAAGGACACAGCAGACAAACATTTTGTTTGTGTTAACAAATACAATGCCAAATGTTTGAAGATGTATTCTTCTTCTTTTTCACACATGGCTTCCAGTATATCCACACACTATGTGTCTGGATGAGAACAGCTGATGGGCTTGTAAAGTGAAGAGACCCTTTCTTTTTCTATATGTTAGGTTGATTAATTACTCAGTTTCAGGTATGTCATAGTTCATTCACAGTTTTTCCTGTAAATATAGAGAGCATTTAAAAACAAATGGAAAAAAGCACATTATTCATTATGTCAAGTTAAACCAAGTCTCCTCCTTATTTAACAGGCTTTGTGTTTTAATATGAGACATTAGACACATTAAAAAAAAGCATTGCCACAAGGCTGATGACAGCAGCTGCCAGCGCACCCTGTACTGCAAGCAAGTGAAGACTTGATGTTAATTCTATCTTCCTGGTCTGTTTTAGTAGCATCAGTGACATGCCTCTACCAGCACAGGCTCAGAATGCATTCCTCAAAGCAGTAATTCATGTTTAGGCTCCTCCCATCGCATGCACATAAAAAATAAATGCGCAATCATATAAGCTTTAGTCCCCTCATTATCCTTACTAATGATACAAGAAGCCCCTACAATCAAAAAAACTATTCCAGCGTCTATTCCTAATGTACCATATAAATTTAAGGGAAGTAGAGCTTTTCCCCAGAAAACCCTGTTTGTTTTTAACTATAGATATACACATATTTTGTCTATACTGAAAAAGAATACATTTTGCTAACCGTCATTGGTACTCTACTGAAGCAGTATTTACTACAATTTCAAAAGACTTGCTTTTCTGCCAAATCCAAAGGTCTCTTCTTGTTATGAATGAATTATAATAGATCTGTGCTGTATTTAACATTGATGATCTCCGCCTCTATTTTGACATGCTATACTCCATGGGTATTAGTCACACAACTCTTTTGTCAAATCTATACAATCGTTATTTCTTAGTTTTCTCTGGTACAACGTCTTCATCCCTTCCACTATCTGATATTCACACTTCTCTTCAAAATCGTATTGGCTAATTTGACCTAATGACCTATAAATTCCACCTCTACTACCATGATCTCGCTCCCTATCTCATGTCAAATGTCACAATTTGCTTGTTGGCCATCTCCTCTTGGGTATTCAACAACTACCTAAAGCTTAACTGATATCATCCCTTCTTCAGTTTTCACCCTTATTCTTCCTTCTCTTGGTAGAAAGGAAAATGTCCATCTTGACCCCCATTATTAATAGCTCCACCATCTTTCGGTCTCACTGGCTTTGTTATCTTTGTTTTCACTCCAGATAACAAATTATATGTCACATACAGTTCCAGATGACAGAGGACCCTGGGTGCCCGAGTTCAGGAGCTCATTGGCAGGATGTGGTGACACAGGGCCTGGTGCAGGGTAACTGCACTCCCTCAGAAGCTTGAGGCTCCAGTTTTGTTCAGCCACATTCTTAGATCCTGTGGAAGCAGCTTTTACATCCAGAGAAAAGAAGCAGAAACTGAAGAAACCCTGCAGACATCATGGAGCAAGCATGGAACAGGATACTGCAGACTGATCAGAGAGATGGACCAAGCAAAGAAAGGCAAACAGGGACCGATCAGAATATAGAGTATTTTAATAAAATAGAGTCCAGGGCTACAGGAGAAACTCAGGAGCAATGGAAGAACTAAAACGTACATGAGCAGGATAAAGCATAAGACAATACTAATGACAGACATAACATAAAACAATAATAAGGAGCACAAGGGACGGAGGGAGGAGCCTGAAATCTCAAATGCTTCATAAGGGGAAACCAGAAACATGTATATGGGGAGGGGATAGAGGAGCTGGAATCCTCAGCTGCTTCAGGGAAAGAGGATAAGGGAACATAGGAATATACATACATAAATACTGGAACTAACCTAATACTATGAGAGGCAATGTTGAGGGTTTGGTTCACTTATGGCCATAAGACGTAAGCTTGCTAGCCAGCGCCAAGCTACCTCACAATCAGACAAGTCCCTATCTCTAAAATAAAGACTGAAACTACAACCAGAACAACAGAAACACACACACCAAGACATAGAAATGTACCTGTAGCAGGACTAACTGGGAAAAGGAGAAAGGAAACTGAGGAAATGGGTGGAGCACACTTAAATAGGAACAAAGTAACAATGTAGAAGGAAGCAGAAAAAACCTGTAATGGAACATAATGACAGGCTGAACGGAAAACCAGAAATGAATCTGAACACGGACAAAGAAAACACAGAACATGGAAATCCAATAGCAGAGTTGAAAGAGGGGTCCCTATTAACAGTGTTCGGAGAGGGGCACCTCTTAACAGGGTTCAGAGAGGGGCACCTCTTAACAGGGTTCGGAGAGGGGCACCTCTTAACAGGGTTTGGAGAAGGGGACCCTCTTACAGGGCTCGGCAAAGGGAATAGCTGTAATAGAGCATAGGCCAGGGGATAGCCCTCTGGTAGGACATAGGCCAGGAAAAGCCCTCTGATAGGACATATGATAGTGGATAACCCGCCCCGCTGATAGGGAATAGGCCAGGGGATAACACTCTGCTAGGTTATGGCCAGGGGATAGCCCTTTGGTAGGGCATGGCCAGGGGATAGCTCTCTGGTAGGGCATGGCCAGGGGATAGCCCTATGGTAGGGCATGGCCAGGGGATAGCCCTATGGTAGGGTATCGCTAGGGGATAGCCCTATGGTAGGGTATCGCTAGGGGAAGCCTTCTTGTAGGGCATGGCTATTAACTATCAGTATAGTCAACCTCTTTTTAGGGTTCGGAATAGGTAGCCTCTTACCAGGGTTCAGGTTCAGGACAGCTCTGTTACAGGGCTTCAGTTTCATGGCAGCCCCATTATATGGCTTTAGGACAGGAACAGGACACAAAGTAAGGACAGGAGCAAACATAAATAATAAGTAGGACAGAAAGGAATCAGTGCCTTCTTTCACGTGGAAAGAGGGAATGAACTCTACTGGAAAAGGCCAGTAAAAACAGGCTGGGTAAGCCAAACAGAAAAACATAAATCCCTCCAAAGGGGATAGCTTCTGCCAGAGGCGTAACTATAAACCACCGGGCCCCGGTGCAAAAATTGCCCTGGGGCCCACAACCCCGTCCTAGAAATGCCACTTACATGCCTCCCAACTGTTCTGCTTTGTGTGGGACAGTACTGATTTTGGTAGGCCGTCTTGCCAACCTTTACCTCTGTCCCGCATTTTGGGACAGTTGTAGAGTTCGGTGGAACAGCGGAATTTCAGACCGCTATCACGCAGTAAAAATATAAGTCTCTGGCGTCTAGGACACCGACGGAGACTGATTACTGCACATGCGCAGTAGCGTCACCAGTCTGAGAGACACCGCCTACTGTGCATGCACACTAGTGGACACACGTATATATTTACCCAGTGTACCACCACAAAGCAACATAGATTACCCCAGTGCAATGCCACATATAGCAACATAGATTACCCGGTTTATCTATACATTGTGCAGGTACAAACCTGACGAGCTTGCTATGTTGGGGTAACTAGCCAGGTTTGTCCCTGCACAATGAATAGTTAAATTGGTGAGATTAAATATGCATCCCAACTCACCTTTTAGTGAATAGACGCCTCTGTGTCACTCAGACAGTGTGAGTGTTTAAAATTGACAGTACCACATAGAAGATTCAAAATACCATTAACATAGGGTCACATGTGTTGGGAAATGCACCAACTAGGGATTGTGTGAACAGTGTTGGTGTTGGTACTCCTCGCAGCCAGCAATATGTTTGCCATTAATATGATTCATATTAATGTGCAGAGGATTTAAAACAAGTGGAAAAATTCAACAAAAGCAGACCAGAAACCCCCCCAAAAAACATACACAAATATATATTACAATACCATATGAATATCAAATCCAATATATGTAATTCCATTAATAAGCTATTAAGCAATTATTATAAATGATAATGAAAGAAAATATGCCATCTGGACAAATAATTTGCTCTGAACAAATCATTTTGCACACACTCTCTTCTTATTGGCCGTCCTCTCCTAAAGTTGAAAGGGCGCAGCCACACAGGTGTAGCACTAGGGAGGTCTGGCAAATCAAAACGCCAGGGTTACGTAAAGACCATGTGTCGGGGTCTGCCCATAGTTGAAAGGGTGCATGTGAAATGCTAGGGAAGCCTGGAATTTGATCTGCCAGGCTTCTTTAAGGACGTAAATCTACACACATAATTTAGATATACCAGTGTTTCTCAACCTTTTTACATTTGCTGAACTGTTGAGATATTATTAATGTCTCAGGAAACACTACATAAAAAATTATCATCTATCATTAGTAATCTCTTTTATAAACGTTAAGTTCAAAAGGAAAACAAAATATATATTTTCTGATAGCATAAACTTGGTCTAACATGGCTAAATCAGCATTAATGTATAAACTTGGCATATCACGGCAAAATCAGCATTAATGTATAAACTTGGTATATCACGGCAAAATCAGCAGTAATGTATAAACATGGCATATCACAGCAAAATCAGCAGTAATGTATGAACATAGCATATCGTGGCAAAATCAGCAGTAATGTATAAACGTGGAATATAAGGCTACAATCAGCATCAATGTGTAAACATAGCATATCATGGCAAAATCAGCAGTAATGTATAAACATGGCATCAGTGGTGTATCTTGGTTTTGTGCTGCCCTAGGCAGACACATTTTGGGCACCCCCCCTACCCACGATTCACACCCACGACATGACCCATAACCCATGTTGCACACCAAGGACATGTGTAAGGAAGCCAAGCAGACGTACCGTGGTTCAGAAGCAGGGGATCCCAATAGCAGAAGTTAAGCGCCCTTGCCTGAAACCACAGATCCTGAGGGTCTTAGAAGTGGCAGGTACTACCTGTGGTATCGGGCACGAGCACCAGGTGTGATCCGATGGATGTAAACAGGATACTGATGGAATATACAGCACTGCCGAGGTAATTCAAATCGAGGGGGCAAGCAAATAGGGTGATCGAGGAGGGAAGCCAATATCAGGGAGTCCAGAGAGCAGGAGAGTCCAGTAACGGGTAGCCAGGGTCAGGAGTACAGAGAGGCAGAATAAACGAGGAGCAAGCCGGGTCAGGAATCCAGAAAAGGCAGAATAAACGTGAGCAAGCCGGGTCAGGAATCAGGAGATCAAAAGTCGGATTGATAGCCACAAACGGAGAAACGGGGGTCACACAACGAGAGTGAAGCTTGTCAATCATCAAGCAATTTTATGTTTCGCGCGTTGGTGTTTTAAAGGGCTGTAGCCCCGCCTCCGTGACGTGTGTAATGCGCGCCACGCTTCCCGTTTCCATAGCGACACCCTTGATACTAGTGACAGCGTGTTGTGACGCTCACGCGCTAATTTCCATTGTCGGGTACGTGCTGCGTGGAGCAGCCGACAGCGGGGGACCTTAACAGTGCCTTTAGCGTACGTTGGAGGTAAGCGGCGTGGGACCGGAGCACGGACCTGACAGAGCCCCCTCCTTAAGCGCAAACACCGGGCGCGCAGAGGAGCCGGACGATCCGGGTACCGCCGATGATATGCACGAGGACAGGCAGGAGCATGGATATCGGATAACGGTTGCCACGACCGTTCCTCAGGACCGTACCCGCGCCAGTGGACAAGGTATTCAAGGCGTCCCCTACGCAATCTAGAGTCAAGGAGTTTCTGAACTATGTATTCCTCCACACCATCTACGACGACCGGTGCTGGGGGTGCAGGGACACGTCCGGCGAATGGGTTGGTATTGTAAGGCTTCAGAAGAGCTACGTGGAAGACCGGGTGGATCCGTAGAGAAGGAGGGAGTCAAAGACGTACCGTCACGGGACTGAGGATTTGTAAAATAGGGAATGGACCGAGAAATCGTGGACCCAATTTCTTGGAGGGGCATGCCAGACGAATATGGTTAGCTGCGAGCCACACCTTGTCACCCACTTGGTACCTCGATGGGGCAATCTTTTACGGTCAGCAAAGCGTTTTTGGGACGTTTGGGCTGACACAAGGTTCTTCCGTAAGACAGAGAGGTTACGAGTAATTAGAGCGATTCTTTCTTTCACTTCAGGTACTGATGAGTCGGAGACGATCCCTGGTACCGATACCGGGTGGTACCCGTAAGAGGCATAGAAGGGAGACATTTTGATTGAAGATTGTCGGTGGTTGTTGTAGGCGAACTCAGCTGTAGGAAGAAGTTGGAGCCAATCGTCCTGTAGATGTGAGGTATAACATCGAATATATTGTTCCAATATCTGGTTTACTCTTTCTGTTTGGCCATTGGTCTGTGGGTGGAAAGCTTATGGACAGGGTAGGTTGAATACGAAGGTTTTTGCAGAAAGATTTCCAAAATCGAGAGGTGAATTGAACACCACGGTCTGAGGTGATGGTTTGAGGTAGACCATGGAGACGGAATATAGAAGAGATGAATAATGTAGCGGTGGTAGCTGCTGATGGAACCCCAATAAGTGGAATGAAGTGAGCCAGCTTGGTACAACGGTCTACCACTACCATGATCGCAGTGTGTTTCTGGGAAGGCGGAAGGTCTACAATGAAGTCCATGGATATCGAGGACCAGGGTTTAGATGGAACAGGTAGAGGACGTAGAAAGCCAATGGGTTTGGTTCGGTTGGTCTTATTTCTGGCACATACATCACATGAACGTATGTAGTACGTTACGTCCTTAGTCACTGTAGGCCACCAGAAGTGGCGTCGTATAAGTTCTATTGTTTTGGTAATGCCTCCATGTCCAGATAATAGGGAATCATGTCCAGATTGCATTACTGCTAGGCGGACTGGTTCAGGTACAAAGATCTTGCCATGAAAAAGGTACTAGCCCCCTTGGAAGATGAGAGGAGGATTGGTATTAGGAATTGAAGTAGATTTAGTGTGAGTGAGTATCTTACGAAGTACTGAATCCTGAGTGGTAAGAAACACACGATACGGAAGTACTGTGTCTTGAGAATAAGTAGTCAGGGGTAGTACATCATGGAGACGGGACAGAGCGTCGGCTTTGGTGTTACGGGACCCAGGCCGGAACGTGATATGTAGATTGAACCTCGTAAAAAAGAGAGACCATCTTGCCTGTCTGGGACGTAGACGTTTCGCCCTCTTCAGGTACTCCAAGTTACGGTGGTCCGTATAGATGGTGATAGGGTGTCTTGATCCTTCTAAGAGGTGTCTCCACTCTTCTAGGGCGTATTTAATGGCCAACAGCTCTCTGTCTCCTACATCATAATTGGATTCCGCTGGGGTGAGCCGGTGAGAGTAGAAGGCCACCGGATGGAGAAGGGCTTTTTCGCCTTGTCTTTGTGACAAATGGCTCCCACAGCGGTCTCAGAAGCGTCGACTTCTACAAAAAAAGGGGTTGAAGTGTCAGGTTGAACTAGTATAGGAGCGGAGGTAAATCGCTGTTTCAGCTGACGAAAGGCCTCTTGTGCGGCAGGGGTCCAAGAAAAGGAAACGTGTGCCTTGGTGAGTTGGGTGATAGGGGTTACAATCTTGGAGAAGCCCCGAATGAACTTGCGGTAGTAATTGGCGAATCCGATGAATCGCTGTACATCCTTTTTGCATTTCGGTGTGGGCCAGTGTACAACAGCATTGACTTTGGTGTGGTCCATCTGGATATGTCCTGGGGTTAGCACATATCCTAGGAATTCGATCTTGGTGCTGTGGAAAGAGCATTTCTCAAGCTTGGCGTATAACTTATGGAGTCGTAGTCGATTCAATACTTTGCGTACATGAACACGATGTTCTTGGATATCCGAGGAGAATATGAGGAGATCGTCGAGGTAGATCACAAGGAATACGTCCAACAGATCCCGAAACACATCATTTAAGAAATGTTGAAACGTGGCTGGGGCGTTACATAGTCCAAAGGGCATCACTCGATATTCAAAATGTCCATACCTGGTTCGGAACGCAGTCTTCCTCTCGTCCCCTTTACGAATCCGAACCAGGTTGTATGCCCCACGGAGATCGATCTTAGTGAAAATGGTGGCTCCTCTAACCCGATCCAATAGTTCTGGGATAAGGGGAAGTGGGTAACGATTCTTAATTGTAATGTCATTGAGCTCTCTATAGTCTATGCATGGGCGGAGTCCTCCGTCTTTTTTTTCAATGAAGAATATAGCAGCCCCTGCAGGGGAGGTAGATGGTCTGATGAACCCTTTCTTCAGGTTTTCAGCTATATATTCTTTTAAATGCAGCAACTCCGGTTCGGAGAGCGGATAGATCCTCCCAAACGGAATAGAGGAACCTGGCAAAAGATCTATAGGACAGTCATAAGGGCGTTCAGGAGGGAGGATATCTGCCCCCTTCTTATCGAAGACATCGGTAAAGTCGGAGTAACAAGCAGGAATACTGAGGGCAAAATTCCCTGAGGTCGGAGTAAACGAGGTTAACAATGTGGATGAGGTAGCTAGACATTGTTGTTGACAGAATTCGGATGAAAAGGTGAGAGATCCAGCCGCCCAATCAATGCGGGGGTTGTGTTGACGCAACCAAGGCTACCCTAAAATGATGGGGAAGAGAGGCGAAGACACAACATCAAATTGGAGTATTTCTGTGTGGGAGAGATCGATGGAAACTTGTAATGGGATAGTCTCTTGGATAACAGGTCCCGAACTGAGTGGGGAGCCATCAATGACTTGTATATGCAGTGGAGACAACTTCTTGCGGATAGGGATCTGGAGACGAGTGGCTGTGGATTCATCAAAAAAACAACGGCTGGCTCCAGAGTCAATTATAGCCTGGACTGTAGTGGATTCATGGGCCCACTGTAGGAGCAAGGAGAGGGACAGGTGAGGAGAACCCAGAGACATCACAGAATTCAGACAGAGGTTTGGTGTGAGACTCTTACCTACAGCTGATCTGGGTAAATGTGGGCAGGTGCGAATAAGATATCCTGGTTTGCCGCAGTATAAGCATAAATTGTTGAGGCGGCGATGCTTTTTCTCATCTTCAGTGAGAGGCCCCCGGACAAGACCTAATTGCATGGGTTCTTCAGTGGAGCTGGGTACCGGAACTGTACTGACTTGTTCTGGGTAGGACATGGGTGTTCTTGGCAACGGCATAGAGGAACTGGCCCGTTCCATTCTTCTCTCTCGGAGTCTCCTATCCAATTGGATGACGAGGTGAATGAGAGAATCGAGGGACGAAGGAATACCGATGTGGGCGAGTTCATCCTTTAGGGACTCGGATAGTCCTTGACGGAACTGGTCCAGGAGGGCAGGCTCATTCCAAGTGCTATCAATAGCCAAGCTACGTAATTTGGTGACATAGTCTTCGACGGGTCTTTTGCCTTGTCGTAGTGACCGAAGCGCAGATTGAGCTGTGGCTGTTCTAAGAGGATCATCGAATAAGGAATCCATCTCCTGACAAAAGGAGGTCCAGGAATCCAGCGATGGGTGTCGGGAATGAAGGAGATGATGGGCCCATGTTTGGGGTTCACCTTGTAGTAGGGATATAACCGTACGTATCTTAACGAAGTCGGTGGAGTAGGTCCTGGGCTGTAACGAGAATAATAGTTGACAGGGAGTCATGAAGGCCCGGTATTTCTTTCTGTCTCCTGTGAAACATTCCGGCAACGGAATCTTGGGTTCAGGTGCGTTAGCAGAATCAAATACAGGCGACACTGGGGGTGGAGTAAACCCTTCCGTATGGGGGGGGGGGGGGGGGGCAGACGGCTAGCCTGTAAATCATGTAATTGATGTTGAACCTGTGTATGTCCTGACTGTAAATCCTGCACAGATTGAGAGATTGAGTCAAGGTAGCCAGTTGACGGGAAATGGCCGATACAGCCTCCATTACTTCTGCGGGGTCCATAGTGGGGCTTGATGATTTTTAAGGAAGCCAAGCAGACGTACCGTGGTTCAGAAGCAGGGGATCCCAATAGCAGAAGTTAAGCGCCCTTGCCTGAAACCACAGATCCTGAGGGTCTTAGAAGTGGCAGGTACTACCTGTGGTATCTGGCACGAGCACCAGGTGTGATCCGATGGATGTAAACAGGATACTGATGGAATATACAGCACTGCCGAGGTAATCCAAATCGAGGGGGCAAGCAAATAGGGTGATCGAGGAGGGAAGCCAATATCAGGGAGTCCAGAGAGCAGGAGAGTCCAGTAACGGGTAGCCAGGGTCAGGAGTACAGAAAGGCAGAATAAACGAGGAGCAAGCCGGGTCAGGAATCCAGAAAAGGCAGAATAAACGTGAGCAAGCCGGGTCAGGAATCAGGAGATCAAAAGTCGGATTGATAGCCACAAACGGAGAAACGGGGGTCACACAACGAGAGTGAAGCTTGTCAATCATCAAGCAATTTTATGTTTCGCGCGTTGGTGTTTTAAAGGGCTGTAGCCCCGCCTCTGTGACGTGTGTAATGCGCGCCACGCTTCCCGTTTCCATAGCGACGCCCTTGATACTAGTGACAGCGTGTTGTGACGCGCACGCGCTAATTTCCATTGTCGGGTACGTGCTGCGTGGAGCAGCCGACAGCTGGGGACCTTAACAGTGCCTTTAGCGTACGTTGGAGGTAAGCGGCGTGGGACCGGAGCACGGACCTAACAACATGAGACATCACCCGATTTACATGCCTCTATCACCCCATTACATACACATTGCTAATATCATTTGCCCATAATATTCCCCAGCCAATTTGCCCAATAATATGCCAGTATCATTTGCCATTAATATGCCCCAGCCAATTTGCCCAACAATAAGCAAGTATTATTTGCCATTAATAAGTCATAGCCAATTTCTCCAATAATATGCCAGTATTTGCCATTTAATCAGCCCCTGCCAATTTGCCCAATATTATGCCAGTATAATTTGCCATTAATATTCCCCAGCCAATTTGCCCAATAATATGCCAGTGTTATTCTGCCATTTACTGGTAATATGACCCAGCCAATTTGCCCAATATTAAGCCAGTATTATTTGCCATTTAATATGCCCCTGCCAATTTGGCCAATAATATGTTAGTGTTATTTGCCATTAATAAGCCCCAGCCAACTTGCCCAATAATATGCCAGTGTTATTTGCCATTTAATATGCCCCTGACAATTTGCCCAACAATATGCCAGTGTTATTTGCCATTTTATATCTCGTAGCCAATTTGCCCAATAATATGCCAGTGTTATTTGCCATTTAATATGCCCCTGCTAATTTGCCCACTAATATGCCAGTGTTATTTGCCATTTAATATGCCCCAACCAATTTGCCCAATAATATGCCAGTGGTATTTGCCATTTAATATGCCCCTGCTAATTTGCCCAATAATATGCCAGTGTTATTTGCCATTAAATAAGCCCCAGCCAATTTCCCCAAATCCCCCCCATTTCCCCAGCACTTACCTTTCCCTGGTGGCTAGTGGCTAAATAGGAGTCATTTAAAGTGCCTCTGATTAACCCCAAATAAAGTTCAACTGCTCTAGTTGATCTTTCCTGAAATTTTCTTAGTCGCATCCCACAGCAAAAGCCATGGTCCACAGAGAGCTTCCAAAGCATCAGAGGGATCTCATTGTTAAAAGGTATCAGTCAGGAGAAGGGTACAAAAGAATTTCCAAGGCATTAGATATACCATGGAACACAGTGAAGACAGTCATCATCAAGTGGAGAAAATATGGCACAACAGTGATATTACTGGAGCTCCCTCCAAAATTGATGAAAAGACGAGAAGAAAACTGGTCTGGGAGGCTACCAAGAGGCCTACAGCAACATTAAAGGAGCTGCAGGAATATCTGGCAAGTACTGGCTGTGTGGTACATGTGACAACAATCTCCCGTATTCTTCATATGTCTGGGCTATGGGGTAGAGTGGCAAGACGAAAGCCTTTTCTTACGAAGAAAAACATCCAAGCCAGGCTACATTTTGCAAAAACACATCTGAAGTCTCCCAAAAGCATGTGGGAAAAGGTGTTATGGTCTGATGAAACCAAGGTTGAACTTTTTGGCCATAATTCCAAAAGATATGTTTGGCGCAAAAACAACTCTGCACATCACCAAAAGAACACCATACCCACAGTGAAGCATGGTGGTGGCAGCATCATGCTTTGGGGCTGTTTTTCTTCAGCTGGAACTGGGGCCTTAGTTAACCCCTTGCCGACAAAGGACGTGCCAGGCACGTCCTGGGAGAAACTCCCTTAACGACAAAGGACGTGCCTGGCACGTCCTGGATTGAATGAAGCGGTTTAACAGTGCTCGTCTATTGCCTCGACATCGAGGCAATAGCCAGCACCGAAATTTCTATTTCGGGACCCCCACGATCGCCCCATGGATCGATCGTGGGGAGCCATATCGCAGCATGCTCCGTCAGTATGGCTAAGTCCTCTGCCGGTCTTACTTCACTTCACTTCCGTCGCTCTGAATATGCTACTTGACTACCCCTAGTGGTAGTTTAGTAGCATTGCAATGGGAAATATTTAAAATAAATATTTAATTTATTAAAAACAGGTTATTTAGCTATATTAGCCTATAGGGTTAAAATTAAATATTTTTTAGCATAAGGGATAGGGTTAAAATTAAATTAAAGTTAAAAAATATTAAGGGATATAATAAGGATTAGAGTTGGGGTTAAATTTAGTGTTAGGGTTAAATTTTGGGTTCGGGTTGGGGTCAAAAGATCAATATAGGAAAGAACTAAAAAACACTATTTTTGGTTTTTGCCCCATAACTCGCAAAAAAATACCGAAAAATATGGAAACATGCACATTTTTGTTCTCGGGAGAACATTTAGAAACTATTTAGACGGGGTCTTTTTTAATGATTTTATTTGTGTAAATTATATTTTAGGTCAAAGTTAGAAAAAGTGTTTTTTTTTTTATTTTTCATCATATTTTATGATTTTTTTTGTAGTAAATTATAAGATATGATGAACATAATGGTATCTAATGAAAGCCCTTCTTATGACGATAAAAACAACATGTAATTTGTGTGGGTACTGTATGTGAGAAAGAAAAAAATTACAGCTAAACACAAACACCCTAGAAATGTCAAAACAGCCATTGTCACCAAGGGAAAGTCAAGGTGAAAATGTCTTGTCACTAAGGGGTTAAGATAGAGGGAATTATGAACAGTTCCAAATACCAGTAAATATTAGTACAAAACCTTCAGGCTTCTGCTAGAAAGCTGAACATGAAGAGGAACTTCATCTTTCAGCATGACAACGACCCAAAGCATACATCCAAATCAACAAAGGAATGGCTTCACCAGAAGAAGATTCAAGTTTTGTAATGGCCCAGCCAGAGCCCAGACCTGAATCCGATTGAAAATCTGTGGGGTGATCTGAAGAGGGTTGTGCACAGAAGATGCCCTCGCAATCTGACAGATTTAGAATGTTTTTGCAAAGAAGAGTGGGCAAATCTTGCCAAGTCAAAATGTGCCATGCTGATAGACTCATACACAAAAAGACTGAGTGCTAATAAAATCAAAAGGTGCTTAAACAAAGTATTAGTTTAAGGGTGTGCACACTTATGCAACCACATTATTTAATTTTTATATTTTTTCTTCCCTCTACCTAAAAGATTTCAGTTTGTTTTTCAATTGAGTTGTACAGTTTATAGGTCACATTCAAGGTGGAAAAAGTTCTGAAATGATTTATCTTTGCCTCATTTTACTTTTTACAGCACAGAAACCTGACATTTTAACAGACTTTTTATATCCACTGTATGTATATATATATATATGTATATATATATGTGTGTATATATATATATATATATATATATATGTGTATATATATATATATATATATATATATATATATATATATATATATATAAATAAAATCCAAGTATCAGCGCAGTCACATCAAAGCAGGTAGGAGAAAAACTCTTAAAGCTAGAGGTTTCATTAAAGCTACGTAAAAACACCTTTCTTTCTAAGATAACAAAATTGGAGATTTGGTTACATATATGGCAATATTATACTAAGCCCACCACTATGTCAAAGTATTCCAATATTGGTGGGACCTAACACTACATACTGTTGCCTATGGGGCTTAATCTCTTCATGTGTATTGCTTACCAGGGACCAAAAGGCCTTCCTATTGTATAATACAGAGACACTGCTGCAATTTATAGGTCTGGACACCACTTGTGGAGCACCTGTGATGGAGAGGGGTTCAAAACCGGAGGACCGGTCAAAGCCTCTAATATACAAACACATCCAAAATGGAATGCACACACCTAAACTAGCATATATTATATATTATAAGGGGGGCTGCTGAGACCAAACAGTTATACAAAATCCAAAGATGTGTATTAGTAAGCAATACACATGAAGAGATTAAGCCCCATAAGCAACAGTATGTAGTGTTAGGTCCCACCAATATTGGGGCAATTTGACGTAGTGGTGGGCTTAGCAAAATATGGCCATTATGTAACCAAATCTCCAACTTTGTTATCTTAGAAAGAAAGGTATTTTTAAGTAGATTAAATGAAACCTATAGCTATAAGAGTTTTTCTCCTACCTGCTTTGAGGTGAGTGTGCTGATCTTTGGATTTTGTATAACTGTTTGGTCATCAGCACCCCCTTATAATATATGCTAGTTTAGGTGAGTGCATTCCCTTTTGGATGTGTATATATACATATATATATATATATATATATATAAAATATATATATATAGCTGGTTCTTTATAATATTTGTTATTTGCATATTATAAAACCAGCCAAATATATTATATAAATACTAAAAAAACCTGAGCCATATGTCATATACATATATATATATATATATATATATATATATATATATATATATATATATATATATATGTAGAAAGGCCATTAGGCCTGAATTTGTGGGAGGAGTAAGTCCCCTACGTAAACTCCCAGCCCCTACTCACCTCTGGCAGTTCAGTTGATTGTCTATCTCCATAGCAACCAGCACTTCCGGTCCAGTCTCCTGCAGTAAGAGGTGTCCAGTGAAATCCTCCGTCCGTTCTGCAGCCCTGCCACCAGCCTTCTTCCCGGCCGCAGTAAACGAATTGTGTAAAACCTGTTCACCCCTCGCTAACTTACCTAATTCATGCTATTGCTATTCGTGCGGGAGTAAACGAACGCACATTATACTTAACCTAAGCAGGTCCCTCGTTTGGCTAAAACTACCGATCCCCGTTCAGTATAATACAAACATTTCGTGCACACAAATTCATTTTATTACATATACTGTCTGTTCGGTTATTTAACTGTTTGTACTACCTGTCAGTAGGAGTTATTAAATACATTTAAAAACTACAACCATTTATCACCTAAACTGTGTTTTCCGGTTAACTATGTCTAAAATAAAAAACCATAGCCACTGTATCTTAGTAATCAGTGCTTTTTCCTACACCCATGTGGTTAGTAATTTATGTTTTACGTTCATTTACCAATTAAAATAAATTCCTCCTGACACCAAACAAAAGGGCAGAATTCTATAAATTCCACAACAACCCTGTTCAAACACAACATACATATATTATTATTAACACGATCTCCTAGGGTAATACTAGTAAAACCCCAAAATTTTAATTTTAATTTACTACGTTTTCTCCTTAAAGTTACGCAGTCATTAATCCTGCCCCTGTCACATTTCTTTGGCTCCACAGATTGCCTCGGTTTCTCTTATTTCTGCTTAAAGTTAGCAAATTCAAGGTCTTGTATTTACAAACCCAGGTATAGTATCTCCTCACCATGGTTTCAACCATGTCCATGCCTCAATACTGCATTTACTCTAAACTTATCACAGTAAAAATTGGTTATGTATAGCATACTGTTACAGCATTCGCTAATTATTAAATATTTAATGGGTTTAATCCATAGCTCCAGAATTATTCTAGGCCTCCACCGGTTTCTACGCAAGAACACCAGTTACTCTCATCCTAATACCCGTATAACAAATCAAGGTATATTTCTCTACTTATTACAGGACCATTTTCATACAAGACCTAACGCGGTCTCGATTCATTACGACTAACTCAAGGTCCTACGTCCTTGGTGTGTTAAATTCTCTACATTTTTCTTACCCAGAAATACGGTCATACTGCCATCAGGCAAGAAATTACCCAACCTACCTAACCCCGTACACTACCAGGTACTTATGTCCTTATTCGTTACGGCTCTCACTACCCCAAGGCCTCAATCAGCCTCTCTCTATAACGTAAACTTGCCTCAGTCTTAGACTAACCATTCAGATCCCTCACTTCAGGATCTCACGTCGCGCCCCTAACAGCCAACCCTTACCACAAATCATACGCCACCACGTTACGCATAAATACATCCACACTTGTCTTAATCCTTAGGCTTCTTCTACGAGGACAGCAGCAGCCAAGACTCGCTACATAAAAACATTTGAAGGTTCCAGCTCTCTATTATAAACCCTTCCAGGTTAGTATCCACACATTACACCAGAATTACCATTCAACCTTAAGTATACAAGTGAACTGGCTTGCAGGGTCTAGGCTACCGCCCTAGCTCACCCTATTAAAAAATCCGGTCCAGCGAGGCCATCTCCCACCTCAACATGGAGGTACGGCCCCACGCCCAAATCATAGTTATATGCCTCGCCCGCCCTACTACAGGGCTGTAGTCAGGGCCTCACCTGTCACGGCCACACGTTTTGAATCTCTTTACAGTCACCCAGAGGCCAACACCCCGCCACCCGCCACCAAATCATAGGTAGAGCCTCTCACCGCCACTTGGCATTAGCAGGGCCTCACCTATCAAAAATTCACAGTTAAGTTTTTCACTTCGGCATTAGCATTACAGTCCAGTTCATAAAATACCCCCCTCATATCCCTCCAGGTTCCCCTACTCACCTTCTAATATCCCATTCACTGAATCATTTTTAGAATGTCTCAAGAACCAGCCCTCATCGAAGAGTTGCCCGAGGAGATCCCATTTACGCCCATCAGACCAGAGTCTCCATGCGAATCTCTCACCCCCTCAACTCCCACGTCCTTGAGAGCATGGACTATCCCTAAAATTACGGCCGAACTTAGGCTCAGGGGAATCCCCTTTCCAGCTACGGCTAGAAAGGCGGAACTCTACAGACTGCTCACCTACCAAGCCCCTGAACCTAGGCCAGGCACTAGCTCTCAAGGACAGCCACCAAGCGCTGGCACGGCCACCCAGGATACCCTAGCAGCAATCTTGGCCAACTTACAGACTTTAAATAACAGGCTATCTAAGGTGGAGAGCGCCATCGCCTCCCCAGGTAATACCCCGGGCCTCCCAGTCGCCACTCCGGCAGTCCCTGCTGTACCACCATGCCCCCCCATATTCCCTTCTCCAGCACCAGCCACAGCTATTTCTCCTTCCGAGTCACCAGCTCACTCCGTCCCAGACTCCATCAGGAAAGAAATCCTAGATAGGAAGGACGTGTGTCTGGTCTCTCTGCTTATAGCATCCCAAGACATACTGGAGAACAATTACGGGGACATCTCAGTGGTGCTTAAGACTAGAGACCCCAGACTCAAAAAACTAACCATACCTCAGTTCGTGATTGCCTTTGGGATATACCGTGATGTCATCTGAACGGTGTATCCCCACAGAAGAGAAGAGCTAGACCTCTACCTCCACAAGGTGGTGGATTTAGGCATCAAGTACGGGGGCTCCTCTTTTTACGACTATCATAAGCCGGTATCAGCGAAGGCGGCAACCTATCTGAAACAGTTCAATGTCAGAATTAACTCGTGTCAGATGGACACAGAACTATTCTGTCGCCACTTCGCTGGTCTCAGGCCCCCATCTTGCGCCGTGTGTAACTCTACATCTCATACGGCAGACTTATGTCCTTCAGAAGCCTATCCCACCACCTCCACTCCCACCCCTAATCCCACTTTCACCCCTCACAACAAATCAGCGGGCGTTCTACGTGATAATCTGGGTAGGCCCATCTCCTTCCTATGTAAAGCTCAGGTGTGCAATAATTTCAACGCAGGCTCCTGCAGTTTCAGCGCCTGTAGATTGTTGCACATCTGTTGTATATGTTTAGGGCACATACCAAGACCATGTGCCCGGCCAGGTTGTCCCCTAACAAATGACTAACCGACATCAATGTCGACAACCTGGTTTTTTACCTAAGGACTCACCCTAGCAGGCATTTGGTGGAATATCTGACCACTGAATTCACACAGGTTTTTTTTTTACTGGTGTCGTAGCCATCCCCACGGGCACACTGGAATGTCAACATGCCAAGATCCTATCTCCACAGATATTCTCCTTTCCTCAGAAATTACCAACGGTTTCATGATCGGCCCCTTCACCTCATCACCGTTTTCCTCCTGGCGCACTAACCCCATTGGTGTCGCAGTACACAAATATTCTAATAAAAAACGTCTAATTATTGATTTATCGGCACTGCACTCCTCTTTTGTTCCCAGCATAAACGCACTCACACCCGCAGATGAATTCTCACTTCAGTATGTAACAATTGACGACGCCATAGAATCCATTATCTCATCTGGTAGTCGCCCCTGGCTCAGCAAAACGGACATCACAAACGCTTCCAAATTACTACCCATGCACACCTCACTCTGGCACTTGCACGGTGTTAAATGGCGAGAAAAGTACTACTTCTCCACTCGACTCACGTTCGGTTCTAGAAGCAGCCCCAAACTTTTCGATATCTTCGCTGAAACGCTATGCTAGCTGCTTCTGAACGTCCTCAGGTGTCACTCACTGTTATCGATTACTTAGACGACTTCTTACTGATAGAGCCAGGGGCACAAACACCCACCGCTATCAGCAGTACTACAGCACTTTTTTCCACACTTGGTGTACCATTGTCTCCATCAAAAACGATCGGCCCCACAACTAAATTAACCTTTTTGGGGATAGAGCTAGACTCTGTTACCCTCCGAGCTAACCTTTCCCACGACAAACTGATCCGGTTGAGAGGGGAGATAGACATGTTCCTGCGGAATGATGTTTGCACCAGAAGGGAACTTCAGTCCCTTCTAGGATCCCTTAACTTCGCCATGCGCATCATCCCGCAGGGAAGGTCTTTTATATCCAGGCTTCTTTGCCTGCTCCACGGGGTACCGGACTCTTGCCCAGTTTCTTTGGACCCCCACGCAAAGGCCGACTTAGCTATGTGGGGGAAGTTTTTGGTAGTTTGGAACGGTATCTCCATGTTTATCCCCCCTCTCTCCACTTGTTCACCCATCATCCACACAGACGCTGCAGGCAACTCTGGTTTCGCAGCCCTCTTCGGGAACCACTGGTTCAGGGGTCACAGGCCCGCTGAGACGGATGCCTTGCCAGGGTTCAGGGAGACCTCAGCCCTATTCGAAATTTATCCCACACCTGTGGTCATCTCTGGTCCGGCAAGGCAGTAAAATGCTATTCTGATAACTCGGCGGCTTGCGAAATCATAAACAAGGGGCGCTCATCGTCCCTTACCATCATGCGGCTGATTCGCAAGCTGACCTGGCTGGCAGCAAACGTCCAGTTTCATATAGTTTGTTTTCACATCCCGGGCACCCACAACACTGCCGCTGATGCTCTTTCTCGCTCTTAATTCCAGGTATTCTTCCAGGCACTCCCTACGGCTCACCACCAGCCATCCAGGACACCACGATTTCACGAACTAATCCTGGATTAAGCACACTTATGCACCACGCTAGGACTCTCACTCACCAAGCACTATCACCCAACACAGCTGAGCTATCTCATACAATAGGGCACTTACCATTTTTAACAAATTCACTGCAGAATTCGGTTTACAAGGCGACTTCTCTACACAAACCATGGTGGCTTTTGCCTCTTTCTGCCATTTACATCTTAAACTTTCTCACAACACCATTAAACTTTACCTCACTGGAGTTCAGCACCATAGCCTCACCAATTTTCCTAACAACACCCCTTTCTTGTAATCATATCCCATTAAAAAGGTCTTGAAAGGTATATTAAAGGTTTCGGTTCCACTCACCACCACAAGACTACCTCTAGATGGGCCTATCTTTAGATCACTTAGCAATCTCCTTGACGAATCCCCGTTCGATCCCAACACAAACCTGGTAATTAAATCCGCTATTTATCTTGCTTTCTACAGTTTTCTCAGACCCAGAGAGTTCACCGTTGTTTGTCAAGGAGATATCACGCGTAGCCTAAAAACATCACACCTCACTAAGGTGGAGGATCACTACCTACTTACGATCCCATCAACTAAAACTAATCACTCTCAATACCCCACCATAATTCCTCTTTTCCCTACCGATAATGCCTGGTGTCCGGTCAAGGCGCTAGATCACCTACGGTCAACCCATCACGCGCACTTACCAGACTCTCCGCTCTTATCACTACAAGGGCACCCGCTCACCACGGCTAAATTCACGGCACACGTCAGAACACTACTATCCAAACTGGGTTACAATCCGGCTTCATTTTCCGGGCACTCATTCCGCATAGGAGCCGCTTCATCAGCCTCTAGCACAAACACCCCGGTCCACATCATCAAGAGACTGGGTCGTTGGAAATCCTCCAAATATCCTACATATATACCACGACCAGAGAAAGAGCTTCGTCAAGCTTTCAGGAACTTAGTTATGTAAAAAAAGGCAATAAAGTGTGTATTTTCTCGAACTTCTCTTTTGCCCTCTTTTATTTACAGGCCCACTCGTACGTTGGTTTCGGCACACCACAACCAGATACTATCCATTACGTATTAAATTCTGAGCACAAGTAGAAAGGCCATTAGGCCTGAATTTGTGGGAGGAGTAAGTCCCCTACTTAAACTCCCAGTCCCTACTCACCTCTGCCGGTTCAGTTGATTGTCCCCACCCACCTACACCCTGTTATCATTACATTCTCCTTGGTGGGCCCTCTTTTATTTACAGGCCCACTCGTACGTTAGTTTCGGCACACCACAACCAACTTTGCCCTTTCAGATACTATCTATTACGTATTAAATTCAGAGCACAAATATATATATATATATATATATATATATATATCATATGGCTGGTTAATATAATATTTATATGATATATATATTTGGGGGGCTATACAACTGGTTGACGGGTTGTACACTTGTGCAAACACACACACCAACCCAGAGACAACCTTACACACAGACGCACACAATCAGACTTACACAGACAACCTCAGACAAAGTCAGACTTATACATATGGTCATGCTTACACACAGAGATTTTGTACATTTTTTTTATTTGTCCCCCTCTCTGCACAGATACCTTTCATTTGCAGGGAGGGGGGTTGATTCATCTTCCTGTTCTCTTCTGAGTGCCGGATGTGACATCTGGCTCTCTAGGATGCTCCGAGCGCTAGGGGCCAGAGCTTTCACCCCTCGCGTGAGACACGCTGATATTCGGCTCAGAGGTGCGGCTACCGGTGGCAATGTCACCCGTGCCGCACCTCATTGTCCGCATATTGGACAGACCTGTACTATTTGATCAGTGCTGATCGCATAGTACAGGTTTAAACGTAAGTGACGGCCCCCGCACTGGGCCTATCTTCAAGTAGGGGCCTGGAGCGGGAGCTCCATCCGCTACTCCGTTAATCCGGCCCTGAGAACACCTGGACCAGCTGCGACCCCTACGACCATGATAGTTCCGCCACTGGCTTTTGCCAGCTTCTTAGACAGGAACAAAAAAGACTGGATAGTGGCAGGGATGGAGTCTATTTAAAGTTGTTTTTTTTTGTTTTGTTCCTGTCAGCTGACTAAGGGTGGAGCTAGCTTTCCATATGTTAATGCTGCCATGGTTGACCAGGAAAAGTAGACTTTTATAAAATATACAAACCTGCAGACAGAGACCTTGGGTTTGGATACCATCTTTGCTTGTTGAGAGGGTAGTTCTGCACCAAACCATCTTGATAATGGGAGCTCATGATTTTCTGCATAAATACACCTTGTGCAGAATGATTATTATGATTATGTGCTGACAAACACAAAATGCATCAGGCAGATGGTGGGCATTACTTGTACAGATTTGTTATCACCCCATGTATGGATAACTTTGCTTTTAATATGGATTAATACAAATGTTCTTTTACACAACGAGTTGTTGCAGTGGGAGGGGTGTACCTAGAACATTTGGCACTTAGTATGGATCTTGTATTTGGAAAACCCACCCACAACTTTAAAATGTAAAAAAATACACAAATTTCCCCACCGACTTTCCAATTCACCCCCCAAACATGCTAATTCTGCTAGTCAGAATTAACAATTCTGTTCCCTACATTTACCAATTCTTGGTGGTGCAGACGGACCACCCCCCACACCTTGTTAGTCCGCCACTGTGCAGTGGTCCTGTTGAAGCTACACTTTTTTTGTTTCATTAATGGTGCAGAATATTGATTCTAATCTTTACATCTGGCAGTATTTTCTTATAAAATGAAATTGTTAAACACATGTTACACATGTTGGTTACTCTTGCAATTGAGCTGGTAAAGCCAATGGGAACTCAAATGGGGAGCACACGGGCTAAGCTGAGAAAAGAATTCACTGAACACTTCAGATCGTGAACTGTTTCCTTGTGTAGCCTTGAATTAATCCTCCTACAGTCAATTTTGGGCATAAAGCCATTTTCATTGTTTAGCATCTGTGCCGAGCTTTCACAGGAAGCTGGGAGCTCATCCTCACAGTCTGGGTGTGTTTTATGTATTGCTTGTGAGGTCTCTTGTAACTGAAAAGCCATTTCCTTTCCTGGAAATTACCTATCCAGTGCTTGAACCAAACATAAGATTTAACAATCAAGAAAACAAAAAAGCGAGTGAAGTGGGTGGGTCTGCTGGCATAGCCTTCCAGAGGAAGTAGTAGGGGTTAACACAGTGAAGGAGTTTAAGGATACATGGGATAGGTACAAGGGCATTTTAGATATAAGATAAGGCCAGGAACTAATGAAAGTATTCAAAAAAGTGGGCAGACTACATGGGCCAAATGGTTCTTATCTGCCAATACAGTTTATATTTTCTATTGTTTTCCCTATTTTGCCCTACCACTTGGACTGCCCTGCTTTGAGATACTGCAGGGGAAAAAGAGCATGTGCACACATTACTTACGCAAATGCACAGTTGCATGATCACTGAAAGAAAGGGGAGGCCTGGCAAAGGGGCAGGAGGACAATTGCCCCCTGGGCTGCTCTCTAATCTATGTCAATGTGCTGGGGCGGCACCACTTTTCACTTTTAAATCCCCCAGTCGGTAATACTTTCCATCTTCAACCTAATTGTGATATATGCCCATCAATCTCTGTACGTTGTCTGTCAGCAAATCTTGCATGTCTAGGTGTGTCTATCTCTGATGATTTCAGGTGGTCGGATGAAGCACAACTATATTGTTTGTGCCCTCCGGCCAACAGTTGCCGGTGTTCTGACAAATTTCTGGAGCAAATTCTCCTGCGCAATCGCAGGAGAATTTGCTCATTGCGCATGCGCATAAAGTTACAGCTGATCACTCACTCACTCACTTTGTGCACACCGCGCATGCGCCAACTACGCAACCCACCTCCCGCCCCCCGCACACCCCTTCTTACCAGATGATCGGACACAGCGGTACACAGCACATGCGCACGGCTATCCAGCAGTTTGGGAATGCGCACGTCCGTGGTTGAATTCAAAACGCTGGTAAGTAACACGGGGCGGGGGGACATAAGGGGCCAACAGAGAGGTAAGCACCCTGGTGAGGGCTGCCTCATCTTCATGGGAGTTGTGATCCTCCTGCTGTATTATTGATGCAGCAGGGGGATCACAACTCCTATCAAGATGAGGCAGCCCCTCAGGTACTGCCTTAGTTTCATTGGACACGGGGGGGGGGCATTAAACACGGGGTGCTGATATAAAGGGGGACAGTAAACACGGGGTGCTGATATAAATGGGGCATTAAACACGGGGTGCTGATATAAAGGGGGCATTAAACACGGGGTGCTGATATAAAGGGGGCATTAAACACGGGGTGCTGATATAAAGGGGGCATTAAACACGGGGTGCTGATATAAAGGGGGCATTAAACACGGGGTGCTGATATAAATGGGGCATTAAACACGGGGGTGCTGATATAAAAGGGGCATTAAACACGGGGTGCTGATATAAAGGGGGCATTAAACATGGGGTGCTAATATAAAGGGGGACAGTAAACACGGGGTGCTGATATAAGGAAGGGCAGTAAAGACGGGGTGCTCAAATAAGGGAGGGCAGTAAAGACAGGGGGTGCTCTTATAAGGAAGGGCAGTAAACACAGGGTACTCATATAAGGGGGGCAGTAAAGACGGGAGGCTCATATAAAGGGGGCAGTAAACACGGGGTGCTCATATAAGGAAGGGCAGTAAAGACAGGGGGTGCTCAAATAAGGGAGGGCAGTAAAGACAGGGGATGCTCTTATAAGGAAGGGCAGTAAAGACTGGAGGCACATTTAAAGGGGGCAGTAATGACACAGGGTGCTCATATATAGGGGGCAGTAAACACGGGAGGCTCATGTAAAGGGGGTGTTCTGACCAATTTCTCGAGCAAATTCTATTGCACATGTGCCGTAGAATTTGCTCATTGTGCATCACGGCTCATGCGCACAAAGCTATCGCTGTCAAACAGCCGTAACTTTGGCACAAGAGCGCATGTGCGAAGGACACACACCATCCCATGCCCCCTTTGGATCTGCTGCGGTGACAGGTAATGTATAGTTGCTAAAAGTCCTATCAGTCACATGCTAAGCTAGTAAGTGGAAGTCACACACGGGGGGGCTGCCTCATCTTGATGGTAGTTGTGATCACCTCCTTAAGCTCCCGTGTGTCCCACGTGTTTTACGCATTACTTGCTACGCTAGTAATTAACAATAATCAGTAAGACACTTATACTTTGCCTGATCCGGAGGGGGCTGGAGGTGGTGTATGTCCCTCGCGCAGGTGCTTTTCTAACAAAGTTACGGCTGATTGACAGCTGTAACTTTGTGCGCATGCGCTGTGGTGAGCAATGAGTGAATTCTACTGCGCCTGTGCAGTCGAATTCACTTGATAAATTTGTCAGAACATCTCCACCTGTGAGTAATTTACTTATTGTGCTAAGACATCATATGTTACAAATGTGTTCTTATTGTCCCCTCACAGGCTTTTCCTTTGAGCTGATCACCTGTGTAACAATGTCTGATCTTATCAATCAGTCGGATGGTAAGTGTTAACCATATTGTGCAATCCTGGGTTTGCAATGTGGGTGCGCAATGTGGGTGCTGGTGCATATCCTAATACAGTTTGTAAAACCACCAGTCCGTCGGGACTTTTTTGATGAAGCTGGGTCCTTCTTGCTTCATCATAAAAGTCCCGGGCGAAGTGCGGGCAGCAACAGGGGATGTCTGCACGTATCGTGCAGACATCCTCCGGCTGCCTCCACTACCCACCAGAGAGTTCTGGGCAGCCGGGGAATGTCTGCACGATAGTATGTCCCCACTAGCCACCAGGGAAAGAGAAAAAAGGTGAGGGGGAGTGAGAGAGAGACGAGGGGGGGGGGAAGAGACAGAGAGAAACAAGAGGAGGGGGGGTGAAGAGACAGAGAGAAACGAGGGAGAGGGGGAAAGAGACAGAGAAACAATGGCAGTGAGTCGGGTTGCCACCTGGCCGGTATTTTACCGGCAGGCCAGTAAAAAAATTGGCATCAGGCCAATGTTAAGTCTATGGAGACAGTAGTAAGGACGGGAATTTTTGGAAGAAAAGGTGGCAACCCTAGGAGGGAGGGGGAGAGAGAGAGAAAAAGTTGGGGGGGGGGGGGGGGACACAGACAAAGCTGAGGTGAGGGGAAAGAGAGAGGCAGCATTGGCACATAAAAGGAAATAAAAACAAGAAATGCATTTGTTGATATAATTTTTTTTATGAAAAATCAATTTACATGTGAATATATACAAGTTGAACTTTTTTCCTATAGGGTAGTCTGATATTCAGGCTTTTAGTTTTTTTTCCTAAAGGAATATCCAAAGTTTGGGGGGTCGTCTTATAATCAAGCAAATATGGTATTCTACAGTAAATTCTGGTTCCCTTTGTTTATGTGTGAACTTGAAATCCCCTATGTCCTGTTTCCATTCACTATGCTATGCTAAACGTGTTACAGTTCTCATGTTCAAGTTAGGTTATCAAGATTTGTTACTTTAGTTCACACATACACAAAGGATATAATACATATACACAGAGGTTTATCTTGGTTTTGTGCTGCCCTAGGCAGACAAAATTCGGACACCCCCCTACCCACGCACGACATAACCCACATCACCCCCATTACATGCCTCCATTAACCCCATCATCCCATTACATGCCTGCATCACCCCCTCACCCCAGGACTTACCTGATCCCTGGTGGCAGGCAGCATGGTGTCCTACTATGCTGGCTGCTCAGCTCCCCACGGTGAGAGTGGATAGGTCACGTGACCAGGTGCTCGTCGGGTCACGTGACCTGTCATCACTCTGCCCCTTCCTAAGAAAAAAACAGACGGGCAGCCTGATTGTCGCACTTTTTGTTAGGGCTATCAAATTTCTAGAGCAAATTCTACTGCACATGTGCAGTAGAATTTACTCATTGCGCACCACAGCACATGCACATCAGTGCATGGTACGCTAGTAAGTGGAAGTCACACATGGGGGACAGAGGAGGACGCACGTGAGCCAAAGGTGGTGATCACAACTCCCATCAGGATGAATGCTGTGATGCACAATGAGCAAATTCTACAGCGCATGTGCAATAGAATTAGCTTGAGAAATTGGGTAAGAACACCGCCCTAGGCATCCGCCTAGGATGCCTTGCGGTAAATACCGCACTGCATATACAATATGTCCTGTGTTTTGAATTAATAAACAGTTCTTCTTGTTTTACCCATGACCGGTCTCGTCCGCTTTGTTGTGGAAGTGCTAGCAGGAGCCAGAGATATTTGTTTTTTCCTCTACCTGAGGAGTTATTTCGTGGAACTGATTCCGATAGGAGATACCCATTTAGTAGCCCTCCCGTAACAATGGTTCTATTTATCGACTTGAAAATAAGAAAGGTGGATGAATAGAACCATGTATCAGGAAAGTGGGGAGAGGGGCTTGTATATGTGCGGAGCTTCTACAAAGGTGTTGCTTGCACATGGGGCCCCTTGAGCTTCTTTTGCTGGGGACACCATGAGTTGTCAGTCCACCCTTGGTCATTATTTATGGCAGTTATGGTAGTTTTTATAGTCTACAGTTTAGTAATGATCAGTAGTTCGTGCAGATGGTCGCTAATAGGTGTATTATTTTAGCTGACAATGGTGTAATGTATTTATAGATCTTGAGAAAAGGTACAATGATGTCCTCAAATACCTCTCTTTGGGAGAATTGCCATCCAATTATAATTACTCACAGAGATATAACTTTAGAAAGACCGCCGGAAAATATACACTAAAAGGTGAGTATCAGAAATAAAGTAAATTTGATTGCCTTTGTAAGATAGTTTTGTGATGTATAAGGCTCTTGAATTTTTCTTTTGTTACAGACGGAGAACTCTTCCATGGAAGAAGGACAGTTGTCAAATCCGGGGAAGAAGCAAAAAGGCTATTTGCACAAATTCATAATTCAGATCTTGGAGGTCATTCAGGCGCCATTAAAACACGGATGGCAATTACCCGGAGGTTCTTCTGGCATGGTATGTGCGTGGATATTGAGAAATGGGTACACAATTTTTTTTATTTTATTTTCCTTTTGCAAAATTTCTGAATGCTGTACACTGGTTTAACTACTGATTTCCTACAGATCAGTGAATGCGATGAATGCCAGAAGGTTGGAAGGCCTCTGATAGCTCCCCAGCCCTTACAGTGTATTAAGGTAAATGTCTACTCTAGTATTTCTTAACTGATATTATTACGTGCTTCAATTAAAAATACTGACATATTACATATATCTCATTAGGTGTCTGATGTCTGGGAGCTGGTTGGGATAGACCTCATAGGTCCTTTGATAAAAAGCAACAATGGATATTCTTACATCTTGACGACGACGGACTATTTTTCAAAATGGGTTGAGGCATTTCCAATGAAGACCAAGTCGGCTGCTGAGGTGGCACGGAATCTATGCTCCATGATATACCGTCATGGATGCCCTAAGAGGATTCTGTCGGATCAGGGCCGAGAATTTGTTAATAAAGTAAGTACTCATTTTTAAAAAAATAGAAAGTACAATCATGTTATTTTTTGTATTTATATATTTTCATTTTTCTTTAAGATCAATGCAAAGATGTGTACGCTACTTGAAATAGAAAGAAGTGTGACCGCTGCCTATCATCCTCAGACGAACGGCCTGGATGAAAAAACCAATCATAATATACAACGGCAAGTGTATTGTCTTGTTTTTTTGTCTTTTATTAGAACTTGGCTCCACATGTTTAACTTTATGTAAGTGCTTCTTCCATTCCACTTATTTTCTGTTACTGGATGGTTATATTTTTATAAATTGCACATTCTGCACCAGAGTTTTGTTATTGATATTATCTTTTCTTGTCTTTTTTTTTTCATTCTAGTGCTCTCAGAAAATTGAAGATTGACAAGCAAAAGAACTGGGATGTTTATGTGGATGCTACATTATTTTCTTTAAGATCTAAGATCCAAACAACCACCAAGTTTTCGCCTTTCGCTCTGATGTACAGAAGGGAGGCAGTTTTCCCTTGTGAAGTGCCAGTTAACCTGCCTGTGAGTATTTTTATATTTTTTCATATATAATTTGCCTATATTAAAAGTATTTGTATATTTTCAACATAAGTGGCATATAAGATTTGACAGTTATTTGTTAGTTCATTATTATTTGGTAAACTTTGCTGCCATAACAATATTTAAAGTTTATATGTGTCCATAATCATGGTAATAGCTATAATTATCATTTTAATTATTCACTGAAAACTAGATAATTGTAATACAAAAGTTCCATATTTTTTCTTTTTTTTTTTCTTGACATAATTTCTAAGCTGCATTATTGTGGCACAATATCTTAAACATGTATTTATTTATTTTCATGCTTGAAAACATCATTCTGCCCGAGGAGACGTCTTATGAGGGATACTTTGATGAAAAGAAATCACGCTTGGAAGACTCTAAGGAAAAGACATCTGAGAACATGGAGAAATCACAGGAGAAACAAAAGAAGGCCCATATGACGAAAGTGCTGAAAAAATATAAGAATATTTCATACAGTGTTGGCAACGAGGTCCTCCTCTACAATATGAGAAGAAAAGGTCGAAAAGGAGGAAGGATGGAGCCTGATTTCTTTGGACCGTATACCATCATGGAGATATGCGGCAAGGTTGTAAAGCTGTGTACTTTAGATGGGGCGCCTCTGAAGCAAAAGATAAACGTCGACCATATAAAACCCTATATCAGGAGTGCGCGAACAACAGCCCCAAAGACACAGGCTTCGTCTGAAGAAATCATCACAAGTGTTTCCTCCGTGCCACATAGGGCCTCAGTTATCCATTTTGCCACCATAAAAAGTGAATGCACTAATGAGGTACAACCAAACTCCATACTTATATAGCTGGTATACATTTGCATTTAATATAGTGTGTCTTGTTCTGTTTCCTCAACATAGTTTTCATTGTAAGGATCTTGAATCTTGAATTTTTGTTTTAAGACTTCTCCATATTTCCAGCAAAACATTGAGGATAGAGGTAGCATTTTAATGGGTTTTTTGTTTGCTAGTTTGACCCTGTTGGTCATTTGTTTGGCCGTGCCCTGTTGGTCTGGCCTTTTCAGTTATTGGGCCGTTAAGCCTGTTTGGTTAAAGTTGCCGCTGTTTGGCATTATGTTCTATTCAATATTTGAAAAAATTGGATATCAGACCAAAGAATCCATACAGGTCGAGTTATTCCATTACCACAAATGTCTGGGTACATAAGTGATTTGTATTTTGTAATATTAGCATATATCTGGATCTCTCTTGAAGATTGCATCCAAGTATAAAGAAAAAATAAATTGATATTTCACCAAAACCTTGTACACTGGAAAGGCGTAAAAGAAAAAGTACACAACATAATACAATGTCTGACTGATGCTGTATTTGAAATAAAATCATTTGATCTTTTAGAATTTGTGGATAAGGTATACTCGACCTGTGTTAACCCCTTCCCGACCTTATGACGAGTTAACTCGTCATAAGAGCCGCCGCATTAGCGACCTTATGACGAGTTAACTCGTCATGCAGTCTAGCCGGCGGTGCGCTCCGTGGGCACCGCCAGCTAGTCTGCAACGGGTCCAGGACTAAGCCTCGCACCCGAGGCAAAGCTCCTGGACCCGATCGGTCAGTTTCCGGGCATGTGATCGCGGTGATTGCTCAATCACTGCGATAACATGCAAATTAGATGGCAAAGTCAGTGTGTTCACACACTGACTTTGCCTCTAATTCACTCCCTGTGCTTCACATTCTTATAGTGAAGCACAGAGAGTGACCTGTAAGTAAAAAGAAATTAATTACATACACATAGGTAACAAAAAAATAATTAACCCTTTCATTGCTGATCACAGTTTTTAACTGATCAGTTTCCTTTCACTTTATGGCCCTCATTTAGTTTTTTTTTAACAGATTTTTTTATTTTTACAATTATAAAGTTTTTTTTAATAAATAACGGTAATTTTAATATATTTATTTAATAAAATTTAACCCCTGCATGCCTGTTGCATGATTTTTACTGATCTGACATCGCACTCTTCAGAGTTTTTTTTCTGTCTTTTTTGTTATGGGGGGTTTGGGAATCAATATTTTTCTTTTTTATTAGTTAGTTAATTAGGGGGGATAAGTGGGTTAGTGTTGCACTAGTTATGTAGCTTATTATTGGGAAAATAATGGGGAAAAACTTTTTTTTCCTCAAAAATTTCCTCTTTTATATGTATTTTTTAATACTAAAATGTAAATCATTTTTATGTATAGGGTATCAAAAGAAAGCTCTAACTGTCCTCTAAAAAACAACATATAACTTGTATGGGTGCGTTAAATGAGAGAGAGGAAATTTATGTTTCAAAAACCGCGTATTAAAAATTGAAAAACGCTCTGGTCCTTGGCCCAGGAAAATCCCTGGTCCTTAAAGGGTTAACTTTGGCTAATTGTGGTTAAGCAAACAATAACATACCTGCAGTTTCAATTTCTTTCCTTTTTTTTTTTTTACAGTTAAAATTCTTTGGTCTGCTGAGGATGACAACTCAGTGGCAGCAGTGGTGGGACCATACAATCTGTATGTATCCTCGTTTCATACACTGCGTGGGACACAGTGGCTAGTTGATGAAGTAAGCGAGTGCAGTGTTCATGTTTTTTAATCTATAATACATTTTTATCTTTTATTTTATTAAATGTATCAATGTTGTTTATAATGCAGGTGATTGATGCATACCTTCATCAACTGGTTGAAAAGCATCAGGCAAGTGTCAATTAAGTGTATGCTTGTTTTATGTTTGTATTATTTTGTATTCTAATAATATATATTGTTTTCTTTATGGAAGCCTTTTCACCTGCTGTCGGCGTGCATCGCGACAGCAATATTTACATCAGGATTGCATAGGCTTGGAAAGGTTAGTTGCTTGTTAAAAATTTAAAGTGTAACTATATATATATATATATATATATATATATATATATATATATATATTTTGTTTAACATTTTCTACCGATTCTTCAGATGGCGCTTCCAGAGAAGGATGTCTGGATCTGCCCGGTTAACCAACAATCCCATTGGATTTTAATGGTATTTATTATTGAACAAAGTTTATTTACTTATGTTATCACGCACTGTTATAATTTAAGTAATTGTGTTTTATTATACCGATAAATAATTTGAAACCTATGACCACACACAGCGTCATTTGGTTTATGTATTAAACATATGAATGCCACCAGGAAATTTATTGTATCTCTCAAATCAATTAGATTGTCATCATGTCGCAGAAGCGGATAATACTTATTGACCCGTTGGGACATGAACAATCTTATGTAAATGGATTTAAAACCAACTGGATGTAAGTGTGCCTCACAAACATGGATTTACTTCACAAACATAACAGCACAAGTTTAAAAAAACTTTTTTTTTTAAGTTGCCGTTTAATTTATTTTGTTTTATAACTAGGAACTTCTTGAGCCGGTATGAACTTGAAGAATTGAAAGAAGATTGGAAGTATGTGACCATGGCTCACCAGAAACAGCAGGATTCAAGTAGCTGTGGCGTATTAATCTTGATGGTGAACATTTTTGTACCAATGTAAAATCATTCATAATAAATGTTAATTGTTGTTACAAATGTTAACATTTATTTTACAGTTTGCCAAGGAGTTCATACTGTCCAGAAACCTCCATGAAGTAAAGACCTCTGAAGAATACATCAGCAATGCACGTCTTCAAATTGCTTGTGACTTGCTCCAGTACAAAGGTAAGTTCCACACTGCTACAATCTAATAATGAGAACTTTACTGCCCATAATGCCTCTCATCTCCAGGAAAATGTAATAATATGGACACCATTTTACATTGATTAGGCCTCAACTAGGATTAGACATTGGTAACTGGCTGTCACTATAAAGGTAAGTTATTAAACTATTACACTATCTCTCTTTCTCTAACACTGTGTGTCTTTCACTCTCTAACACTCTCTAGCTCACAGATTGTGAGAAAGTGACACTATGTCCCCCGCTCTGCTCCCATGTGACACCCCTGGTCTGAAAGGCGTGTGCTTCTGTGTGTGACTGGAGATATGAAAGGTGTGTGAATGGTCAGTAACAAGGGTTGAAGCCTTGATGTGGCATTACTGCTCACATGGGTATCCATGTGCCAATTCAACCAACGTGAGTGACTATAATACTTATGTGTTTAATATAAAAATGTTCTATTATTAAAATCATGATTTAAGAAAATGCACTGTTACACCCAGCGCCTATTCCTGTCATTCTCAACCTGGTAATATGATCACAATTACAATGTTTAACCTTTTATGTTTTCTTCCACAGGACAGCTCATATCGGGTTGCATGGTTACCTGTCCACACGTGTCCCACTGGACTATTCTTTGTTTTGGAACCACACCATCCCTCAGTAACAAGGCTATAACTGCTTCATACAGGTTCCTGAGGTATGCAGGCATAAACAGTTTATTTTGGGGACTTTGTGTTTGTATTACATTCCAAGTTTTTAAATCCTCTGTTTCTCTCTCAATTACTTCCTCCAATTTCTTTGTCACTATCAATTTGCTTTGGAAAAAAAAAAAAAAAATGCAGAAGTCTAAAAACAGCCTTCGTCCTTAAGGGGTTCATTACAACACTGGCCAGACTTTTCTATTTCCCCAGCCCATTTGAGGGTGTTACCGTTCAGGGCCGGCCTTAGGGGTGTGCGACCTGTGCGATCGCACAGGGCGCAACACTCCAGGGGGCGCCTGCCCGGCCGTTAAAAAAAAAAAAAGCCGGTAGAGGCACTGGCTGGGGGAGATCAAAAGATCCCCCCTCACCAGCCCTCTGCTCGGCAGGCTGTGCTGTGTCCGGGGAGGGGGCGGACCTAACCGGCTGAGTGGTGTAGCTCCGCCCCCACCCTGTGAAGCAGAGCAGCGTCTGCTTCACAGGGAGCCACAGACAGCAATAGAAAGTGCTGCTCGGCTCCCCATGCTTAAGGCAGGCTCCATGCTTAATGCAGGCATGGGGAGCCGAGCAGCACTTTCTATTGCTGTCTGTGGCTCCCTGTGAAGCAGACGCTGCTCTGCTTCACAGGGTGGGGGCGGAGCTACACCGCTGAGCCGGTTAGCTCCGCCCCCTCCCTTGAACAACACTTGCAGGCAAGGGGGGGGAGAGAGAGACAACAGGAGGTGAGAGAGGGACAGAACAGGGGGAGGGGGGAGAGAGAGGCAGAACGGGGTGAGATGCAGAACAGGGGGAGGGGGGAGAGAGAGGCAGGAGAGGGGGAGAGAGAGGCAGAACAGGGGGTGAGAGGCAGAACAGGGGGAGAGAGAGAGACAGAACAGGGGGTGAGAGTAGGTCAGAACAGGGGGAGGGGGGAGAGAGAGGCAGAACAGGGGGAGAGACAGAACAGGGGGAGGGGAGAGAGAGAGACAGAACAGGGGGAGGGGAGAGAGAGAGACAGAACAGAGGGAGAGAGAGACAGAACAGGTGGAGGGGGGATAGAGAAACAGAACAAGCGAGGGGGAAGAGAGAGAGACAGGAGGTGGGAGAGAGAAGGAACAGGTGGGACGGGGGGAGACAGACATGGCAAGGAAGAGGAAAGGGACACATACATAGGGGGGTGAAAGACGGGGGGGGGGCGCCATGGTTGAAGCCCGCACAGGGCGCGTAACACTTAAGGCCGGCCCTGTTACCGTTGTTCCTATCATACCACATGGTCTAAATGGGCGTGCTTTTAATGTATGCTGTTACTGTGTTTAGATTTTATTCTTAATATTTTTATTTCTTAGCATTTTACTTATTTACAAAAACATTGTTTCACACATTTGTGCCAATATCCCTGCCCTGATAGCTCATATCAGGAGACGTAATGATTTACTTTTCCTATTTCTTCTAGAAATGGAAGGTGATTACAAGCAGAATTTCCTATTAGCATCATTTGTGACCAAGAAATGTATACGTGACTGAAGTGAAGGACATGAGGCTGGAAGCTGAAGACACTGAAATTTGTCAAATTCGTTTATTAAAAATAAATATCAAACTACCTAATGGTTATACATGTATTTGATAACATTTATGCACAGAATGTGTGTAGAGAGAGACGGACTGAGAGAGACAGACAGAGAGAGAGAGACAGACAGAGAGAGAGTGAGAGACAGAGAGAGAGTGAGAGACAGACACAGAGAGAGTGAGAGACAGACACAGAGAGACAGAGAGTGAGAGAGAGACAGAGAGAGATTGAGAGAGACAGAGAGAGTGAGAGACAGAGACAGAGTGAGAGACAGAGAGAGTGAGACAGAGAGAGAGTGAGAGACAGACAGAGAGAGTGAGAGACAGAGAGAGTGAGAGACAGAGAGAGAGTGAGAGACAGACTTTCAAGCAGGCCGGACTGGCCTACCTGGATACCGTGAAATTTTACGGTAGTCCGCTGGTCCTGGGGCCGCTTTAAGTTGTTCGGTCGCTCTGAGACGTTCACCACGTGCGCGCACTTCAGTTACTGCACAGGATCACGTGCGTCCACAGCCGATGCTGTGTGAGAAAAGGTAGGAAGATATAACGGGTGGTTGTGAGTTTAGGGAGAAGTGTAAAGGGGAGAAAATACATACGTGAGTGAATATCAGATTGAGAGTGAGTGGCATTGTGTGTGAGTGAGCGGCAGAATAAATGGGTATATCACAGTGTTCTGTCAGATTTCTTGAGCAAATTCTACTGCACAGGCACAGTAGAATTTACTCATTGCGCACGCGCACAAAGTTACAGCTGTCAATCAGCCGTAACTTTGTTAGAAAAGCACCTGCGCGAGGGACACACACCACCTCCAGCCACCTCTGGATCAGCTGCGGTGACAGGCAAAGTATAAGTGTCTTACTTATTACTTACTAGTGTAGCAAGCAATTGGTAAAACTTCAATCAGTGACATGCTACGCTAGTAAGTGGAAGTCACACGAGGGGGACACATGGGAACTTAAGGAGGTGATCACAACTACCATCAGGTTGAGGCAGCCACCCCCCTGTGTGTGACTGTGTGTTCCAAGTCAGGCCCTGCTCTCAAAGCCGATCCTAGGCGGGTGCAGATGCCACTGTGCACAGGAAGAAGGGGCGACAAATCTGGGAGAACCTGTGTATATTTTTTTTTAATGTCTGTGAAGTTAGACGTGCACCTGTGACGGCGCCTCCTCAGTTGGAAGAGCTGGCTGGGGAGATGAAATGTTCTCCCCTCATCAGCCCTCCTTTCACACCGACAAGCAGGAAGCCTCTCGCGCTCCCTTGATGCGGAAGTGTCACGTAATGACCCCACGCTCATACTCCAGTGACAGGTGGGGAGCATGTTAATATTTTATATTAACTGCAAGTGTAATTGTATGAGTGGCAGAGTATGTGGCAGTGAGCAGCAGAGCCAGGGCCCACTTACTCCTGGG
Organism: Pelodytes ibericus; assembly: GCA_036172795.1. Classification (NCBI taxonomy): domain Eukaryota; kingdom Metazoa; phylum Chordata; class Amphibia; order Anura; family Pelodytidae; genus Pelodytes; species Pelodytes ibericus. The sequence continues at coordinate 70,817,842 of CM069859.1, forward strand.
GGGCCCAAGGCAGCTGCCCGGTGGTCCCGCTGCCCCTCTGTACCTGCACTATGCGATCAGCACTGATCGCATAGTACAGGTGCGCCCAGCATTCTCTCCTCTCCCCGGCTCCCTCTCGGAAATACGATGCTCTGCGTCATTACTATGCGCGAGCAGCATGGATTGAGCTCTCGGGGTGTATAACACACACAGAGCCCATGCTGCCTGCGTCTCCCCGCGCTCCACTCACGTAGGAGAGAACAATGGGGTGGGGAAGGGAGGGGGGATAGAGAACATACTGGGGAGCGGAGGGGTGGATAGAGAGAACACTGGGGAGAGGGGGATAGAGAGAACACTGGGGAGACAATGGGGGACAAAGGAGAGAAAACTGCAGGGGGGAGAACATTGGGGGACAGAGGAGAGAACACGGGAGAGAAGGGGGGGATGGGGAGAGAACACAGGGGGGACAGGTGAGAACACTGAAGGGAGGGAAGAGAATACAGACTGTGGAGAGAAGAGACATACATGTGGAAGAGAAAAGAGTGAACTGGGAAGGCAGAGGAGAGAGACACAGACATGGGAAAAAAAGAGGATACAAAGACAGACATGGGAAGGAGGACGAGAGAGACAGGCGGACATGGGAAGAGAGAGACAGGCGGACATGGGAAGAGAGAGACAGACAGAATGTGCCCCCCCAGATCAGATTCTGGATCCGCCCCTGGGTGCATGGAGTGCACCGCACCCAGGCGCAGGAATCGAGAGGCGCTCCTTTAGGGAGTTCACTCCCTAACAGCGCCTCACCTCGAGGTGCGGACCGCAGGCCAGAGGTAACCGCTCCAAGGGGTGAGCACAGCGCGACGGGGGCAAGCTCCGCCCCATCAAGCTGTGTAACTTCCGGAAACTCAGAGAGCATCCGGCACTCTGAATTAGTTATCGGAGAGTGTTCCGCCTCTGCAGGGATGAGAAGCAGAACACTGAAACGTTCTCCTCCCTGCAAGTAAAGGTAAATGTGCAGGGAGGGGGACAAGCAGCCTATTTTTTTTTTTGATAAAAAAATAAAATAAATTTAAGCGTGTGACTGTGTGTAAGGCTGGCTAAGAGTGTGTCTGTAAGTGTGGGCATGCATTTATGTGTGTAAGTGTGACTATGTGTAAGGTTAAATCTATATGTGTAAGGGTGACTGTGTATAACTGTGTGGGTGTGTATTTCTGTGTGTGGATAAAAGTGTGACTGTGTGTGTAAGGGCGTCTGTGTATGTATATGTGTAAGTGTGACTGTTAGTGTCACAAAAGCATATGTTTATTTTCTTTCGGTAAAAAATATGTAAGCGTGTGAGTGTGTGTGTCTAAGTGTGGGCGTGTATGTAAGTGTGACTGTGTGTAAGGGTGTCTGTGTATGTATATGTGTAAGGGTGATTGTGTGTTTAAGAGTGTCTGTAAGGGTGTGTATAACAGTGTGTGGATGTAAGTGTGACTGTGTGTATAAGTGTAAGTGTGACTGTTAGTGTCAGACAAGCATATATATTTTTCCAGTAAAAATAAATAAAATGTAAGTGTGTGACTGTGTGTAAGGCTGTCTAAGAGTGTATCTGTAAGTGTGACTGTGTGTAAGGGTGTCTGTGTATGTCTAAGAGTGTTTGTGTATTTTTGTGTAAGTGTGACTGTGTGTAAGGATGTGTATACCTGTGTGTATGTAAGGGTGACTGTGTGTGTGTAAGGGTGTCTGTGTAAGTGTATGTATATGTGTAAGTGTGTCACGTGAGGGGGGGGGAAATCTCCGCCCCCTCACAGAGCATGTTAGAGCACCAGATGTCTGTGACATAACGGTGCTCAGAACACATGAAGCCACGCACAGAAGAAACAGCCCCTTCCCTGCAAATCTAAGGTAAGTGAGCAGGGAGGGGGACAAACGAGTGTGTGTGTTTAAGTTTGACTGTGTGTGTAAGTGTGTCTATCTGACTGTGTAAGGTTGTCTGTGTGTGTAAGTGTGTCTATCTGACTGTGTAAGTTTGTCTGTGTAAATCATATATATTCACACACTTAATCTAAATATTATATAATCCACCTATACATATATATTAGTTTTAAATAATTATATAATTACATAATATATAGCATATAAGTGTGTGTGTTTATTTTTTTGTATGGAGGTATTAGGGTGGAGGGTGTGATTGCATGCCGGGAATGAGGGGTGGGGTCCAGGGGCCCCAAACAAATGTTTGCCCAGGGTCCAGTCAATTTTAAAGATGGCCCTGAGCAGAGCACGTGTGTGTGTGTGTGTGTCTGAGTGAGTGGCAGGATGGAAATTATGAGAGAGATGGGTTTGCGTGGGCATGTCTCCACTCACGCGTCTGTGACCCTAGGATCGGCCCTGGTCACTCTGTCCCTCTGTCTGTGTTACTCTCTCACACTCTCTGAAGATTACATATTCATCTAATCTTTTAGTGAATAATGTCACCGCTTTATCTGTACATTGTGCACGGACAAACCCGACGAGCTTGCTATGTGGGGGTAACTCGACAGGTGTGTCCCTGCCAAACAAATAGCTAAATTGGTGAGATTAAATATATCCCAACTCACCTGCTACTCAACTTTTAATGAATAGACCTCTCTGTGTCAGACTTGCCCCATGCTCTTCTCAATCGCATTCACGTCCCCCTTTCTTTTCTTCCTGTCACACGTTTCCCATGCTTGTCTCACTGTGTTCATGTTAATTGATGCACCATCTAAAAAAAAGACATTGAAAACCAATTTTTTTCTTCACACTCAGAAGATTAAAATTACCATTATTATATGAGTATATTTGTTATGTAAAATAAACAAGAAAAATTGGAAAAGTAAATTTTTAAACTTATGATTGTAATCATGTAATGTTACAGTCACTCACCCTGGTTGAATTGGCACATGGATACCCATGTGAGCAGTAACGCCACGTCAAGGCTTCAACCCTTGTTACTGTCCAGTCACACACCTTTCATATCTCCAGTCACAACACAACTCTAACCCCCCGTCTTTACTGCCCCCCTATTTATGAGCACCCCGTGTTTACTGCCCCCTTTATATGAGCACCCCCTGTCTTTACTGCCCCCTTTAAAATGTGCCTCCTGTCTTTACTGCACCCCCTTATATCAGCACCCCGTGTTTACTGCCCTTCCTTATATGAGCACCCTGTCTTTAATGCCCTCCCTTATTTGAGCACCCCGTCTTTACTGCCCTTCCTTATATCAGCACCCCGTGTTTACTGTCCCCCTTTATATCAGCACCCCGTGTTTAATGCCCCATTTATATGAGCACCCCGTGTTTAATGTCCCCCTTTATATCAGCACCCCATGTTTAATGTCCCCCTTTATATCAGCACCCCGTGTTTAATGTCCCCCTTTATATCAGCACCCCGTGTTTAATGCCCCATTTATATCAGTACCCCGTGTTTAATGCCCCATTTATATGAGCACCCCGTGTTTAATGTCCCCCTTTATATCAGCACCCCGTGTTTAATGCCCCCTTTATATCAGCACCCCGTGTTTAATGCCCCATTTATATCAGCCCCCCGTGTTTAATGCCCCATTTATATGAGCACCCCGTGTTTAATGCCCCATTTATATGAGCACCCCGTGTTTAATGTCCCCCTTTATATCAGCACCCCGTGTTTAATGTCCCATTTATATCAGCACCCCGTGTTTAATGCCCCCTTTATATCAGCACCCCGTGTTTAATGCCCCATTTATATCAGCACCCCGTGTTTAATGTCCCCATTTATATCAGCACCCCGTGTTTAATGTCCCCTTTATATCAGCCCCCCGTGTTTAATGTCCCCTTTATATCAGCACCCCGTGTTTAATGTCCCCCTTTATATCAGCACCCCGTGTTTAATGTCCCCCTTTATATCAGCACCCCGTGTTTACTGCCCCCTTTATATCAGCCCCCCGTGTTTAATGTCCCCTTTATATCAGCCCCCCGTGTTTAATGTCCCCTTTATATCAGCCCCCCGTGTTTAATGCCCCATTTATATCAGCCCCCCGTGTTTAATGTCCCCTTTATATCAGCACCCAGTGTTTAATGTCCCATTTATATCAGCACCCCCCCCCCCCCCCCGTGAAACTAAGGCAGTACCTGAGGGGCTGCCTCATCTTGATAGGAGTTGTGATCCCCCTGCTGCATCAATAATACAGCAGGAGGATCACAACTCCCATGAAGTTGAGGCAGCCCTCACCAGGATGCTTACCCCTCTGTTGGCCCCTTATGTCCCCCCGCCCCGTGTTACTTACCAGCGTTTTGAATCCAACCGCGGACGCGCGCATTCCTTGATAGCCATGCGCATGCGCTGTGTACCGCTGTGTCCGATCATCTGGTAAGAAGGGGTGTGCGGGGGGTGTGAAGGGGGAGGGAGGTGGGTTGCGTAGTTGGCGCAATGAGCAAATTCTCCTGCGATTGTGCAGGAGAATTTGCTCCAGAAATTTGTCAGAACACCGGCCCTCCCCTGCTGAAAGGCACTGTATGACAGTGCAGCTGCACATGTGCAGTCCGCTGACTCATGCCCTTTGAATTCCATACTCACCGTGATTTCAAGTTTACAGATGAATGAGTTGGAAGGCATGTGCACAGCAAGTGACTGAACAGTATCTGACCACGAAGAGGTTTGGATAGAGCTGGGGAATTATTAACTTTAAAAGAAAATCCCTGAAGTAAAAAGACCCTGTCTGTTGAGGTTTAAAAGGTTATAAAACAATATTTTTTTCAGTAAATAATATTCACTTAACCTAGCAGGACCATCATGGAGAAGGTTATGGTGAAGTGCATCACTGGTATGCAGGGCTCGAGTCCTGCAGGAAGGCGTGGGAACGGCGTTCCTGCACTTTTTTCATGGCAGGAACGCCGTTCCCTTTGCTCCTGCAGGACCAGGGCAGGCTGGCTGGAAATAAAAATCCTGGCATAGAGGGGAAAAATCCTGGCATAGAGTGGCAAAATCCTGGCATATAGAGTGGCAAAATCCTGGCATAGCGGGGCACAATCCTGGCATATCGAGGGGCAAAATCCTGGCATATAGAGTGGCAGAATCCTGGCAAAGAGGGGCAAAATCCTGGCATATAGAGTGGCAAAATCCTGGCATAGAGGGGCAAACTCCTGGCATAGAGGGGCAAAGTCCTGGCATATAGAGTGGCAGGATCCTGGCATAGAGGGGCAAAATCCTGGCATAGAGGGGCAGAATCCTGGCATAGAGGGTCAAAATCCTGGCATATAGAGTGGCAAAGTCCTGGCATATAGAGTGGCAGGATCCTGGCATAGAGTGGCAAAATCCAGGCATAGAGGGGCAAAATCCTAAGAAATTCCCTGCGAGGGAAAGACCACCCATTGTGGTGATTATTCTGTTAGTATGACTAACAAGTTAACTCCCTCAAAAACAACACCATTCACTTTTTTGTTAGAGTTGTTAGAACTGTTCTATATTCATTTGTTTATTGCATAGCTATTTTAATTTGTTTCAACTGTTCTATATATATTTGTTTATTGCATTTGCATTTATTTTGCAGTTGTTTGTGTAAACTGGCACTTTACAATACATTTTGCACTGAATTTTCTGCGAAATATTTTTTTTTGGGGGGGGGGGGGGGGGGGGGATGGATGGCAGTGGATCTTGGGTGAGTTCCCACACTTTTTTTTCCCAGGACTTGACCCCTGCTGGTATGTATTAACTAGAATAGCCCTGCCTCAAGCATAAAAAGTTTTACTCGATCAAGAGATTTTCACTGGTAATTAGCTCATTAAAACCAAAATATACTCAGCACTTATTTTCTTTGTTCCACACAGCGACAGTGTTTCAACCAATTGTTAATTAGCTGATTGATAATTAGGACGTTTTTTTTTAAATTTCCATCTATCAGTTTACCAGGACAATTAACTTACATACTATCTGGAACTTTGGTGCTACTGAAAAGAACCACCTGTAATGTAAAAATAATTCGCGTGAATCATAAGAACATAACTAAATATATGTTTTTTTTAATATTTTGATAGTGTATCAGCAGCTTTTTAAATGTTTTAAAAACGTATTTGTACTTAATGGCCTGTATCTTGTGCTTGAAATGTTGATAAATATTAAATACCCATACGTTCCTCTTAATGTTTTTATTCATTTTCTTTATAAATTGTTTTATATATGGCCACAAAATGAAGGTGGAGATTGTATCATTAATGCCCCGAGCAGATGTTTTTTTTTTTAAATTTAGTTGTCATGAACCGCAACCAGCTTTTGGCTCACACTGGCTTCCTGAAGATCATGGTAGCTGTAGCTCAAGAACTGAATTACTTGTTGGCTGCTTTTGCCCTAACATTGGCAAGATGCGTGCATGTCAAGTTCACTTTCATGTAGATATAAACATTTAGGCTATAGATTTGCTGGCAAAATCACCAACATATCTGTAGATTTTAAAATATCTTACCTGAAGTTCTACCACCACCAAGAAGGCCACCCAAAATGGAAGTGGGTACATTAGCCCACCAACAAATAATAGAACCAACGTATTCTCAGGATCTTGTGGTGAACAATATAAAGTTCAGAGTTTCATCAATTGTGACACTGAATTTGTAGTATATTGTATTAACTTTGTGTAAATTGGAAGGAGAAATCAAAACATATACTATCACAGGAAGGTTTTGTACAAAATATTTAATACTGCATTAAACACAAGTATAACATATAAAAGTCTGTAGATATAATAATGAAAACATAAACTATGAATAATTCTCGTTAATAAAAATGGCATCAAGCCTGACGCATTTCACCATGTTGGGGCTTCATCAGAGGTCGGTGGGGAAATAAATATATATACAGTTAGATGAACACGCTGATTCCTAGGTTCGAAATTAGTATGACCCTGGTTATTTAAATTGTTTGGTGTATAACGGTGTTAAATACAACTGTGAGCGGTACCTGTCTAGCGTGTGTTTGGTAGGAGGTCTCTGTAAACCAAACCAGATACAATAGAAGCAGCTAAGCATGAGGGAGATGCCACCTACATTCGACTATTCACAAATAGAATTGCGTATGCGCTACCAGTGCCACATTTTAAAAGGTCAGTTTCGTAACTGATGAAGTAGTGGCAGACATCTTCAAAACGCGTAGGATTTATTACTATTATTTGTCCTACTTGCTTCTTCCCTTCAATTTTTACTGTTTGACTTTTTATCTAGCTGATTGCAGGTGTGGGGAAATCCAGTATATTCTATCTAATTGGCTCTTTATACAAAGGATTTATTTTCCTCCTGCACGCTCATCTTGCTATCTATCTTGAAACGTTTACTTCTTTTTTGTATCAATCGCTTTTTGTAAATACTGCACTTACAAGTATATATAGCCTTGTAATTTTGCACATGTACGCTGGAAGCATCTGACTTCTTGTAAATAGGCATTTTTAAAGTTTTTATTGTGTTACTTTTTATGATAAAGAATAATTTACGTGTATCTTGTGGTGAACTTCATTGCTGGATTTGCGTGCAACTATGGGAATTCATTTTGAAGATTCCGGATATTTGTGTTTTTTTCTTTACATTTATTCACATTCATTATTATTATAATTGAAATAATTATTATTGTTTATTATTATATGTTTTATTTTAATTTTATTTTTTTCACCTAAGACTGATATTGGTTTGCCAAATATATTGTTTTTATTTGTGGATTGCTCAAGACCCTATTAAATCAGGTTGTTTCTTCCACCTTTTTTCAATATAAACTTGAAACTGAGTTACTCTCACACAAACATCCACTTCCTGGACACTACTATTTACCAGAACAAATCCATTCAGACTTCACTTTACTGAAAACCAACAGTTACAGCCGTGGTTCCACAACCAGTCCTCACACCCCCTAACAGTCCAGGATTTAGGAATTACCAAGTTGTGTTTAACCCCTCCCCTCAAGTTTAGATTCTAAACTTTTTTGGTAATCCCTAAATCCTGCACTGTTAGGAGGGTGCATGAGGACTGGTTTGGGAACTCCATCTTCTTGCATTCCACAGACGAGTGAACATCTTCAGAACCTAAGGAAGGAGTTCATCAATCATGGTTACAGTACAAAAACCACAGATTCTCAAATACAAAAAGCCACATAAAGTATATCCCCAGAGAAAATCTCCTGAAATGCCACAAAAAGGAGATTGCGTGCCATTAGTGGTCACCTACAATCCACAAATGGAAGTCCTATGCAAAATCTCAAGTGAAGCACAAACATTTTGCACACAGGTAAAAGACTCTAGACAATATTCTCACATGACCCACTATTGACCCACTATTTCTTATTCAAGCAGCCACCTAACCTCCAACAATTGATGGTGAGGAGCACCCTATACATAGAAAGAATAAACGGTACGTCTCTCTGCCAACAAAAACAGATGTGAGACCTGTGCACACATCCAGAACACGATAAAATACCAATACCAGTCTTACATTTCCACCACAAACTCAATGGCTGCTTCACATTCAAATCTTCCAATATGCTATACCTAATAATGTGTGTGAAGTGCACAACAGCACATATGTGGGAGGCACAGGCCAAGCATTACGGAAATTCCCACAGACATTCTATCAATCAAAAAAACAAACAAACAGATATACCTGTTGGATTGCATTTCTGTCATCCTGGACCCATAATACATGATGAAGCTTCTGGTACTGATAGGATTGTTGTGCACCCAGAGCGAGAGAGGCCTTAATCGCTGACCTTAATAGATATAGTGAATTTATTTCTCAATATAATCTTACAAACTAATAATCTTTTTACAAACACTGAATTACTGCAATTCATTCATTTGTGCATAACTGCAAACATTTGACACCTTTGTGGATATGGTATGTGTGAAATGATTTTATGGCCTCTTTAACCAGGGAGTATATTGACCTAAGATGATCTGACTAAACTAAATGTTTCTATTATAGCTACTAGAGTGGCTAAAATGAAGTAGCCCACTTAGCAGTCTGTCTGTTAATAAGCGCAGGATCCTACGTACATATAAAACGTCAATTTTATTTCAAATGGATAAAAACATAGGAATCCCAAGGCTGAGTCAGTTTTACCTTACCTTTTGTAAGGTTAATTTGTTTTAGCAGTCAGTAATGCCTCAAGAGGGCACCTAACAACTTGGTCTTAAAAACTTGCAATCAAAATCTCTTGTTTGCTGTTTATTTTGATGTATCTGCATCATAGAACTAACAGAGCTTCTCCAAAACACTTCACAAAAGAGGAACAAAGATTTGAGCGCCACCTAGTGCACACTTTATAGAATGAAAAGCTGCATTGTTACAAAGTAGGCTTCACACTGGCAAATGGGATGTTTCACTGACCAGTGGTTTTGTATGTACAGACAGGGCCGCTTTAAACAATGGCCCAATGTGTCCCTCCACTGCCCATATGACTGTCTCACATGGAGACAGACATGCGGGCAGAAACTGGCAGCCCAAAGAAAAAGTTTTTGAAAAAAAAATCATTGCCACCGCATTTGACAGTATGTCATATTTATTTATCCGGTGGCTGTATTTCCCTCCTCCATGCAGGAGGGAAGACTGCACGGAGGAGACGATGAGGGACATGGAGCAGCCTGGAGGTGAGTACTGGGGAAGGGGGGTATATAATGAGCACAATAACGCTGGCATATTAATAGAAAACCTAATTCTGGCATACTAATGGGCAATTTGGCTGTGGCTTATTAATGGCAAAATAGTACTGGCATATTATTGGGCAAATTGGCTGTGGCTTATTAATAGCAAAATAATACTAGCATATTATTGGGCAAATTGCTTGTGGCTTATTAATAACAAAATAATACTGGCATATTATTGGGCAAATTGGCTGTGGCTTATTAATGGCAAAATAATACTGGCATATTATTGGGCAAATTGCCTGTGGCTTATTAATGGCAAGATAATACTGGCATATTATTGGGCAAATTGCTTGTGGCTTATTAATGGCAAAATATTACTGGCATATTATTGGGCAAATTCGCTGTGGTTTATTAATGGCAAAATAATACTGCCATATTATTGGGCAAATTGGTTGTGGCTTATTAATGGGAAAATAATACTGGCATATGATCAGGCAAATTCGCTGTGGTTTATTAATGGCAAAATAATACTGGCATATTATTGGGCAAATTGGTTGTGGCCTATTAATGGCAAAATAATACTGGCACAATTTTGGGGAAATTAGCTGTGGCTTATTAATAAAATAACACTGCCAAATTAATGGCAAAAGTAATACTGGCATAGTAATGGCAAAATAATACTGGCATACTAATGGGCAAAATGGCTGTGGCAAATTAATGGCGAAATAATACTGGCATATTAATGAGCAAATTGGCTGTGGCATATTAATGGGAAAATTGGCTGTGGCATATTAATAGCAAAATAACACTGGCATATTAATGGGCAAGCTGTGACATATTTAATGGACAGACGGTGGCATATTTTAATAGGCAAACTGACTGTTGCATATGTTAATGACAAAGTGACTGTGGCAAGTTAATTGATACCTGAGAGTGGCTTATTTTAATTAGCAAAGTGATGCTGGGGCATGTTCTGTGTTGCAAAATAACATGTACAATGGGGGAAGTGACACTGTGGCTTGTTCTGCAGGGGCAGTTCTGTGGGACAAAGTGAGACTGTGGCATGTTCTGTGGGGCAAATTGACACTGTTGCATGTCAAATTATGTGGGTGCAATATTATTGCAAACCAAGTTCTGTGGGTGCTGTATGGTGCTGTGTTAAGTCCTTTAGGTGCAATGTGGGTGCAGAAAAAGGGAATAAAAACAAGAAATGCAATTTTTCAATAACATTTTTATTACATATACAAATAGTTGAATGTGATATGAAAATAATTGCATATAATATTAAAAAGTTTACATTTACATACAGGTTTTTTACAATGCGACTTTAGAAAAATTGGGTCGAGGGGGGCCCACTGCTAAAGACTGCCCTTAAAGCGGTCCTGTGTGCAGATACCTTTACTTTTGTTTGCTTGAGACCAAGTGCTAAATGAGGTGTAAAAGATATTGCTTAGTGGGCTGCGTTTCTTACTAAATAGATAGACATCAGCAATTGTATCTTCCTATATCCCATAGTATAATGTATCCACACCTAGCTGGCTTGATTTTGTTATGTTTTTCATTGCAAACCCTTCCATCAATTGACATATTTTTCTCATGCATTTACTGACATCTGTCGGTTTCTGATGTATAATACATATTTTACTTTCTATATGTTTTGTGAAAGCAGTTGCTAGATCATTTTTGGACATAAATGAAGAACTGATTAAAACAAATGCAATGGGGGGTTTATACACATGTCCCTGCTTTCTAAAACATATTTTCCTGGTATTTTCGAACATAATCAATTTGTTTCATGACAACTTAGCTTATTTAATATTGCACATTACACCTAAGTCCTCATTACATATACCCAATGAAATAGCAGGAATATTAAGTACAGGGTTAGCCCATGCAAATATTACTATGATGACCATGTTTATTTTGTATTGAAAGCAGTGGCTAGCTTCAATAGGAAAATTAGATGGTGTAAAGTAATGCTATATATAGACACCTGGATACTTACTTATAAATTGATTGTAAAGGTACAAGCGCTGACTAAAGGAAATTAGAACTTAAAAATGGACGAAAATAAACATGAGAACCTTAAGTTTGAGATGTGAAGACATGTTACTTACAGGAATAATATATACACTGTCCTGAAACTGGTGTTCTAAAGAGAAAGGGGGAGGGGGGGGGGGGGGGTTCTCAATAAGCAGAAGGATATGTTAATAAAATATAGTAGTTTGAGACTCATAAAGAAAATATTACAAAGTGAAGAATTAAATGTGGGGTAAGAAATAGCAGCTGCCCTTGTAATATTACCAACAGCCTGTGGACTATAATGGGAGGTTCAAATATAAGGTTAAATGGCTGGGTTCTTTTTTACAAATGTTCAGGGAATAGATCTTACGTACATTGTCTGAGTAAAGATGGGTTCAATTAGCCCCTCTGTAAAATCAGGTAAGACTGTCCCTTGTTTAAACAAAGTCTTCACAATTATTGAGACTCTGGGATCACAATATGGATGGGCTATCTTTGCCTACTTTAAAAGTTTGACAAAACAAGTGTAATTTTAGCACTTTTAAGAAACAAAGGGGCTGTCCCACATTGAGTGTGGTCAAAATGATTTGCCCTGGTAATGGAACAACAAAAGTCTAAGAGAGGATCATATATGGCGCCTGCGAGGAGGTTAAACTGACGCATATAGAGTGTTTGTGGAGCAAAGAACTCCCTGTGATATGCCCATTGGAAATTGTATATATGATAGAGAAGCATCAAGTGTGATACATACAATATTATTATATTTGATAATAGTGATTTGTATAATAGTTACTAAATAAGCGGATAAGAATGTTTGTAGAGATCTATGCGAGCATTATGTGCTCATGTGATGGTGTGCTAAAGTGAGTGTGTATTCCTTCTAGGGCTGACAGATATACCAGTTGTCCTCTTTTTTCCCTAACTCCTTTCCTATAAATGGAAGGTATATCACACCTTAAAGATAACCCAAGGTTTCAATTAACAGCTGTAGTCTTAATCATCATTCATACTGTGGGAGACAACATTTAGGTGAATAAGTGTGTTCACTTATGAGTGACCAAATGGTGGTTGCAAACGCCAATATTCATTTTATGAAATTATTTATCTCAAAATCCTCATTCATGCCAAGGAGAGTCAGTGTTTTAAGCTCATATACCCAATATATATTTATTTATTTTAATTAATAAAGTTCTATAATAGAATTACCTCCCCTACAATTTCTAGGGACCCTACAGATTGGAAGAAAGGACATGTATTTAGAGGTATTTATTTCTTGTGCCAAGATATGTGTTCCCCTATCCTGACCTTTACATTTCTTGTTGTTCTACCAACATATTGTAAGCCTCAAGTGTAGGAAAGTAAGCAGATAACATTACTACTGTTAAATGTCAGAAAATCCTTAATAAGATATTGATGGCCTGACCTGAAAGACCTAAAGGATGTGATCTTTTTCTGGTCCCATGATGTTACTTTACCGGTCACACAGTTGTTACATCCAAAAAAGCCTTTCCCTAAGCCATAGGGATCTTGTTCTTATTATTGGGGACATGTACTAAAAAAAAGTGAAAATATTTTATGTGCGCAAATATTTGTGCTCTTTGCTCCTTTTGCATTGTACTAAACATTTAACACTCGTACTTGCAAAAACTTTTTTCAGCCTTTTTCTATTAGCACTTGCTAAAAGCTAGTAGTTTTCACACAGAAAAATGCACACTAAATAAGAAACAAATGAAAGAGGAAAAAAACAGGAAAAGAAAAGTGTACATTGTTAAAAATATTTGCAAACTGCTCTATAATTATGTTTTACCATTTTTTTCCCACTGCCCTTTTTTAGCTCCTTGCCGACACAGGACGTGCTAGGTCCGTCCTGTGTGGCGAGGCGTTAGTGACACAGAAAAGGAGCACCAAAACGAGCAGTGAAAGTGATTTTTATTAGCTTTCAGTGCTCAAATGGTGTTGCTACGATGCCTGTCGGCATTTCGATCGCTCCGGAGAGCAATTGAAATGCCGGTTTTAAAGGCACAGTGCCTTTAAAAACGACAGGTAGTAAAAAATAGCATATGAAGCAATTTAATCGCTTCCTATGTCTCTGTAAGCATTGCTGACTTGCCTTGCAAGTCGAGGCAATCAGCAACACTAAAATAAAAAGCACGATCTTGGTCACTGTGTGACCAAGATGGCGCTGCCCTTCTAAGGGCAAGAGCACAGGACGCGAGAAGTAGCTGCTTCCTGTGCTCTGAGGCTGTCACGCGATTGCCTCATCACAGAGGCAATCAGTGACTGGCAGGCAGACTGTCAGCTCAGATGAGCATCCCCACTGCCTGGTCAGATCAATATTGATCTGACCACTTAGGATCTGCCTCTCTCTACTCGTGTGGGAGAGAGACAGATCAAAGTAGTAAAAGTAAGTAAAAATAAAATAATAAAAATACAATGAAACAATAATATATTTTTTTTAATAAAAGCCATTCCCTGCGTTTAACCCCTTCCCTGCCATTGATCTTGCGTAAGCAGTGATCTTGCACATCAGCGCATGTTTTGATGTTTTTGCATTTTTTTAGGGGTTAATTTTTTTGTACTGTCATTTATTACAGCACTACAAAGGCTCTTCTAAGATCTATTAACCCCTTCCTTGCCATCGATCACTGGTTACACAATGATATTGACACCAAAGCAATTTTTATCTGTCTTCATATTTTTTGATTTTTTTTTTTTTACACACAGGCTAGGGGGTTACGTGTAAAGTAAAAAAATATATTTTAAGCTGTCTGAGCGCATATCGATATTGTGGATATTGATCTGACCAATTTGGACCTGCCTCACTCTCCTCGCTTACATTTTTGTGAGGGAAAGAGACAGATAAGTATTAGTGTTAAAATAACATTTTATAAAATTGTCAGGTTTTATGAAAGCCATTCCCTGTGTATTAACCCCTTCCCTGCCATTGATCACTGTATAAGCAGTAATCTTGCACAGTAACACTATTTTTTGCTGTCTGCAATTTTTTATGGATTAATTCCTTTGTACTGTAATGTATTACAGTACTAGATAGGCTCTTCTAAGAGCTATTAACCCCTTCTTTTGCCTTAGATCACTGCTGAGGCACTGATTCTGAGGCCGCTGACTCTGGGTTAGATGTAGACCCCGCCCAGCCTTCTGATACATCATCTAGTGATGTATCAGTGGCTGCTGAGCCCTTGCCACAAGGAGTCATGGGTGTCTACTTTTAAAAAATATATGGTTTGGTGGGGGTAAATTACATTGGCTGGCTTCAAAGATATATCCCATATAGGACATGGACATAGGTTGACTACATGTCAAAATTCCTATTTGGAACACTGAGATGCGCACCTCACAAATGTTGCCTTTTACCCCCAAACAAACCAACAAACCTATACATGGATGGTATTGCTGTACTCGGGAGTTTGGCAGTGACAAATACCAGAATCTGTGAATTCATGCCTGAATTACAATGTATGTGGAAACAAAACTCCAAAAATGTCCTACCACAAACTTTGACAAAGACTAGTGGTAGAATTCGTACAAATACAGTATTAAAATACCACCATT
The DNA here is from genome assembly GCA_036172795.1 of Pelodytes ibericus. Classification (NCBI taxonomy): domain Eukaryota; kingdom Metazoa; phylum Chordata; class Amphibia; order Anura; family Pelodytidae; genus Pelodytes; species Pelodytes ibericus. Next base: position 70,833,005 of record CM069859.1, read on the forward strand.
TGAAATGTCTATTTTCCAAAAATATATGGTTTGATGGGGTAAAAAACAGTGGCCAGCTTCAAAAATGTTCCAAATGGAACATGGGCGCAGGTTGACTACATGTCAAAATTCCAAGTAGGAAATGCGCACATCCCAAACGTTGCCTTTTAGCCCCAAAACAAACCAACAAACCTATGTATGGGTGGTAACCCTGTACTCAGAATATGTTTCTGAACACATATTGAGGCGTTGATTGGCAGTGACAAATACCAGAATCTGAAAATTCATGCCTCAACTACAATGTGTGTGAAAGGAAAATGACATCCAAACCCTCTGACATAGCCTGGTGGTACAATTAGTACATGGAAAGTGTTAAAATACCACAATTTAAAATACCCTAGTCTAGTTTTCCAAAATATATGGTTTGATGTGGTAAAATACAAAATGAACATGGGCGTAGGATGACATGTCAAAATTACAAGTTCGAAATGCGCACCTGCCAAATGTGGCCTTTTAGCCCCCAAACAACCCAACAAACCTATGCATGGGTGGTATCCCTGTACTCAAGAGATGATGTTGGTGTTTGGCAGTGACATATAACAAGATCTATGAATTCATGCCTGAAGTACAATGTATGTGAAAAAAAATTACTACCCAAAAATTTGACAGAGTCTGGTGGTAGAATTAGTGAATGGAAAGTGTTAAAATACTACCATTTAAAATACCTTAGGGTGTCTAGTTTTCAAAAATATATGGTTTTGTGGGGTAAAATAAACTTTCTGGCTTCAAAGATGTCCCAAATTGGACTTTGGACATAATGAGGTGTTATTTGGCAATACCCCTACACATTTTCAGGCAATGTTTACCTAAATTGCAATCTATGTGAAAAATCACCATTTTTGTTTTGCTTTTTCTTTATATTAAATTATATGCTATTGTCAAAATAATGGTTTCAAAAGAAAGCCCTTCTTATGCCGATAAAAACAATATATAGTTTGTGTGAGTACACTAAATGAGAAAGAAAGAATTTAGAGCAAAACACAAACACAGAAGAAATGTTAAAACCGCCCATGTCACCAAGCGTCAGACAAGCCAAAAAAGCCATGTCACTAAGGGGTTAGTACATGACCCTTATTATTGATAAGTTAATTTAGGGCTGAGGTTGGGAGCTCCTCCAAACACAAATTTTGGTCTATCGGGTATTATTTGTCTTAGTATGGGTCCTTCAATAATGTATAAGGAAAAGACAGTAGTAGTGGTACAAATGTACAGATAGGTAGGATAAAAAAGGAACAATTTAATGAGGTAAACAGTAAGTACAATAAAATACAAAGCATAAAATCAAATACATATATAATATATTAAGAAATCCTTGCGTTTTTAACACTTTATTTCTCTTCTTTCACTGTTTGGCGCATGTCTACCATATATTCTCAACCTTCAATAATGTATGCCATTGTTTAATAAGGATCTGGCGGAAATCGTGATGTCTTTGGGGAAATCGAAAACTGATGAGATTTGTCCTACTATTTTAACAAACTAGTTGTATCCACTTGAATGAATATTTTGATATTTTCCTCCATAAGTGAATAGGGTACCCTTTTCCCAAAAAGATGTTTGGCTTTTGAGTGATAGACCTCAATGTTTACATTTGGCTTTCTTCCAATGTCGAATATTCTTTAACAGAACCAGTAAATATGTCACCTGTAGTGTGCATTCTATCATTTGTATGTATTTTGATGGTGTACCTTGTTTTTATATGTAATTTATCAATTAAGACCAGTACAAGTATAAATGTATTTATTTTACTTTTAATCAACACTTAACGCTTTTCTATCAGTTTGTTCTTCTCTTTTGAGCTATGGAAACTGGTTATGGGTGCTATTCTTTTTTTTCTATTTTCCACTGGCACAGACCGAAACACAACTCTTACTTAGAAACTGGCCCATGGAAGGATTAATCTTTTAGTATCTCATCATCAGGGCCGGACTGGCCTACCGGGATACCGGGAAAAATCCCGGTAGGCTGTCTTAAATGGGGCCGCCACAGGCTTTAAGAACACGGCCGTGGTGGCCGCTTTAAGAATTTAGCCGCTGGGGCTGCTTTAAGAGTGCGGCCGCAGGGCCGTTTGAAGAAACCTCCGCCCTCCAACTTCCCCCGAGAGGGGGCCCGCCACCAACATAGGGATGTAATTAGTCCAGGGTTTTTCCCCCCTCTCATGCGCAGTTAGCAGTAGTTTTTAACATATATATTTTCCCCTAGCAGTCACGTCCACCGAGTGCCTGTGAGGTCCTCCCCCTCATAGTGGGCACTCTTTAGTTGGAGCGCGTAGTGCTCATACAGAGCCAGGTGACACGTGGTGCAGCACTGTGTAGAGTGCTATGCACCATGAAGAACTAGCTGTCAGAGCTCACCATGACTGACCCATCCGCCCACTGAGAGTACCAGACCATCATCCATGGTAGGAATTGAAAAAAAAAAGTTATTAAAAAATAAAAGATTGCTGGCATGTGTGTTTCTGTGTGTATGAATGTATATGAACGTCACTGCATGTATGACTGTATATGTGTGTTTCTGTGTATATGTATGTTACTGACTACATGTGTATGTGTGGGTAATTTTTAACACATACAGTTTATTAATCCTGTTACATTTAGACATGTTGCCTGTTGCATTTAGACTTGATGCAGCAGTGAAGATACCCATTACTCCTTCATAATGCATAATGTGTCTGGTATGTAAAAAAAAAATATCCCATGAGGCCGAGTTATATGTGTGGAATATATATATAGCGCTAAATAGACACACTACCGGGCATGCCCTGGATGTACATATGGGTGATGGGGCATGTCCTGGGTTTAATTTAAAAAAATGTTTTTTAAATATGGTTCATTTATCCACCTTTTCAGCATGGTAGAATTCAAATAAAAAAGGGTGAATAAATATAACCATTTATTAGGGCTTGCATATAGGCACGGATTCTAGATACATGTGGCAGGCACAAGGGGGCCCATGCGTTGTCAGTCCACCCCTGCCCGAGACTGTCTGAGAGCCGGATGTAGGTGACATCCGACGCTCAGGAAAAAACTGACTAAATTTGTGTGTATGCGTAAGTCTGTCTGCGTGTATGACAGTGTGCATGTGTTACTGCGTGTAAGTGTGAATGTGTAACTTTTTGTCTGTAAGTGTGATTGTGTGTATGTAAGCATGTCTGTTTAACTGTAAGAGTGACTATTTGTAAGTGTAACTGTATGTAAGTGTGTATTTCTGCATGTCTGAACCAGCCACCTCCCTGTAAACAGCATTTAAAACAAAAATCTGTGTGTGTGTGTAAGTGTGTCTGCATTTGTGACAGAGTATATGTTACCGTGTGTAAGTGTCTGCATGTGTAAGTGTGACTGTGTGTATGTCTGTAAGTGCGATTGTAGGTGTGTCTGTGTAATTGTGTGTGTAATTGTGTGTGTAAATGTGTGTGTAAATGTGTGTGTGTATTTCTGTTTGTATGTGTGACTGTGTGTGTAAGGGTTTATGTTGGTGTGTAAGTTCTGAGTGCTAGGGCAAGTCCTGTCAGTTCATTCTAAGTGCTGGAGAATGTCATGTAAGTGCAATCGGCGTTGCTGGGGTAAGTCCTGTGTGCTGGGGCAAATCCTGTCAGTGCATTCTAAGTGCTGGAACATGTGCAATCAGCTTTCTGAGGTGCTGGTGCAAGTTTTTTGAGTGTAATCCATGTTCTCTGGAAAGTCCTGTGAGTGCAATCTGCGAGCTGGGGTAAGTCCTAGGTGCTGGGGCAAGTCCTGTGAGTGCAATATGAGTTCTGGGGTAAATCCTGTGTGCTGGGGGCAAGCCCTGTGACTGCAGTCTGCATGCTGTGATAAGTCCTGAGTGCTGAGGCAAGTCCTGTGAGTGCAATCTATGTGCTGGAGTAAGCCTTGGCTGGGTAAGTCCTGTAAGTGCAATATGAGTGCTTGGATAGGTCATGGGTGCTGTGCAAGTTCTGTGAGTGCAGTCTGGGTGCTGGGGTAAATCAATATATCCACCCAGTATGTTAACAATTTATATCTCACACACTGCCCTGTTATATACCCCATGCACAGGGCAATTCCTATAACCTTTTGTACATACTGGGGCTTATGTATTGCCCTGTGCATGGGGTATATATTAGGGCACTGTGTTCGATATAACCTTGTGTACATACTGGGGATATATATTGCCCTACGCAGGGTTATATATCCGTTTTATCTATAAATAATACACACTCTTCAAATGTGCTTAGAAATGCATGGTTTTCCATTTTATGAACAATAAAATAATCTTATTCTATGGGGCTGGTATACAATTATTTCCAGGGCTGGTTTTTATCCTCAGTCCGGCCCTGCTCATCATGAAGATTCTATGTATCGACCAATCAACTTGGGCAGAAGTTAACATGCAGTAAAATATAATAAATGAATGTCACTAAAATCAGGAGTAATCATCACATATATGTAGTAACTAGGGACAGAGGTTTTGTTCAGGAACCTGCCCCCTGCATATTGAGATAATTTTACATTTCCCACCACTGTTCCTTGACCCTTTAAGTACCAGGGGTCTTTTGTTTTTAAAGCATGCAGACTGACCTTAGTCAAAGGGATTTGGCAAGAGCTCATTGTTTTTACTTTTTTTGTTTGCAGAGTAACAATAAAATGAATGAAGGTAACAAATCAAAGCATATTCTTTTTAAATAAAGACAATACTATGGCATGGCTTAATGACTCTGACCTAACCCAGGCTTCCCAATGTCTCAGTGGGCGCCGTATCTAGATCCGTGATATATGCACAATAGTTCAGATGCACAAGTTAAATCACAGGAGCAACAATAAGAAACCCATGTTTCCCAGGTTTTATCGATGGCAGGCATCAGAGCCTTGCTCCTAGGTTTTCCTCAGAAAGTACACCATTTCCTCTATTTGTATGAAACTTCCTCTTTGAGTTTTGAGCAAGGTTTTACTTCACTAATTACAACACCGCAGACTTCGGGCAGTCACCTGTCATGGGGCAGCACGGTTATCTTAACAGCTGCACCTTCACTGCCACAGACATTTTTGGCAGCAGCTTGAATTTTGCACAGTCACAGCAACATACACCGTATGAATAAATAATAGAGTGCTGGTCTCTCACTCTACTGATAAGAGGGAAAACAAACCCCTCCTATGAGGTCATGTCATGTGTTGTTTTCTTCATTCATTTTATAGTAGCTTTTATTTGGGTGTTGCCCACAGCTGACCCCTATCCAACCTGAAGATTAATAACAAAGTAGTTATGCTGATGTTTCTTAAAGTATTAGATTGATTTCAGTTTAAAAAAAACAAAAAACTTGTTGTAACTGATAATTAATTTATTAGCAAATGTATTTGTAAGGCGAATTAGTTTTAAAAAGGCAGTGCAAATAAGTTACTCTACCTTTCTTAAGGTAATTCTTCGTCTAAACCTTATTGGTCCCTTAGTGAGTCTTGTTAACTCAAATGGTAAATTGAAAAATGTATAAAACTTAAAGTCCATCATTTTATATATAAGAAAACAATATCTATATAGTGTGGTATTACTAGAATATATTATATTCATTGTAGAAGATTTGTACTTCCTCAAGTTCAACTGCATGCCTGCAGAATACAAATAGAAAGTACAACAACAAAACAAAAATGTGGTGCAGGAGCCTTTTACAAATGATGAACAGATAATAAATGATGATATAAGTATAGTAACTTTAATATACAATAAAAATAACAACACATATAAAACTTGATATGTTCACACCTGTTTTCTTGAGAGGAAATTTTCCTGAACATGCAGAAAGCTTTCACCCAATAAAAGGGGTTTCCTGAGAGGTAATACAGCTTTTGTAGAAACATGTAATTTTTAAAGGTTTTGCCTTTTTTCAATAGTTGCTAATATTAGGTGGCAGTCAATGATGGCAATAAGAAGAGCGAAAAGAGAGTAAAGCAAAAGCTACACCCACATACACACTCGCAAACTTACAAACATGTTAGAATAAATAGTGCTAAACAAAAATAACAAAATAGCACATGTCGCAGAGAAGTCCCTTTAGTAGAAATGAGCCTAGAATTCTAAATATAGAAAAGGATGTGAATGAGTTTTGAAAGAGTATCTTATTTTATTTCCATACTCAATTTTTCTGTTTTTTTGTATTGAATTTGCTATTTTTTTATCAATTAAATAAATTATTGTTATTAATTGCATTTTGGATAGGCCTGTCATCTACGCTGGTACATAGGATGATGTTTTACTGCATTTTAGTGCTATCATTTTAATAATGACGACTACATGATATGTCTATATCATTTTCGTATTAGTAAAGTATGTTCTGTGACTTTAAGCATGTCTATTGATGAAATTGACAGGTTAGTCCAGCATGATCGCTTATTTGCACAATTTTCACTTTTAAATGTACGCACATATTTGTATTACGCAAGTTGCTGGCTGGTGTTGTGTGCTACCCTCAGTGACAGGCATCACAATTAAGTATGGAAGTTATGCTTTATTTATATAATTGCATGTGTATTAAAATGAAAGGGCTTTAGTTTTCTAGGTGTGGTCAGCGTAGTCTGAGAAAGTGCATTGTCTGCACAGAATTAGTTCATTTCTCATTTTCCTGGAAAACCATATTAGTTTTATAAGCCAGTCTGACCATGTCACCCCTCCTGACAGTGCAGTTTATTACAACAAAGGAAATTTGTATACACCCCCATCAAGGAGAATTCATCACTGCAATTTTCAATGCTAATGTATACAGTTTTTGTATATGAATGAAATAGACACGTCCATATTCAAAATGATAATTATGTATACAAACATAAAACAAATATGTTTAACATAGTGCAAAATTGTTCTAAAGTTAAATGCTCAATAGGCACATACTGTAGATTCTGGAAAACTGAGGGCATTAGCTGGACATGAAATCCTTTTTTTTTTTTTTTTTAAATAGAAAGTATAAGGATTTATGGGTCATGAAACAAACTTTTTGGGGTGCAGGAACCAATGTAGTGAAAGCATAACAAGAGTATTGGTCTGTAAGGAACTTGTGTCATATACCAGTCATACAGCTGTACACTTAAATAGGAACAGAATCACAGAACAAGTGACCTCTATACTCACAGGGACCTCAACTAGTGCATCAAAGTAATGGAGCACTAGTTGCTTTGCACAGCACGAATTTATAGAGACCTGTTTCTTTAACCCCTTTCAGTCCTTATTACGAGTTAACTGCAGTTAAGCAGCCAGCAGGTCTGAAAAGGGTTTCCACCCAAGGCAAAGTTCCTGGACCAGATCGGCGGGTGTCCGGGCATGTGATCGCGATGATAACATGCAAATTAGACGGCGAAGTCAATGTGTTCTTATTGTGAAGCACAAAGAGTGCAAGTGAAAAAACAAAACATTTCCTGTAAAAAAAGTGAACCCTTTCCTTGCTGATCGCAATATGTTACTATGATCAGTTTCCTTCCTACTTTATGGTCCTCATTTTGGTTTTTTTCCCCAAACTGTTTTTTTTAATAAATAAATTATTTTATTGTAATATAGGATATATATTTAAATTATATATTTAAATTACTGTTAACCCCTGGATGCCATTGGGCTGATGTAGGATCTGAGATTGTAGGACATGTGGGGAGTAACAGGGAGTGTGCTGCTCAGGTAGAGGAAAAAACTGTTTAAAATATTAATGGCAGGAGGAGAAAGACTTAGGTTTAAGTTAAGCTCTTGATTTCAGTTGTCACAGAGAGAATTATTCCAAAGAGCAGCGCCAAAGAGGACAAACCTAAATATAATATGTATGGTTACCCTCTTTAACAAAAAAACAAAACAAATTAATGGAAAAACCTTATACAACCAGATAATATAAAAAGAAACACAATTTCATTTATTACTAAATAATAATAATGACATATTCACATTATTGTAGAAAATTGTATCACAAGGATATTTTCCTGAATTGAGTTTCTATATTTTACATGACCTTTATCAATCAGGCACAAGAAGCCATTTTCAGAAATACCTATATTTCCTAGGTACAGTTTCCTAGTATTTAGACCAGGGGTCCTCAAACTACGGCCCGCGGGCCACATGCGGCCCGCTGAGCACATTTATCCGGCCCGCGAAGGGTGCTGCCGGCACTCCCCGCTGTTTACCTTTTTTTTTTTTTCTTGCAGCCGCAGAAGATGCGACTGCAGGAAAAAAAAAAAAAAATCACGCGACCGGATGTGACATTTCGTCACATACGGACCCGGTAACTGTTTCCCTCCTCCGTGCAGGGAGGAGGGAACACTGCGCGAGACGTCCGGAATGGCATCTGAATGGCATAATATTCCTGGGCATCTGAATGGCACACTATTCCTGGGCATCTGACTGGCATAATTTTCTTGGGCTCTGACTGGCATAATATTCCTGGGCATCTGACTGGCACTCTAATCCTGGGCATCTGAATGGCACACTATTCCTGGGCATCTGAATGGCACACTATTCCTGGGCATCTGAATGGCATAATATTCCTGGGCATCTGAATGGCACACTATTCCTGGGCATCTGACTGGCATAATTTTCTTGGGCTCTGACTGGCATGATATTCCTGGGCATCTGACTGGCACTCTATTCCTGGGCATCTGAATGGCACACTATTCCTGGGCATCTGAATGGCACACTATTCCTGGGCATCTGACTGGCATAATATTCCTGGGCTCTGACTGGCACACTATTCCTGGGCATCTGAATGGCATAATATTCCTGGGCATCTGAATGGCATATTATTCCTGGGCATCTGACAGGCACACTATTCCAGGGCATCTGACTGGCATAATATTCCTGGGCATCTGACTGGCATAATATTCCTGGGCTCTGACTGGCACACTATTCCTGGGCATCTGACTGGCACACTATTCCTGGGCATCTGACTGGCACACTATTCCTGGGCATCTGAATGGCATAATATTCCTGGGCATCTGAATGGCACACTATTCCTGGGCATCTGACTGGCACACTTTTCCTGGGCATCTGACTGGCATAATTTTCTTGGGCTCTGACTGGCATAATATTCCTGGGCATCTGACTGGCATAATATTCCTGGGCTCTTACTGGCACTCTATTCCTGGGCATCTGAATGGCATAATATTCCTGGGCATCTGACTGGCACACTATTCCTGGGCATCTGAATGGCATAATATTCCTGGGCATCTGAATGGCATAATATTCCTGGGCATCTGACAGGCACACTATTCCTGGGCATCTGACTGGCATAATATTCCTGGGCATCTGACTGGCATAATATTCCTGGGCTCTTACTGGCACTATATTCCTGGGCATCTGAATGGCACTCTATTCCTGGGCATCTGAATGGCACACTATTCCTGGGCATCTGACTGGCATAATTTTCTTGGGCTCTGACTGGCATAATATTCCTGGGCATCTGACTGGCATAATATTCCTGGGCTCTGACTGGCACACTATTCCTGGGCATCTGACTGGCACACTATTCCTGGGCATCTGACTGGCACACTATTCCTGGGCATCTGAATGGCATAATATTCCTGGGCATCTGAATGGCACACTATTCCTGGGCATCTGACCGGCACATTTTTCCTGGGCATCTGACTGGCATAATTTTCTTGGGCTCTGACTGGCATAATATTCCTGGGCATCTGACTGGCATAATATTCCTGGGCTATTACTGGCACTCTATTCCTGGGCATCTGAATGGCATAATATTCCTAGGCATCTGAATGGCACACTATTCCTGGGCATCTGACTGGCACACTTTTCCTGGGCATCTGACTGGCATAATTTTCTTGGGCTCTGACTGTAATAATATTCCTGGGCATCTGACTGGCACACTATTCCTGGGCATCTGAATGGCATAATATTCCTGGGCATCTGAATGGCACACTATTCCTGGGCATCTGACTGGCACACTTTTCCTGGGCATCTGACTGGCATAATTTTCTTGGGCTCTGACTGGCATAATATTCATGGGCATCTGACTGGCATAATATTCCTGGGCTATTACTGGCACTCTATTCCTGGGCATCTGAATGGCATAATATTGCTGGGCATCTGACTGGCACACTATTCCTGGGCATCTGAATGGCATAATATTCCTGGGCATCTGAATGGCATAATATTGCTGGGCATCTGACTGGCACACTATTCCTGGGCATCTGAATTGCATAATATTCCTGGGCATCTGAATGGCATAATATTCCTGGGCATCTGACAGGCACACTATTCCTGGGCATCTGACTGGCATAATATTCCTGGGCATCTGACTGGCATAATATTCCTGGGCTCATACTGGCACTCTATTCCTGGGCATCTGAATGGCATAATATTCCTGGGCATCTGAGTGGCACACTATTCCTGGGCATCTGAATGGCATAATATTCCTGGGCATCTGAATGGCATTATATTCCTGGGCATCTGACAGGCACACTATTCCTGGGCATCTGACTGGCATAATATTCCTGGGCATCTGACTGGCATAATATTCCTGGGCTCTTACTGGCACTATATTCCTGGGCATCTGAATGGCACTCTATTCCTGGGCATCTGAATGGCACTCTATTCCTGGGCATCTGAATGGCACACTATTCCTGGGCATCTGACTGGCATAATTTTCTTGGGCTCTGACTGGCATGATATTCCTGGGCATCTGACTGGCACTCTATTCCTGGGCATCTGAATGGCACACTATTCCTGGGCATCTGACTGGCATAATATTCCTGGGCATCTGACAGGCACACTATTCCTGGGCATCTGACTGGCATAATATTCCTGGGCATCTGACTGGCATAATATTCCTGGGCTCTGATTGGCACACTATTCCTGGGCATCTGACTGACACACTATTCCTGGGCATCTGAATGGCATAATATTCCTGGGCATCTGATTGGCACACTATTCCTGGGCATCTGACTGGCACACTATTCCTGGGCATCTGAATGGCATAATATTCCTGGGCATCTGAATGGCACACTATTCCTGGGCATCTGACTGTCATAATTTTCTTGGGCTATGACTGGCATAATTTTCTTGGGCTATGACTGGCATAATATTCCTGGGCATCTGACTGGCATAATATTCCTGGGCTATTACTGGCACTCTATTCCTGGGCATCTGAATGGCATAATATTCCTGGGCATCTGACTGGCACCCTATTCCTGGGCATCTGAATGGCATAATATTCCTGGGCATCTGACAGGCACACTATTCCTGTGCATCTGACTGGCATAATATTCCTGGGCATCTGACTGGCATAATATTCCTGGGCTCTTACTGGCACTATATTCCTGGGCATCTGAATGGCACTCTGTTCCTGGGCATCTGAATGGCACACTATTCCTGGGCATCTGTCTGGCACACTTTTCCTGGGCATCTGACTGGTCGAATTTTCTTGGGCTCTGACTGGCATAATATTCCTGGGCATCTGAATGGCACACTATTCCTGGGCATCTGACTGGCATAATTTTCTTGGGCTCTGACTGGCATAATATTCCTGGGCATCTGACTGGCACTCTATTCCTGGGCATCTGAATGGCACACTATTCCTGGGCATCTGAGTGGCACACTATTCCTGGGCATCTGAATGGCACACTATTCCTGGGCATCTAAATGGCATAATATTCCTGGGCATCTGAATGGCACACTATTCCTGGGCATCTGACTGGCATAATTTTCTTGGGCTCTGACTGGCATGATATTCCTGGGCATCTGACTGGCACTCTATTCATGGGCATCTGAATGGCACACTATTCCTGGGCATCTGAATGGCACACTATTCCTGGGCATCTGACTGGCATAATATTCCTTGGCTCTGACTGGCACACTATTCCTGGGCATCTGAATGGCATAATATTCCTGGGCATCTGAATGGCATAATATTCCTGGGCATCTGACAGACACACTATTCCTGGGCATCTGACTGGCATAATATTCCTGGGCATCTGACTGGCATAATATTCCTGGGCTCTGACTGGCACACTATTCCTGGGCATCTGACTGGCACACTATTCCTGGGCATCTGAATGGCACACTATTCCTGGGCATCTGACTGGCACACTTTTCCTGGGCATCTGACTGGCATAATTATCTTGGGCTCTGACTGGCATAATATTCCTGGGCTCTTACTGGCACTCTATTCCTGGGCATCTGACTGGCACACTATTCCTGGGCATCTGAATGGCATAATATCCCTGGGCATCTGAATGGCATAATATTCCTGGGCATCTGACAGGCACACTATTCCTGGGCATCTGACTGGCATAATATTCCTGGGCTCTTACTGGCACTCTATTCCTGGGCATCTGAATGGCACTCTATTCCTGGGCATCTGAATGGCACTCTATTCCTGGGCATCTGAATGGCACACTATTCCTGGGCATCTGAATGGCAAAATTTTCTTGAGCTCTGACTGGCATAATATTCCTGGGCATCTGACTGGCACACTATTCCTGGGCATCTGACTGGCACACTATTCCTGGGCATCTGACTGGCATAATTTTCTTGGGCATCTGACTGGCATAATATTCCTGGGCATCTGACTGGCATAATATTCCTGGGCTCTTACTGGCACTCTATTCCTGTGCATCTGAATGGCATAATATTCCTGGGCATCTGAATGGCATAATATTCCTGGGCATCTGACAGGCACACTATTCCTGGGCACCTGACTGGCATAATATTCCTGGGCATCTGACTGGCATAATATTCCTGGGCATCTGACGGGCATAATATTCCTGGGAATCGGACTGGCATAATATTCCTGGGAATCTGACTGGCATAATATTCCTGGGAATCTGACTGGCAAAATATTCCTGGGAATCTGACTGGCATAATATTCCTGGGAATCTGACTGGCATAATATTCCTGGGCTCTGACTGGCATAATATTACTGGGTTCTGACTGGCATAATATTACTGGGCTCTGACTGGCACACTATTCCCATTGAAATACTGGTAAGTTTGTTGATTTAACTTTACTTCATTTTAAATATTGTATTTGTTCCCGTTTTGTTTCTTCACTTCAAAATAAGATATATGCAGTGTGCATAGGAATTTGTTCATAGTTTTTGTTTTTACTATAGTCCGGCCCTCCAACGGTCTGAGGGACAGTGAACTGGCCCCCTGTTTAAAAAGTTTGAGGACCCCTGATTTAGACCATAACATTTATTTGAAATAAGTGAATTGCAAGGAAATGTATAGGTTTAGAGAGAAGTATGAGTTCAATTTCACTGTACTAGTGATGCTACCTGTAATGGCCTAGATTCCATTTCGGTCATTAAGACATGCAAAATTGAACGTTTTGATACCGCACTTTATTCCAACTGGAATAATATACGATTCAATGGCAACAGGGACTGCAAAAATACTGTGGCATAGGTATTGTGGGAAGGGAATAACAGTGTTTTGCAAAAAAAAAAAACACACACAGTTATTCGCGAAAAAACATGTTAACAGAACGCTACGGGACAGGAAGTGAAAACTATATTGGAGCTAGGGGCACTTGGCCATAAAACAATAAAATAATTATTGATAATAAACAAAAAAAAAAAACAATAAAATAATTAACATTGTTGGGGGTCTGCAGGCTGGTGCTATGCCCGCATCCCCTTTAAAAATACAAATTTCCTTCCCACTAGAGCTGTCAATTGGCGTGGGTGGGCACAATGCTCATGGACCCTTTAATAGAAATATATTGGCTCCTTGGTGCCACAGGCAATGCCGTGGATCCATAAACAACATTTCCTTCCCCCTGGGGCTAGGGTGCATAATAATAAAATAACTTTCCCCAGGGGGCTTCAGGTTAGAGCTATGTCCGTCGCCTTTAAAAAAAAAAAAAAAACACTCCCTGGGACCATGATCCACTGCCCCATAAATAAAATATCCCCACCCCGCCCCGAGGCTTGGGGCTGGCAAATGCCCTTGGCACAGCAATAAGTTATAAATAATGCTTCCCCTGGGCTAAGTTCTGTCAATATGCCCCTCTCCCCATTCAATAAAATTCATTAACACTCCCACCTCTGGGTGCCCAAGTCCCTGATATTATGATGGCCCCTTGCCCAAAGGGGTCAGTATATTTTTATAGAAATGTCCGTGGGCATTGCGTCAGCCCATGGACCCAGAGGGCCCTGTTACTTTATATTTAAGAGACAGTTATGTTATTGTATGGGCCATTATTATTTTAGGGGAGACAATTTGTATATTTTTGGGGACAAGGGGCACTTGGCCAGCCCATGATCTCATGCACTTATTTTTAGATAGGTTCACCTATTCAGTGCTGTAGGGAGCACTGTTTGGGTTAAAATGTGCATATAATGGGTACGTTACATAGCCAATGCACACTGGCTAATTTTTTCAGAATAGTTTAATGAACAAAAGTGAGTGATTTTTTTTATTTGCCCATTAACATTCACGTGCTCACATTGAACCACTGTTTGTGTGGTAATTATGGTAATAATTTTACCGCACCCATTTCTGGCATCAGTGGAAGGCAGATTTTTTGCAATAATGGGGGCCATTGACCAAAAACAATTGTTCTCCATTAAAGCAGTTTTTTGCATACAACACTCATTTTTATTTGTTTATTTTTTGAATTTTTTGCACCTGAACCATGTAATAATGGTTTTCTAAGATGGACATTCACACTGTAAACATTTCAGTGACACAAGGCCCATTTCTATACTATTTATAATATTTGCAAAGTGAACATAGTTGCTCTGTTACAATGTTTCTCTAAAAGTCTTTCCCCTACAGTACGGAATGTATCTTTCCCTTTTTTTTTGCTAAATAAGCAAATACTGTTGTTCCTTCTAATTGTCAAACCGTACAAGTGTAATTGTAACATGGCCTGTTTAAATGTTGTCATTTGCAATGTAGAACATATTTCTATATATCCTTTGCCATTGCCAAGGTGACACATGCAAATAAGATTACTAACGCTGACCTGTTGACCATGTGCCAGTTAAAACTTCCTATAAACCCTTTGAAGTTGATGCTTATAGATCATCAGTAGCCAATGGCATCTCTTTCTGGATAGGCTGCAGACTGATGTATTTATTTGGCAGAAGTAGATCAGATTTATTTCCAAGAATCCTAGACAAGATATTTTTCATTGACCACACACACAGGCAACAGCTTCCACATGTGACTAGTACTAGCCAAACTCCAAATGCAACAGAGACACCTTTTACACATTGATTGTCCTGATCAGGAATATTTATATGTTTTGTATTAAATGCACATTAATAAAGACCAAACAAACATCAGGGAACTAAATCCCAAACACAACAATCCATTACGTTTAGCAATTAATATGCACATAACAAAAAAGCAGTAAAGCACTATAGAGACCCTAAGAAAAGAAACAGTGTTTTTTTTGGTAGTCAAAAACGAATAATATTAAAATTGTGCTCATTTGGAAAAATGTGTTTGGGCTGCTATCTAAATAGCAACAACAAAATAATAAAGGAGAAAATGGAGAGAATAAAAAGAAAAAATTCAAAATACACGGTTATGTCACTATGGGCGTCATGTATAAACATGGCGCACATGCAGATTGTGCCAAATACTGGCATGTGCACCTATGTATAAAGCAGACTCCGAACAAACTCTATTGCGCAGGCAACAGGCATGTTTAAATCTTTGACAATGCTTGTTTTTAAAAATATTCTGAGCATAGACTATAGGCGGCGCTGTTGCACAATCTAAATGAATTCTGGATATTGCAGATCTCCTGTGTTTTTCTTGTTCACTATGTTTTGTAATTAGGAATTTTGTAACGTACTAACTTAAAAGTCCAAAGCAATTCTGAGGCAAAGTTGTAAATGTGCAAGCAGGTGCAATCAATAAAAATCATTCTATTGGTTTTAATAGTGATTGCTCCACCGATTATATTACAGAATTTTATTTTAAACATAACCCTTAATCTGGTGGGCAATTCACTGTTGTGTGATGCTTGACTAGTACCAACTACATCTGAATATTTAAGCAGTGTATGTCAAGTGCTCCTGTTGGGACACTTTATAAAGAACCAGTGCACAAATGCTTAGTAACAAGTCTGGGGAAAATTCACTCATTAGTGAACTGTGGTAAATTAACAAATCAATTACAAACTATTTAGTGAAAATACCTCATTGTTCCTTTGGTCACTTGTAACTCCATCATCTTTTTCTGGGTTCGACTGGACTACTACCATTTTCTTTAGCTTGTTGAGCATCATGGGAACTGTGCTATTGTTGGAATACATTATGTAACCCAATATATGTCCCTAATTTTGAAAAGTATTATGGGATATTATAAGTTGTATGAAACTGTTGCTACTATGTTCGTGTATGTGTGGAAAATCTTTTTAATGCCAGGTCCGAGTATGATATTGAGATTGATTAAATAGTAAACTGTAGGAATGAGGCATTAATAGCGCAGATGGAAAGTTTGGCAACTTGGAGATGTTATACTCATTAGTCCACTGTGTAAGAGTTATTATACTTTCATGTGTTTTGTGTTCCTGTTGCCTTCTGTATGTGACCATTTCCAAAAGTATTGTGTTTCTTTAGAATGCAAGGTAAGCATTGTTAGTCAAATCAGCACAATCGGAGAAATTCCCTGAAAAATAGTAAATGATTAATTTTTAACTCTTATAAATAATTGTATATAGGAAGATACCCACGATATGCATTACTAAATGGGAAATCTTGTCTTGTGGTGATCCATCATCTGTCATGAACCAAGCTTAGGAGCAGAGGTGTAACTAGGGAACAATGAGCAATCAAAAATATTTTTTTACATATATACACGAACCAAATGTACTTAATGTACAGTGCCCTGCTGGCAATGTCATTTGAGTTTGGTTAAGTTAATAAAGGAGAAAGGGCAGGGTAAAATGTTAGTGTGAAGATGGGATGACTGCATGAGATAAACAGTAAGAATAAATGATAAATGCAGAATAAAGATCAGTACCACTTGAACATAAAGTAAGCGGTTTAAATAGATGGGTTTTGAAGTTGTTATTCCAAATTCTGAAGAATGTGAAGTTGAGGTGACAACTTCCGGTTGAATTTTAACTACAATAATTAAATTCCAATATATAGATATATAGATTGGAAAGGACACTTAATGGAACTGTATCACCTGAAAATTGTTTTTACTGTGGACGTCAAGCATAAAAAAATGATTGAAAATGATCTATACATTGTATTAGAAAACTACAAACAAATGCTTAATCGGCCATCACTTGTGGCACGGCATGCAAATTACATTTTTCCCATTGAAATTTCTAAGAAAGTTGAGCTTGAATCTTTTAATCTTATAAAATAAATTATCTTAAAATATCCATCAGGATATGGGTGTAAAAAACTCCAAAACATGTAAAAGAGAAAAGAACATACACAGTGCACAATGATAATGTAATATGTATCAACACCAAGGAAAATAAAATGCTTCTAAAATGTGCACTTAACTTCTGCCTTGAAGTTCTGCGTTTATGTCTCAATGACATCAGCATCTCGCGAGATGAGGAGCCGAGCGAGCAATAGTTGAATGCAGAAGTACAGTTGAAAAGGAGGGCAATCTCTGCAAGCAGAGAACTATATTAGAATGACAAATATAGGCATGCCTGAAAGGAAGCCCAACTTACTGGTGAAACGCGTTGTGTGAGAGGGGACAGAACAGTGGAGCTGAACCATTGCACTTTTATATGGAGGACAGAACTAGCAGTTCTTATACAGAGATGGTTTTCCATTGGACTGGACTCGAGTGATCTTTACTGTTTATTTTTATTTAGGTACTTTTAGAATATGTTTTAATAAATATTGCTGGGTTACTCATACTAGCTTTGTCTGAGATATATATGGAAGTGAATGGTGTTCCTAGGAGAATTACAGGTCTCATTCACATGCTCAAAGATAGAGCAATATACTGCTCAGATATTGATACATACAACATTAGTGTTTTCCAATTTTTCCTATGGCCTCACCCCTAGAGAATGCATAATGTTCTCACCCCCTACAAAACTAATATCACATTTAAAGATGAAGATGAATTTTTAATTATTGAACCACGTAAAATACTGTGGGTGTACAAACTGAACTTAAAAAATAATCTTTTAAAGGGATACTACCACTTACATAAGATATAACTAGATAACCTAGTCATTTAAAACAAACACATATATAAATCATATGACACTGGTTATTTTTACATGATTGAACTGATTGCATATAAAAGGAAAAATAAAATTAGGTGTTTATCTCCTGGCTCCATTTTGTGAATATTTCCCATGATGCAACATCATCCAAAATCTTCCAGACAGTCTCACCTTTCAACTGTGGGCAAAGCCTGCATGATGATGTCATAAGATACACCCCTGCTCTCTTACTGGTTCTTGTGTATCATAGCAGGCAGGACTAGGGGGCTGTGTACAACCTTCCTTACCTGCCTTCCAACACAAAGAGAGGAGATTGACCTGACCAAACAGGATCATAACTCCACCCCTTGCGATGTAATAGTTACATTACTGCATTTTGTGTTCCCAGCTCCAAAGTGAGAAATGTGTCCTGTAAAGTCACTAGGGGGTGGCACCCAAAAACACTATATTTCACAAAATGGTGGTGCTCAGTCACACATTTTTAGTTATATATGTTATTAAATACAGTCATAAAACAAAAACAAAAGACAAATCTGAAATCAACAATACAAAATAAAAATAAAACCTTTTCATTTTTTGGTGGTAGTGTCCCTTTAAAGGATGTGTTTGCTCGATTATAAGA
Source organism: Pelodytes ibericus (assembly GCA_036172795.1). Classification (NCBI taxonomy): domain Eukaryota; kingdom Metazoa; phylum Chordata; class Amphibia; order Anura; family Pelodytidae; genus Pelodytes; species Pelodytes ibericus. Next base: position 70,851,786 of record CM069859.1, read on the forward strand.
CGAGGTTTTTTTCAGAAAAAAAAATCAGAAAAATCCCCCTCGTCTTATAATCGAGGTCGTTTTATAATCTGACCTCAAATTGAGGTCAGATTATAAAACAGTGATCCAGGTCCCCAGCAGAGCTACAGGGGACCTGGATCCGCCTCTCTAACAACAGGGGATGTCTGCGCGATGAGCGCAGACTCCCCCTGCTGCCACCCGGCACGACCGCCGGGCTTCTATGATGAAGCCGGGTACTTCCGGCTTCGTCACAGAAGTCCAGGCGGTCGTGCCGGGCTGCAGCAGGGGAGTTCTGCGCTCATCGCGCAGACATCCTCTGCTGCCCGCTAGCCACCAGGGAGAATCTTATAATCGAGCAAATACGGTAAGTTGATCCTTCAAGGGATTCTGAGTATTGAAAAGGTCTCTTAACCAACTGCTCCATCTTACTGCATGTGTTAGCTAATTTGACCCTGTTACTAAATATAGTATTGTTAATATTATGCAAGAATATTTTAGTGTAAACAACTAACTATTCAGTCACTCATGTTTGTCCCTATATAAGCTTAAATAAGATTTGTTAGACTACATATAGCTTGTTTGTCACTTTAAATGATAAAGTTAACTGTAACTAGCCCTACAAATCAAGAAACACTATTCTACTGACATAAGTAAGCTATACATTCACAGTTTTAAAGACATATTAGACCATTAATCTGGTGATTTTTGCTTATTGACATAATGAGTGGGGAATAAGGAGTACTGGGGAGAAAAATATTTTGAAATGAAATGCATTTTAAACATGTGTTTTTTATTCTGGTAGCATTTTTTACAATTTCTCTTAATCAAAACATCTAACTGGCTTTTCTAAGTAGTAGGTACTTTCTCTTACACTTCATCTTATTAAACATGTTATGTGATTGATTGTACATTTATCCTTCTTAAGCAGAGGTTTACTATTTGTTGGCCACCTGGATTGTCTTGTGGAACCAATAGTTAGCATATATGTGCATCTATTTAAATATATACCTGGAGGCAGGGAAAACAAGGTATTCAATGATTTCTTGGACTGTAGAGCTCCTATTTTTAAGTCCAGTAATACAGCTTAGAAGCAAACAACAGAGCTTCAGTCAATGCTGTGTTACATCCTTCGGTTTTGGTCCCTAAAGGTTTGAAATGCTGCAACTAGTGGAGGTGCAATTAATTAACAATAATATACTGGATTGTACACCTTGCAGGGGGGTTGCTCCTCCGCAGAAATGTGCACTCTTATTTACAGTAGTGTTATATTCTTTGTTGCATCTTTGTCATCTACCTTTTTTGTGCATGTCCCTCACTTCTTACCTCACTTTCTTTAAAAATAAACTGCCAGAATTCACTCAAAAAATCTTGGCTTGAGAGGGATGTTTGACTTTTCTGTGACCTTTATCCAAATTGTTAGTCAAACCTCTTGATTCTACTACAGTACCATTGCCAAGATATACCTATAACTCTGTCATTCCTTCTTTAGAGCTGTGAGATCATACTGCTTTGCAAGCTACATTATATAAAGCGTTTGATTTCTGGTGTTAAAAAGCCATTCAGCCCCCCCCCCCCTTTTTTTTTTTATTTTTTTTAGTTCCCTGGCTCTGAGTGTTTTTAAGGTATGCCTCAATAATGATAAGTCTATGTGGAAGAATCAATCCCTGTAAAATAAATGCATGAAATTGTCAGTTTTGATACGCATTCATTTTTATTTTTTTTGATGGAGTGGTCCTTTAAAGAGTTGCTAAACTTTTTTCTCACTATTTTTAGAATAGATATTATGTATTTAAGATAAATACATTTTATCCCCTGACCAGCCCTACGCTCCACTAGGTGCCACTACCTTCTAGTTATTGTGTGTGTGTAGATGAGAGCCTCTCACTAACAGAGAAAGATAGTCAGACCTGTAGCTGACAAGGGATCCGGAACTTATCAGTGACCATTCCCGTCACTCTGTGCTGTTGCTAGACTGCCTTTAGAAGAAATAAATGTGAAAGACAGCTGGATACACTGGAGGTAATGTCCGCCCTGAGAATCTCACCCCTCCTATCGTCAGAAATCAGCAAAAGATGAAGGGCCAACACGCAGGTGCGAAACGCGTAGGTGGTTTTTTCAGACCCACCTGGTGTTCCACTGTTTGTTCAGCGAGACTCTGTGCCAGTTTGCTACATTTAATAAACCATTTATGCACAGATTACCGGAGTTTGTCTCACACTTTCAAGCCCTGATTTATACTCACTTCTGCCCAGTTGGATTTCCCCCCCCCCCCCCCCCCCCCGTTTTCCCTCTTTTGCTGCCTTTAGAAGAAGTCAGCAACTTTACAGGCAAATAATAAATTTAAAAAAGGGTTAGATTTGAGTTGGGTTTAGAGTTGAGTTAGGCATGAGATAGGGTTAAAGTTGAGAAGGGTTAGGGTTGATTTATGGCTAAGGTTAGATTTAGGTTTAGTGTGATGATTAGGGTAAAAAGTCACTTTTAGGAGAAAATGGGTAGAAAAAAAAACGCTACTTTTTTCTTTTGCCCAATAACTTGCAAAAAAAACAAACATGTAAATATTGGAATTTGTAAACTCAGGACAAATATTAGAAACTATTACGATGTGGCCTTTTTTTACCATTTGTAATTGCATACAAGATTTTTCCCGTCAAACATAGTTTTTTTTCCAATTTATCATACTATTAATAATTAATAACCCTTCTTATGCCGATAAAAACACTGCAGAAGTGTTAAAATGGCCTCTTTCACCAAGGGTAAGTTGCGGCAAGAAATGTCCAATCACCAAGGGTTTAATATTAAAACTATTAAATGTGAGGGCTTAGTTGGTCTTTTTGTGAGCCATGATTCAAAACCATCTCTTAAAAGAAGTTCTATTCTCACTGGTTGTGTCTGTTGCTTGGGGAGACCTAGAGTGTGATTAATCATTTACCCTTGCCTCTATCAAACACCTTATCAAAGTCCTCTCATCAGTTACACTTCATTTTACCTATTTCTGTTAGAAGCTAATCAATAAACGTAATTGCTTAGATGCATGTATTCTTTTTATTATTATTATATTATTAGTGTTATACAACTTTAACATTATTAAACTAAAGCACAAATATACATATATTCATAAACCTGATATATAGTAAACACATACATGCTGTACAGGAAGAAACAAATCGGTGTCCATTATTGGAAACTCCCTACATTAAGGGTAATTTAACAAACTGAATGACAGTGAGTCAGCATGCAATTTGTAATGCAAAGTCCACATGACCACCTTTGAAAGTATTATCTATTTCTTTATGAAGTCATTGCCGTACCCTGATATTTGGGGCCATGCACATGAGGATGTCAGGATATTTGTAATTCCTATTCTTTGTTTAAATGTGGATTTCCTACTACTAAGCTGCATTAAGTGAAGTCTGGGATTACTTTCTGAAGACCATTAAACGTGTTCTATAAGAAGCCCCAATGAGCCATTTAAATAGTGAAAACTCAGTGACCATAGGGTCTCTCCTGGGAAATCATAAGCACTAGAAAGCAACAAAAGTGTCAACTTTATGTTGTGTGTTACTCGCCTCATGGCCACTGAATAAATTAGGATAGAAACATAATGCTGGTTCGTAGTTTCCTACTTGCTTCGATTTTTTTATTCAGGCACACAAAAGTTTCTTCTCCAATTCAGTTGTATAACATTACATATATGTATGAGGACCATTTATCAAAACTGTTATAATCTCCATTGCCATCAGTTTCCCGATGAACAAAAACACTTTGACTAATTTCGCTGGACTTTGCTTTCCGCCCTCCCCTGACTTCGTCAGGATATTTTGTATTTTTGATGGAGATGTAGATTAGAAATATACAAACACTGAGATAGATACCTCAATGAAACATTATTTGACATGCTTATTTGTAATACTTATTTGTACTGATTGGAGTGTGATGTGAGCACTCGAGTAGTCCCCAAACTCACTTTGGTGCATGTGGAAGACTATTGCCTGAATAGGCCATAGAATATTTTCCAGTGTGATTTGAAGCAGGCATCCTGGATACATCACATTTTTTATATTCTTCTAAAACCCTCCCCCGCATCCTATCCTACTGGTACTGCTGCACTGATTGTGTGTTGGCACTGAGCATGTATCAGTTTTGTTTCATTTAGTCACTTCCTCTGCTGCGCTGCTGGTGGAATACAATGCATTGTGTGCAATCTGAGTTACCTTTATATTGTACACGTAGGATTTCTTAAAAGTGCAACAGATTGTCTGATGACATCACTAGAGAAAAAGGATATTCCATTCATTTGAATAGCATTATTCTCATTAGTTCCTGCAGCAACAAAAAAAGAGAGGAAATTTACTTTTGCTCAGCTAGCATGGGCAGTTCTGGTTTCTTGCAAACTGCTGTATTTTCAAAAATCCATTGAAGTGTAAGCAATGCAAAATGTAAAATATGCACTGTAAAGTACTTTGAATGTACTTTAATGTGCTTTAACTTTTGGAAGATGCATTTTGGGCACCAGAGATAACCTTTAATGATAGTTTGAATTGATAGTGTATACATTCACTCAAAAAACAGTGTGGAAATGGTGTCTTATTCACTTGATATTATTCTTGATGATCATTTCATAAAATTCACTATGTAAGACTGTACCAATCAATTCCTGGGGATAACTTCTTTATATGTTTGTAGTATATTATTTGGCATGTTGGATTGTGTGTATTAAATATAATTAATAAAGATTGTACAACTTTTTAAACAGTAAAGTTATGTTTTTTTATTATCTTTCATTTCTTTTTTCAAGCAGTCTTATCTATGGTCTAAATCTTCTTTAGAAGAGAGGAATTACATATTTTGTCATATAAATATTATAGTACAATTGAAATAGTGCTACTTTGGCCTAAAATTCCATCTCAATTCTTTGCAATTCTCTCTTTATTGAGTAGACCGCAGAGTCCTTAAGGTCAGTTGGGTTTTTTTTCTCACTAAAACCTAAACTGTAGTGAACTGCAAAAAGCAGGCATTAATAGATAAATTGATAAGATACGCAAGTGGAGAAGTTTCCAGGCTTTTAATACCTGATTACTGCAGGTCACTTGTCAGTTCACCTAGGTTCACTTTTTAGTGTATAGATACTACTATGCACGCTCGCTGTAACTGTTATTTTAGTTTACTTTTCTTGTTACATTACAATAAACTAACATGTATTTTTATATAGCTCCAGCAGATGATATAGTGCTTGATACTATGTGTGTTAAGTCTTTTTACGCCTAAGAATGTTGATATTCTGTAGTTAATACTAATTAACCAATTTTTGTGAAGCACTGGTTCAGTTCCATTCTTTCTCGCAGTTTACATTCACAGTATTTTATTCCTGGGGCTTTATATTGTTCAAAAAAGATGTTTCTAAGTTAATCCTGAAGTTCACAGCCATCTAGAAACATAGAATGTGTCGGCAGATAAGAACCATTCGGTCCATCTAGTCTGCCCTATTTTCTGAATACCTTTATTAGTCCCCCATTCCCGGTCTTATAGCTAGGATATCCTTGTGTCTATCCCACACATGCTTAAACTCCTTCACTGTGTTTGCCTCTACCACTTCCGCTGGAAGGCTATTCCATACATCCACTACCCTCAGTAAAGTAATACTTCCTGATATTACTTTTAAATCTTTGCCCCTCTAATTTCATACTAAGTCCTCTAGTTGTGGTAGTTTTTTTTTCTTTCTTTTACACATGTTGTGACTATATAGGTTGTGAGGAGTTAATGAGATTGTACATTAATAAATGCACATATATAAGTGTGTTTTGTAAACATCAGACCTCTTTGATCCAACACTTAAAATTTGAACATTAACATATTTATTGTGTGATTCATTGCTAATAAAATAGAAGATTTCTATAGCAACAAGCATCAGAAAATGTATATGTGTTTTTGAAAGAATATTTGATGAAATATGCCGTGTTTAATTAATATCCACCATGTTATCTGTGTAGCGTGATGCTACACAGGACTGTCAAGTTACTGGGGAGGCCACATTGTGCCTGTAACCTTCTTTAGGCCTGTCATGCTCAACTCACAAGAAGCTCAACTAACACTCGGAAAAGACAGAATTATCTTGTCATTAGTCAAATTCCACAAGTACATTAATACTCCCTAAGACAGGAGAGACTTTTAGTGTTTAGAGTGAAAGTTGGAAATCATCCAGTATATAGTGGAGACGGTGTACACACAAACATGGATGAGGTGATAGGGAAATACTGGCAACGTGAGCAAATTTCCTTTTATACACCTTTAGGTGTAAATGTTTTAAACAGTGTTCTGATTTCAAAAAGGGAGAGCTTCTAAAAAAAAAAAAACAACAAAAAAAAATAATAGAATTCATGCAGACATTATTACATGTGAGCTGCATTAGCAAACACCAGTCCCTCTAGATTGTGAGCAGGGCTAACTATATCACTCCACCCTTGTCTCTCTAACTTAGTTTGTCCAACCCCCTCATGTTCAGTACCAAGCACCGTTAACCCAAAGTAACTACTCTAAAGTGCTATATATATTTTACAAACATGTATCACCCAAAAAATAGCTTGGATATTTGTCAGATACACATGTATTCTAATTGTCTTTTTTTCAATAAAAATAACATTTGTGTGTGCATAAAAATAAACACACTGCTCATTCCCCTGTTCTATTTTTTTTCTTTTCTGTGGATAGTACACCACAATGTGATTCCTGGAATTGTCACTGGATGATGCAGTTTTAGATCAGAATCAATATGGGTCTGTACTAGTGATGTGTTATGATGTCACTACCCATTGGCAAGATGTCCTTGTATTTTGCAGTCTCAGCAAATATGCACATTCTATAAATGTACTGAAAACTGAGATTTTCATTGATGTTAAATAAACTGTCATTCATGTTTATGACATGTATATATTGAACCTTTATTGTTTCATTTACTCTGGGAAAATGAAATACCTCATTGGTATATGGAAAGAACATGCCAATGGAATGTGGAATGGAAAGATTATGAAACATCTCTTAAAGGGACGGTACCATCTGGCTTATTTTCTTTGTGTTTTACATGGTTTTATTACATGTAAAATGCACTGATTTTTGTTTTTTTTTTGACTTTGAAGAAATTTGCAGTTCTGAAAAGAAAATAATTTCACCAGGGCCACTAAATTCAGTGACATCCAATAGGAAGGAATTATAGAGATATCCAGGACTGTTACTATAGCAACAACAATAATTATTTGATACTTTATTTGTAGTTTTTTTTTTTAGAAATAGGAAGAGTTGAGGGAAAAAAATGATAGGACAGATCAGTTTTATTTGGTACACTGTAGGTGGGACTGCCACTTTAATTACATTATAGTAACATTTATTTATATAAAACTTCCACAAGAAAGATCACCACTGCCAAATTACAAAACAGCCATTACTGCAGATAATTGAATATTCCACATGCTTGTTCTTCATTCTTCTTATATTTTGATTTGAGAGGTTGATGGTATTGGACTGTGTTGTCTATAACAGAGGCAGACGGTTTCTTTATCACTGAAATTTGATAATGAGTTGTATGTTAACACTGATCGATCTGCTGATTCCATATCCCTGATATTTCATCTATACTTGCCAAGACTTTTGGAGAATTCTCACCAAGATATCTCAGTAATGCAATCTGCCCTCATGTGGAAAAGTTACTGAATACATAATCATTTACCAGCAGGAATCCTTAGTTCGGGGCAAAGTGATGCAAATACTGAGGCTATAAATATCCCAGAGTGATAGCAAAACTCTTAACACAGATGAATGTTTGCAAATGATAAATCGACATTTGGAAATGAATAGTTATGGCCATTCCAAAAAAGATCACAAATAGGATCAAGTGACATTTGTTTATCTCTCTAACTTTATCCCTCTGACACCTCTATTTAGATATCTACTGTCAGAAGGATTTCTCTTACTGGCTGCATGCATTTTCTATTTATCTTTGGCATCATTGGCACCTCTGTCTGCTCGTCCTTCTAATGAACTAAAAATCCTGTATCTGGTAAATGAGATCCACTGACAATCCACAACAAGCATACTGAGACTCATTCTGTTATGACAAATGACACAATTTCAGCATGCAGCTTGACAATGTTATTGGTTATGAACCTAGTAAACCATTTAAAGGAAGTCTAAAATCCTATTGAATGAATCATTTGATTACCCACACCTTGAAATGCTAGATTTCGAGAGAAAAATACCAGATAGCCATGACTCTTTCCTTTTTCCCTGACTCATACTTTAAATCGAAACAAATAGTAATCAATCGGGCCTTCTACAAACACTTTTAAGTACTTTAATTTAAAAATTTCAGAGTTTACGACCAACATCTCAAAAGCTAAGTCCGGTGTAACCTTGCTGGACACTAATAAAAGCTGATTCCTTCTGAATAAATTTGCAGTTCATGGAATAGCTGAATGATTTCTGAATGTAATTTTATAGGGTTTGAGTTCAACCTATAGAACGTTTGGTAAATATCACTCAGGGGAGTGAATAAACCTTTTGCTATACCTCCCTAACACGATATGATTCATTGTAACCTTGTGACGGCCAGTGAAATTCAATAAGAAGAGCTTGGAGAGATAGGTTAATATAGCAGCAACAAAAAATATATTAGAATTTATTTGAAGTTTATGGAGATAGATAGAGTTGAGGAAAAATCTGACAAGATTTATTTTTTCCAGTTATTTTACAGCACACTGTAACATTAATGAAGCTCTCTATTATCAATACCGTATTGAGTTAAAATCACAGGAGACAAAAAAAACTATTTGAGCAGTTGCTGTATACATTTTTAGTACCCAAGAGTGGGGTTAATCTAAATTAAACCGACTTGGACTAAAACACTAATTTGTATCTGTTCACTAAAATTGGACTTTGGCGTTTGACTCATTTTGAGATTAGGTCTAATTCGTCATCTGATTTTCTGATTTATTGATATGATTATTTTTTTATTTGTAAAGTGCCAACACATAGGGGAGCACTGTGCTTTAGGATAATGGGTATAATATTTTGAAGAAAAAGAGTTTATATGGAGTAAATCTGCATCAGTCACTGTGTAGGGTACCTATAAATACACAGAGCACAAACTTCATTCACAGTTAAAGAGGTGTGATACCTATATGGTGTCCTCCACATACCCTTGGATGCTAGTAACTAATATGTGTCAGATCATCTTTTATCTACCTTGCACTTTGGTGGATGAGCTTGTGATCCAGAAATCATCTATAGCAAATTAGTTGCATATTATGGTAAAAGCATTAATATTCTATTTACAAAACTATTGTTCATCTTTCAGCCTCTCTAACAGGCAGGGCCCCTATCTCCCTTTCTATTCTGTGATTTTATATGTGATCCCATTATAGGAATGTATATACACTTTAAACCTTGCAGTGTTTTAAATAATGTCTGCAATGTATAAGAATTCACAATTTAATCCATATTACTAAGCTTGTTATTTTTTTTTATTTTTCTTTAAGATGAATTAAAATATATGTTCATGGCCAAGAGCATAACCTTTTTACAGGAGTACGATGGCAGTGAAGAGGTTAAAAATTTCCTTCTACAGTTGAATATGGTCATGGATGAGTCAGGCAGGAATGAGGCTGCAGTAGAGTTCTGGCTCACTGCAAACATTTTATTGTCCGTGGGATGTTTCCACAGGACGGGAGGAGCAGGCTCACAGTCGGAGTAAACAGAATCCATCACTGCTTGTACACGTATTCCAGGGTCAATGTTCCATGGGAGTGTAGCTCCGAGTGCCTGGCACCTGCTGGTGTAAGGAGGTTGGCCAGCAACAATAAACCCACAATCAACCTTGATGACTGTGCTAAGTGCAGACTGTAAATAATAAAACCATTTTTTGTCTGAGCTGGGAACGGTGTGTTAGGGTAAACAGAGTGAATTTCAACATCCCTTGTACTGCAAACAGGTGGTGGCATGCACTTCAGTTTCTCGGTTTCTATCCTTTTCTTCCTCTTTGGCAGTTTGAAAATTAATTTACTTTTAGTCAATGTCATTTTTTTCAATACATAAACTGCTTATAATTCACAGTGATTAGAATAAACGCAGAGCTGACCCAGAGTAAAACAATCTGGTAAAGGTAATAGTAACAAACCATTGGAGCCGACTGTTTTCTGCTGTACCATGGATTGCACAGTTTTAGGGATCAGTAACCAGAGCTTCTATGCAATAAAGAGAGAACTGCAGGGAACTGAAATGGGAATTTCAAACTTTAGGCCAATGAAGCTGAATGGGAGAATTTAAATTCCCATTTCAATTCCCTGGAATTCTCTCTTTATTGAGTAGACCCTTATATCTTGTAACACGTTTAGATTCATGTGTTTCCTTTATTGACTATTCTGAAGGTCTGTAATGATGTAGGACCTGAGAACCTTGAGCTAAAGAAATATCAACAAAGTAGCTTGTCCTGTAAATGAAAGGATTCCCTTCCAAACTGGGGGAAGCAAAAAAACAATTAACAAACTCAAAAGATGGAGCTTTAACCCCATCACAACAATTGAAGTGCCATTCAACTTTCTTTACTCTTTTGGAATTGCTGCTCTTCTATGTTTGCTTCTTCAGCTCTGATGGTGTTGCTGAAGTGCCTCACTATAATGAAGCCCACCCGATGGTGAGTGCACTCAGATGAGCACTTACCAAACTGTCAAAGCCAGCATTTACTAATATTGCCTTTGACAAGTGTAGATCTGCCTCCCTCTAGTGAGGGAGAGAGATAGATCTCTATAATGACAGTTTATAATTTTAATAAATGTAATACAATTTTATGACATTGTGATAACCAAGAGCTTTTATAAAAGCCATTCCTGCATTTAACCCCTTCTCTGCCATTGATCACTGCATAGCATTGATCTTGCACAGCAGCAAATTTGTTGCTGTCTGTGCATTTTCAGGGGTTAATTCTTTTTACTGTAAATTATTACAGTATAACAAAGGATCTTTAAAGAACTATTAACCCCTTCCTTGCCGTAGATCACTGCATAAGCACTGCAATAACTTTTTAATTTTTAAAATATATTTATTACACCCACTAGGGGGACATTTAGCCCCAAACAAGCTGGCAAACCTTTGCATGGGGGGTATCCCTGTACTCAGGAGATGTTGCTGAACATGTATTGGGGTGTTGTTTGGCAGTGACACATACAAAAATCTATGAATTCATGTCTGAAGTACAATGTGTGTGTGTGGGGGAAAAAAATAATGTCCAAATATTGACAAAGGCTGTTGGTAGAATTATTGCATGGAAAGTGTTAAAATACCACCATGTGTTAAAATGATAAGCTTAGGGTCATGTCTACAAATGCTCGCAGTTTAGGGAATAAGATCCATGAACTTGTGGCAATATTGGCAACTGAGAATGTAGATTTAGTGGCTGTTACTGAGACATGGTATAATGAAAAACATGACTGGGACATATCAATACCAGGGTACTCTTTATATAGAAAAGACAGAGAAGGTAAAAAAGGGGGAGGGGTGGCCCTGTATGTGAGGGATAGCTTAAAATGTAACGTAATACAAGTTAGTGAGGCGAACATAGAGTCAGTTTGGGTTACATTAGAATTTGGTAATCATATGGTAACTCGGGTAGGTGTGATTTATAGGCCCCCTGGAAAAATAGAGGAGTTAGATAATCTACTAGTTGAGGAAATAGCTAAAATGACAATGAAGGGAGAAGTGATCATCATGGGTGACTTTAATCTTCCTGATGTGAACTGGAAATACAAAACAGCTACTTGCGCCAGGAGTACGCATATCCTAAACTCCCTACTGGGATTATCTCTAAAACAAGTAGTGGAGGAGCCAACTCGAAAGCAGGCCATACTAGACTTAGTGTTCACAAATGGAGATTTGTTATCAGATATTACTGTAGGTGAAAGTTTAGGATCTAGTGATCACCAGACAGTGTGGTTTAATATAAGAACAGTGACACAAAAACAAAAGTTTTAGATTTTAGAAAAACAGACTTTTCTAAAATTAGATTAGGTGTAAAGGAGTCATTATCAGACTGGAGCAATTTAAATGGAGTCCAGGAGAAATGGGATTATCTAAAAGTTGCACTACTGAAGGCAACCGAAAATTGCATAAGGCATGTCAGTAAGAGCAAAAAATTGAAGAAACCACTGTGGTACTCTGCAGAGGTGGCTAAAATAGTAAAAAATAAAAAGCTAGCATTTAGTAATTATAAAAATACTCAGAGTGAGGAAGATAGAAAGATCTATAAGAGTAGGCAGAAAGAGGCAAAGCAAGCTATAAGAGCTTCCAAAGCACACACAGAAGAGACTATAGCCCAGTCAGTGAAAAGGGGGGATAAAACATTTTTTAGATACATAAATGAGAAAAGGAAAGTAAAACAAGGATTAGTTAGATTAAAAACAAAAGAAGGATGCTATGTAGAAGAGGATAAAGGCTTAGCAGACTGCCTTAATGATTTTTTTTGTTCAGTTTTTAGAAATGAAAATGAGGGTAAGGGACCTCATTTAGGGAAAAAGACTAATGAGTCTTTTGATGCATGTAAGTTTACAGAGGAAGAGGTTTTACTTCAGCTGTCTAAAGTAAAGACAAATAAGTTGATGGGACCTGATGGGATACATCCAAAGTTATTAAAAGAACTTAGTGGTGTACTAGCAAAACCGTTAACAGATTTATTTAACCAATCATTGTTAACGGGAGTAGTTCCAGAAGATTGGAAATTAGCTAATGTTGTGCCTATTCACAAGAAAGGTAGTAGGGAGGAGGCGGGCAACTATAGACCAGTAAGTCTTACTTCAGTAGTGGGGAAAATAATGGAAACCTTGTTAAAGAATAGGATTGTTGAACATCTAAAGACGCTTGGATTTCAAGATCAGAGACAGCATGGGTTTACTTCAGGGAGATCATGCCAAACTAATCTTATTGATTTTTTTGATTGGGTAACTAAAATAATAGATCAGGGTGGTGCAGTTGACATTGCTTATCTAGATTTCAGTAAGGCTTTTGACACTGTCGCACATAGAAGGCTTATCAATAAACTGAAATCTTTGAGTTTGGATTTCAATATTGTTGAATGGATTAGACAATGGCTGAGTGACAGGCAACAGAGGGTTGTAGTCAATGGGGTATATTCGATGCAAGGTCTTGTTACTAGTGGGGTACCTCAGGGATCTGTTCTTGGACCCATTCTCTTTAATATTTTTATTAGCGATATTGCAGAAGGTCTTTTTGGCAAAGTATGTCTTTTTGCTGATGATACAAAGATTTGCAGCAGGGTTGATATTCATGGAGGGATAAGCCAAATGGCAAATGATTTAGCTAAACTAGAAAAATGGTCAGAGCAGTGGCAACTGACATTTAATGTGGACAAGTGCAAGATTATGCACCTTGGGCGTAAAAACCCAAAAGCAGAATATAGACTATTTGGTACAGTCCTAACCTCAACATCTGAGGAAAGGGATTTAGGAGTAATAATTTCAGAGGACTTGAAGGTAGGTAGGCAATGCAATAGAGCAGCAGGAAATGCTAGCAGAATGCTTGGTTGCATAGGGAGAGGTATTAGCAGTAGGAAGAGGGTAGTGCTCATGCCATTGTACAGAGCACTGGTGAGACCTCACTTGGAGTATTGTACGCAGTACTGGAGACCGTATCTCCAGAAGGATATTGATACTTTGGAGAGAGTTCAGAGAAGGGCTACTAAACTGGTTCATGGGTTGAAGGATAAAACTTACCAGGAAAGGTTAAAGCATCTTAACATGTATAGCTTGGAGGAAAGACGTAACAGGGGGGATATGATAGAAACATTTAAATACATAAATGGAATCAACACAGTAAAGGAAGAGAGTATATTTAAAAGAAGAAAAACTACCACAACTAGAGGACATAGTCTTAAATTAGAGGGGCAACGATTTAAAAGTAATATCAGAAAGTATTACTTTACTGAGAGGGTAGTGGATGTATGGAATAGCCTGCCAGCAGAAGTGGTAGAGGTAAACACAGTCAAGGATTTTAAGCATGCGTGGGATAGACACAAGGCTATCCTAGCTATAAGACCGGGAACGGGGGACTAATAAAAGTACTCAAAAAAAATTGGGCAGACTAGATGGACCGAATGGTTCTTATCTGCCGACACATTCTATGTTTCTATGTTTCTACCATATGAAATACCCTGGGGTGTCTACTTTTCAAACATATATGGTTTGAATGGGATAAAATACATTGGCAAGCTTCAAAATGGGAAATTGGTGCAGGTTTTCAAGATGTCAAGATTCCAAATTATCTATTATTAACAGGCCAGGGATCTTGAGCAAGTCCTTGGGCCATTCATTTTAGGTAGGCTGGGAGCCATTAAACAGTCCCCCAGTAATATTAACAAGGGGGCCATATGTTGCCCTGGCTGTCTATATATGTTAGAGGTTCTAGGGGCCATTGGGGAGCCCCCGGGACCCTGTTATGACATGCTGGTCGATTTTATTTATTCATTTATTACTTTTATTCATTTTTACATGGGGAAGGACTTTTCAGGCAGCTACTCAACAGTTTTTTCCCCTTCCACCATTGAAATAAGGAGCGAGCTTCATCTCTCTCAGGCTTCACCGCATATCACTCTTTGCAAAATGGTTAGTGAATACTATTTTGTGAGGGTGAGGCATCCTAGGAAGGGGACAAGTCTGTTCAAGGTCAGAGGCCGAGATTAGTGATAATCCCACTAAGTAACTAATAATGCTTGCACGGCAATAATACAGAAAGTATGTGCATAACATAGGCGAATGCATTGATTTTCTCTTTTATAACAGCAATTTGCAATAAGGTCCTGAACTCCAAAGTCCATTGTGGTTAATTACAGAGTTTTATGCACATTAGCAGAGTGTACAAATAATCAAGTTCGAACTCCTGGATATGGCATTATATTAACATACAAAACACATCTGCTTAATTGTTTCTTCTGGAAGAGTGGCAAGCTAGTACTAATAGTAGTAATAGTGATATGATGCATGATTTACACAAATCTTACATGGTGAGTCCAAACATATTTATTCTGTTTATTCTCCAATGATTGCAGGATCATTTGCCTAATCAGCAGAGGAAAATTTTTAATAGTATACAATATTGCACCCTGATGGTGTAATACTTCTCTGTAAGAGTTAATCATTAAATATTATAGTTTTAATTGTCTGATGTAAATTAAACCTTCAAGTTGATGTGTAATGGAGCCCTAAATCTGCTGTATGTTGGCTAATTTTTTATTTTCATTTGATAACAATTTCTGATTGGCTAAGATATAAAGATGTGTGCCAGTCCTTAAACCTTATTTAACCTCTTGCATGTTTCTTTGGCATTGCTCCCTGTACAACAGTGTTATGAGATATTTTTAAACCTAATAATTTTAAATGCCTTTACACAGAAGATTGTTAAGACGGAAGCAAAATTTTTAAAAAAGTACATCATACAAACACCGCCCAACTCTCCAATATTGGACAAATAAACACATTAATATTAAGCAAATATAAGCACTTGGGATGAATTACCTACAATAACTAGGGTATAAGACAAATACACTAATATTATATTGTCATTTATAATCAGTTTACTCAATATTGACTGAACTGGCCTGAAATGGGTTTCGGATCGGTGTTAGTAGCTGAATTTTGAATGTTTCCGAAATTCAACTACACTGTATAGCTGATTTTGGCCTGAAAACGGCAATTTCCAACGATTTCATGCCAATTTTCTTGTCGGCCATATTAGTTTCTGGGAAAATGGCCTGGGAAATTTGAAGGGTTCTCCTGACTCAATAAAGCTCAAAATCCCCTGGATTTGATAATTGTCCCCCTGGGGCTAGTCAGGTGCCCACATAAATATAATTTGCCCTCTGGGGCCAGCAGCCTTCCCCACTGGCCCCAAATAAAAAAATAATGACACCATATATATATATAAAAAATGGTCCCAGGGGCTGGTGCAATGACAATGGCCCCTAATTAAAAAGGCCCCTGTAAAGAAAAGTACATTTTTAGAATGTCCAGCTATGATCAGTGACGCCCTTGAGTTCTCATCTTCAGCCCATGGTAAAGGGACCATCCAAAAATAAAATTCCTCAGTGGAGGATGGATGCAGAATGAAATCCGTGCCTGGTAAGGCAGGGATTTCATTTTGAATGAAGAAGGCATCTGATTGACTGACCATGTCAGCCAATCTGAAGCCTCCCCCAGCCATTGGTAGGACTGGAATTGTGAGGCTTCTAATTGGCTGCCATTTCCATTTAAAATGTCTACGCTTCATGCAATCTTTCAATTAAACATAGCTTAATTTTTTGCCAACAGTTATCCTTTAAGTCTGTTACTTTCCCTGTTGTGTGTTGCGGATGTTTTACTGTCTCACACAGTAAATGGACTTTTCTTGAATACGCGAGTGTTATATCTTGTTTATCATGCAGTCTGTAAAAGTCAGCAAACATATACCCAGGCCATACGCAGGGCCGATCCTAAGGTCACGGGCGCCTGGGTGCAGGATTTTTTTGACGCACCCAGGTGGGCGTGGCTATATGATAAACCCCTCCCCTTTACACATCTATGTTCCAGGCATACCAATTTTTCATTATTGGAGTGGGGGGATTCTTGTGGAGAGCACAAACTTTATTTTTAGATGAAGGACCAACACAAGCTTTTATTTTAAATAAAGATATGTATTTGGCCGTAAAACAGTGTAGTGGTTTTATTTATGTCTATGATGCTCAGCCAGCAACATGGGAGACTTTTTGATGGCTAGCAGTTGTAACTACAGTTCCCATGATGGCCAACCAGCCAAAGTCTCCCATTAGTCTGGCTGAGCATCATTGGAAAAGAAGTACACAAGGAGCAATAAATAATATTCCACCAAGTCAGTCACTCACTTGTCTCTCTCTTCCCATACCTCCATGTCTTTCTCCCTCTCCACTCATACCCTCATGTATCTCTCTCTCTCCACTCATACCCTCATGTATATCTCGCTCTCCACTCATACCCTCATGTATATCTCGCTCTCCACTCATACCCTCATGTATCTCTCTCTCTCACCACTCATACCCTCATGTATCTCTCTCTCTCTCCACTCATACCCTCATATATAACTCTCTCTCCACTCATACCCTCATATATAACTCTCTCTCTCTCAACTCATACCCTCATGTATAACTCTCTCTCAACTCATACCTTCATGTATATCTCTCCCTTTATACCCCATATATTTTTCCATGTCTATCTTTCTGTTCCTCATGCTCCCCATGGTGGTCTTTTTTTCTGCATGTCTGTCTCTCCTTCTATACACCCATGTCTGCTGTCTCTTTCTCTTCATAACTCACATGTATGTCTCTCCCTCCTCATAATCCTGTGTATTTGCCTATTAATATGCCACAGCCAGTTTGCCCATTTATATGCCACTGCCAGTTTGCCCATTAATATGCCACAGATAGTTTTCCCATTAATATGCCACAGATAGCTTGCCTATTAACATACCACAGTTAGTTTGTCCAATAATATAGCACAGTTAGTTTGCCCATTAATATGCCAGTGTCAGTTTGGCCACTAATATGCCAGTGTCAGTTTGTCCATTAATATGCCACCACCAGTTTTCCCAAGAAAAGCATTACCCCCTCCCCCCATTCCCCAGTACTCACCTCGCTCTTTCGTGTCTCCTCCGCACAGTCTTCCCTCTATGCACACTCAGTGCAGGAGGCGGGAAATAGCCGCCGACTGGATGGGGACTGTCAAGTGGGCAGCGGTGGCCCCTTTAACCGGTTAAAGTTGCCCTGCCTACATACACAGCCACACTTACGCACAGGGTCATGCATAAATACACACAGTCACACTTACACAGACACACTTAGTCAGGGCCGCCACTAGGAATTTCAAGGCCCCTTACTGAACACATTATCAATTGGCTATCAAGTCACTGAAAATGTTCTGGGTAATGCCCCGGCCATAACCACACTATAGCCACTGCCACAAAATAAAAGTGTCCCTGTTTGGCATGCTGACAGAGGGTTTAATTTTTGGAAACTGCTGCTGCATGGTAATAGTGGGGCTAATTCTCTGAAACTGCTCATGCCTGGTAATGGAACAATGAATTCTCTGAAACTGCCTATGTCTTGTAAAGAGGGATTCATTCTCTGAAACTGTACATAACTGCTAATAAAGGGTTTAATTCTCTAAAAATGTTCATGTCTGGTAATGACTCTATGTATATTATAATATATATTATTATATATCTGATACATGGTTCCCAAGATTCCTAGTAATTTATATAATATAAAATGTATTTTATGTATATGTGAATCAGTGTGTGTGTGTGTGTATATATATATATATATAATCATAGACCCATCAAACAGCCTGTTCATAATAAACTCCAATAAATGCCATCATGCTCAATGTCAGTGCATACCCCTTGAAGGGAGGCAGAAGGAAGAATTAACTGCAGCCCCTTCATGCACATTAAGAACATTAGACACATTTACACATTACTGATGTGTAAAAAGAGAAGAATTTCCAGCTCTTGTGGTCTACAGTTAGCATAATGCTCAGGCAAACAGTGTCATGGAAAATATAGCACCTAACAATCGTTACTTGCCAGCAATACTATCCCCCCAAAATGTCCAACATTGTCAGGAAAGGACAGTGTTTTACATTGATTAGCCAATGTGTTTATGTTTTATGTTTAAAACAAATTTTTAAAAGTGTAACATTGGTGTATTGGTTTCATTAGCAAGTGCAACACTTTTACAACCATAGAAAAACTAAAACATCATAACAACATAAAATAGATCTATGATGATAATTATTATTTTCATGTTTTTGTTACGTATTGCCCAATGTATAGATTTGATGTGCTTAATGAATATAACTAATATACACAAAGTAGGTAGGTTCCGGGGCGTTGCTAGGTCTCCAAAAGACCTGGGGCTGGAGCCAGGGGCAGATTTGATAGAAGTGGAGTAAATGCTTAGGGGCGGCATACAGATTAATATATCTGATGCCAATTAACAATAAAGTATATTTGGGTATATATCAGGGCACAACAAATCCTGGGCACCACAAAATTAGACCTGGCACCCGGGTATTATTGTCCCCACATGGGATAATTTTTTGGTTTTGTATTATCCAGTGGAGCACGAGGGGGAAGTGTGTGCACCTACTTCCTGGTATGTCCCCATGCCCACCACACTACAGGGAGTGCAGAATTATTAGGCAAATGAGTATTTTGACCACATCATCCTCTTTATGCATGTTGTCTTACTCCAAGCTGTATAGGCTCGAAAGCCTACTACCAATTAAGCATATTAGGACGTGTGCATCTCTGTAATGAGAAGGGATGTGGTCTAATGACATCAACACCCTATATCAGGTGTGCATAATTATTAGGCAACTTCCTTTCCTTTGGCAAAATGGGTCAAAAGAAGGACTTGACAGGCTCAGAAAAGTCAAAAATAGTGAGATATCTTGCAGAGGGATGCAGCACTCTTAAAATTGCAAAGCTTCTGAAGCGTGATCATCGAACAATCAAGCGTTTCATTCAAAATAGTCAACAGGGTCGCAAGAAGCGTGTGGAAAAACCAAGGCGCAAAATAACTGCCCATGAACTGAGAAAAGTCAAGCGTGCAGCTGCCACGATGCCACTTGCCACCAGTTTGGCCATATTTCAGAGCTGCAACATCACTGGAGTGCCCAAAAGCACAAGGTGTGCAATACTCAGAGACATGGCCAAGGTAAGAAAGGCTGAAAGACGACCACCACTGAACAAGACACACAAGCTGAAACGTCAAGACTGGGCCAAGAAATATCGCAAGACTGATTTTTCTAAGGTTTTATGGACTGATAAAATGAGAGTGAGTCTTGATGGGCCAGATGGATGGGCCCGTGGCTGGATTGGTAAAGGGCAGAGAGCTCCAGTCCGACTCAGACGCCAGCAAGGTGGAGGTGGAGTACTGGTTTGGGCTGGTATCATCAAAGATGAGCTTGTGGGGCCTTTTCGGGTTGAGGATGGAGTCAAGCTCAACTCCCAGTCCTACTGCCAGTTCCTGGAAGACACCTTCTTCAAGCAGTGGTACAGGAAGAAGTCTGCATCCTTCAAGAAAAGCATGATTTTCATGCAGGACAATGCTCCATCACACGCGTCTAAGTACTCCACAGCATGGCTGGCAAGAAAGGGTATAAAAGAAGAAAATCTAATGACATGGCCTCCTTGTTCACCTGATCTGAACCCCATTGAGAACCTGTGGTCCATCATCAAATGTGAGATTTACATGGAGGGAAAACAGTACACCTCTCTGAACAGTGTCTGGGAGGCTGTGGTTGCTGCTGCACGCAATGTTGATGGTGAACAGATCAAAACACTGACAGAATCCATGGATGGCAGGCTTTTGAGTGTCCTTGCAAAGAAAGGTGGCTATATTGGTCACTGATTTGTTTTTGTTTTGTTTTTGAATGTCAGAAATGTATATTTGTGAATGTTGAGATGTTATATTGGTTTCACTGGTAAAAATAAATAATTGAAATGGGTATATATTTGTTTTTTGTTAAGTTGCCTAATAATTATGCACAGTAATAGTCAACAGAACACACAGATATCCCCCTAAAATAGCTAAAACTAAAAACAAACTAAAAACTACTTCCAAAAATATTCAGCTTTGATATTAATGAGTTTTTTGGGTTCATTGAGAACATGGTTGTTGTTCAATAATAAAATTAATCCTCAAAAATACAACTTGCCTAATAATTCTGCACTCCCTGTATAGTGTCCGATTGCCGGGTGTGCTCAGCATTACTAGAAACAAAGATGGTCTGTGCCTGTGTGAGAGGCACAGACCAGACTGGAATGAGGTAGACCAGCAAGATGGGGGACATATTTATAGATGTACTTTTTTATTTATTTATCTTAAACAACAAAACAACTTCTGGCTTGTGTGTAATTGCGTGTGTGACTGACCGACTGTAAGTGTGTGATTGAATATGTGTGTGTATGTGACTGTCTGTCTGTATGTTACTGACTGTATGTGTGTGTGTTACTGATTGTATGTGTGTGTGTTACTGATTGTATGTGTGTGTGTTACTGATTGTATGTGTGTGTGTCTGTATGTTACTTACTGAATGTTTGTGTCTGTATGTATGTTACTGAATATATTTGTGTTTCTGTATATTACTGACTGTATATGCCATATTTTCTCGAATATAAGACAAGGTTTATTTCAGAGCAAATGCTCTGAAAAATACCCCTTGTCTTATATTCGAGGTCGTCTTATAATCTGACCTCAAATCGAAGTCAGATTATAAAACATGGATTCAGGTCCCCAGCAGAGCTGCAGGGGACCTGGATCCCCCTCTCTAACAGCAGGGGATGTCTGCGTGACGCAGACATCCTCCCCTGCTGCCGACCGACACGACATAGTCACACTTGCATACACACTTAAATACAGTCACACTTGCATACACACAGTACATGCACAAACAGTTTTTCTTTTATTTTTTTGAACAGGGCTGAGATATTCAGACCCCCTCCTCCACTTTTCCCTCTTCCACACAGATCCACACTTGCACAGTTACCCTGACACACACGCACCCTTACACACAGATACCCTTACACACAGATACCCTTACACACAGACACAGAGATACCCTTACACACAAAGACACCTTTACACACACACTGATACCATTACACAGACACACAGATACCATTACACAGACTCCCTTACACACACACACACACACACACACACACACACACACACACACAGATACCATTACACAGACACCTTTACACACACAGACAGATACCATTAGAGACAACTTTACACACACACACACACAAAGATACCATTACACAGACACCTTTACACACACACACACACACACAAAGATACCATTACACAGACACCTTTACACACACACACACACACAAAGATATCATTACACAGACACCTTTACACACACACACACACACACACACACACACACACACACACACACAAAGAGACCATTACACAGACACCTTTACACACACACAGACACCCTTACACACACACACACACACACACACAGATACCATTACACAGACACCCTTACACACACACACACAGATACCATTACACAGACACCCTTACACACACACACACACACACACACACAGATACCATTACACAGACACCCTTACACACACACACAGATACCATTACACAGACACCCTTACACACACACACACACACACACACACACACACACAGATACCATTACACAGACACCCTTACACACACACACAGATACCATTACACAGACACCCTTACACACACACACACACACACACACACACACAGATACCATTACACAGACACCCTTACACACACACACACACACACACACACACACACACACACACACAGATATCATTACACAAACACCCTTACACACACACAGATACCATTACACCGACACCCTTACACACACACACACACTCACACACACACACAGATACCATTACACAGACACCTTTACACACACACAGATACCATTACACAGACACCTTTACACACACACACACACACACACACACAGATACCATTACACAGACACCCTTACACACACACACACACACACACACAGATACCATTACACAGACACCTTTACACACACACACACAGATACCATTACACAGACACCTTTGCACACACACACAGATACCATTACACAGACACCATTGCACGCACACACACACACACACACACAGATACCATTACACAGACACCCTTACACACACACACACACACAGATACCATTACACAGACACCCTTACATACAAACACACACAGATACCATTACACAGACACCCTTACACACACACACACACACACACACAGATACCATTACACAGACACCTTTACACACACACAGATACCATTACACAGACACCTTTACACACACACACACACACACACAGATACCATTACACAGACACCTTTACACACACACACACACACACACACACAGATACCATTACACAGATACCTTTACACACACCCAGACACATTTTCACAAACTGACAGATTTATTTTCTTATACACGTTTTTGTGTCTGAACCTTCCCCCTCCCTGCTCCTTTACCTTTTATTTGCAGGGAGGGGGATGATTCAGGCACACCGTTCACCTCCTTTCCCTGCAGCTGGTAATCCCGGTATCAGAGCGCGAGGGGGCGGAGCATGCACCCCTTTGCGCTACTCTCAGTTCTATTTGCCGATGGAGGCACGCTACGGAGGTGCCTCTGCCCTACACGCAGCCAGAAACAAACAGGGCTGCGTGAGGGCTTGAACATCGTAAATGCTGGGTGACAGACAGGTGGCCCAAGGAAACAGTTACCAAGGAAAAAAAAAAAAACAGAATTGGCAACTCGGGGCTGAGTCTCCATTCGGGGCTATGGAGATTATATTCGGGTCTTCAGCCCCATTAGCCCCCCCCTAGCGACGCCTCTGGGTAGGCTTATAAGACCAGTAAACATTATTAGGATCGTATTATTTCTAGAATATGTCACATTATTTATCTTTTTCTTTACTTCTTCATCCACGTGTAATTTTCACAAAGTTTAAAAATCAATATAATATTTGCACCAATAATTAACACAACCAATTAAGTAATAAGCATGTTAATCTGCTGTCCTCACAACACTATACTTTGAAAAGGGAGTTTCTAATCTAACTGTTGGGGGCGTTATCAGTCTATACGAGAAACTTTCCATTACTGAACTTGCTAACGTAGTCCCAGTACACAATCACATTTGTTTTTGTTTCAAGACTTTCCCATACATGCTAGTGCCAAGTTTGGGTGACTGTTCTCTGAAGCTGATTATGACTTTTTGAAACATGAGATGAGATTAAAAAAATCAAAAAAAAAATCTCTTCTGCTTAGTGGTAAAAGTGAATTGTATGTAAATGATAAAAAGAACAAAAACGATCAACAAATTAATACTTCTAGCTAAAAAAAAAAAAAAAGTTAATACTCTGCATTATGTAATAATAATCTTACATTTTTAATTAGCAAAATCTTCTGATTTAAGGTTTTACGCAATAAAGAGAGAATTGCAGGCAAGTGAGATGGGAATTTCAAATTTTTCAATGCAGCTAAATGGGAGAACTTTTCCAATTCCGCAACTTTGTCCTTAATTTTGAAATTCACAGTTTATTCAGGTTTACTAAGGTTAAATGAAACATACTTTAACCCTTGCTTGCTCACTCCACTCTAAAAAAGAAAAAGTGGACAAAATAAATGCATATAAAAAAATTTGCATTACTTAATTTGAAAACATACTTTTGCAAGCTTGGGTTGTTTCAGCCCACCAAGACATCAGCAGATCAAGCCAATCACTTCTCTTATATAGAGAAGGTCAGTTAGTAAGCTCAATACACCTGTCCTGCTCCACAAATTGCTGCTGTCATGTTCACATGCTGTCTTGTGCAATGTGAGAATGTAGGGGCAATAGGACCCAGGTCATCTACACTCCTCTGCTTGAATTATTCAAAAGCCAGGTGAGGGCTATGGCAGGGAACTTGGAAATACATGTACAAGGAAAGACTGCATCAATTCATATGCAAAACAAGCCCTGTATTTTGTGCAGCTTAAACACTAACAGATGAATCAAAATGAGTTTGATGCCCATTGTGTCTCTTTAAAGACAACTGCAAACCCTAATTAGAAAAAATGTCCAATTGCTTTCTTTTTATAATAACTAGTTTTTGTATAGTGCCTCTCTTCTCAAGGGTACTCAAACTGCTTATATCAAAGTGACTCCTTAGCTGATACTAACTTCCAGGTCACTGACTACACATCATAGCAACCTCCACCAAGGAAAAATAATACATTTGCAATTATTCATAGCTTATTAATACATATTCTTTCAAGTGTGGGAGGAGCAGCAGCTTGCTCAAAAAGGAAAATGCTATAAAATAAATGTTTTGCAACTTTTTAACCACAAATATTATTTTGAGTAGTAGTTATTGTGAGTTGTAGCATGAAGAAGCTAGTCTTCTTTTCCCTACACTATAATATATGAAATCATAACACATGGAAGCAGGGCCGGCCTTAGGGGTGTGTGACCTGTGTGAGCGCACAGGGCGCAACACCCCAGGGGGCGCCACGGAAAAAAAGTTTGCTGGTAGAGGCACTGGATGGGGAGATCAAAAGATCCTCCCTCACCAGCCCTCTGCTCGGCAGTACTGCTGCATCCGGGGAGGGGGCGGAGCTCATCTGTGTGAGGTGAAGCTCCGCCCCCACCTTGTGAAACAGAGAGGTGTCTGCTTCACGGAGAGCCGCGGGCAGCATGAGTAAGTGCTGCTCGCGCTCCCCATGCTTAGTGATGATGCAGGATATCTGTAAGCATGGGAAGTGCGAGCAGCACTTACTCACGCAGCCCTCGTCTCAACGTGAAGCAGACGGCGCTCTGCTTCACAGGGTGGGGGCTAAGCTACACCTCTCACCTGGTGAGCTCCACCCCTTCACCATAAGTAAGAATGGGAGGGGGAGAGAGAGAACAGAGGAAGTGGGGGGAGACA
This sequence comes from Pelodytes ibericus, assembly GCA_036172795.1. Lineage (NCBI taxonomy): Eukaryota > Metazoa > Chordata > Amphibia > Anura > Pelodytidae > Pelodytes > Pelodytes ibericus. The sequence continues at coordinate 70,877,385 of CM069859.1, forward strand.
GAAAGGGGGTGAGAGAACAGATATGGGGAGCAGGGGGGAGAGAGAGAACAGATATGGGGAGGAGGGGGAGAGAGAGAACAGATATGGGGCGGGAGGGGGAGAGAGAGAACAGATATGGGGTGGGAGGGAGGGAGAGAACAGATATAGTGGAGTTGGAGAGAGACAGACATGGCAAGAAAGAGGAAAGGGATATACATGGGAAGAGAGAGACACATACATGGAGGGAGAGGGAAGCGAACAGAAGAGGGAGGAGAGAAGAGAACAGAGGGGGAGAGAGAACCGATATGGGAAGGAGGGGGAGAGAAAACAGATATGGGAAGGAGGGGGATAGAAAATAAATGGAGAGAGAGAACAGAAATGGGGAGGAGGGGGGAGAGAGAGAACAGATGTGGGGAAGAGGGGGAGAGAGAGAACAGATGTGGGGAGGATGGAGGAGAGAGAGAACAGATGTGGGGAGGAGGGGGGAGAGAGAACAGATATGGGGAGGAGGGGGAGAGAGAGAACGGATATGGTGGAGTTAGAGAGAGACAGACATGGCAAGGAAAAGTAAAGGGACAAACATGGGAAGGTAGAGACACATACATGGAGGGAGAGGAAACAGACAAGCATGAGGGGGGGGGAGGGGCGCCACGCAGGAGACCCGCACAGGGCGCCGGAACACTTAAGGACGGCCCTGCATGGAAGTTTCCCTTACAAGTAGGAACGCAACCGCAAAATCCTCAAACTGGATCTCTCAACCATAATTTATTATAGAGCAGTATAATTGATACCGCTGGAGTCAATTACAGTGATGTGTAATGAGAGAGAGTGCAAGCTATCTAGCAATCATGAATCATAATGTGTGAACAGATAGTTATGTATTCTATCACTTACTGTATTCGGTAGGTCACTGACCTGAATCAGTTCAGTGACCCCTATTTAGGAAATCTCTGGGGTTTCCCTTTTCTTTTTTAAAGCACAACAAATTAGTTTTATATTTAAATCAAAGTGTATTTCTTCCTTGAACTGGATTTTCAGTAGTAAAATGTGAATATGTCTAAAAAATTATTAGAGTTTCTTTATTACGCCTCAGAAAATGGGCAACTAGAGGGTGCTCTGTCACTTAAAAACTGTTCACGCTGACTGGGAATATAAGAATGATCAAAAATGAACTATACATTGCGTTAGCAGAAATTGCTGAATTTTAGGCAGTTGAATTAGACAGTTATTAGCGATTTTTTAAATATAACAAAACAAATTAAAATAATTTACTATTAATATAAAGACTTATTATATTAATGTTATATAAATTATAGTAATTTTTATAGTAAGGTTTTTGTGAAAGTGTTCTCAGTAGCCACTGTGTGGAGTCTTCTGGTCGCCGTTAGGGGGCTGGGAAGCTGCAGTGAGGCAGCAGCCCTGAGTGGGGCATTGAAGTGAGCCCTCAAGTCAGGGTTGATGTGCACATTGAGTTGTCACCTGTCAGCGTGCAGCGGGAGGTGGGGGTGAGATTATGTCCGCAGAGGTTCCTAGATCCCAGATACTCATGCCACCGCCCAGAGTCTCCTTGCCCCTAGTCGGGGTTTGCGATCCGGGAGCCTTCAACGCCTCTTCCTCTGCAGCTTGGGTACCCACCAGTCTGGTGCCAGGACAGGGCTCGCGGTCTCACCTGACATGTGTTGCGTCCAGTCAGTCAGTGCTGGTCTCTGGATGTTAAGGGCCTCACAAAAGCCTTCTAGATCATCTGGGTGTCGTAGGTGGTGTATGTGTCTTTCCTCACCAAAATGGAGAAGGGGAATCCCAATCTATATTGGATATTCACTCGTCGCAGCATATCGGTCAGTGGCTGCAGCTGTTTTCTGAGTTGTAGCATGCCCCAGGCAATGTCCGGGAGGATCATTATTTCTACCCGTTATAGGTGAGGGGTCTCTGCTTTCTTGCCTCACGTAGGATGAGTTCCTTTGTTGTATAGGAGTGGAGTCTGCAGATAATGTATCTTGGGGCAGTGTTTCCTGCAACATTCGGTTTTAGCACCCTATGGGCTCTGTCTATTATAAGAGGCACTGGGGTATCGCCTGGGAGTATCATGTGGAATACATCTTAAGTAATCTGCATGGCATCCTCCTAGTCCTGTGTTTCAAGGGCGCTGTGGACCCGCAGGTTGTTTCTGCGGCCTCTATTATTGATGTCCAGCAAATGGTGCGAGAGTTGGTCCATCCATTTCTTTTGTTCCCTTAGTGTTGGGCCAGTGAGGCAACCGACGTGTGGATAGAGGATTGATCGCTCTTTACAGCTATCAGTCTGAACCTTGTTCTTTCACCTCATTCTTAAGGTCAGAAAGTTCATTCCGTATGGCCTCCTGGATTTGTTCCACCGCAGTGGCAATGTCCTTCAATTGTATAGTAAAGTATAGAAGATCCATTTTTAATGCCCTTATTCCGTCAGAGGCCAGGGCCTCTTCCTCATGAGTGTCTCCTGTCATTGCAGAGACCGAGAAATCAGAGTCTGAGCCCGACATACTTTCCCGCTCCTTGGCGGCCATTTTGTCTGAGAGTTGCAAGAGTCTTCGTCGATATGAGGTGTTGCTGGCGCCTGGTGTTGGGGGCTTTTTTCTACTTTTCCCCAAGTTTTGCAGGAATCATCATGGTCCACAACCTAGAGACTATTCCATGAAGCGGGAGCTAGTGAGAAGCACGTCTGCTCCATTTGGCTCATTGGCAATGCCCATAATAGAATACTTATGACAAAAATTTCACTACAATTCAACTTTGGAGGTCCACTTTCATTTTGAGACAAATTCGGCACCCATGTTTGAAGAAAAAAAAAACAGGTTTGAATCTTCCCTATTGAAAGTAATGGGAGCCAAAATGACTGAAGCTATTTTTGAGACTAAGTCAAGTGCTGAATTTGTCATAGTTTCAAAAATGGGATCTCTGTGTATTCCCGGTTGCGTCTGTATGTAGGCTCCTCCCACTTCCGCTGACGGTGCACGCAATGCATTTCGCTCAAGATGTGAGCTTCTTCAAAGGCGGATGCGCATTGTTACTCCTGCCTTTCTTATATCTCCAGATGCCTGTTGCTGATTTCTCTATAGCAAATGTGTAGCCACGGAAATTATATTGAACCTATATACTGATTTCACAGCAATATAGAAACCAAAAACATTCAATGTATAAACACATATCTTTCCATACAGCAAAATGCATTTTAGGATATTTTTAATGTTTTCTTCTACATATATAGTTAAGTCTAAGTAATTTATAGATGTTTTATCGTAAGTTGATGTTAGAGCTATACCCCATGTGTTCTTATTTAGATGTTCCAGAAATTGTTCCAGCGTATCGCTGCTACCCTACCATATAAAAAACAGTCTATATATGTCTTATATAGACAGATGTTAGAATTCTATACATGGTTGTTATATATTTGGGTATGTTCCCACTGGGCCATGTATAGGTTGGCATAACTGGGTGCCACTTTCGTGCCCATGGCCGTTCCTGATGTTTGTAAGTAGAAGTCACCATTGATATAAAAGTAATTATTCTCCAAAACGATCCTTGACCCCTCTACAACAAAGTCTGCTTGATCATGTGGGAAGTTGGCATCATTTCCCAAAATAGATGTTAAACTTTTGTGGAGTTTTGGTAGGACATAGAATATTGGGTATTCTTGGGTATTGTATATTCAGATATTCAAACTCTTTGTCTTTAAGAATGTTGCTATCTCTACCCTGCTGTAGAAACAACATAAGCATATTTTTAATAGAAATTGTTGGATCTTTATTCATTTTTTAGTAAGTGGTGCTGTCTTGTAATTCTTTCAGAATTTCTCTATAATAGTCTTCTGTCTTGAGTATTGCTATACCGCACCCCTTGTCTGTGGGTTTTATAGTGATGTCTTGATCTGTCCTCAACCGGCTTAGAGCTGGTCTCTATGTTACGCTTACATTTTGTGTGTATTTATTGATGCTAGGTATCCTTTTTACTTCTTCCATCACCAAGTTCTCAAATAGTTCCATTTGAGGGGTTTTTAGATGTTGTGGGTTGAAATTAAATTTTTCCTTTCGTTTAGTTTGTACATAGCCTGCAGAGTCAGTCGACGTTACTTGTCTTGTGATTGGGTCTTTTAAAAAATGTTTTAATCTAGTGAATTTGTTTAAATCTATATACAAACAGAAATGATTCAGTGTGTCTGTGGGAGCAAATTTAAGTCCCTTATTCAGAAGGCTAACTTGTGGATTGGTTTTATCACTTAGATTAAAATCCCTATTGGGGTTATGTTCTGTTGGATCTACCTGGTGCCTCTCTTCTGTATGAGCCTTTTTGCTCTATTCCCTTGGTATCTGTTTCTCTGAATCTTTTGGCTGGTGAGTCTGGATTTGTTCTTATCCCTAGCCTTCTACTTCTGCTTTGGTCTAAAAAAAAGTTCCTCTTGAGAGCTTTGTGCAGTGCTACCAATAGAATAATTAGCTAAAGAGGCAAACCTGTTTTGTATAGGGATCAAATTTGGATTTTCCCTAGTTGGTCTCGATGGTTCTCTGGATTGTGTTTAAGCATTATGATCCACCCTCTGCGGGGCATACTAAGAGGGAGTTTGTGGTTTATTTATGTTTCCCTGTCTGTATCCCTGTGGGTTGGACTGATAGCCTGGTGTGGTTGTAGATCTATAAGATGATCGCCCATTTGGACCGTTATCTCTGTAATCTGAGGCCGAATTTGACTTAGTCTCAAAAAAGAAATTTTATTGAATATGTGTCAGTATACACAAAATGTGTTGCTGAAATGGTGCATTACTCCCACCAGAATTCATAGATTTAACAGCCATTTATCCAGTCTATGCTGGAGATGTGTGAAAGGAGACCATAATAAAAAATCAAGGTTTGTTTTTTTTTCGTTTTTTCATTTTTGATGCAATACTTCCCCAGAAGGCACTGTTAACGCCTAAAATTTCCCAACAGGTTCATGGGAACAGAAATTTTCTTTTGGCATCAAAGATATAGCAAGACACTGCATTTTCTTGGGGATTAAATTAGAACAAAATACATTTTCAAATAGTATACCATACGCTATATATATGCAATTTACAGAAGAGCACTTATCAACCTTTATTTTACCATATGGTCGTACATGAGCATTGACTCAGATTTGGTGACATCAGTAGTTAACCAAAGTTATAGAGCCCATCCAACGAGTATCATCGCCACCGTTATTAGCAGTTAACCATATACCTCTTTTCTCTTTATTCTTCTCTCTATTTTATGGAATATCCTGAAGCACCTAAAAAATTAATACTTGACTATATATAAATATGAGTGGTTACGAATGAGAACGTTGCCTGCATTTTTATAAATAGTTTTGTAATTAATGTATAATAAAGTGGTGCAGCTCCAGCCCAAATAGTGAGATAGCACCCTGTGGGCAATCGCCATCCTGCCTCCCTTGCCAGCCCTCCCATGCCCACATGCTTTAAAAAGTGAAAATGTAGGTGCAATCTATACAGGTCTGTGGAATGTATAACCAACAGCTCTTTGAACTTAATTTGTGTTCAGTGTTATTATGCATGCAAAAGCTAAGTTGCGTATCTTGCTTTGAAAATGATGCCATGGAAAGGCATTTTTTTTTACCATGGTCATGGTTTAACATAAGCTTGGTAATGTTTGTGTTCAGTAGGGTTGCCACATAGCCAGCATTTTACATGAACACCAGTACAGTGGCATCCCGAGGGGGGTGCGGGGGGTAGCGGACTGCACTGGGTGACACCTCCATATTGTGAATGGCACAATATTACTGATATCTGAATGGCACAATATTACTGGGCTCTGAATGACACAGTATTACTGGTATCTGAATGGCACAATATTACTGGTATCTGAATGGCACAATATTCCTGGTATCTGAATGGCATAATATTACTGGTATCTGAATGGCACAATATTACTGATATCTGAATGGCACAATATTATTGGGATCTGAATGGCATAATATTACTGGTATCTGAATGGCACAATATTACTGATATCTGAATGGCACAATATTATTGGGATCTGAATGGCACAATATTATTGGGATCTGAATGGCACAATATTCCTGGTATCTGAATGGCATAATATTACTTGTATCTGAATGGCACAATATTACTGATATCTGAATGGCACAATATTATTGGGATCTGAATGGCACAATATTATTGGGATCTGAATGGCACAATATTACTGGGATCTGAATGGCACAATGTTACTGGGATCTGAATCACACAATATTACTGGCATATGAATGGCACAATAATACTGGTATCTTAATGGGCAAATTGGCTGTGGCTTATTAATGAAAAAATTATACTGGCATATAATTGGGCAAATTGGCTGTTATAGAGAGAGAGATGTCTCTATGTATAGATATGTATTGTTTTAGAATTATACAATTGTCACCTCATGGGGCTCCTGTGACGTGGGGCTCCACATGGCTCCTGTGTGTCACCTCGTGGGGCTTCTTTTGTGTGGCATAATTATGGGGCACCTGTGTGCATGTTGCATAATTAATTGGGCAGAGATGAGGCATAATTTATGGGGCTCTGGTGTGGCATAATGTATGGGGCTCTGGTGTGCCATAATTTATGGGGCTCTGGTGTGGCATAATTTATGGAGCTCCTGTGTGTGTCATAATTATGGGGCTCCTGTGTGTGGCTTAGTTAATAGGCCATCTAACTGGCATTACTAAGGAATCTGTTTGGCATTGTATTGGAGGAAATCTAGGGGGGTGACACCATGAGTTTCCGCACCGGGTGACACCAACCCTAGTTACGCCTCTGCACCAGGGCATTAAGGCATTTGCATTGTTAAAGGACAACTAAACTGTTTTTTAGTTTAGTGTCCCTTTAATGTAATGTTGGGCATTTCCTGCATTAGGATGCGGGAAAAGCCCTTAGGATGGCATAGAACATCCTCCTTTTAGTAGATCATCACTACCCCTCCTGTGATCGGGGTCAGGATCCCAAATACCTTTTTGGTGCTTTTTGTTCTTAAGGACTAGTGACAACAGGTTAAACAATATATTCTTCATATTAACAAGATTACAAAGTAATTGTCCAACCCAAAGTCTATATTGTATGTTGCACCATGTCACACCATATGATAACACTATAATAAGCCAATAAAATAATAAAGAATTTACCTTCCCACCAAAGTTTCTAAAATACCAAATTATCCCAAGCTGTGTGATCACACCCAATGCTGAATCTGCAAAGAAAAGACTATTTTAAAAAACAAACCTCTGATTTTATCAGAAATGCACACCACGCGTATTAGTAATTTTTACTCCAAATCCCTTGAGTACACCAAATCTGTATGGGATCAAACTGTAGGAAATCCTGTATTGCACTACCCATTTTAGTAAATCTTATCACAAGGTCAGAACCCAGACTGTGAATTTTGAGGGAAAACAACTTACAAACCCTACATAACCACATCATTCTAAGTATTTCCCAAAAAACCCACACTTCTGGAACGTAAATATGGATGACTCACATTTCGTTAGAACTCATGTAGCAAAGACTGTTTCATACCCATATATACATGTATTGTGGGATTTTTCTCAACTTGATACCACAATTCTCATTTTCTGACATGGATCCCAAATATATTCCATTGAAGTATAAATAATGAGGGAGATGAGCTGTTATGCCAAAACTGGGAAGCCTAATGCCTGAAATCATTAAGATTCCAGAATTAAATAAAGATTTATTTTTTTTAACACTGAAGGTGGCTTGTGTATGTAAGTACTACAGAATAATACAGAAAAAATGAAGTTTTCTCTTGAGGCATACAAGTTTTCCACACTATTACATATGTATAGAGTTAAACATATAAGCTGAATCTGAGCAGTACTCTCATTGGAGAACATTGGAGAAGGACAACCCTTAAGCCAATCAAAAATCTGAGGTTCAATTTTACACAAATCTGTGTCACTGCTTTCTTTCACCTTACTGTTGCAGTCTGTGGAAAAATAGAATGCCATATATCAGAAGTAAATTTAGTTTGAGAAATAGAATTCAATCCTAGGGCTTTACATGTGGTGATGTTTAAATAATAAGGATCTAAATTAGGGGGAAAAATACTAGATATAAATACTGATCAGCCAAAACATTATGACCACCTACCTTATATTGTGTTAGCCTTTTTTGATGCCAAAACAGAACTGACAGTGGAGTCATCTACTACACTAGAGCTCTGAAGGTGTGATGTGGTATCTGGCACCAAGACGTTAGCTCCATATCCTTTAAGTTGCAAGGTGGGGCCTCCAAAGATTGGACTAGCTAGTCCAGCACATCCTACAGATACCCGATTTGGATTGAGATCTGGGGGATTTGGAGGCCAAGTCATCACCTTGAACTAGTTGTTGTGTTCTGCAAACTATTCCTGAACCATATATGCTTTGTGGCAAGGTGCATTATCCTGCTTAAAGAGGCCAATGCCATCAGGGAGTAGCGTTTCCATGAAAGGATGTACATGGTCTACAACAATGCTTAGGTAGGTAGTGTGTGACAAAGTAACATCCACATGAATGGCAGGACCCAAGGTTTCCCAGCAGAATATTGCCCAAAACATCACACTGCCTCCACCTGTTGCCACCTGTCAGTGATCATACGGTTATGGCTGATCATTGTATCTTTCTTTAATACACAGTCGGTCCCTAGTGAAAGTTACCAAACTATCATGTTACTATTCCAATTATCATGTTAATCTGTTGAGCTATCCATGAAGAGATAGAATCCGGGATTCCATTATCTTCTGTATGCTGTACATGCTTTTTTTTAATCTATTTGTAATATATTTAAAATGCACTTATTACTACTTCAAGTTAAAGTTCTGCTCTGTAAAACTGACTCAATGGCCTGGGGGTGTACTACTTTTCACTTCTAAGAGGATAGTCTAGGTAGCCATTTTCCAGCTGAAGCTCTTGCTTTGATCAATAGGTTAGATAGAAAGCATACAGGATAGGTATGTTTATCGTTTAGCCTTCCCCATGCACATGTGTGAAAGGTTAGTACCTTGCTTAATCCACCTTGATAGCCTTTTTCTTGATCTGAGGTAGGGAAGGGGCTATAAAAGGTCATTGTGAACTTTGTAAAGATGCACATCTATGTGTCTCATCTGTCTATCAATTTCTCTACTTTATCTGTCAGTATATATGTCTTACCTTTCTATTTACCTGTCTCTGATGATAACAGGTGGGCATATTAAGTTGCACCATGAGCCACTATATCGTTTTTGCCCACTAGGCCAAAGGTTGCCAACCCTCCCCTGCCCAGAGGGTGTCTGTTAAGAGTCTGACCGGTTCTCTGCCACTGTGTCCCTGGCTCCGGAAACACAAAGATGCCATTTTGGTGCTTTTTGTCCTCAAGTGCAAAATTATCATGCAGACTTTGGGCAGACTAGATGGACCGAATGGTTCTTATCTGCCGACACATTCTATGTTTCTATGTTTCTATGCAGCTTAAATGGGTTAATATATCTTTTCCCCACAATGTATGCAGGGAATCTAGCCTAATGAGTTAATCCCTACTACACTGTCCCCTTTTGTTTTTGGTACAAAGGTTTTCAACATCATCTAATGGAATGAGATATATATATAGAGAGAGATAGATAGATAAATATATATATATATATAGATAATATGAAGTTTGTGTTAAAATAACTATTCAGATGGTTCACTGAAAAGCACCAACCAAAATAAAGTAGGACGTTTATCTAATTATGTTAAAGTATAACAATATATTACTTTATCTGTTGAACAAGATAAGCAGTTATTGAAGGTACTTCCCTCCTTATGTAAAAATGCAGTTTTTATTTTCTCTATCTTCTATTCATTGTTTTATAATGCGTTTGGTGACCCTTGAGAAGAGAGAGAGAGTTAATTGTTTTAGTAAAGTTGGTAGTAAATTTGTTAGGATCATTCTGGGCTTACTTTCTAGCTGAAATGTGACCTCTCTTCCGTCATGTGAAATAACAACAGGCACAAATAAAAGCCGTTCATTGCTCAAAGTGACTCGGATGGCCAAGTACAACAAATTAGCAGCCAGAAATTTTAATCAGATATTTAATCTTTTGAGCATGTAAGTGAGATTTAATGTTGACAATGGCCTACTGCCAACTTAATCTCAGAGAAGAAAGATTGCAAGCAGTGTCCTTGAGACTAAGGCAAATCTTCTGAACAAAAACCAAGTCTATGTGACCTGAGCCATGCATGAAGGCTGTGTTTAGTCTTTTCCTAAGTGTTTGGAAATTTGCTAACAATGATACGTTTCACTATCTTCTGGACGAGTCGAAACAAAAAATAAAATGATGTCACTTGTTTACTGGCTGTTCACACAAGCTAATGAGAGTTGCAATTTCATACACTCATCGAAAATTCAGGCTCATTATCAATTTTTGTTTCAATGTTACATGTACATGAACCAAAAAATGAAGTTGGCAATAGTGGGAGTGGTTTAGCGCTGGCATGCTTGGAAGGAAGCCAGACGTCCCTGATTTGGAGACACAAAGCACGCTTGAATTACTGCTTCAGTGGGGACTTCCTAAACAGGCGGTGGATATGGTTGTATGTCTACAAATTCGACGTGCACATTTACTGTTTTAATGTAAGCATCATTAATAAGGGGCCAGAGCAATAAATGGTGTGTTACATTAGTACACTGTTGTGGCTCTCTCTTATTTGCTTTTATCCTGTTTGCCAGCGACTTTCCTGATAAACATTGGATAGGATTCCTTGCTCTGTGGTTGCCCTGAGATTTCCACATTAAAGGCTCTAGGATATGTGGGTGTATATCTTTTGGGGTGGCTATCTACAAAATCTTTAGCAATTATAGTCACATATTTAGATTTATTTTTTAGACTTATAGTTGAGACAAATTTATTTGCATCCCGCTTTGTGTTACTGAAGAAAAGTATTGATTTAATATTTTATGCTAAACACTATATAAACAAAAAAACTAAACATGATGCACATACTGGGGTAATTGGCACATGGGCCACTGTATAAAGCAGAATCCTGACATATTTTAGGAGTCTGTGCCATCTAAGCCGAATGTGTAGGTTTAGGTTGTGCTGGCAGTCATTGTGCTGGCGCAGCCGATGTATAAAAAATCAGGTGCTGAAAAACGCCTGATTTATGTCGGGGAACATCCACCAAACGTTGTTTGGCGGAGGTCCTTTCCCACACTGCAAAAGTGTTGGGAGTTTTAAAAAAGCGCAATGGCCATTATACATAACAAACAGCGCTTTCGCCTTTTTATAAATTTGGATGTAGCAGACAATGGGAACAGCATAGGTCCAGGATAGGAACGCAAAATCCTATCACTTAATGAGCTGATATTGAGCATAGGGACAGAGCTAAGCAAAGTCAAAAGCACAGACTTAAGTTGAAGTCAGAGAAATAAAGAAATTGTTGATGCCAATTGATGTAATGTGCAAGTAAATTAGTGGGTACAATTAACATTCACCAGCAATATGCCCCACGCGTTTCGTGCCTTTTGCCACTTCATCATAGGCTTGGAGTGGAGATTCAGTTGCAAAGTTTAAATAGGGGCCATTCCTAGCTGCTAATTACAAACACCTACGCCTCCACTCCCTGTTTAAGGCATACATATTAAACTATGTGATATAACATTTAAATCACCAAACTTTAATTTTAACTGGTCACTCTGCCGCTACTCTGTAGATTTTTCTCTTGTTTAGAGGGTTGGAATGCACAGTGTAGAGGACACCTGGAACTACAGGGAGTGCAGAATTATTAGGCAAGTTGTATTTTTGAGGATTAATTTTATTATTGAACAACAACCATGTTCTCAATGAACCCAAAAAACTCATTAATATCAAAGCTGAATATTTTTGGAAGTAGTTTTTAGTTTGTTTTTAGTTTTAGCTATTTTAGGGGGATATCTGTGTGTGCAGGTGACTATTACTGTGCATAATTATTAGGCAACTTAACAAAAAACAAATATATACCCATTTAAATTATTTATTTTTACCAGTGAAACCAATATAACATCTCAACATTCACAAATATACATTTCTGACATTCAAAAACAAAACAAAAACAAATCAGTGACCAATATAGCCACCTTTCTTAGCAAGGACACTCAAAAGCCTGCCATCCATGGATTCTGTCAGTGTTTTGATCTGTTCACCATCAACATTGCGTGCAGCAGCAACCACAGCCTCCCAGACACTGTTCAGAGAGGTGTACTGTTTTCCCTCCTTGTAAATCTCACATTTGATGATGGACCACAGGTTCTCAATGGGGTTCAGATCAGGTGAACAAGGAGGCCATGTCATTAGATTTTCTTCTTTTATACCCTTTCTTGCCAGCCACGCTGTGGAGTACTTGGACGCGTGTGATGGAGCATTGTCCTGCATGAAAATCATGTTTTTCTTGAAGGATGCAGACTTCTTCCTGTACCACTGCTTGAAGAAGGTGTCTTCCAGGAACTGGCAGTAGGACTGGGAGTTGAGCTTGACTCCATCCTCAACCCGAAAAGGCCCCACAAGCTCATCTTTGATGATACCAGCCCAAACCAGTACTCCACCTCCACCTTGCTGGCGTCTGAGTCGGACTGGAGCTCTCTGCCCTTTACCAATCCAGCCACGGGCCCATCCATCTGGCCCATCAAGACTCACTCTCATTTCATCAGTCCATAAAACCTTAGAAAAATCAGTCTTGCGATATTTCTTGGCCCAGTCTTGACGTTTCAGCTTGTGTGTCTTGTTCAGTGGTGGTCGTCTTTCAGCCTGTCTTACCTTGGCCATGTCTCTGAGTATTGCACACCTTGTGCTTTTGGGCACTCCAGTGATGTTGCAGCTCTGAAATATGGCCAAACTGGTGGCAAGTGGCATCGTGGCAGCTGCCCGCTTGACTTTTCTCAGTTCATGGGCAGTTATTTTGCGTTGGTTTTTTTTTGAGTTGGTTTTTCCACACGCTTCTTGCGACCCTGTTGACTATTTTGAATGAAACGCTTGATTGTTCGATGATCACGCTTCAGAAGCTTTGCAATTTTAAGAGTGCTGCATCCCTCTGCAAGACATCTCACTATTTTTGACTTTACTGAGCCTGTCAAATCCTTCTTTTGACCCATTTTGCCAAAGGAAAGGAAGTTGCCTAATAATTATGCACACCTGATATAGGGTGTTGATGTCATTAGACCACACCCCTTCTCATTACAGAGATGCACATCACCTAATATGCTTAATTGGTAGTAGGCTTTCGAGCCTATACAGCTTGGAGTAAGACAACATGCATAAAGAGGATGATGTGGTCAAAATACTCATTTGCCTAATAATTCTGCACTCCCTGTAGTGTTTAGGTTACAGCAGCTATACCAAGCTACTGTGGATTTAAAATAAGGGCACGTATTCACAGAGGAAGTACTGATCCTTAATACGGTTGATTTAAAGTGTGCTTCAAGACAAAGCATGATGCAAGCATGACAACTCATACAATGCACGCCTGATCAAAGGTGACAAGAGGATTTCAGCACCAGCTCTTTTAACACATATTTAGAATGCAGGGAGTTGCTGTGTCTGTATTCCTACAGATATCCCCCCAGTGCTGTATTTACCGCGAGGCATCCTAGGCGGATGCCTAGGACGGCAAATTTTGGGGGGCGGCCCTTTAAAAAAAAAAAAAGACCGCGCTTGCAGGCAGAGACAGAGGTGAGAGGGGATCGGAAGATCCCCCCTCACCATCGCTCTGCCTGCCAGGATGCACGGGGAGCTGAACTGGCAGCACAGAGAAACCTCCGTGCTGCCTGTTCGGCTCCCCGTGCAGTGTGCCGACACGGAAGTGCCGACAGTCACGTGACGGGCGCGCTGACGTCATACGCGCGCCCGGTCACGTGACCTGTCGGCACAATCGCTGGGAAGCCGAACAGGCAGCATGGAGGGACCATGCTGCCTGCCTGCCAGGGAAAGGTAAGTGCAGATGGGAGACTGTGTGTGTGTGTGTGTGTGTGAGAGACTGAGTGTGATGGGAGTCAGAGTGTGTGTGATGGGAGTCAGAGTGTGTGTGATGGGAGACAGTGTGTGTGACTGAGTGTGATGGGAGTCAGAGTGTGTGTGATGGGAGACAGTGTGTGTGACTGAGTGTGATGGGAGTCAGAGTGTGTGTGATGGGAGACCGTGTGTGTGACTGAGTGTGATGGGAGTCAGAGTTTGTGTGATGGGAGACAGTGTGTGTGACTGAGTGTGATGGGAGTCAGAGTGTGTGTGATGGGAGTAGGAGTGTGTGACTGAGTGTGATGGGAGTAGGAGTGTGTGACTGAGTGTGATAGGAGTGTGTGTGTGATGGGAGTATGAGCTTGATGTCAGTCTGAATGATGGGGCATGTCTTAGGTGTGTAACGTGGGTGTGCAACTTGGGTAGGGGGGTGCCCGGATTTTGTCTGCCTAGGGCAGCACAAAATCAAGATACACCACTGTATCCCCCACAAGTGCAGTGCTATGATCAACACAAGGCATACTGGGTTAGAATTTGCAAAAAAGGCCCAATCGTTTCCTCTTGACCCTAACAATCTATACATTAATAGAAACACAGAATATATCAGCAGAAAAGAACCATTCGGCCTATATAGTCTGCTAAATGGAGTATATGCATGCTGTTCAACATAGCCCAGGGTCAAGGTGCAGTGCCAGAAAGCCCCTCATGGACAGCTGTGTCAGTCTTGATGTAGTTCACATGAAGTTAGTTTATTGGCTTGGGATCATACATAAAGCATACACGACATACAACACAAAGTATGATGCTAGCATGACAACTCATGCAATCATAGATGACAAAATATTTAATCACTAGTTATTCTTACACTTAGTTAGACACTAGGGAGTTGTTGAACCTATCTACACATCCCAGACAGACCAGCAGAGCTATTCCCAGATATTCCCAGAGTACACTGCTTTTCACAAGCTAAATAAGTCACATAAACCTGTTAATTACCATGCCATCACCTCATTTTTGGCCTCAAAGAAACTGTTCTAGTATGGAATGGTTCACTTACTTAGTGTCAGCAGGCCAATGCATGCTGGCATAGGGTCATTGTGGACTAGAATGAGTTCATATGTAGTGTACCTCCTACATGTAGGTACAAGCAGGGCCGGCCTTAAGTGTTCCGCGCCCTGTGCGGGCTTCCCCCGTGGCGCCCCCCCCCCTCTTTCACCGCCCTATGTATGTGTCTCTCTCCCTTCCCATGTTTGTCCCTTTCCTCTTCCTTGCCATGTCTGTCTCTCTCTCCCTCTGTTCTGTCTCTCTGCCCCGTCCTCTGGTCTGTCTCTCTCCCCCCGTCCCCTGTTCTGTCTCTCTCCCCCCGTCCGATGTTCTGTCTCTCTCCCCGTCCCCTGTTCTGTCACCCCCCTCCCCCTCTTATCTCTCTCTCCCCCAGTTCTGTCTCTCCCCCAATGCCCCTGTTCTGTCTGTCTCTCTCTCTCACCCCTCCCCTGTTCTGTCTCTCCCCCATCCACTGTTCTGTCTCTCTCTCCCCCCTCCCCCTGTTCTCTCTCTCTCCCCCTCCCCCTGTTCTGACTCTCCCCCTGCCCCTGTTCTCTCTCTCTCCCCCTCCCCCTCTTCTGTCTCTCCCCCCTGCCCCTGTTCTGTCTCTTCCCCCTGCCCCTGTTCTGTCTGTCTCTCCCCCCTGCCCCTGTTCTGTCTGTCTCTCTCTCTCTCTCTCTCTCTCACCCCTCCCCTGTTCTGTCTCTCCCCCATCCACTGTTCTGTCTCTCTCTCCCCCTCCTCCTGTTCTCTCTCTCTCCCCCCTCCCCCTGTTCTCTCTCTCTCCCCCTGTTCTCTCTCTCCCCCCTCCCCCTGTTCTCTCTCTCTCCCCCTCCCCCTGTTCTCTCTCTCCCCCCTCCCCCTGTTCTCTCTCTCCCCCCTCCCCCGTTCTCTCTCTCTCCCCCTCCCCCTGTTCTCTCTCTCTCCCCGCTCCCCCTGTTCTCTCTCTCTCCCCCTGTTCTCTCTCTCCCCCCTCCCCCTGTTCTCTCTCTCTCCCCCTCCCCCTGTTCCCTCTCTCCCCCCTCCCCCGTTCTCTCTCTCTCCCCCTCCCCCTGTTCTCTCTCTCTCCCCGCTCCCCCTGTTCTCTTTTGATCTCCCCCATCCAGTGCCTCTACCGGCTTTTTTTTTTTTTTTTTGAGTGGCCTGTACAGGTCGCACACCCCTAAGGCCGGTCCTGGGTACAAGAGATTAGTGATAAAAAAAGGCCTAATGACAGGGAAGATTTATAAATAGCTAAGGGAAAATAGAGTAGAACAGAGTGTATACAAAAGTTTGTGGATGAATGTATAATGGAGTAAGTCTCCAATACAATTTACCTGTAAAATATGTGTATACATTTGTTATAACTCAATTTACTTGTTAGATCATAGAAATAGATTCTAAAACATGGTGGGCAACAGACTGAGGATCATAAGAGTAGACAACATGTAGAACAATCCAGATGTGACAACATTAATACCGCCATCAGGAATATAAAGAAAGTCTTCTATAGAAGCAATTAAGCTGATCCAATCATACAAATTTCAATTGTGGGTCTGTTTATGCGAGTTCAGCAGTAAATTGTCATTTCATTTGATTAATGTTATAACATTTCTGGGGACACTACTACTATTTCTTACAAAAGAGACTGCAATGACGAAAAACAGGTCAGCTCGCGGGGAATTACGGGTCTGGTTGTGCTGGTAGCATTCATGTGTCGGACCAAAAAAAATGACTGGCTCCATTTCCTTCTGAGACTTGAATTTCATTCTTGTGGTCTTTACATGACCCCTTCCAAGAAAGTCTGATGAAATATAGGAGTATCCAGTCACTAGCCACATTGTCTCTAATAGAGTTCACATGTCCAAGCAATTCCTTAAAATACTCTAGAGCAATGTCAAAAGTGTGCACTGCATTAAAATGTAATGAGGCACATCAACAAAAGTTATGCTTCAAGTAATAAAAATATGTGAATGAAAAATAGGTTTGGATTTTGCATAGGTTAGAACAAGTACAGTATAGTAAAGCATGAAGGATGTTTTTATTGAGGAAAATCGTATTTCTGTAGTGTCGATGCGGAATGAAAGACAAGATGAGGCTTTTTTATGGTCATAGTGCAGAACAGGACCCAGGAGTGGAGACAGAACCACACAGATGTTACAAAAAAACCTCTAAGAGCCACGACATTTGTCTTCCAGCTTCCTTTACCCAGTGTTTGAGCCACCAGATGCAAGCAAACATGGGTCCTGCTGGTGATCTGTCTGGATCCTCGAGAAATAGCAAGAATAAAAATGGAGCAGACAGAAGAATGGTCAATATGGAAGCCAAAGTTGGTGCACAAGAGAAAACAGATCAGCAAAATAACAACCAGAACTCAGAATAAACAGATATAAAATCAGGTCACAACAGGAGAATAGAGGAATTACATTCTGGATCTAGGACACAAGTATGAGACCATCCAAGACTGCAAAATGTGGTATTTAACTAGCAAGCAGATATGCTGCAGCACTTTCCAGTGGCAAACAAGGTCATGTGAGGAGAACCCATGTGATGAATAGTTAGGGCAACTGCACAGGCAAAGCACAGCCTGCCTGTCACATATGTAATGGAAGGTAAGCTGTGGTGTAATGGCTAAGCTGTTGGACCACAAGCCAAGAATCACATGTTTGAAATCTGCTATTCTCTAAGTATACATCATTCGAGGGGCACTCCAAAATGCCCCTCAATATGCCATTTAATATGCCAGGATTTTGCCCCTCCAATATGCCATTTAATATGCCAGGATTTTGTCACTCAATATGCCAGGATTTTGCCCCTCCCATATGCCATTTAATATGCCAGGATTTTGCCCCTCCAATATGCCATTTAATATGCCAGGATTTTTCACTCAATATGCCAGGATTTTGCCACTCCAATATGCCCCTCAATATGCAATTTAATATGCCAGGATTTTGCCACTCCAATATGCCCCTCAATATGCAATTTAATATGCCAGGAATTTGCCCCTCAAAATTCCAGGATTTTGCCCCTCCAGTATGCCAGGATTTTGCCCCTCCAAATATGCCAGGATTTTGCCCCCCTCCTCCCCACTTCCCCAGTACTTACCTCTTTGCTGCTCTGCAGGTCCGCGGCTGTGAGGGAAGATTGTGCGCTCCCCTCCAGCCGCGCGGCTTCAATAACTCCGGTGGCTTTTTTTTTAACAAACTTTATTGAAGCCGCACGGTTGGAGGGGAGCGCACAACGCCAATGTATAAAGCAGACTCACAGGAGTCTGCGTTATCTATGTTGAATGCATAAATTTAGGTTGTGTATGTATAAAAAAATCAGGAACTGAAAAGGGCCTGATTTCTTTTGGAGAACATCTGTCAAACTGTACCTTCTCTCCCTCACTGCAAAGTATCAGGAGTTATAAAAAATAAAACGCAATCGCTATTATACATACCAAACAAAGATTGCACTTTTTAATTAAAACTCCAGACAGGAAGTGACTAAATGAATCAAAACTTTATATCCTCAGCGCCTATATAATCAGTGCTGCAGCACCTGCAGTAAACATGCAGAGTAATCACTGGGGGAGGGCTTGAGTCAGATATTAAAAATGTCAAATTACACTGGAAAAAGTATGCGCACTATACAAGCACTAATCTTCATGTTGCACCAAAGTGAGTTTGGGGACTAAACTGTTCCAGTTGGAAAAATTCTCCCATTCAGCTATACTTCAAACTCCGGTATTTATCCTTATTTTTTCAATACCCTACAATTGTCTGTAATTCCCTTGTTCATGACTAAACCCCATTTTTTTCAGGTTGCATAGTTAAATGAGAATATTACAAATATTTCAGGAGGCATAGATACATGTGAATGAAAGGAGCAATGATAGAAAATTAAACCACTGAAAAAATATGATGTTCAGAGAACTGAAAGAAACCAGACTATAATGTTATTGCACAAGTCTCTATATATTTCATTGTGGTGTACTAATGCCTCCCACAGGGATTGTACAATAACAGGCCACAAAAACAAAATGCAGGGAGCTGTGCCAGCAACCAGGGTTGAGATATTTCAAGTGACACTGTGCAAGTGACTTAATTGCCACAAATTAAATCAACCAAGAAAAATGAACTAGGATTCCTTTCCTTTGTTCACCAGATTATAAATGAAGCCTGAAGTGTGAAATTAAGCTTCGGGGATGTAATATCAGAGAACATGGCTTGGGGTGCAGTGTCTGCTGTGCTTGGAATAAATGTAGCCTGGCTTCCACATTGTGTTTGTTGTTATTGGTGAGACTGGGGAACTTGGCAAGAGCAAAGCAGTCAGTTTCCACTTTGTCCCTCATTCAGGAAAGTCTCACAGCCTGCAAGGAGACAGGCTGACTGAAAGAGACCAGCCAGCTACGGTGTAGATAAGTTAAAGTACACACAGTGGATGTAAATTACCACGACCCTCAGCAGTGGGACATTGACCAGGTCCTGTCAGACAGAGGACATATATTAGAAGGGTCATATGTCACTGTGGCATTTCACAATGCTTTTCTATAGACGGAAGGGATCCCCTGCACACTGATTTTCCTGCTTATTTTGTTGTCACGGGCCAGAAGTCTGGAAAGTCATTTAGCCAACTGGCTGAAAAGAGGTTAAAATGCAATGTAAGAATAGAAACCCCTACAGAAATCCTACAGGAACAATGTGTACTGTGAATCACAATCTATTGTGTATAAGCTTGCCAAGGGTCCAATTTTGAACTGAACTGTCTGGTATTTTGGGCAGTATGTCCAGGAAAACAAAATGGATGGAATACCAGACATTTGCATTGTTTTATTTGGGATTATGCCATGATTTGTTTTCATATGTATCCAGTATTTTAGTGTCCAGCATCCCCCTTGTGTAGAGTACGGAACCAATTTACCAGTTCAGAGTATTGCTGGACTACAAGCATGTTAGCATGCATAATGTAAAGACACACAAATAAATGCCTCTCATGGTTTAGTGAAATCCCCCACCACTTATGTTTGTCTCAGTGTATGAACAAACATTTTACCTATAGTAGCTAATCCAAAATGACAGCAATTTGTTTTGTTGCTTTTCAAATAAAATGTTCTCTAAATATTAATAATGGGCAGCTGGAGACAGGAGTGGTTTAATATAAAATAATATTAGCGAAGTTCTGATATATAGATAGAAATGTTTCACATTTGTTTCTTGTAACGGGATGCCAAGAGAGTGATGCCTCTCCACAGCTGAGAGTACGTGGGATGCTCCGCTGATCACCACCTGAAGAACAGACTCACAATCGGGCTACAGTCCCTGGTTGCCCAGCTTAGTTTTCTCTTCCCACAAGGACAAAAGACACTGGTCACTTCAGTTTCAGCAAAACATGATCTTATTTATTGGGCAAAACACCCAGCATTTATACAGTGAGACATCAAGATAAAAATAGATTAACCCCTTAGTGACAAGACCTTTTGACCTTGACTTTCCCTTCCTGACAAGGGCTGTTTTTACATTTCTTGGGTGTTTGTGTTTAGCTGTAATTTTCTTCTCTCTTACTTACTGTACCCACACAAATTATATGTGGTTTTTATTGTCATAAGAAGGGCTTTCATTAGATACCACTATGTGCATCATATTTTTTTCTATATTGACCCCAAAACAAACCCTAGATTTAACCCCAACTCTAACCCTTATGCTATCCCTTAATATTTTGTAATAACATTTTTACCCTATCCCTTATGCTAACCCTAATTTAACTTTAACCCTAATAGCTAATCTAACCCTAATCCTAGATTTAAGATAATTAACTCTTTTTTTATTGCAATGTTGCTGACTGCCTCTAGGGAAGTCAAGCAACATATTCAGAGCGACGGAAGTGAATTTTTTTTCACTTCCGAAGCTCTGACAACAAGAGGGCACAGCCATATTGCAGGAGCATGCTGCTCCTGCGATATGGTGCCCACAATTGCTCTGTGGAGTGATCATGGGTGCCCCAGAGCCCGAATTTCGGTGCTGGCTATTGCCTAAACATCGAGGCAATAGACCAGCACTGTCAGAGCTTTTTTGCGATTATTGATCTCGAAAACCGCTTGTTTCACCGCAGGACGTGTCAGGCACGTCCATTGTCGCGGAGGGGTTAAACAATGAAAACAGGAAGTAGTGAGTGTGGACACAAATAAGATTGAGTCAAATGACGCCCTATGATATAGCCTTGTGAGACCCATTGAGATTTAGCTCCAGCTCGGTTGAAGCCTCAGATCATTTTTCATCATTTTTATTCTCTATATTCGCAGCATGAACAATGTTTATGTGATTGAGAGAACTTAATCCATGACAAATTTTAAGGAATAAAATGGCATAATTTTTCTTGAGCAATGAACCTGGTAGATTGAGGAAATCTGTATCATACTTTAGAATAAACTGCTCATGTCTTAAGTATTCATGATCTTCACTAGTTTACTATCACTTAGAATATTCCAGGTGTTGACAACCTATGGCGTAAACATTTGTACAGTAAAACTGTATATTAATGCATGTCTCCCAACTGTTCTGCTTTGCGCAGGGCAGTCCCCATTTTTGGAGGCAATCACACTGACCCACAGAACTCTGTCCCTTTTTCAGGACAGCAGCTGGACTTGCACTGTATTCACTATGAGGCAACCTAGGCAAGTGCCTAGAGCAGCACTTGCCATGGGAGGTGGCTAAAAACACCAGCATTTTGTTTGTGCGCTTGCCAGGCACACAGACATCCTGCCATGCTACCCCTCACACTCCTCATGCAGTGCTCTGAGGTCAGAGAGCATGGGGGGGGGTCATATGACCTGCCGGTGCTCAGCCTTCAGACCACGTGGAGAGCACAAGCGGCATCATGGTAGAAGATCTGTGTGTCTGGGGGCACCATGACACCAGGAAGCTGTGGGTGATGGCTGGGGTAAGTCCTGTATCTGCAATGTGGGTGATAGAGCATGTTTTGAAAATGCAATGTGGGTACTGGGCCATGTCCTGGATGAGCAGCGTGGGTGATGGAGTATGTCCTGGATGTGCAGTGTGGGTGTTCATTTACAAACAGCACTTCAGTAAAGTTTTGTTGATCATTTTTTATTTCCTGTTTATAAGACTACAAATGGATTGACTGGAAACTAGTAACTATGCCACATGCTTATTTACACAGTGATGCAGCATGTCAGCTACATTGCTGCTGATGCCACATAAACATGACATAAAAGCACGTATGATATAGCAATACCATCAAAAAACAAAATGGTATATCTAGCCTGCTATTTCATTTGTGCTTTGTACAAATACTGAGCTATTTTACAAATACACAAACGTCCCATTTAAATGAATTGCTAATCACTTATTACTTAATCAGAATATTTCACATGTTTTTCAATTGTTTATATTAGATTAAATAGTTGGATTGTTTAAACGCCTCTTAGTTATTATTTTGTGTATATTTTGTAAGTGTGAATAGAAGTATTTTTAGTCCTTTGAGTAACAGTAATTAATTAATAAAATAGGTTTAGGTCACCTGTTTCTTTATATTTTCTTAATTTGTTTTTTCTCACTAATGTTGGCTGCACATTTCCAATATGTCTTCATCTGAGTATAGAAAGTTGTTTGTTGACCACATTTGTGATGTATCAGAGCGTAATTGTAAAAGTACTGGTTGTACTGATATTTTAGATCAGCTTTTTAAGAACCTAGATAAGTTATTGATAAAATAATCTAAGTTTAAGTGTCAGGTTGTTACACTTGAAAAATATCTGAAAGAGAATATCAAATAGGGCTTAGACTTTGAAGACTTCTACTTTTTATATCCAGGAATTCATCATATTTTGTAATCAAATAATAGAGATTTGCACATGGGAGGTTATGGTCCTCATCATCAGACAACAACTCTGTGTGAGCCGGATGAGGAGATCCAGAGGTTCAAGAGAATTAACGTTATCTCGGGAGTTAGCTCCAATCCCGAATAACAACTGTGCTGGAAGGTCGCCTAACACTATGGGTGTATTCCCAGAAGCAAGGATGCAATTTACACGCCAGCTGACTCCGGGCAGAATAGAAGAGATGAGTCCAGTATAAAATAATCCAAAACTTTATTTAGGAATCTGTGGATCTGTGATTATTTTGCTCTTTATTTTGCTCTCTCTGTAAATTTTTTGCTTATTGTTACTTGCTGCATATATATTTTTGATGCTGTTTTTGTGAGAAAACATTTAAAATGGTCTGATTTAAAATTTTACAATTCTGTCTGTATTTTGATTGCGATCACAGCCACCGGCTTCTTTAGTCTGCAAAGTCTACTGTGTTATCAATTGTGCTTATACAGTCCTTTGCTACTATGAGAGAGAACTGATCAGCCATAACATTATGACCACCTGCCTAGTATTGTATAGGTCCGCTTCTGATGCCAAAACAGCCCTGACCTGTTGAGGCATGGACTCCACTAGACCTCTAAGGTATGTTGTGGTATCTAGCACCAAGACATAAGTAGCATATTCTTTAAGTCCTGTAAGTTGCATGGTGGGGCCTCCATGGATCAGACTTACTTGTCCAGCACATCCCACAGATGCTTGATTGGGTGATGGTTTGGTACCATTAGTGGAGGTGGAACCGTGGTGCAGCGATGGCACTGTACACCTACCAACAGAATCCGTACAACTGAACAGAGCTTTTAATCTGAAAGGGGTTCACCCTATGGTCATGACTAAGCGCTGTATGTGCAAAATGCGTCAAGCCTAACACTGATTGGATTGAACTTTTCCCATTGCTGCTGTGGACTACTGTCTTTTTGCACTTTTGCACATTAAAATTATTATTGCAACCAGACGTTGGGTGAGCGCCGTTTATCTGCTGAATTCCTTTTGTCTACATTGATTTCTGGTGCTGAGCCACGCACCTGCAGAGGCACCCGTTACGTTATTGACTGGGGAACTACTTTTTGGATCATATCCATACACCAGTGAGCCCGGTCTCCTTCTCTCTTGTCACCCTACGGTTGAGCCTCAGGTTTTATCCTCCCAGAACTTTTGTACGTCAACAGTAATACAGAGACTGAAGGATGGAAATACAGTACAGGAATAATCAGGAAACCAGGAATAAAATAACAAAAGGTACTGAGCACTACAAAACAGGAGGGCGAGACAAAAGCAAAGTCAGACTGGCAGAAGGTTGAGGTGGGCAAAAATGCAGCATTGTCAGGTACAGGAAAAAAGGTAAAGGCGGGCAGCAATCAGGATTAGTCGGCAAACAGCAAGAGTCAGAAACTGGAGGCTGCTGCCTGTCGTGTATGCCCTTACGTGACCATACTAGTGGGCATCAGGGAAACCGGAGCAGAGGTACGGATTGACTATGCGGCTGATGGCACTAGTGGGGTTACGGGTGATATTACCCCCTCCTCTACAGGTGCCAAACCTGCAACCAGGGGCAGGTTTTGAGGGGAAAACAACATACCAACAAAGGAGCATGAATGTCAGAAGCATCAACCCAAGAACGCTCCTTGGGACCATACCCAAGAATGGATTCCAAGTCATATTAATTCTGACTTGATCAAGGGCAGAATAAATCCCTTCTTGAGGCTATCTTCAATAAATTTGGCCAGTGCTTTTTTCTCTGGTTCTGAGCGGGATACATATGACCAGAAGGAGGATAGCCTGGATGGTGGCAGAGGCATGGTAATAGTAATGTTCAGTGGAATGCCACTGTTACCCACTAAGTGAAGTTTTCCTCCTTGTGAGGGTATTGTATTACCAGGTGACCTTTTTGCCCAAATTATAAACAGAGACCCATGTTTTGTCTTCTTTGTTTCTCGTCTACAGAGAGATGGAGAAGGGGACCTATTTCCAAGGGTTCGGAAGATAGTGGGGTAGATTCAGGGACTGGATAAGAGATTATGGGATTATTGGATACATTATGGAAGAACCAGGTTTTATTTTTGCTTTCTTGGTGTCTCTCCTGGTTGCAGGCAACTAATGAGAACAAATGGTAGATGTTCACCAAAAGAACAGTGAAAGAAGAAAAAAGCAAGAAAGAAAAAGAAATGAGAAGCTGCTAAATTCACCATGTAGAGCTGTTCAAAATAACCCTAGAGAGATAAAAAGTGAGAAGATGGTACAAGCGCTTAAGTCAAAAATAGTAGTAGTGGTACAAATGTACAATGTTCGATAAGAAGCATAACAAAGGAACAATTTAATGGGGTAAATAGTAAGCACAATAAAATACAAAGAATAAAATCATGTACATATAAAATAGATTGCAAAATAGGGTGTTAAAAATGTAGGATGGGAGCACTGAAACGTTTCACCATCAGGGTTCATCAGATGGTTTCCACCCACTTGTAAGATGAGTTGGGAGCATCTAACTTGAGGCAGAGTGGAATAAAATCTTACAAATTCTCTGGTAAGGCCCGATAGGTAAGGCGTTCTTTGATGGAATCGTTTAATTCCTTGCGAATTGCTGCTCTAAGAGCTTTAGCATTCCATTGGGTTTCATAAACTAGGTTTCGTAAACTGAACTCAATGGCATACTGTGTCACAGACCTCTTGACTTGCTAAAGCTCCAGTAAATTGGATTAATTAATCACAGAGTTTCCCCCCTTTTTAGTGTATATTCAATTTAGTAGATATATTGTTTGTGCTCCTCTTCTTATTTTGTGAAGAGGAACTAAACACTCAGTTGTAGTTTTTGAACAGTGCTCCTAGGGATAACAATTTTTTTGAAACTCTAACAGACACTTCCAGTCACAGAGATGCTTCTCCGACAGGCTCACTAAGGGTGGAGAGATACTCCATTAAATGATAGCTCCCTAGTCTAGGCTTTTCCTCCTTTAAAAAGATATTTGGGACATTTCCAAATTTAACATTGTTCCGTGGAGCTAGGACAGGAACCTAAAATATCCAACATGGACATTATTTATTTCCATATATTTGGCTATGACTCTACAAGAAAAGCAAAGTAAATCTAACTGTGTTCAATATATCCCTGTTCAAAATTAAGTTAATTTGAAAATATAAAATGATTGTGTAGAAATCGGATATATAAGAGCACTCTTATTCTTTTCCATCACCGTCTACGATGCTACTGGGTTCTTGCAGTTAACCTGAATAGATCTTATCTTAACTCCACCTACTTATGATTCCAAGCAGACAACCGCTTGTTCAGTCTTTTTTTTTTTTATGGTATGGTGAAACATATACAATTTACACAAAACCATGCAGAATGTACAAGTCATATGTGTACAGAGTGACATTAATTATTTAATCAGGGTAGTTCCTTGATTTATTGATGATATCTTGTTATTAAAATACTACCAAGCCTAAATATCCCAAAAAAACTTGTCTAGTCCAACTTTTTGATTCAGGGGGGCATATGTAATTATAAGCCTGGGCTGGTGAGCTATACAGAATCCCTTGTGGGCCAAATCTAGTCTTCTGGCCCAAAACCAGGTATCTAACTGTAGCTGTTTAATTATTTTGGGGCATTGCACCCTATAAAAGTATTTATGTCAAGCCTCTAAATATTCCCTTCCACTTCAGGGCTGTATTAGTAAAAGATGTGTCTTTCAGGGCAACAAACTCACTACACCTTCAAACACAAGTCAGCTCCTTGCCATATAGTCTTTATTTGCACTATGGCGCTATTCTCCTGATTATTGCCAGGAATAAATGACTTCATTTTAATCAATACTTCTTATTGGTTCTTGTGTTATGGCTGCTATATACTTATGTGGCTGTTTACAGTTGCAAGGTCATTGGCAATATGAATGAAGATAACATTTCTAATGCTTTCTTTGCTAGAGTTTCCCTTTGATATAATCTACATGTTTGTTTTAGTAATAGAAGTATATTAGGATATATTGTTTCAGCTTAATCTTTAACCATGTTGTATTGGAAGGCAGTTCATTCATGTTATCAGCTCCCCAGAAGGTCATTGATACAGTAGAATACAGATACTAGTATCGCAAAGGGTAATAACCAACAACTATTGCAATGAACTAAAAGGGACTGCTTGCTTGTTTTTTTTGTCATTGAATTTCTTAGACATCTTAGACAGCTAATGTAAGCAAAGGCTGCCCATTGTATCCCTTTGTGTATCTCACATGAAGAAAATGAGAAATGTGGCATTTGGGGCAAAGCACAAAGTTCTATTTAAATACTGCTGTCAAGGTCCCATTAGGTGTTAATTACCATTAAGTTCAACAAACGCTCTAAAAAAGATGGTTGTTGATAAGGAAAATAGTACTGCCACTTATGTGTCATGCAGAACCATAAAGGTCAGAATTGGTCATGTGACATGATTCTATTAGAAGTGTACTCACGATATTAGCTATGTAGACAGATCTATAGATAAAAACACCTGGACTAAGACAAATGTTAATGTTTCATAACTTGATTTATGGTAGAGAGTACATTTATATTGAATAACAGTTTGGTAATGTTAGTTTAGTGCAACTCTTGGTAATACCAAATAATTGTTTTGTGTTGTCTTTTAATGGGGTGACATGGGTTGGAGATCATTCAGGTCTTGACTCTGTCAGATGCCCCTAATCATCATTTTATGTTCCTGACTTCAATAAAAGTTACATATTAAGTATTCTGGTGCCTTCGTCTTTTTGTATATTTATTTATATTATAGAGCTTGCGTATCCTGTGTATGGAGAAGCACCCCTGACTATAATTGGGGATTATTCTAGCTTTGGTGTAGAAATAATCTAAATTGTATTAAAGACAGGAGGCAAGTATTTGAATAAACCTTCTTTACTGATAAACCTCCAGCACCAAAACAGTTAAACTTACTGATATTAAAACAACCAATCAGTAAACAGGATAAAAGACTGCAGTAAACACTCCCACTTCCTCTTTCTTTGATGTGCCGATCAAGAGATGCACCAAATTCCGAAGAGGTAGGGCCAACTTTCCAAACTGAAGAGAAGACGGAGCAGATAACAGCCTTCAGATCCGAGATCAAGCTGATAGGGGACAGGAGAAACAACATAAAAGTAAATGTATTCTCCAAACTCATATATATCATATCAATAGACAGAAGCAATAACTAAGGTACCGAATCAAAATGCAAAAACATTAATAAACATATAACTAATAATTAGGATGTATAATCAAATGCAAGACACCTAAGTAGCACATGCAGATTATGGGATGGGAAAACAGAATGGGAGGGAAATACTCGCCTCCTGTCTTTAATAAAACTTAGATTATTTATTACACCAAGGCTAGAATAATCCCCAATTTTATCGCAAGACAGGAGGTTTTGTATTTGCAATTTTAACGCCTGTCCAGCAGAGAGGTCGACACGTGAGTCCGAGGTTAGAAGTAGAAAACACAAAAGGTTGACTCCCTGGACCAGTGGAATGCGCGATTGTCTGATACATGATAGAACGACATGAGACAGAATAAAAAGGTGAGTTTAGCTGAAAGCTGTTGCAGAGACATGAGATCATTATCCGGCGAACCTTCAACAAAACAAAGAACTTGGCAGACGTCCCAAAAGGAGGAGAAGTGGATTGAGGAGGGGGCGAGCCGAGCAAATGCCCAGAAGTAGACGACATACAGATGGATCTTTCCCCACTCCCAAATCATTAACAGGAATGTGAGCCGCTTAGATGGCCAAGCGACAAATGTTAATCGTCCGATACGATTTACCCTGTGTAAACAAAGAGACTAGGAAATTTAGAATAGCTACCATATGTGCCGTAAAGGAATTGAGCTGTTGTCCCAAACACCAGCTATGCCATATCCTCCAAGTGTGGAGGTAAGACTTCCTGGTGCCTGGAGCCTATGAATCCCAGAGAAGCTCTCGAGCTGCCAATGATAATCCTGACACGTCCCACAAAACCCTGAAACTGTCCAAGCCACCAAGCACAGACAGTCCTGAAGGATCAACAGATGAAAATTCCCCTGAGGGTCCACCAGGAGATCTGGAGATGTCGGCAAGAGGAGGGGGTCCCTGCACGACAGCTCCAGCAACAGAGGAAACCATGCCTGAGTCCGCCAGAGGGGGATGGTCAGGAGAACCATGGTCCCCTGCAACCACACGAGATGGAGGGTCCAGAGAATCATCAAGAATAGCGGAAAGACATAAGCCCCTTGAGGAGGCGTATACTGCCGAAAACAGGGGATCCGGAATCCTGCTGAAGAACATCTCTGTCTGACAATTTGTCCTGGATGCAAACAGGTCCATCTGGAAGGGACCCCGAAGCTGATCGAGGAATTGAAACACCCAAGGGTGTAAGCGCCAAACGCTGGAATCCCTCCAATGATGGGAAAACCAGTCTGCTACAAGATTGTCCTTTCCCATCAGCCTATGATCAAGTGCTTTTGAAGCACGAAAAGCGTAAGGCGTCTTCTCTCACTGTGTTCGGCTCTACCCTTTTTTTTGTACCAGCCTTCTTTTACTGCTTATTAAAAATTTACTTTATAGATACCTTTGACTGTGAGCTCCCTCTGCAAAAACCGATTGCTTCTTTTATTTGAATCCTTTCCTGGTAGATACTCTGCCCGAATGGACAGGTGATGATCCAAACAATTCTGGTAGAGGTCCTCGGTCAGTTCTGTCAGGAGCCGGAAGCGAGATTCACCTAGTAACGGACTGCCGAGACGTTGTCCATTCGTAAGATGAGAGAACAATGCGTGAGTTCTTTGGTGAAACTCCGTATGGCGAAAGAGCCCGCAATGAGTTCCAGGCAGTTCATATGGAGACTTCTCTCCTCCGGAGTCCAGAGAACCCCGGTGGCCGCTTCGCTGCACAAAGCGCCCCAGCCAAGTACACTGGCATCGGAGTTTAGTGTAAAGTCTGGGAGGCAGGGAAAATAGCTTTGCCGTTCCAGGCCTCCATGTGGTTTAGCCACCAGTGGAGTTCCAGATTAACTTAGTCCGTGATGACAACCATCTGATCTGCAAGACATGCGAGTGTCGGAGGAGACAACGAATTGCCTTTTTGATGGTCGAAATCTTGGATTCAGGGAGTTTGAGAAACAAATCACCACAGTAAATCCGAGAAACTGGACCTATAGAGTCAGGGCCAGATCTAATTTGGCCTCCTTGATCACGAACCCTAGGTCTTGGAGTAGATGGATGATGAGGCGATTGTCCCTGCAAAGTGTAGGACAATCTTGGGCCAAAAGGATGTTGTCTAGATAGATTATGGAGTGAATCCCCAGAGTACGTAAGAACTCCATAACAGGCTTCAGACATTTCGTAAAGCACCAGGGAGCTGAACTTATTCCGAACGGGAGGCAGGTGAACTGCCACAGGCGGCCGTGCCAACGTAATTGTAGACATTTTTTGTTGCCTGCATGGATGGGAATCATGAGTTAAGCATCCTTGATTTCCAAGTCTCATTCCCCAAGAAGATCACGGATGCCTTCAATCTTGAAGTGTCAATAAGATACATGCAAGTTCAGAGCCCTGAGATTGATAACTGAATGATATTCCCCAGGCATCTTTTTTTCGCCTCAAACATATTGCTGAGAAAAAAGGGATGGTCTAGAACCTGTTCTATAGCTCTCTTTTCCCGATGGGAAGATAGTTCCACATCCACGAGTGATAGGGCATCTGAAGACATTCACAGGGGGTGGAGAAGAACATGCTGGCACGTTGTGGAAGAGAAATCGATATGGAGACCTGTGGCGGTTTGTAGGACCCAGGGATCCTGTTTGACCATTAGAGGAGGAAATGGAACAATCTGCGGGCAATGGGAATATGAGGGAGAACTGGTAAAAGTCTTACCTGACTGAAATCTTGCTCTGGAAGAGGAAGCTCCTCTGAACCTAGATGTCCCATGGAAGGAGGGAATGCGATAGAATGCTGAATGACCCTGGAACCTGTAGGAGGACGATGCCTCAGGAAAACCTGGAGCCATATAAGGCAGCTATGCTGGAGGCATGGCCGCTCTGCCGGCCAGTTCTGTGGGAAAAACGGCCTCCTCTGAAAACCTGTTGCATGGAAGCTTGTGCTTTGTTTAGTGAAGTAAAAATGTTGATATGTTGGTTCAGGTTCTTCAAAAATCTGTCCCCAAAGAGCAGGCCATTTGCTTCAGGGCCCAGTTCCTTAGTGGCCAACTCGTCAATTTATTGTCCAGTTTGAAGAGTGTGGCTTTAAGCCAGTCTGTAGATAACTCTGAATTTGCATTGCCAACTAGGCAGAGGGCACGTTGGGCCCAGTTGGGGATCCAAGGGAGCTCCATCCGTGAGGGCATCACCCCCCATCCAAAAAGTTTTGGCCAGAGGGTCAGAGACGTCCAGTAGCATGTCCTGGGCAGACCGCAGGCCCTGTTCCAACCCCTTCTTGGGGTCCTTACCTCTTCGTGCCATGAATGTGGCAAAGGTCAGGTCGAAATCCGGAGTATGTGCGACCTTGTCCAGCAGTGTGGGTCTCAGGCACTCAGCCCGGAGATTCTGGCAGACATCTTTCTCGAGAGGTCTGCGTAGCCAGTATTTCAAGAATTTAGCATTGTGCACCGGGGAAGTCCACTCCACGGACCGTTGTGACGTAAGGTCCGAGGGTCGAACATGGGGAGGCCTACAGCATCTAGAATCTCGACCGGAGTGTCCGAGTTAAAACCACCAGGCGTTTTACTCAGCACGGTCTCCCAGATGCAAGAATGTTGTGTAAGGTCGGTAGGGAATGGAGCGCCTGAGGATCCGGGTTTGGAGTTCTCTGCATCGTATTCACCGAGAACCTTGAAGGACTCCAAGGCATCAGAGGGTCCTCCAGTAGCTTCTGATAGTGATGAGACAGCAGGGAGAGAACCATCTTTATCCCTCTTGAGGGGCATCTCGCCCTTCATGGAAATCCGTAACGATCAGAATCGCGATGGGTGTTTTTTTTTTTATTGCACAATGCTTCCACAAATGCAAATGTCCAGTGTGCCCGATGGCCATTCCAAAGTAAACAAAACAGATAAAATGAATAAACATGTTAATAAATGAAAAATTACATGGAAGGATACACCATAAGACTCAGGGTCAAAGAATGCAGGATGCAAGCACGAAAAAACGAGCTGAAATTCGAATTTACCAATTTGGATCTGCCTCCCTCTCATCACTTACATTTTGGTGAGGGAAAGAGACAGATCAGTATTAGTGTTAAAATACATATAAGCAGTAATCTTGGACAGCAACACTTTTTTGCTGTCTACATTTTTTTAGGGATTCATTTCTGTTTAGTACTGTTATGTATTACAGTACTACATAGGCTCTTCTAAGAGCTATTAACCCCTTCTTTGCCGTAGATCACTGCTTAGGCACTGATTCTGAGGCTGCTGACTCTGGGTTCGATTTTGACCCTGGTCAACTTTCTGATACATCATCTAGTGATGTATCAGTGGCTGCTGAGCTCTTGTCACAGGGAGTTTTAGGTGTCGACTTTTAAAAAATATATGGTTTGGTGGGGGTAAATTACATTGGCTGGCTTCAAAGATATATCCCAAATAGGACATGGATGCAGGTGGACTACATGTCAAAATTCCAAGTTGGAACACTGAGATGCGCACCTCACAAATGTTGTCTTTTAGCCCCAAAACAAACCAACAAACCTATGCATTGGTGATATCCATGCACTCAGGAGATGTTGCTGAACATAGTCTGACTGTGTAATTCTGACTGTATGTAAGTATGTAAGTGTAAGTCTGACTGTGTATGTATGTAACTAAGTCTGACTGTGTGTATGTATGTAACTGTAAGTCTGACTGTGTAAATGTATGTGTGTAAGTCTGACTGTGTGTATGTATGTAGCTGTAATATTATGACAAATATGATATAAGCCAGCACTATATATATATATATATATATATATATATATATATATAGCTGTTTTTATAGAATATTTGTTATATAAATATTAGAAAACCATCCATATAGGTTATACACATATGTTCTACACATATTAAATAAACCTGAGCCATATCATAATATTATATATTATATATATAATATTAACCAGCTAAATAACATTATATAAATATTTAAACCATCCATTTATATAGTATAGGAGTTGTATGGTGGGTTCGGGGAGCCCCAGGGCAATATTTGCTACAAGGCCCGGTGGTTTCTAGTTACGCCTCTGACTAAGGGGTTAACTAGCCGGCACTGAATCTAGGCCAATATCTCAAATCAAAATTAAAAACTTTGAAGGTAACAACACAAATATGAAGTTTTCATACAACCACTAAATTAACCAGTTTTTAGAGTCAATAGTTTAAAATGTGGTACTGGATAGAATATAGGAACTGTGTAAATGGAATGTTGTCACTTTAAATAAGATACAATTGGCAAGTATATGATAAAACAAATAAACACAGAAGCAAAAGTTTTTTAGGCAGTCAATGTTTTTATAGTATTGTAAGTATTTTTACATGATTCGTCTTTAAGAAAACTATATTTTTTCTTCTTTTGAGCAGGTGGGAGTAAATTATAAACAGACCCCTGAGTTGTTTCTTTCTTTTGTGGTCTAGCTTTACAGATATCAGCTTGATAATGGCATATGGTGGTGTCATGTCCTTTGATGATTATTTATGTGAATCCGATTACTCATTGAACGATCACTTTTATGGAAGAGAGAAAGAACAGGAAATGGAAAATTATGGTTAACTAATCATTATTATAAATAATGAATTAATTTATCAAGCGTTCTAGTGGCCTCAGCTTATAATTGTATACTCTCGGGATGCATCAATTTAAGACCCCAGAATATTTATGTAAGTGTGTGTAATGTTTTGCTAGCCATGATAGATTTGTTTCTCAATATTCTCCATAAAAAGAAATAAAGGAAGAAAAACCACTTAATTTCCCAATGATTATATGTCATCTGAATAGGTCAATAATTGTTTTAGAAAGACATATGTGAAAAATGATCTGTTGTAGTTGAAGATATAATACCAGCTGGCAATGCTTCTTTAATGGCTTTACTTTCCACAAATGAAAAACTGTGCCTTGATTTATATGTATATGTATATTTACTGTGTAACATTGTATTGTACCAGGAGATACTTGAAAGTGAGCGAAATCTCAATGTTTTTGAAAACATTTTTTTATAAAAACATTTGAAATGATTGGCAGTATGGTCATTCATCTCTTAAGAACACATGACGTTCTGTTGTCATGAATGCAACGAGTGGTCTATTTAATCAAAATCCATATTAAAATCTGTTTAATAAAAATAAATATGACAATAAAAGAAACCAATATATTTCCTAAAAACAATGGGAATTATGTATAAATAGTGGAACTGTTATGTCTAATCCTGATTGCATCAGTCAGATTTTTGCTCTTAAGCATAAGGGTGAGACCCTTAATCGCAAACTAGATAAATTTAAGCGTGATACCATCGATTATTTGCAGGATCAAGTTTATACTTGGCGTGAGGCCAGACGTAACACCAATCGCTATAGACAACAGGAGCCCAGAAGATATAATCAAACTTCAGATACGGATAACTCTACCAATAGCTCGACTAGTGAGCTTCCTTTTTTAGGTCAGGGCTCATACAGAAGAGGACAAGGAGGGGGAAGAGACGGGGCAGGAAGGGGCGAGGGGGGCCAACCCTCGACCTCGAACCGGGGCAATCGCTTTCAAACCAGACGCTACCCAGAGCAGATTCGCCAACAACGCCAACGATGGT
The DNA here is from genome assembly GCA_036172795.1 of Pelodytes ibericus. Classification (NCBI taxonomy): domain Eukaryota; kingdom Metazoa; phylum Chordata; class Amphibia; order Anura; family Pelodytidae; genus Pelodytes; species Pelodytes ibericus. Next base: position 70,912,004 of record CM069859.1, read on the forward strand.
AGTTAATATTTTAGCCAGAACTCTTGGTGACATCGAGATGCAGGTACTTGGGGTTGGGGTTTGTCACCACCTTTTGTGGGGACTCTCTTTCACTTGATATAGAGCTTAATAGATTTTTTCGTTCACTTCACCTTAAAGCCTTTTTCCAGGATGTTGTGCCTAAGAATGCTGCATCGCAGTCCCCGGTTGATTGCTTGACATTGCCCATTTGGGACCTTTCCCGTTACAAACCCTCCAGCAAATTCAATCCGCCAAATGTAAGTACGGCAGTTGAAACTTATTTTAAACTTTGTGAGTTAGAGGTGTCTAAAATTAAATGGGGTTCTAGAGTTAAGAGCAATCTCACATATAGGGAACTGGCTCTGAGGTCATTGCATGATGATGTTGGCATTACCATTAGAGCGGCCGACAAGGGTGGTGCCAAAGTCGTCATGGACATGGAACAATACACTAGGGAAGCCCATCTGCAACTGAATGATTCACAACATTACACTAAATTATGCAGTGACCCATTGAATGGAATACAACAACACATTGAAGCATTGCTACATGGAGCCCAATTGGCTCAAATTATCAATGCTAAAGAAGCAGCTTATCTCACTAAGACCAATCCAAAAACACCTTTCCTGTATCTCTTACCAAAGATACACAAGAATTTGATGAATCCTCCTGGTAGACCGATTGTATCGGGTTGTGACTCGGTCCTCCAGCCCTTGTCTGTCTTCGTTGATCTTCATTTACAACCTCTGGTGCTTAAGATGAGGTTGTATATAAAAGATACTATTGCATTCCTCACTCGCATTGCAGACTATCGCCCTTTAGACTCTGACACATGGCTATGTACGATGGATGTCTCTAGCCTCTACACCTCCATCCCTCATGATGGTGGTTTGGAGGCGATTGGACTTTCCATCTCAGCCTACCAGATTGATGCAGAATACAAGAATTTTATTCTTGAACTTCTGAAAACTGTTCTTACCAAGAACTATTTCACTTTTAAAGGAGACTATTATTTGCAAACCCAAGGTACTGCTATGGGGTCCAATGTGGCTCCTTCATATGCTAATTTTTTAATGGATCGTTTTGAACAGTCCTTTGTCTACCCTCATGACGATTTTGAGTGCAGTGTCGGACTATGGCTTTGCTATATTGATGACATCTTCTTTATCTGGCATGGTACCGAGGCTCGGCTTTTAAAATTTAGGGACTATTTGAACACCCAACTTGAGATCATTACTTTTACTATGGAATATAGCAAAACCTGTATACATTTTCTTGATGTTCAGATATAAGTGTCTAATGCTAGTCTTTCATTCGATCTATATAGGAAAGATACTGATCGTAATTCCTTCCTGCATGCCTCTTCGTTTCACCCCAAGAGTATAATCAATAATTTACTATACAGTTCCTTAGACTGCAACGCATTATCGATTGCGATGAACAGTTCTCACTCCGAGTTCTAGAACTCACGGATAATCTTGTTCAGAGAGGATATGATCCTGTCAACCTTGAAGGATGTGCAAATCGGGCAAGATGAAAAACCCGCAGCAAACTCTTTACTCCGCGTCAACATGGTGGTCCTCCCAATCGCATCCCTTGTGTAACCACATTTTTCACCAAATCGAATCACGTACGGCACATTATCAACAAATTTTGGTTTGTTTTGCAATCCGATAAAAAAGTTGGGCCTCTTTTCCAACAGCCTCCAATGATGGCATTTAAGAGGGCACGTAATTTACGTGACTGCCTCACTGATAATAAACGTGGCTCCCAGACTGGTGCCACTCCATCCGCCACAAACTGGCTTGCTCCACCGCCAGGTATGCATAAGTGTGGGAGATGTGTGAACTGCAATAGTGCTATTTTGGCTTCTTTCTTTACACATCCTAGGAAGGGCTCTAAATTTCAGATCTATAAGTATTTCAATTGTCAACACTCTTTTGTGGTCTATCTACTTAAGTGCCCTTGTGGTCTTTGTTATGTAGGCGAAACTAACCGGCCCCTCACAATCCGTATTGGTGAACATAAGAGTGCTATTCGGACGAATAATCAGAAGTCCCCAGTGGCTCGACACTTTCATAATTTACATCATGGAATATCTCAGTTGAGATTTCTGGCTATGGAACACATTCCTGTCCATACCGAAGGAATTGACAGAGTGACTCTGCTTAAGCGCAGAGAACTACATTGGATCTATTTCGGTCGTACTCACCTTCGTATGAAGAGTGGTGCAAGATTTTCATATATGTTCCTATATACATATTATGGACTGTAGACTGCTGCATTTTTTTAGGTTTAACATGTTGCCACCGATATACGTGTGGTGTAGTCTTTGCACCCAATAGTAATTTCCGGTGTATATTCACTTACAGTCCTTTTGTCTCTTTTTTTTACTTAATATCTAGGTTTTTTCATTCTTTTTTACTTTTTCAGTATATGGAAAAAAAAATTTTTTTTTTACTTTACATTATTTTCCCTACTTTCTTTTCTCTTGTTTTTTTGCATATATACAATATTATTTGATTATCTATCATCTCCATTTTCCTATTTACTTCAGTCATTAACCAGTCCATATTATTACCTCTATCTGTACTTTACAGTATGCTGTTGCTCTCTTAGCTATATTATTTTCTTTTTCTTTCTTGGGTATTATATTCTTGTCTTTTTTCCGTTTTTTGTCCTGTTTTCCCCTGTTTTGCATTTTTTTATTATTTTTTTAATATAAGCCATTTTTGTCTCTTTATACATTATACTATGCTCGTTTTTCTTACTATTAATTTTGTGTTTTCATTTAATATTGGTGGTTTTCAGTGGGATTTATTGTGTGCCAGTTTCTCTTCACATGTCCTTTAATCTTTTTACAGACTCTATGCACTGTTTCCGTGCAGTCTGTGTGTTTTTGTGCGTTCAATAAAGTTTTTTGACGCCGGGCGTGACGTCATTACACCACGCCTTGCGTCAACATGGCGGCCGCCACCGGGGATCTGGTTGGTTGACCAATTAGTGTCTAAACCAATCAGAGGAATCTGTTTCTCTACATATGCGTATATATACTGTTCACTTCATGTCTTTAATGTGGTCTCCTTGATAAAGGCTTATTGCAAAAACGTCGGTGACCTCCTTTCTTTTTGCGCATTATGTCCCCTCCTGTCTGTATCTTTTTTTACTCTTTGTACTTTTGGGTATTTTTTGTGCTGTATGGTCTGCATTTATTTTGTAAGTACATTCTGTCTTTGCTGTTTATCTGTATTTTCTGTATTTATTCCATATATTGCACTTTATTCTTTGTATTTATTCCATATATTGCACTTTATTAAAAATATTTTTGTACTATACTCTTGCTAAGTACATTGTTTGCAGTTTTTGTGTGCTCCATCTACTCCTATTTTTGCTCTTGCGCCTGTATATTATGTATAAAATGATCAGAATGGGATTTATACATAAGAAAAAGGGGCAAAACTGCATCTTTTTATTCTCAATATATGAAGAATGCCAAAGGTTGGTGGTAAAATGGCTACATGAAAGGGTCAAAATACCCCAAGTTAAATGCCCTGAGTCTTCTAGTTTTGAAAAATATGTACATGTGGATGGTCATTCGTGGATTTAGTACAGATATCAGTGTTACAATGTCACTATTGCTGATTTTGAAATAGCTTTGCACTACTTATAGTTCTTGCCCTGTAAAAAAAAAAAGCACAAAAACAGCTATTTCTGAACTGAGGACAAAAATATAAACTATTTATCAGTGTTTTTGTTGTCTTTTGTAGATGATTATACAATTTTTTAAATAAAAGTCAGAAACAAATATTTTTTTCAATTTTTTGCCATATTTTTTAAAAATGTTTATATAAAATTATATGCTATTATCAAAATAATGGTGTTAAAAGAAATCCCTTCTGATGACGATAAAAACAATATATAGTTTGTGTGGGTACACTAAATGAGACAGAAATAAATTACAGCAAAACACAAACACTGCAGAAATGTTAAAACAGCCCATGTCACCAAGTATCAGACAAGCCAAAAAAGTAATGTCACTAAGGGGTTAAATTACTTTTTTATTTAGGTACAACAAGCACATAGTGTCTTTTTTTCAGGTGGAAATCATTTTATACATGGGGTAGACAAGAATTATGGCACAATTGCACTTCTTTTTTTTTCTACTCTCATCTTTAGCACCAGATATTAATTTTAGAAAGACATTTATCAGGATAATACTGTATAAGGATTTCTTGAAGGATACAGGCTTGTTGACCTTTGTTTACACCTAAAAGTATAATTTGGTAAGAAATATATTTTTCAATTACTAATCACTTTTTAATTATCACTTTTTTTGTATTATGTTTTCATATTTAGCCCTATACAATTTTGTTTTACAATTGCACACACCTTCATACACAATCCCCAATTTCTAGAAATGAAAGTTAAATGACCAGTCTCATGGGCAATTGTTTTGTTTTTCCTGAAGTAAGATACATGGTCAGTGGTGGAGAAAGACTATAAGTATGGAGTTCTGTTGTCTTCATTCTTTTTCCATACATCCCTCCCTTCGTGTTTATTGTTCCAATTTACCCTTAATGTTTTTGTCTGTCTCTGCACTCAGTCTTTCTCAGTCTTTTCTGGCAATGCAAGTCCCTCATTGATAGGTGACTGGATAACTTTACCTTGATTCCTATGTATAATTAAGTAAGTGATTTTATGTTTGAGCAGGACACAGCTATATTTTCAGTGAATAAACACAGCTTGTTACGGACATTGGAAAGAACTGTGGGAAAGATAATTTTTCCATTGATATTATCATCACCTAACATGTTTAATATCAGTCGATCTGTACTTCAAGCTTTGGTGTGGGAAGCTTTTCTTGACGGATCTGACTAGCTTTCATGTAGCCCACATACTGTTTTTTCACATGGAAATCATTTTTGATAATGGCCTTTTGGCATATGACGTTTATTCTAATACTTAATGAGATTTCTAGTTGTGATGAGAGTAGGTGAATAATGAGAATATTCAACATCATTTGGTAGATTCTAGTGTTATATTTTTAATGCATTCCACACTAGATATGTTCACTTAGTGTAGAATTTTATTTTTACTAAATATTTCTATCTTTCATGATGAGACAACTTTGGTGGTGGATTTACTTACTCAATTGGTTGTGTAAGGCATTCTAAAATGATCTGTGCTTATATGTATTCCAGTCACTATTCTCTTGATCGTGGTCTTTGTGTAGCAGGAATTTAAACTTTCATTGATACGGATATCCTGGTATGCACAACAACTTACTTAACAACATGAACAGAAGCCTCACAATGAAGTATGTTATATATACACTATTTACTATACATATTCGAAATGAGTAGTGTTAAAATGATACTCTCTACTGACTTACTGAAAATGTTACTGCAATTACTGAAATGATAAAACAAATGTCCTAATTATATATGAACGATACATAGCTTAATAAAATAAAGAGATACCTCAAACTGGTCTGAAAGATTGCAAACAAATTCTCTGCTAGCCATTTAAGGATAGCATTTTAACTATACTTGATCCCTGTATCTTCATGGCTAATATAATAATATCATTTTTTAAATATTTTATGTAGAAATTCTCACTAAACAAATTCTCTGGGTAATAATGTAGCAAACATCATGGAATGGAGATGTGCTATGGACTATTTGTCATGTATGCCAGAAACGCGTGAGGTGGTCAGCTACCTTGCAACACCAGCTGCTAGTGTGATAGTTTGCTGCAACTTGGAATGAGCTCCTTTTTGGCGGGAACCTCGTAAGAATGGGCGTGAAACCAAATATTGTAATGCTTCTCAAAAGCCAAAATAGCCGAAGTTCTCCTGAAAGGTCCAGAAATTCAATAAAATCTGTAAAAAATTAAATAAAGTGACACTTTTTTTAATTAAAAATTAAAAATGCTTATATAAATGTAAATATACTAATATAATATACGACATTAATATAGTATATTATTATATAAATAGTTTTGTGTCTGAAATGTATTTACTTTAATTCTTCTGCATAGATAAAATCTGGAGAGTAGAACTGCCCAAATTTGTAAATATCTACCAATTTCAGGCCAACTTTGAGGGGGGGGGGGCAGGGGGGTTCAATCCCTTAGTGTATTCCATAGGATATTGCTGTCTAGCACCCCCCGAACTTAATTCTCCTACCATTATCGGCCATATTGTGTAGGTGAACTGCAGATTTCCTCGCAGTTCGGCTTTATGCCCGGTCCAGATGTGTGCATTTTGAGTAGACCTTTTTGTTTTTTATACCATTCTGTACAGATTTACAGTTTTATTGTTTCATTCAGTAAACATGACATTACGTTTAACACATTTATTTCTAAGATTGTTTGGGAGCAGAAATATATTAGCTTTTCAGCCTAGTACATTTTGCAAATATAAGCCATGTAATAGGATTTAAAGATAAGCATATTGAATACCTTTTGTGCAATCTTCAGCAAAGCTTTAAATGGTGCCAAGTGTTCCTCGTTACCATGGTTAATCAGCTGTTTACATACAGCTCAAGATGAAGAACAGAGCATTAGCAAAGATATAACAGGTAATGATGTGCTATAGAAGCATACGTTATCAGTGCTCAACAGACAAAAGTTCACAAGTGTAATTGGACAATGCACTTCCCTACAGAAACCAGGAAACAATGTCAAATAAGGTATAAAGTTAAAGTTATTCCTGTGATTACACCATATCATACTATCATAAATATACATACCCAGTTCTAAGTCAGGCTGAAGGCAACAGAGACTGACTGAATTCAGTGGGGGGGGGGGGGGGGGGGGGTAAGAGTGTTTGTGTGTGGTAAGTGTATATATGTGAGTGTGTGTGTGTGTGGTAAGTGTATATATGTGAGTGTGTGTGTGTGTGGTAAGTGTATATATGTGAGTGTGTGTGTGTGTGGTAAGTGTATATATGTGAGTGTGTGTGTGTGTGGTAAGTGTATATATGTGAGTGTGGTGTGTGTGTGTGTGTGTGTGTGGTAAGTGTATATATGTGAGTGTGTGGTGTGGTGTGTGTGTGTGGTAAGTGTGACTGTGTGTGTGTGTTTGGTAAGTGTGACTGTGTGTGTATGTGTAAGTATGTAAGTGTGACTGTCTGTGTTTGTGTGTAAGTGTGACTGTGTGTGTTTGTGTGTGTTACTGTGTGTTATATATATGTGTAGTTAATGTGACTGCTGCACATTAGTGTGAATAATATATATATATATATATATATATATATATATATATATATATATACCAGTCCAAAAAAACAGAAAAAATATATGCACTCACGGGTCTTTTCAATTAAGGAAATAGTGGTCTTTATAGTCGATAACCAAGTAGTAGTATTTCAAATACATAATGACATGTGGTCGACGTTTCCGTCCAAATCTCGGACCTTTATCAAGACTACAAACAAAGAAACTGAGATACGATATAAATACCAGTGGAGAGCTAATAAGCACCGATTGTGAACAGCTGAAAGAAGAAGAAGCAGCCAATCCTTACCTTCCGTGTGTGTAAAGACGCCGAAACCCGGAAGCAGCAGCTGATTATAAATGTGTACTCACCAAGGTACCCAGTGCGCATGCATCTAGCTGGTTACTGTAGCAACGCGACGCTGCTACGGAAGACAGATACGATCAGTACAAATATAAAAAATCCTGGAACACCGAGATGCTCCGTGTAAACTAAAATAAAAGATTCAAAAGACAACAGAATTGTGATCTAATATGTATAGACTTAAATAAGATAAATGCCTGGTTTACCCACACAGAAAAATAGAAATGAAAAAGAAATAAACAACCGGAATAGTGTCACTACTTACATGAAGACAAAGAAACAGTGCAATAAGAACAAATTGAATAATACAAGAAAAGCAAAACATATCCAAAGACAGAAAAAACACCAAAAAAATAATAAACACAACATCTGCATATATAAGAAACAAGGGCAGAGACAAACAAACGAGTAAGCAGAACATTGCACCCTATAGATGCAGTTGTATACATATGCGACAAAATGTTAAACAGGAAAATCCAGGTCGTGCAGAATAGAATAATAATAATATATTATAATCCATTAGTCCAACTTCAGAGAGGCGCAAAATGCTTAAAATTAGGTCATCTAACAGGCAAGAATGGTGAAAACAAGATTTGTTCATTTAAAACCTCTGGGGGCAATTGTGTCCAATGTCCTTATCCAGAAAGCTTCTCGTTTTAATAATGCTCATGATCTGTCGCCACCACGGCGGAGTGGTGGTATGTGGTCTAGGGCAATGTGTGGGCACAATCTGTGTCCTAACTGGAAAAAATGTTTCGCCACGGGTTTATCCAACGATTGATCTGACATCAGGCGAATCGGCCTCAGATGGTGACACTGGTCCTGATTCACACCAAGACCCCACGCATTCAACACAAAGTTTTTTAGAACAAACTCGGGAGTCCTCTGTCCCAGCTCTCCGAGGCGTACAAACACGGGGACAGACAGACCGAAATATAGGTCTCATGTCCGAAGGGGACAGAAAGGCGGCATTTTTCGCCCCCAGGGGCAAACCACCGATAAGAAAGACCTAATACCGATTTTCAACCTGTCATCTCGGACGCTCACACCATCAGAGTGCAGTCTTTTATCAAAAGGCTTATCATTTGTTCCCACCAACCTTCCTAACTCCTTTGAACAGGAAGTGGATTTATACAAATTCTTTAGGAACATACGTTTGAAACAATTTTTCAAAGACAGCGATCAACAGATCTGTAGTCCTTTTAAACTTAAAAGTTGTTTCGATCCACAGATCCCGAACATCACGCTTAAATCCTTTATGCAGGTTGTCAATGCAGAGGTCAAACAGGCATTAACCACCCAGCCAATACAATGTAACCTTTCACGTCTGGAAGTTGAAGCTCTACAGGCATTATCTAATGATTCTAACATCACAATTCGCCCTGCCGATAAAGGCGGAGGTATTGTCATTCAAAATTATACCTCATACCGTGCAGAAATTCTCCAACAACTGTCTGCCAGCAATACATATACCGAATTATCTGGAGATCCTACGCAGAGGATTGCGGAACAAATCACATACTTATTGGATCAAGCTTTACTGTTGAAGTACATTGATCAATCCACTTATAATTTTTTGAACGAGTCCAAACCCATTTGTCCCGTACTGTACACACTTCCCAAAATCCACAAAGATGCCACAAATCCTCCGGCCCGTCCGATTGTTTCTGCCCGAGGCAGTCTCCTTGAACCCATTGCTAAATGGTTGGACTGGCACTTGAAAGACACCGCCATGGCCTTGCCGTCCAGTTTAAAGGATACTCCCGACCTACTTGCCAAAATTAGAGGCTTACAACTTCCAGATTCTGAAATCTATTTGGTCACAATGGATGTCACTAGCCTTTATACCATCATACCACACCATGCAGGCATTAAAGCGGTATGTGATACTTTACAGGAGTCCCCAGACTATCAAGGACCCCCTATCTCATTTTTGGGTGACATGTTGCAACTCACGTTGACCTCAAATTTCTTTAAATTTGAGAACAAATATTAAATCCAAAAAACAGGTACATCGATGGGTGCTGCGATGGCACCCACTTATGAAAACATTTATATGCATACGTATGAACAGGAGCACATACTTCTACCATTTGGGAGTATGATTGCATACTATACCAGATTTGTAGATGACATTTTTTTGATTTGGCAATCAGATCATCAAATGGTAACCCACCTGAATTCCATCAACTCACCAGTGCGCCTGATGATGCAGGCCGATAAATACAGAATACAATTTCTGGACATCGAACTATATAGAACGGGCACATCGTTGGGCTATACATTGTTTAGAAAGCCTACAGACCGTAATACATTGCTTCATGCGGCCAGTTTTCACCCTCATTCTATGAAAAAATCATTACCATTTTCCCAATTTTTGCGTGTTATACGTAACACCAATTGATTGAAATGTCCATTAGATTCCATGAACGTGGCTATTCCAAAGCAGTTTTACAACAATCTTTATTAAAAGCAACACAGTGTAATAAGTCATTGCCAGTGGTCAAGACAACTCAGCAAAGAGTTGTTTTTTCAACTAAGTTTCACACCGCTTCACATCATGTGAAAAGGATCGTCCAAAAAAACTGGAACATCATCCAGAGTGATAAATCACTCTCATTGGCTTTGCAAACACCTCCACTTATAGGCTACAAAAGAGGTACTAACGTACGTGATCGTTTGGTTATAGCGGACCCGACACATTGCTACATGGCTCCTGTCGCAGCCACGACACATCAGAGGCCTGGTTGCTACAGGTGTTTAAATAGCGTAACATGCTCTCACATGGTCTCTGGGACCCATTTCTCTCATCCCCACACAGGCAAAAGATTCAACATCAAATATAGAATCACTTGTACTACTGAAAGTGTGATCTATATGATTACATGTCCATGCAGCCTTTCTTATGTAGGCAAGACGGACTTAACTCTTCGAGACAGAATGAGAGGTCATAGATCCTCTATCATGACGGCTTACCGTGATTTGAAATCGGATAAACCCGTGGCGAAACATTTTTTCCAGTTAGGACACAGATTGTGCCAATTAAGGTTCATTGCCCTAGACCACATACCACCACTCCGCCGTGGTGGCGACAGATCACGAGCATTATTAAAACGAGAAGCTTTCTGGATAAGCACATTGGACACAATTGCCCCCAGAGGTTTAAATGAACAAATCTTGTTTTCACCATTCTTGCCTGTTAGATTACCTAATTTTAAGCATTTTGCGCCTTTCTGAAGTTGGACTAATGGATTATAATATATTATTATTATTCTATTCTGCACGACCTGGATTTTCCTGTTTAACATTTTGTCGCATATGTATACAACTGCATCTATAGGGTGCAATGTTCTGCTTACTCGTTTGTTTGTCTCTGCCCTTGTTTCTTATATATGCAGATGTTGTGTTTATTATTTTTTTGGTGTTTTTTCTGTCTTTGGATATGTTTTGCTTTTCTTGTATTATTCAATTTGTTCTTATTGCACTGTTCCTTTGTCTTCATGTAAGTAGTGACACTATTCCGGTTGTTTATTTCTTTTTTATTTCTATTTTTCTGTGTGGGTACACCAGGCATTTATCTTATTTAAGTCTATACATATTAGATCACAATTCTGTTGTCTTTTGAATCTTTTATTTTAGTTTACACGGAGCATCTCGGTGTTCCAGAATTTTTTATATTTGTACTGATCGTATCTGTCTTCCGTAGCAGCGTCGCGTTGCTACAGTAACCAGCTAGATGCATGCGCACTGGGTACCTTGGTGAGTACACATTTATAATCAGCTGCTGCTTCCGGGTTTCGGCGTCTTTACACACACGGAAGGTAAGGATTGGCTGCTTCTTCTTCTTTCAGCTGTTCACAATCGGTGCTTATTAGCTCTCCACTGGTATTTATATCGTATCTCAGTTTCTTTGTTTGTAGTCTTGATAAAGGTCCGAGATTCGGACGGAAACGTCGACCACATGTCATTATGTATTTGAAATACTACTACTTGGTTATCGACTATAAAGACCACTATTTCCTTAATTGAAAAGACCCGTGAGTGCATGTATTTTTTCTGTTTTTTTGGACTGATATATACTTGGAGCCACACTGCACCCGGGCATGAGCTGAATTCATTTGCTTCCCATTAGCTGAGTGCACCTTCTTTGGACTACGTATATATATATATATATATATATATACACACACACACACACACACACACACACACATGTGTATGCATATATATATAATTATATAAATTATTCTCTGAATGAATGAAAAATGAATGCGGCCCACGCACACATACATTTCATAAACTTGCACACCCCTGGCATATATCACTGAGTGCAGTCTTGGTCTACAAAGAAATTGTGAAAAAAAATCACTATTAAAGATTTTCTCATTTGTGAAACCAAAAATGTGATTTATATGATTGAATGTCCCTGCGGCCTATAATAGATAGGTTGCACTATTTGTCTAGTAGAGGAACGTGTTAGAAATATCAAAAGACAGAATAAACAGTACTTTTTACAGTAACATTTCCTTTTGTGCCATTAAAAGAATCCTAAAGTATAAAAGGGTCTACTCAATATAGACCAATCCAGCCCGAAAGGGGACCAAAGTAGCCGAATTTCTGAATTTCCGAAGGCAAGTAGCCCTGGCCCCCTAATGATAAGTGGCTTGAAGCCACTCCCAGACCCATTTATCATTGGAGTCCCTGGACAAGTAACCCTAACCCCTCTTATAAAAAATAAATGAAGCTGGGTGCTGGCCAAATAGCTCACAGCACCCCATTATAAACATGGAGGGTTCAGTGCAGGTTGCCTCAGGCTCCCCATCATAAACATGGAGGTCAGGTATGCTTCCAGGCACCAGTGAAACATACACACCCCACAGGCAAGATTTGTTTTAGCATAGGTGGATTATTTTTTATTTTTGGCTGGTCCCTTTCCCGGATGAGGATCGAGGGCATCGGGGGCGGCGTTGGACATTTCAGAAGGTATAGACCTGTCTATATAGTTTCTAATATTTGTCCTGAGTTCAGAAATATCAGTGTTTCCATGTTTTTCTAACCCTTTTCTCCTTCAGTGACCTTTTGACCACAATCTTAACCCTAAATTTAACACTAACCCTAAATCTCAGCAATAAGTATAATTATTATTAGCAGCACATATTAGTGTTAAAACCATCTGTACACTATTTTCTGTCACAGCAATGGTTAAAGTGGCAGTGTACTCAGCAGTGTGCATTAACTATAATCACTAGTATGCATTACTGGCTAAAGCTATATATAAAAATCAGGTGCTTGTTCTAAACCATTACATGGGAGAACCAGCAATACAACCTTAAAGTGACAGTGCACAAATAATATGGTGCCACGATCACTGCGTGGGGTGATTGCGGTGCCATGGTGGGGGGGTGATTTTTGTGTAGTATGATCCTGCGACAATAGTACACTCCTACACTATGGTTTATATTTTTTTTCTCCCATGTGTATGTGTGCCCCTCTCGGGAGATGTTTATCAAGCCTTTTGAGTGCTGACGTCCAGTTGGGAGTGTTGGGGAGTATTATTTGCTTTTATCACCTGTGGTGTGTGTTTGCTTTTTTTTCTCGATATGACGTCTTGACATCAAGGCATCATAGCTACGCCTTCAAAGCATAGGCAGTAATCAAAGGTGCCAGGCACATCAATTCTCATCAACTGGATTTTTGTGCATGATGTGCTTGCCATATCATCGGATGGGGGAAGGTTAATGTTATCTATATTATACTAATATATAGATAACATAATTTAATTTAAAAAAAAAACATTTGAAATCATTTTTTTATTACCTTGGTAATTGTTTTTCATATGCCATTAAAGCATATTTAGTTAACAAAAATTCATGATTGGAATTTTTGTTAAAAATACGTTTTATGGTATAAATGGTGCAATTACCACATCAATAAACATGTCCTCTATTGTCCTGTAATAGGATAATACACATATCACATACGCCACTTGGTTACCCTAATAAAAGTTATGGAATGGCCATGGATACTTATGTACATACATTAAGATATATCATTTCACACATTTACCACAGTGTGGTGCCTAGGGCAATCAGATATGTGGTAGAACCCTTTCATATGCACAGTGGAGAATGGTGCAATGTCAATTAATATAGACATTAAATGGTTTTGTGATCCTGTGGACATTAACTGGTTCTGTATTACACGTGGCATAGCAGGAGGGTACATATGATCTAGTAGCTGTTGATGGTGAATAATAACCAGTGATGTGATGCCATGTCGCATGACATAACAGGTATTGTTAAACCACAAGAGCCGTTATAAAATGACATGTGTTTTTTAATTTCAGGCCATTTTGGGAGGAGTTTGACCATTTTCATCATATCCAAAGTCCTCCTGTAGAAGTCTATGGGGAGAATAGAGGCTATCATTTCTGCTGAACCATGGAGAAGTTTGGCTGTCTAAATGTTGTCACGAAAATCAGCCATAATGGGTGGCTTTCATGTTGATTCGGGTCATTCAGATTACCAAAGTGATCTGATTGTAGCCAAAATTCAGAGCTCTTTGAATAGACCCCTACATTTTCAGATTCAGATCTGTCATTGGAGGATAAAAGTTAAAGATAGCAAAAACTATTGTTCTTAACCGATGCAAAATTTCCTTAATATATGCAGATGTTCATTTTTTTTCTCAAGCTGAAATAGTCCTTTAACTGAATTCAAGAAAAAATGTCACAACCTGAGAATACCTCGCCATCCAGAACCCTTCATATGTCTGCCAAATGACTGCATGTTACACAATTCATAAAATAGGTTTGGTTGTTTTGTTGTTGTTTTTTTTACTTGAATGTTGTTAACAAAATATTTCTGCATTTTTTATAACCACTTCTTTAAGAAGAAAAAAGAAACCCAAATGTATTTGAATGAAACTCTCTAGATTACAGTGGAAAAACTGAGAGTATAGATAAAGACAAGGGTAGTTCCTAAAATACAATATGACAGAGGTCACTGTGGTTTCAGGAATATGGGTTTGGCAGGCAGGATAACTCTTCAATCTGTCAAAACCGTTATCTGTGAAATGTCAGCACAGACTCCACTAAAGCCCAGTGAGCAAGTGAATGTTTCTCCTGGGATGCCAAGGGGCACAGAGACGTGTAAGTGACAGCCACTAAGCCCATAAATAGCGGAGACTGTTGTTATGAAATGTCCATCAGGTTCCAGTACATGGCTTGGCTCATACTGTCATTCCTAATTAAGTGCTCTGTAGTGATCTGGCTAATTGAACCAATTAAAATGAAACAAAAACAACAATTTGTTATAATTAGGGAGAGGTATGTTGTTTCCCCCCAATTAAATTGCATGTGAAAGGATTATTTTGCTTAATCAAGAGAGATGTACCAAGGTGTAATGAACTCAGAAGCTTTCACTTTAAGAATGTTATTTATTTGTATTTTTGCTCAAAAGCGTTTTACTCACCAAAGTACATAGGCGCTATAGGGATCGCAGAGGATTCTTTCTCTGAAGATACGACTCACAAATGTAATTACATGTGCAAACTCTGGGGTGGCCACATGAGGGGTGAATTGTGGAGGCAGAAGATCAGTTAGTACCAGAATGAGAACTTTTAAATCTGGTTCCAGGTTTTAAATCCTGGGGGAGTTATTTATAAGGGAGACAAAGTTAGTAGCAACAAATGTTCACCCCACTGGCACCAAAAGAACTATTTTTTTTTTCAGGTGAATTGTCTCCCCTACCTGGGCAAGGTAGAGGTGGGGGGTAGGGAGGAAGCATTTTGATTTACAATTTCTGGGGTTCAGGGGCCTTGGGCAGCCCCTGTACTTCCTGGGGAGCACTTACTTTATTGTGGTCTGAGGGCCCACCGGTGGCCTTTATTTTGGAGTCTTGGGGCCCATCGGAAGCACCCGGGGGTACTTTATTTATTTGGGGGTCCATTGGCAACCCCCAGACCCCGGGGGCAGCCAGCCCCCAGGAAATCTATTGTAGTTTATGGGGGGCCAGGGCTACTAGTATTTTAGTATTTTATATGGGGCTGGGCAGCCCCTGAACTCCTGGGGAGCACTTACTTTATTGTGGTCTGAGCGCCCACCGGTGGCCTTTATTTTGGAGTCTTGGGGCCCATCGGCAGCACCCGGGGGTACTTTATATATTTGGGGGTCTATTGGCAACCCCCAGACCCCAGGGGCAGCCAGCTTCCAGAAAATCTATTGTAGTATATGGGGGGCCAGGGCTACTAGTATTTTATATGGGGCTGGGCAGCCCCTGAACTCCTGGTGAGCACTTATTTTATTTTATTGCAGTCTGGGGGCCCATCAGCAGCACCCAGAACTCAAGGGGTGTCCAGACCCCAGGGGCACTTTATCATTTTCTTTTTGTTCCTGGCCAAGCCAGGAGTTGCGTTCTGCTTTCAGTTTTTCCCAATTTTTGGAGCAAAAGGCAATATTTTGCTTTGAGAGTGCTCTGGCAGTGGAACTAGGGATTCATGCTGCCATCCACCAGTTTACTCTGGATTTTAAGTGCTGCCAAGTCACGCCCCCAATTACAAAACATTTTAATATATTTCCTTCTCACAAATTTATCCTGGATACATTTTTGTACTGCCTATCTTTTGTTGTATGTCAGATGCTTATATGAGCGTGCAAACGGTGTAGCTTTGATCCTAGTTTATTCAGATCACCTTTTCCTTCTTGCAGTGTTGTCTATGACTCCGACGGTGTTGACCAAACACATAAAATTACACAGAACCTGACAGCCGTTGCTTTAGCTGAGAGTTTTATTTACCTTAGAGAAAGGACAAAGCTCAGACAGGGCAAGGTAATTAATCAGGATTAACTCTGATGTTGATTAATGTAACAGTGGTATCATGTGTCATTTGAGTTTTCCCAGATACTTGGTGCATATTCTTGTACATAATTAAATATATATATATATATAACAAAATAAAATAGCTGTTAGCATTTGTTTTATATATATATATATATATATATATATATATATATATATATATATATATATATATATATATATATATAAAATTGAATTACAGTTATTATTTTTATTTTTTTTACTATTGACCGTTAATTTTAACAATTATGAGCATAAACCTCAAGTATCTGGTATCACATGATGTTTAATATATAGTGTCTTTTTCCCCTGGAAATGGAGTGGTTTAGCTGACAACACAAACGGAAGTGCAAGGATTGTGGTTGTTTGTACATCTGGTTGGCACCATTTCTTTAAACAAAAAACAAACAAAAAAATACCAGCCCTGCTATTTTTTTATTTTTTTTTATTTAGAAAGTGTTTTACCAGGAAAAATACATTGAGATTTCTCTCGTTTTCAAGTATGTCCTGGGGACCCAGTCCAGAATGGAGTTACACAGAGTTACACATTTAACAGTAGATTCAAAAAATACATACATACATACATATATATTGCCTCCATAACTAAACATTTGTCTCAACGCCACTTTTTTATCAGCCAATTACTAACATACCTGCTGGGTGGTAACCCAGGTTATTTATATAAATATACTGTATTTTGGCAAGAGCTTCTACTCAATATACTATCGGACTCTTCACAAGTTCTCCCAAGTTGAGATTCCAATATTTCAATGGACACTTGAATCAGAAATTAAAGAAACAGATAAGTTAAATTCAGAACTGTTAGTGAATATCTGAGCTGTTAATCTGCTACTTTTGAATTTCAGGAATGAGCAGGTTCTCATGTCATTTTGGGCCCATTATATCTATACATTTCTAGTGAAATAATTCCTGTAATAATGCCATTGTCCTCCTAGTTGTTTTTTTGTTGTTTTTATTTTACGTTTATCGTCTGCTTTTCAGGAATTTTTTTTTTTTGTATATTTCAGACATTGAATTAGGAATTAGGAAGGAAGTCTGGCTGGATGGCTAATTGCTAGTGGCATGTTCACAGGAAAAGCCAAGTTCAATACATTATATTCCATATTCACAGCAAATGAGATCAACACTATGGATAGTTTTCATGCTACCTAGTAATGTTTGATCAAAGAATACCTACAAAATGTGCGTACAGTTATATTTTGTTGATAGGGAGTATTTGAGAAACACTGAAATTTCAAGCGTTTATTAAGCATTAAGCACTGAATAAATATATTTTTACTCTGTGTTTTAAGTGTCATGCTATCTACAGAGGATGGAGAATCCAGTTACTTGTTTGTTCAGTTTATGATATCGGTGGGACTGCTGACTACTGTGAGCAGCATCCCAGTCTGTCTGAGAGTAGAGAGGGTGGGCTCTTTGAAAACACATCAGTTCTGGTTTTGGCTTGTATTATTCGAAAACGCTGGTTTACCTATTTTTTTAAATATTTACATTTCCTTGAGCGTGGAAATAAGATGGCCGCATCTTGAGTTTGCTCCGCAGTGAACCTCCATCAAACTCGTTATTACAGCTACCATCTGCCCTTACAATTGAGTTATGCCAGCTAAAACTCCTTCTACCAAAACAGGGAAGCCCAAAAAATCAAGACGTTCGACTTCCAAAGGTCTTCACCACTCCCCAGCCCCCCCCCCCCCCCCGCTGAACAGGCCTCGAAACACGCTGCTGCAGGAGGCAAAAACGGAAGAACTGCTAGATTTACCTGGAATCATTGCGGGCCCTTCAGAGCAAGCACTGTGCACTAAGGCGGACCTCACGCAGTTCACCCAACAAATGTCCACGATGCTCGAAAATTGGAAGGTGGATCTACAAAGATCTCCTGACGGGATTGAATGAATTGGCGCATGATGTCACATCCATTGGTAATTGCAAGGATGCCTTGGAGCGTCAGAACGAAGAGACACTAGGGACAGTTGCCTCGACTGAATCAGAAGTGTTATAACTAAGAAATGAAGTTAGGTCCTTGCAAACCACGCAAGCAGACCTAGATAATAGGTCACGCCGAAACAACCTCCAGATAAAAATTGTCCCAGAATCGGTTGTGGAACTACGTTTTTTCCTGACAGAATACTTCCAGCTTCTTTTACCCCAGACAACCACACAATGGCTTCTAATGGACAGAGTCCACAGAGCCCTCAGGCCCCTCCCAGGGCTGGGTGAACGCCCACGGGATATAGTGCTCAGACTGCATTATTTTGATACGAATAAAGAAATATTGAGAGCGGCCAGAACACAAACGCCGGTGGTAAACAACATTCACCCCCAAATCTACCCCAACCTCTCGCTGCTCACCCTCCAGAAGCAGAGGGCAATTAAACCCATCACTGATTGGACCCTGGGCAAGCATTTGCATGGGCCCCCTGGACCCTGCCATCCCCTCCCCCCATTTTCTGACCTCCACCCCAAACCACCCTCGCAAAAAACTAAACACACACACAATTGCACCAAGTACTTTTATTGCAATGTATAAAATGTGTATAATATGCACACAATTGCATTGAATAAAATGTATACATGAAACAAAATATATCTTCTTATTATGCAGTACTGCAGTAAAAGTACTCCATGCCTATATTACAAAAGTATACATGGATATTAGAGAATTTTAATGTTAATTGCTGCCTATCATATGTAAATGCTCTCTAACTGTGCACTTATTATACAAATTTTATACACTGCAATGGGGGGAGGGGGGGTGATTGTGTATGGTTGTATGGTTTATATAATATATCTATGGTTGGTTTATATAATTTTTTTTATATATATAGATAGATACACATAAATAAATGTGTTTGTGCAGACACTTTTAAACAGAGACAGTCACATTTATGCAGACACAGTCAAATTTACACACACAGACACACAGTCAGATAAACATACTTACACACACACAATCACACTTACACACAGTCAGATAGACACAGTTAAACACACATAGACCTTTTTTATACTATATATCTTTATTTAGATTTATTAGGTTATAACTTACATTCTAAATATTACATTGTGTCAATGTGTCATTTATCAAATTGTACACACACAAACAACCTTAAACACCCTTACATACACAATCACACTTACACACACAGACAACAGTCAGATAGACACACTTACACATACAGTCAAATGTACACACACACACACACACACAGTCAGATAGACACACTTTCACACAGTCACAGTTACACACACAGACAACCTTACACACAGTCAAAAAGACACATTTAGATACACACAGTCACACTTACACACAGTCAGATAAATACACACACACAAACAACTTTACACATAGTCAGATAAACTCACTTACACACACAGTCACACTTACACACACACAATTACACATACACACACTCAGATAGACACATTTACACACACACACACTCTCAGATAGACATACTTATACACACACAATCACACATACACACACTCAGATAGACACTTACACACACATACACAGTCAGAAGAATTTTACTAGCACTCTGCAAATATTCACTTGCCAGGCCCCCACTACAGTTTGGTCCAACATATGCGTACTGTAGATCTACACAAAGTTTCATTGGGAACACCTAGTTTTTTAACACTTTATTACACCTCTCTGTTTTAAAATGCATAATCCAGAGTACATTTGGATACTCCCCACCTGATCCCAGCCATGCCAGTAAATATAGTTTCTCATAATGTCCAGGGGTTGAACTCCCCCATGAAACAACGTAAAGCTGTCCAATATAATGTTAGCAAACAAGAAGATATCATACTCTTGCAGGAAACACACTTTAAAGTATTTTCGGCCCTCAAGTATTGGGACCCAAGATTCCGTAGTCACTATCACAGGCCCCCAAAAAAGAAACAGTGTATCGATACTGTTTCGCAAGCATGTCATTTTTACCCCGACACTGTTCAGGCAGACCCGCAAGGGAGATACTTGATCCTGAGATAGCAACTGTATATGGCACCAGTTTATCTGACGAATAATTTTATGACAATTTGACATCGCTGTTGGAAGATTCCCCCGGACCACACTGATCCTGGGTGAGACTTCAACGCGGTCTGCAACCCCTTCCTTGAAAAAAAACCTACTTTGACAGCGCCTACTCGCAAGACTCCCTATCTGAACACTAAATTAATCACTCCTCATCCAACCTGCTATTCACTAAGACATTGAAACAATTATTTCTCAGCGAATACCACCCAAGAGGTCTCCCCCCTAATTGTTTGACAAGCGCACAAGGCGGTCATCAGAGGAGTTTTAATTAGCAAAGCCACATATTAAAAAAGACAGCGAGAAAAAACAACACATTGATCTTACTAAGGAACTCACTAGATTAGAACAGATACACAAAACCACACTCTCCACACAGTCATTGCAAGATGTTTGAAGGATAAGGGAGGAACTTAACTCCCTACTATCGGAGGCGGCACTTCAGTCTCTCCGCAAAAGAGAGCAGAGATTTGTTGAACATGCTAATAAACCTGATTACCATGTTAGCCAGAAACTTAAAGGAGCCCAGAAACAGCAGAGAATTAAGTCCATACGGGGGATGGCTCCAGGATGACACACGATCCCCAATCCATAATGAAGAAATTTGCTGCATACTATTCGAAATTATATGCGGGCCAGACTGCCGACAAACCAGGGGCTAACGCTCAAGGCAATGAATGACTTCATTCACTCACTATCGCTCACTTCTATCCCACCTCCCCAGGCCACACATCTTAACAGACCAATTGAACCTTGTGAGATACTAGAGGTGATTAAAATTAAATTATCTAACACTCCCGGCCCTGAGGGCTACTCGGCATCTACTATAAAAAGTTCAAGATATTCTGACTCCCTTCCTCACTGTTTTGTTTAATACTGTTTTGAAAGGTGCACCCCTACCATCGGAGATGCCGGAAGCCAGAATTGTTGTCATACATAAAGAGGGCAAAGACCTCACCTCCACGCTAAACTATAGGCCAATCTGCCTTATAAATTGCGACCTTAAAATCTATTTTAATCTCCTGGCTATCAGGTTAAATTGTATCCTAGAATCCTTACTCCACCCAGATCAAGTTGGCTTTATGCCTCACAGAGGGGCACCGGATAATATTCAACGGACCCTGAATCTAATTGAGAAAGCTTATAAATCAGATAAACACTCTATGTTACTTACTATCGACATCGAGAAGCCTTTTGACCGGGTGAACTGGGATTACATGTGGCTGACACTGGGAAGATTTGGGATACACGGCCCAGTTTTATAGGGGATCCGAGCACTATACTGTGATCCCCACAGCGACTGTTTTATGTATGGGATACGTCTCACCCAAAATCAGGGCTGTCCCCTTTCCCCTTATTTGCTCTTTGTATTGAACCGCTCACCCAAGAAATCAGGGAAAACACAAGCATCGCGGGTATCATAGTGGGCAACCAAGAGTATAAAGTCAGCCTCTTTGCTGGTGACATCCTATTATCTATCTTGACCCCCCTGATATCTCTCTACTGAATCTCTATCGCCTCCTCTCAGAATTCTCTTGCCTCTCAGGATACAAGATCAACTAAACCAAGTGTGAAGCTCTTCATCTAACGTTACCCCCCCAGATGCTCAAGCTGATAACTTTTAATTTTAAATCCCAGTGGAACCCCACGCATATCGGCTATCTAGGTGTAAAAATCCCTAACCAACTAGCATTCTCTTATCAAATCAATTATGGCCCACTTATCTCCAAGTTGAAAAAAGACTTAAAACAATGGGCCACCTACCACGTCTCTTAGCTCGATAGGGTCTACTTTGTTCAAATGAACACACTCCCAAAAATCTTATATTTGTTCTGCAAACTCCCTATTCCTATAACAATCAAGGATACTGAATCCTTGCAATCCGCGATCATGGATTTCATTTTGAGCAATAAGAGACACTGTCTATCCATAAATCTCTTATACAGGCATAGGTTCAGAGGAGGTCTCTCTACACCCAACCTCCGGTCATACTATAGAGCTGCCCAGTTTGCCCAAATGTTACAATGGATATTCCTTAAATGTCGATGGGTAGACATAGAAAGGTCTGGTTTGGACCCCTTCCACCTCCATAATGCCCCGTGGATTACCAACCCGAGGGCCCCGCTACAACAGCTTCCTGCCACAGTTCAACACACGTATTCTATGTGCAGGAAGTGTGGTAAAACCGAGGGCCTCCTGCACCCACATTCCTATCTCACTCCCATGATTGATCCCCACTTTAGAGTTTGTAATAGGGAAAAGTACTCAGAATATTATTGGTAGATTTCAAACAAAATAACGAGAGTAGGCAACCTCCTTATTAGAAATAAACCCTGTACATTTGGATTTCTCCAGGACAGATACAAAATTCCTGACAGTGAGAGGTTCCATTATCTCCTGATTGTGCATTTCCTCCAAGTATTTTTAAAAAGAAACCTTTACCCTGAAGTAATAAAAAGGTGTGCACTCCAGGATGGTGAAAAATAAGGTGCTTTATTATCTTTAAACATTCTGCATACAGACGAGATGAATAACATCCATGGACTGGTAAGTCAAAACGCAGGGGGAGGACCACATGACGCGTTTCGCGTGTTCAGCGCTGTGGAAGCACCCACCCTTCATGTGTTGGATTGTGTGGAGTGGAGCCGGATTGTGAGCCTTTTTGCTTCAAATAACCTTTATCCTGACCCCACTGCTTATGATAGACAATGCATGTCCAACCTATCCCTGTCTGGAGCCATATCCAGGAAATACAGCCTCCGTGACTCCACTGATAATAGTCCAATCCCCAAATATATGGCAATATGGGGGCAAGACTTGGCCCACGAGATCTCTGCAACCCAATGGTCCAAAATATTTCATAATACCCACTCTCTAACCACCTGCATCCTGATAAAGGAGAATACTTTTAAAACGATTAGTAGGTGGTATCATACCCCTGTCACTCTAGCCAAATTGTTCCCATCATCCTCTGATCACTGTTTTCAGGGTTGTGGAGAGGTGGGCACTTATTACCACATGTGGTGGTCCTGTAATGTTATCATTACATCAGTTTTTTCCACACTGATTGCCACCTCACCCCCTGCATGGCACTTTTGAACCACCAATCGTTGGAGGGCAGTATACCCGGGAGACAGTTCAAATTATTACTTTCCATCTGTGCAGCATGTAGGATGTGCATCGCCAAGCAGTGGAAATCACTATCCCCTCCGCATGGACTCAAATTATCCATAAAATCTGGACAATATGCAACGTATGACTGCACTATTGCATGATAACCTGAAATCGTTCTACAAAACCTGGGACTTGTGGCTGGATGTCTTTTTTTGTCATCTTTCCATGTATATTGTTATAAAACGTGAAAATTTTCAATGTGCTTTAAAAAAATATATATTTACAATTCCTGTCATATTGCTCCACTTCAAGTGTCTTGGCATGTAACAGTTATTTGGGCCATTTGATGATAAGCACCACATCAGAGGCCTCACTGTCTAATGCATGGATTTATGCCATCCAGCTAACCCTCTGTGCAACCTCTGCTGGGATTGAACCCTGGTGTTTCTGGTGCCAGTACCTGTTCTGCTTGCCACCTGGGGACTGGCAAGCAGAACAACATTGCTTTGTGTATGTCTACCTCCTGTCCATACCTAATCCAGCTAAGGTGTTCCTTGTCTTTCATTAACTACCCTGTTATTTAAACCACAGGGTCTGTGAAGGTCTATAGAACATTATTAAAACTGTCAATGTTAAAGTCCACTATAAATAATGTAAAGGCCTATCCACAGGAGCAAGGTATTTCAGTGCTTTTAGTTGGTAAACTTCAGTTGTGAACAAAAGAGGTCACTTCTATAGGTTAACTATGAATTCCTGTGTTTTGTAGTTATGCTACCAAATTAATATTAAAATAGAAAATAATCATATGCACTAACAGATTTATTTTTTGAGAGGCACCTGGACCTATCTATGTAACAATGTACTTTTATTGCAGATATATTAACCATTGAATTGAGCATTATGTAAAAATTCAACAAATATAAAATATAACATTGAAACTCTACATTTAAGAAATAATTTTCAAAAGCTCTTTCTGGCTACAGACACTATGCTTTATTGATTAAATCTGTTTATAGAGTTATTCCTAGGTTCTTTATCCTTTAATTGCCCTTTTATATGTAGAGAAGACAATCCAGCTATTCAGTTTCCTCTAGAAGATGCTAGAACTGTTGTGAATTATCTGATGGGTTAATTTTTGGTTCACATTATAATGTGTTTTTGTTTGTTTGTTTGTTTGCTTGTTTGTTTGCCTTGTGTCTCACAATGAGAAGATAATTTTAACATCACAAGGAGTAGACTTCTTTTACTCTTTTGTATGAATGACAAATTAACAGAAATGGAATACAGAATTGCAGGCCTTATGGGTATTTCAAACAGCAAGACCCCAAGAAGAGTACAGGGCTAGTAGCAGGCCTCAGGAGGCAGGGAAAGATGAAGGAGGCTCTTTCCAGTCTTTTCTTAGGCCCTAAGCCTAAGACTCCTAAGACGAAGAGTCACACATAAAGAGTGTGGTAAATTTCTCAAACACTTATGCTGTTATGTGGAGAGAGTATTATGAATTATGAATTTCCAAAGACATATTGGAAATATAGGTTGCACAAGTAATGCAGACTAGATACACAAGTAAACTTGATACCGAGTGATTCAGCCATGGTGCCAATTACAAGGAAAGACATTTTACCTAGGTATTAGGATAATGGTGTGCTTAAAGGGATATAACGTGTTACCATTGACTCTTGTAGCGCTATATGAACTGCCCTTAAATTTATTTACATTATAACTTGGACTGTTACTGTATATCGTATTGATTATAACTTCTCCTTTCACAGCTATAGCTGTGCCATTTATTGTGTAAACTATAATCCTAGTGAGAATAGTATTTGGCAGTTATGGATACCAGCAAGGTGGAAATAGGTTACAAATAATGGGAAGATGCAATCTCTCCTTAGCAAAGGAGTAGTGGTCTCCTGAGACATCAAGATGGAGATGACAAGCTGGTTCCAAATGTGAAGTGACTGATACCAAACTAAAACTCAAGACTTGCAAATAAGAATGACCTTAATTTAAGGTGAGGGTTTTCCTTCCTGATTCGATCGAACTTTTAAAAGAACATGACGTCATTTACCAGTAGTAATAAAAGATTTTTGTATATATAAAAGAGTTTAGAAGTCAAGGTGTGTAATTCTACTTTAAATAAAAATGTATTTGTTACACCCCTAAAATGATTACAACTTACATTTGTTTGCACTGAAAATTTAGGAAATGTAGAGACATGATCTTTTCATTACTTACTGCACTTGTATGCAGTGGAGGGAAGGGTTGGCAAGGGTGGGAATTGCTCTCTAATATCTCTTCAGAGTCGAGAGCGAGGGAGTTGGATTTTTCCCCTCCTCCTACCGGCAGCACCCTAAGGCCTGTACAGCCAGCACTCATTGTAGGGCCGCCACCAAGAATTTCAGGGCCCCTTACTGAACAAACTTTCTGCCCCCCCCCCCCCGACAATATCTCACACTCGCCCCACCTACCCTCACAGGCATGTTATTCCGGTCTAATGTAATATGGAAGGTGGTTGGGAGCAGTTGGTCAATATGCCAGTAATATTTTGCCACTCAATAAGTCAGTATTTTCCCCTCAATATGCCATTCTTTTGCCATTTAATATGCCACTATTTTGCCATTCAATATGCCACTATTTTGCCATTCAATATGCCAGTATTTTGCCCCTCAATATGCCGGTATTTTGCCATTTAATATGCCAGGATTTTGCCCCTCAATATACCATTCTTTTCCCATTTAATATGCCAGTATTTTCCCCCTCAATATGCCATTTAATATGCCAGGATGTTGCCTCTCAATATGCCAGGATTGTGCCCCTCAATATGCCAGGATTTTGCCAATTACTAAGCCAGGATTTTACCAATTAATATGCCAGGATTTTGCCCCTCAATATGCCAGGATTTTGCCAATTAATATACCAGGATTATGCCAATTAATATGCCAGGATTATACCAATTAATATGCCAGGATTTTGCCCCTCAATATGCCAGGACTTTGCCCCTCAATATGCCAGGATTTTGCCAATTAATATGCCAGGATTTTACCAATCAATATGCCAGGATTTTGGCCCTCAATATGCCAGGATTTTGCCAATTAATATGCCAGGATTTTGCCAATTAATATACCAGGATTTTGCCCCTAAGTATGCTCGTTATGTACCACCCTCCTCCCCCCTTCCCCAATACTTACCTCCTTGCTGCTGTCTCCCGGTGCTCTGCATGTCCACGGCTGTGAGGGAAGCATTCTGCACTCCCCTGCAGCCACGGGGCTTCAATAAAGTTTGTTAAAATAAAAAAAATGAGAGCAGTTTGACTCTGGTTTTTTTTTTTTTTAACAAACTTTATTGAAGCCGCGTGGCTGGAGGGGAGCGCACAACACTTCCCTCACAGCAGCTTAATAGAGAATTTTTTTAAAACATTTTTTTGGCTGGTGTGACCCGGGACACCAGTATCGCCCGTCACCCCCTGATGGTGGGCCTGCGTGTGAGCGGCAGTTTTTCTTACTGCCATCCTGAAAAGAGCCAAGATACAGCACTGGAAATGACTTTACCTATGGCAGAATTTATAAAAGATGTGGACCCTGGACACAGAGACTTAAAAGGCCAGTTACATTCTTATAAAACTGTCATAAGCATACAGTAGACACCACATGGTCAAACATAATTTAGATGTAAAATAATTTAGATGTAAGCAAATATTGTTAAGATTAATTGACAGCCAGTGAAGTTTGCCTAGAATGGGCAAAAAAACTGGAAATTTGATCATGACTGACTCATGACATACATAAATGTGATGACTTTCTAATACTTCCCAGGACATTCCTTAAAATGAGAGAAATCTCAGTGTATTCTTCCTGGTAAAACACTTTCTAAATAAATAAATACTTGGTTTTCAGAGTGCTGTTAAGATAATATTCCTTGTACATTGTCTGCTGCAGCCTATATTAAAATTGACAAGCGTTCTGGCAATGGAACTTAAACCTTGCTCTCCACTCCATCTTTACAGCCAAACATTCTGCTTAATGTTTACATAATGAGGACATTAAAAGAGCCATCCGTCATACAAACTGTTATCGGGTACGATAAATCTGACCTGTTACTGTCAGATCCAAGCAGTTTTCATTTTTGAATGCATCTTAAAGAATGTTCCTTGAACATAAAAAAAAAAAAAAGATTTTTTATTGTTACATGTAAAAATTGCAATAATGAATAAACCTATACATTTTAGTAAACTATGCACAACATAAAACACAGATTTAAACTCTCAAGATTTCCAGACTGAAAGACTTTTTTATTTTTTATTTCTCAGTGTCTTTTTAAACTTTTATACCAAAGTAAACTTTTAAACTCTGATCCTGGTTGAACTTCCTTGAATTTATGGAATAATAAGTGTACCGGTTACTTTTCAACACTTGTTCCTAAAATGTCAGTAAAATGTATGCTTTAGGTAGAAACGTTTTTTTCATTTTAAGACAAAGTGTAGACATAGAATTACACAATAATAGTGGATAATTAATTATTTTAAATCAGGAAACCAAGTAGAATATCTTTTAAAATAGTTAAATCCATTTATTGTTTTTTTTTAAATATAATTTACATGGTTGAAGCACAAATTATCTATACATGTTTCTAGCCTAGGTGTATCTTTCAACTAACATGTTCCTAGTGCCAGTGCGGTATTTACCGCGAGGCATCCTAGGCGGATGCCTAGGGTGGCAAATTTTGGGGGGAGGCAGCGCCCCCCAGCACTGAAAAAAAACCTAAAATAAAAAACAGGACACCATGCTGCCTGCCACTAGCCATCACTGATCAGATCAGGGTAAGTCCTGGGGTGAGGGGGCATACAATGGGGGTAATGGAGGCATATAATGGGGTAAATGGAGGTATATAATGGAGGCAGTGGAGGTATATAATGGGGGTGATGGGGCATGTAATGGTGGTGATGCAGGCATGTAATGGGTGTGATACCGGCATGTAATGGGGGTGATGTAGGCATGTAATGGGGTGATGGGGTTAATAGTGGCAGATAATGGGGTGGTGGGGTTAATGTAGGCATATAATGGGGTAATGGAGTTAATGGAGGCATATAATGGGTTAATGGAGGCATATAATGGGGGTGATGGGGTTAATGGAGGCATGTAATGGGGGTGATGTGGGTTATGGGGCATGTCGTGCGTGTGCAGCGTGGGTAGGGTGTGCCCAAATTTTGTCTGCCTAGGGCAGCACAAAACCAAGATACACCACTGCCTACTGCTAGAGAACAATGGAACTAGGACACTTTGGGGGTCATATACTAAACAAGTGTAGTGGGGAAAAAAGTAGGTAAAACTTTTTTTTATTTTTTTTCCCATTTTGTGCCTCTTCCATTTATTTTTATTTAGTGTGCATTTTTCCAGATGTGCTAATATATTGCGATTATATTTGCGCATGCTAAAAACTTTTGCGAATATTTTGTGAAAAATAATTCTTATTTTGTGTGTGAAAATTACAACCAACTCTTAGCAAGTACTAATAAAAAAAGCCAGAAAAAAGGATTCGCAGACTTGCCTTTTTTAATGCAAAATGGAGCAAAGAACAAAAATAGTTTTGCAC
Organism: Pelodytes ibericus; assembly: GCA_036172795.1. NCBI lineage: Eukaryota > Metazoa > Chordata > Amphibia > Anura > Pelodytidae > Pelodytes > Pelodytes ibericus. Next base: position 70,941,203 of record CM069859.1, read on the forward strand.
ATAAAATATATTCGCTTTTTTTTTTAGTACATGTCTCTCTCAGTGAAAACGAATTCTCACTTTTACCTAGAGTCTATTGAGAAAATGTAATAGTGTTTAGTGTACGTTTCTTGGTTATAATATACCATTTTGTCCAGATTGTATTTATTCTTTAGCTACAGTAAACTAACACTAAAGGCTTTATTCATGAAAGGGAGAAGTGCAGGGAACTGAGATGGGAATTTCAAACTTAAGGCCAAAGTATCTCAGTTGGAAAAAAATCTTCCATTTACCTTGAAAATGTTGACCTCAATTGCATATTAACCCTTTTCTCAACACATGACCACGCCAGGCACATCATGGTAAATTGCCCCATTGAGGACAATGGAAGTGCATGGCACGTCATGCAGATACAGTCATGGTATGCATGTCGGCTGAGGCCCCTCTTCTACATGAGATCGCAGTAACAGCTAATCACAGTGATCGCATGTATTTAGCTTTCACAGACAGTGCCTGGCTTTAGTCTCTACCAGCCCTACAGCAGTTGTGGGACAGAGAGAGATTAACTACAGTGAGATTAATTGCAGTGAGTGCCCTCACAGAGCATTATGGCCGTCTGTCAGTGAGTGCCCTGTCCCTCAAGCACCCCAAGACCCACGGATTAGTATTTTAGGGTTAAAGGGATTCTGTCGCCTGAATACTGTTAATACTGTGAATGCAGAGACTAAAAAATGAGTAAACATTATGTACATATTGGAACTTATGTACAAAAACTCGAGCACTTCAAAGTGTCGGGAGTTATATAAACAGGAGAAATCGCCATTTGTTATTTATAATGGCGATTGAGCTGTTTAATAACAGTGCAGGAGAGAAGGACCTCGAGGTTCCCCAACACAAATCAAGTGCTTTTCGTGCCTGATTTTTTATACATGGGAGCTGGCACTACCAAAATCTGTAAATTAGGCGTAGATAATGCAGACTACCTGAAATTTGTCGTTTATACATAACCCCCACCGTGTTTGCAGAATTTTAAGCAAGTAGCTTAACTAGGAGAAAAATGTGTTTTAAATGTGTCTCTGTAGTCTCCTGTTTATGACATGACCAGTCGCTTGATATGCAAATTACACATTTTTCATAGAAACACAGTTCATTTGCTTCTTAAATCATAAATGATGTCATAGACATGAGACACCACAGGCATCAGGGGAAGACTGGCAACTTTTAACCCTGGGGGCAAAATCAATTTAGGTGCCCAGTTTACTATTTCAGTTGCCTACCCGTTATCATCAAAGACAGACACACCAACCACTTTAAGAGATTTTCTGTCTAAACCAGCCTCTCCTAGCATGTTGAGCTTTCAGGCTCAGCTGGTCCAGGTCTATAGAGGATCCGCAGTGATATAGGTATCTGTAGGACGATATAGCAATTGGGGAAAAGCAGAGTAGCAAAGTCTTAAAACAAATTAAATCTTTATTTTCAAATGGAATAAAGTCGGGAAGATTCAGCAGGATGATCAAATGACAAGGAATGGCACCATGTTCAGACTTGATATTAGGCCAAAGTCTACAGCAGATTACAGTGCAGTGCACACAGTTCCTATAAGAAGACTGCAAATGGATAAAACAACACAAACTGTAATAAGATGTGCATTTCAGAAGACTTCAGTAGATATCTGTTATGCAAGCTGTTATGCCATAAAGGAAATTATGTGGTTTTTGCACCCCTTTAATGTTTTTTTTATAATGTTATGAGAGGGGACCCACTGCTAAAGAGTAACAGACACCGATAGACAGATAAGGTTCAGAGATTGATAGACAGACAAGGCAATTTAAGAGAAAGTGCTACATACTAGGGCCTAGGCATCCACCTGTGAACTTTCAGCTATTTATGTACTACAACTACCATAATGTCCTGCCATTCTAGAAAGCTGGTGGGGAGTTTGTAGTTCTGCAACAGTTGGAGGGCTGCAATTGGACACTTAGGCACTATAGCATTTAGAAGTGAAAAGTGGTGCAGCCCCAACCCATTGATGCTAGTGTTGTCCCCAGGTCTGCCACCAGGAATGTCAGGGCCCCTTAGTGAACAAATTTTCAGCCCCCCCCCCCCCCCGAAAATATCTCCCACTCACCCCACCTACCCTCACAAGCATGTTATCCTGGTCTAATGTAATATGGAGGGCGGGCATGAGGGAGCAGTTGGTCAATATGCCAGTAATATTTTGCCACTCAATATGCCAGTAATATTTTGCCACTCAATAAATCAGTATTTTTCCCTCAATATGCCATTCTTTTGCCATTTAATATGCAACTATTTTTCCATTCAATATGCCAGTATTTTGCCCCTCAATATGCCAGTATTTTGCCATTTAACATGCCAGTATTTTGCCCCTAATATGCCAGGATTTTACCAATTAATATGCCAGAATTTTGCCCCTCAATATGCCAGGATTATGCCATTTAATATGCCAGGATTATGCCAATTAATATGCCAGGATTTAGCCAATTAATGTCAGGATAATGCCAATTAATATGCCAGGATAATGCCAATTCATATGCCAGGATTTAGCCATTTAATATGCCAGGATTATGCCATTTAATATGCCAGGATTTTGCCCCTCAATATGCCAGGATTATACCATTTAATATGCCAGGATTTAGCCATTTAATATGCCAGGATTTAGACAATTAATATGCCAGGATTAAGCCAATTAATATGCCAGGATTTAGCCATTTAATATGATTTTGACCCTCAATATGCCAGGATTTTGACCCTCAGTATCCTTGTTAAGTTCCACCCTCCCCCCCCCCCCCTTCCCCAGTACTTACCTCCTTGCTGCTGTCTCCCGGCGAGGGAAACGTTTTGTGCTCCCCTCCAGCCACGTGGCTTCAATAAAGTTTGTTAAAAAAAAAAATGCGACCCAAGTAACTCCACGCACAACGCCACTGGGCCCGGGACGCCAGTATCGCCCGTCACCCCCTGATGGCGGGCCTGGTTGTCCCTCTGCACCCTTGCCAGCTCAGTAAAGGAAGAGAGTATATTTAAAAGAAGAAAAACTACCACAACTAGAGGGCATACTCTTAAATTAGAGGGGCAACGATTTAAAAGTAATATCAGGAAGTATTACTTTACTGAGAAGGTAGTGGATGTATGGAATAGCCTTCCAGCAGAAGTGGTAGAGGTAAACTCAGTCAAGGATTTTAAGCATGCGTGGGATAGACACAAGGCTATCCTAGCTATAAGACCGGGAATGGGGGTCTAATAAAAGTATTCAAAAAAATTGGCCAGACTAGATGGACCGAATGGTTCTTATCTGCCGACACATTCTATGTATGTTTCTATGTATGTTTCTCTTCTGAAAGGCATGTTTGTAACATATTTTTCTCCTAATTTATGTACAATTCTGTTAATACATATTAATTTTATATATTTTTTTATCCTTTACATTCACAGTATAAGCATGTCGAGGATGACAGAGATTATATACACACACCTATCAGCCATTACATTATGACCACTTGCCTAATATTGTGTAGGTCCCTTTTTTATGTGTCCTTTTGCCGGTAAAACAGCCTTGAAGGTGTGCTGTGGTATCTGGCACCAAGACTTTGCGTTGCTAGGTCTCCAAATGATTTGGGGCTAGAGCCCGTGGCAGGTGGGCTCTCTCACACACGTCGTCTCTTGCTCACAACACACACACACACACCGTCTCTCGCTCCCACACACAAACACCATCTCTCGTTCACACACACACACACTATGTCTCTCTCTCTCTCTCACACACACTGTGTCTCTCACAGGTGATTATTTTGATACCAACAGCAGCAATATAAAGGATGCCTTTAGAACAATACATAAACTCCCCGTGTGCTGGCCCAGTAGTGTGTATGTGTGAGTGAGGAGGAATGAGTGGAATGGTGATGATGGATGCTGTGGTTAAAGGAATAATAATATTTTGAGATACTAGAACTTGAGGTTAACAATTATTAGGGAGGGAAGAATAGAAAGATGTCATATAGGTAAAGGTACCCTAGCTAGGTCTCAGAGAAGAAAAAGAAAAGAAAAGAGAAAAAGATTTGAATTTATGTAGTTTTTGTATTTTTGTGATTTGTTTTTCTGCTGAATGTATAGATAATGTTGCACTATATTAGAATTTATTTTGTACCCACTTATACTGATATGCAAAGAAGAAAAGAAAACATGATGAAAAATGTAATAAAGATTAATATAAAAAAAAAATACATAAACTATATAAAAAACAGGTTAAAGTCTGGTGGCACATTTCAAGCTTACAGAATTACAGCGTCAATTATTAGCGTCAATATTCCACCGGCAGCTAATATTTTTGACGATGATTTCACCAAAAAATGGAATGAAGTCACAAGAGTAATCAAAACAGTTAATGAATCTCATTTGTCATCACACTACAAAAGAACAAAGCTGAAGTTAATAAAAAACTAGATTCAGAATTCATAAATATCAAAAAATTTCAAGAAGATAAGGACTTCTCAAAATTAGAACAAAAACTCAAACAAGACCTGGAAACATTTAAAAGAATAATAAAGGAGAGAAAACACAATACATGTATTAGAGACTCGAATTACTTCAAAATTGGTAATATCTACAGGAAAAAAATCACCATACTTTAAGAAGAACAAAGTAAAATTCTCATCTACTGACTCAGAGACCTTGAGTAGTAATAACTCTAATACATCTGACAAAAGAAAAACATCAACCAAAAAGCATCTATTCCTTCTCAGCTCCCAGAGCTCCCCAGATACTGTCCAGTTGGAATTCAGTGGTTTGGGGTGATGGCTTCTCCATTGTAGGAGACTGTTAGTAGAGGTGGGTGGGCACTCTCCTTCAAAGGAATAGACAAAATCTCACCTCTACCAAGAGGAGGCGACACAAACAAAAGACTATTATAGAAAGAATCATATTGTATTTTCCAACTCAAAACAACTACGCCATTTGAATTGAATGAGGGCTTCTCTTTCAGCCCATTCATTAAATAAAACAATAGAAAAACATTAAAACATCAAAACATTCCTGCCTATCAAATTTATAAACGATCCTACAAAACAATATTAAATAACACACAGGAGAGCTAAAGTCTAAGAAACCCGCAACCAACCTGCAATTACATTAGACACAGCACATCCCATAGATGCTCGATTGGATTGAGATCTGAGGAATTTGAAGGCCAAATCAAAACCTTGAAATTATTGTTGTGTTCCTCAAACCATTCCTGAACCATTTTTGCTTTGCGGCAGAGCGCATAATCCTGCTCAAAGAGGCCAATGCCATCAGGGAATACCGTTTCCATGAAACGGTGTACATAGTCTGCAACAATGTTACATCCACATGAATGGCAGGCCCCAAGGTTTCCCAACAGAACATTGCCCAAAGCATCACACTGCCTCAGCCAGCTTGCCACCTTTCAGTGGTCATAATGATATGGCTGATGGGTGTATACTATTTATATATATATTATATCTATATATAGTATACACCAATCAGCCATATCATTACGAAGGAGAGTATGTGCAGACTGGAATGCAAAATCCAATCTATGGATACTGACATCAGTGACATCAGCGATATCAATGAAACTGTCAAATACTAACGTGGCAGTAGTGACAGACCTACTTAAATACATGGAAGATCTTGACAACAGAGGGAGACAGTACAATGTCCACATCCACGACCTAGCCGAACTGGAAGACTAGAGTGTTGCTGAAGATCGGTGAGCTAGCAATGGCTCAACCTGTCACAACCCTAATCCAATAAATCCTTGGTTTGGTGACTGGACACATACCCGATGGTTGGAAGTCTGCAAGAGGAGCACCTATTAATAAAAGTGGTGACAACACTTTGATATCTACATACCATCCGATATCATTCCATTCCATCTGTTTCGTCCAAAATCGTCGAAATCTTCAAATACAATTATGTATTATCAACAATCAAACTATCTGGGGACGTGGCTTGCCTGGAGACCGAAATGGCTGCCTAGTCCACAAGCTCCAACACCACTCAGCGCATAATCATTATCAATTCCCACCACGAGTGGATGAAATAAAAGGAACCCACCAGGTCCTGAGAACAAAGGGCAACAACCGAAGACCCCTTCATCGCCCACAAAGGATTTTTTCCGCACCCCAGCGGTACTTGCGCCATCACTTGAATGCGATGATAGGCCTCAAACACCCATGCATGACTCCTCACTGGATGACAGCGTGCCTTCCACTCTGGAGCAGAGCCAATGTATGCCTGATGATACACAGGAGGATATATTCCAATCAGCTCCAACGAAAAGTGATTGCCAAACTGATCCTGGAGTTCCAGGCAGTTAAAGTTGAACTAGACGGCCTGAAGGAGAGTATGTGCCGACTGGAATGCAAAATCCAATCTATGGATACTGACATCAGCGAAATCAGCGACATCAATGAAACTGTCAAATATTACCGTGGCAGAAGTGACGGACCTACTTAAATCCATGGAAGATCTAGACAACAGAGGGAGATGGTACAATGTCTGCATCCACGGCCTAACCGAAATGGAAGACCAGAGTGGCCTAGAGACAATCCTGTCACTGCTGTTCAATACTATCATGGGACAAAGGTCTGACACAATCATATGTTTCCATAGGGCACACAGAGCCCTGCGCCCTAGAGTTCCACCGAACATGCCACCAAGCGATGTCATATGCCGTCAAGGACAGACTAATGAGAAAGGCACAGACGGCCCAATTCTGGCAATTTGACAGTCAACAAATCTCCCTATGAAGATCTGTCCGCATAACTCTGGAAAAATGCAAGGCCGTTAATATCCCTATTATAGGAGAGACAACAACAGTACCAATGGAAGAATCCCTTTTCTGTTGATGACCTGAATAGATGGTGAGACACACTACGTGCAAACATTCAGAGACCTACCTCACCTGCTCATGGTCCTCAACCTGCCAGCATTGGATATACCAGACTGGAACTCACTAGAATTTATCAACCAGCTGCACAACCCTCCTGGCCACTGGCCGAGAAGATTTGCACGAACCCAGATGCAAGGTATCTCAAGTCTTTTTCTACCACACCCTGCAGATCCCGAGGAATAAGGACAACACTATTTCTTATTATTCTGGATTACAGGACGATTAAGCAATACGTCGAGCAGGCTCCCCTTCTTCCCCCATAATACTTTTTTTGCCGATACTGGTGGACACTGGGGGCAAGGAAGGGCAGCCTCCACACTGCCAAACGGTGGAAGTCTCTGGAACATGTTTGTTTATTCCCGCGCGAACCCCATGGTAACTGTACTGGATTGATTTCGGACAACTAAAGACGAATGACACCGATCATTTTTCCAGATCAGCACTGCAGGCTACATCACCATCATCCACAGTGATAGTACCGCATGACCGGGGCTAGGTTAGTGGATTGCAATTTTATCACAAATAGGGGCTATCCCATGGGCCCTTTCCGAATATATACCCCACCTCACAGCCTGCCCAACTGAGGCTCCAAGACACTGAGATACATAGTTATGCTGATAAACCACCCTGGTTCTTAAACCTGGGAGACATGATACCTTACTCCCACCTCTCATCCTGAGCGTACACTCACGGTCCAACGCAATTTTATGTCTCTAAATGAATGACGTGTCCCCCCCATCTGTATAATCACCCAATATTCTGCCAACTACCCTGGCGGGATATGATCAGGGTATGCTGGTGATTAGCTTAAAAAGGTTAATGGATTTTTATGGCTTTCCATAGAGGAACAAAATGCCATAAAGCTATTTCATATGCATTGCTATGTATAACATTCACAGTCATGCTATTTATGTCAGTACTTCTCTACTGTCTTGTCCTATGTATACCGAATTTCCCTAGAAAGAATGGTATAGGATGCACCTGACGACCCACTATAATAACGATACTGCAAGGCGATCATAATCTACAAACATATCCCCATGGACCCAACTGCACAATATGACACTGGAGGCAGATACACTTTTTTTAAAGTTTAAATAGTTGGTTCCATGTATACTTTCACAAATATTTGTCTCCCCAATAAAAGACAGCATAAGATTTTGGCTCACATTCTCCATACCCTCACTAAATTTAACAGGGTACTCTTATCCTGGGGGAGACGTAAATATGCCTCTGAACCCTAGAATAGACACATCTAAAGGAACGTCAAGCATTCCTGCACAAATTCTTCACCAAGCAAGACACACTCTATACTGCTATAGATTGATATACTGCTGGAGGGCACTGTACCCAGATGACAGGGAGTATACATTTTACTCTACCCCACACAACGTATATAGCAGAATAGACTATTTTTTTCCAGCACCATGCAGCGCACTTTATCCACACGGTCCATAATGGGATCAATGTCCGATAATGCCCTGGTGATATTAACCATACACTCACCTCTATACAGACCTACATAAGCCTCATGGAGTCTAAATGACTCATTTTTATCTGACCGCTAAATGCCTTAAACGCCTTTTTTTTTTTTTTTAATTGTTGTTCTTGACCTAACACATAAATGCGTGATAATGGGACAATACACGACCACACAACGCCGGCCTATGTTCAGGTCATCAATTTCGCCAGCTAGTCTGTAATGAGTCAAGGGCTCTGCCTTGCACCGGAGGCAAAGTTCCTGGACCTGATCGATGGGTTTCTGGGCATGTGATAACATAGCAATTAGATGCCAAAGTCAATGTGCTCACTCATTGACTTTGCCTCTAATTCACTCCCTGTGCTTCACATAACTACAGTTAACCACTGCATGCCCGAGTTTTTTTTTCTTTCTGTTTTTTATGGGGGGGGGGGGGGGGGGGGAACCAATATTTTTATTAGTTTGTTAGTTTGTTGGCATATTATAGGGAAAATAATTAAACATTTTTTTATGTTGTTCTTTTATATTTGTTTTCTTAATACTAATTTGTAGATTATTTTTATGTATAGGGTATCAAAAGAACGCTCTAACTGTCCTTTAAATAACAACATATATATTGTATGGGTGCGTTAAATGACAGAGAGGAAAATTATGTTCCAACAACCACATATCAAAAAAAGAAAAATCGCTCTGTCATTGGCCCAGAAAATCTCTGGTCCTTAATATACTTCAATACAGAATGCACCTTTATTCATGGTTTATTATATGTCACTTGTTTTCTCACCTGTTTTCCTACTGTGTTAAATTCATATATACCATATTTTTTATATTATTTTGTACTTTAGTATTACATTGTAGCAATGCAATGTTTGTGACTCCAGGACATACTTGAAACCAGCAGAAATCTAAATGTTTGCTTCCTGGTAAAAATACTTTATAAATATATAAATATCTTCACTGGCTTTAGTAATTCCTTCTCTTACACCTTCCGTTTTATTTAATATCAGGTATAATTATATATACATTATGTGATTTATCAGGGACTAAGGGATCAGGTTACAAAGCTGGAGCAGAAAGAAAAAGCATCACATTTATAAAGAAAATAATGGTCTCTATTCATTGCATGGCTTTTATAAACATGAGTCTAATGCTCAGATCAGCTGGCAAGATGGATTCATTGCCTTTGCTTTGTTCTAAACCATCTGTATTTTTTAACTTCAAACTTGAAATTATTACCATGCTTATACTAAATCCTAATTGTTGACCTTATTGTGACCTTGAACAGTACCAAGACATTTATCTAGGCAATGAAGGAAGTAAGGTTTGAGGAGTATCTGTGCTTTACAGGGGAGTTCCCATGTTTATTTTTGTCTTTTAGTTTTAGTTTAATTTTTTTTCTGCAATTGGACTTTATTTACTAATAAATGAAACATATCTCCTTTACACATGGTATTCATTGATGTGCTTATTATGACACAATACCTGAATTAGATACTTTAAATCTCTATCTGAGCTATTCATTAGGAAGTAAAGCTGGAAGAGGAAAAATAGGTTGAGGCCAAATGGAGTGTCACATTGGTGTCCTGGCATCTTGGCCAGTCACTGTGCATAATGAACTACAATACTTCAACAAGACAGCTAGAACTTGTAGGAATTAGCCTTATGTATAAAATAATAAAAACATTTAAAGTCATCAGTATGAGTTGAACATCAACAAGAGGACAAACATTGTTCCTTTTCAAGGAGGGAAACAAAGCTCACAAACATTCACACTTAACTTACAATATAAACAATATATGAAAACTACATTTTAAAGCTGGGACCGAGACTAAAACCACATTGATTAAAGTTTTCTTTTATATATAGTAGTTTTATTTTAAAGCCAACAGTAGAAAGTTGCAGTAGATACACTGGCCGTTTGATATGCAAATTAACTGCTTTCCAATGGAAAATGTGGACATCAAGTGGACATAAACAGGAGACTCTGCAGACACATTTAAAACACATTTTTCTCTTCGTTTATACATTCTATATAATTCTACTAACATAATGTATAGATTAATGTTAATATTATTTGATATATTTCCCAGCATAAGCTATGTTTAGGTGACAGAGTCCCTTTAAAGGGACACACCCACCAAAAAAAATTAAAGTTTTTTTTTTCCCCTTTTGCATTATTGATATCAGATATGTCTTTTGCTGGCAACTGGGCACTGCTATTTTGTGAAATATAGTGTTTTTGGGTGCCACCCTCCAGAGACTTTACAGCACTAGTATCTCACTATAGGGCTTGGGACACAGAATGCAGTGTATAAATTAGAATTCTGACCATAGACTTGCATTGAAAGGGAGGGTAATGTAACCATCACATCACAAGGGGCCAGAGTTATGATCCTGTTTGATCAGGTCAATCTCCTCTCTGTTTCAGAAAGATGTGCTTTTTGTGTTGGAAGGCAGGTAATGTGTACACAGCCACCTAGTCCTGCCCACTAGTGATACACAGGAGCCAGTAAAAGATCAGTGGTGTATCTTATTACATCATCATGCAGGCTCTGCCCACAGTTGTGAAGTGAGACTTGCTGTAAGATTTTGGAGAATGTTGCATCATGGGTAAAACTCACAAAATGGATGCAGAAGATAGATAGCTACTTTTATTTTTACTTCTATATTTAATTAATTCAAACATAGAAAAAAACAGTGGCATTTGTCTTAAATATGTGTTTTTTTTAAATACACAAGTAATCTAGTTACATCTTATGGAAGTGGCAGTATCCCTTTATCTTGCCAGTTATATATTAATTCAAATTCAAAGATGATTATTTTGGATTAATCACTTGTATACCCTTGCAAACTTCTGCTGATGATGAAGATAGTGATGACAATACATCTATTATGCCATCATTTGTGTTGCAAAAAAGTCAACCACCAGTAAAACAATCCAAGGTCTAGGCAGATGCCATTGGATCACAAACAGATAATAAATGGAAGCAAAAACAAAACAGACAAACAATGTCAAACTCTCACAATTTTGAAACAATGACTGGGAACGCTTAGCTGCAGGTGCTTAAAATTGGGCAAATTTAATGTTGTAAAAGGAAAGAGGCATAAAATTATTTCTCAGAAGTTTTTAGCTACCAATACATTGGTAATAATCATTTGGAAGAAAAATTACAGAGCACCAAACCAAGCATATGAATGACCTAGTTAAACACCAGTCAGGATCTTGATAGTTAGTGCATGCCAAATAGTCAGTCACATTTACGTTTTATAAAGCCTAGATTTCTTGTATACAGTTGAATATTTCTGTTGATTTTATAATGTCTCACCTTTACTTACTCGAATTTGTTGTTGGTAAAATGTGTGTTTTATTGTAATTTTTAACAATAGTTAACCATAGTGTTTGTAATGGTCTAATGCTTTTCGATGATATCCTATTCCATCCTTCTTAATAAATAATTACTCTCTTCAGTGAGTTTAGCAGACAAGGTTCCCTAATGTCCTGGAGTAGTGGACCTTGGCTGCAATACAAAATAACAGTTTGTGTGCAGGATTTGGCAAGCTCTATGTATGTTTCATGTATTTCTTTCTCTTTGTTTTCCCAGTTATAGGAATAGCTTGATGCAGATCATCAGATGTGTCTCTGATCTTCAAGAACATTGGGTTCATTTATTTTCTTTATGATGCCCTGAATTTGTTTCTGTTCATCTGGAAGCTTCTAAAACTTCCTTTTTGGAATGGCATGTAAAGGAATTACTGACTTGTGGACCATCTTCATTAAGTCTTGTAAAACCAAAAACCAAAGAAGTCTACACAAATTTGCCCAGTTGCATTTTACGTACATCTGACCCAATGAAGGATATCCTCAACATTTCATATCTCACAACGATAACTGCTCAAATGGCATTTTTACTGGAAACTGCTGTGGCTAACTATATGGAACCACTATGGATTAATTGTGTATTTGCTGCTAGTGCTTACAATACACAGTACAGATCCTAAAAGCTGCTTCTGTGTACACTGGTGGGGGAGTATCATGTTGGAGCATTTTTGGCAGGGCCAACACAGATTTTGACTTGAATTTATGACTTTATTTGGTGTAAGAAGGAGCATATCTAGTGTTATCTTATTTGCAGACATCTTGATGAATGGTTTTCTCTTGGCTCCTACCACATATCCATTGTTGTTGTTTCAGAATTTATTTAGCCTTTGAGCTGTAGAATTTCACTATAAATTTGTATTGTATGTAAAATAATGGCCTGGCAAAAAAAACTTTTGTGAGAACTTTAAACCTACTAATGGTTAAGAAACTGCTAGTTAATCAAATGATATATCTGTTACAATTAATATTTACTGCCGAGTTCTGAACATTTTATATTTAAAAATTCTTTCTCTGTAATCTAACCTTTAAAGGGACAATCTAGTCACCAAACTCACTTTGGTGCATGTTGAAGACTACTGCTTGTTTAGTGTACAGGCTTTTTTTCCCTGTGTGATTTGATGCAGGCATTCGGCATTAATCACATTTTTATTATTTTAGTCAAGCCCTCCCCCAGTGATTACTCTGAACCTATACTACAGGTGCGGCAGCACTGATTACACAGACACTGAGTATATAAAGTTTTGTTTCATTTATGCTCTTCCTGTGTTGCTGTAATAGAATACATTGTGTGAACTCTACTTAACCTTGCTGGTGTACACAGTAAGATCTCTTAACTCCTTGCCGACACAGGACGGAGTAGGTGTGTCCTGTGTGGCAAAGCTTTAGTGACATAGGACGGACCTAGTCTGCCCTGCAGCAAAAGAAGCACTGAAAGTGATTTTTTTGTATTGCTTTTAGTGCTTTAACTGTATTGTTATGACCTCTCCGGAGCGATTTAAAATTCCGGTTTTAAAGGCACACTGCCTTTAAAACACGTGGCACACCTGGCAGACTAAAATAGCATCGGAAGCTATTAACATCGCTTCCTATTGCTCTCTGAGTGTTGCTGACATGCCAAAAAAATGAAAAAATAAATACCGATCTTCAGCCACATGAAGTGTGGCTAAGATGGCCGTGCCCTTCTAAGGGTAGATGCTTCAAAAACAGCTAGTAGCTGCTTCCACCCCCGGAAGTGTTACTTGATTTTTTAGTGGTTCATTTTTTTATTCTTCTAAGAGCTCTTCTAAGAGATATTAACCCCTTCATCACCATTGATCATTGCAATTGCATTGATCCGGCTGCAGAAGAACATTTTTGGTGTCTGCACATTTTTTAGGGTGTCTAGTTTCCAAAAATATATGGTTTGATGGGGTAAAATACACTGTTCGGCTTCAAAAATGTTCCAAATGGGACATGGGCCCAGGTTGAGTGCATGTCAAAAGTCTGAAATGCACACCTCCCAAATGTGGCTTTTTAGCCCCCAAATAACCAGACAAAGCTATGCATGGGTGTTATCCATGTACTCAGAAGATGTTGCTGAACACATATTGAGGTTTTGTTTGACAGTGACATCTAACAGGATCTGTGAATTCATGCCTGAAATACAATGTATGTGGGTAAAAAAAAAACAATAAAATTGCTACCAAAATGTTTGACAAAGGCTGGTGGTAGAATTAGTGGATGTAAAGTGTTAAAATACCACCATTTGAAATACCCTAGGGTATCTAGTTTTCAAAAATATATGGTTTGATGGGGTAAGTTATAGTTGCTGGCTTCAAAAATGTCCCAAATGGGACACGGGCCCAGGTTGAATGCATGTCAAAATTCAAAGTCTGAAATGTGCACCTCCCAAATGTGGCCTTTCGGCCTCAAATACCCTAACCAACTTATGCATGGGTGGTATCCATGTACTCAGGAGATGTTGCTAAACACATATTGAGGTGTTGTTTGACAGTGGCACCTAATATAATCTGGGAATTCATGCCTGAAGTACAATGTATGTGAAAAAAAAAAACTACATTACAAAGGTTCGACAAAGGCTGGTGGTAGAATTAGTGCATGGAAAGTGTTAAAATACCACCATTTGAAATACCCTAGGATGTCTAGTTTTAAAAAATATATGGTTTTGTGGGATACAATACACTGGCAGGCTTCAGGTTGAGAGCATGTCAAAATTCTAAGTCTGAAATCCAAAATGTTCACCTCACAAATGTGGCCGTTTAGCTCCCAAATAACCTAACCAACCTATGCATGGGTTGCCCTGTACTCAGGAGATGTTGCTGAAAATGAACACATTCAGCAATTACATTGCACTACTAGTTCTTACCTTCTAATTTGAATAAAAAAGCACAAAAACATAAAGCATGGGCTATTTCTGAACTCAAGACAAATATTAGAAACTATTTAGCAGTTTTGTTTTTTTGTCTTTTGTAGATAAGTATGCGATTTTTCAAATAAAAATCAGAAACATTTTTGTAAAATTTTTCCCCATACTTTTTAATTTTTTTATGTAAAATTATATGCAATTTTCAAAATATTGCTATCAAAAGAAAGTCCTTCTTATGCCTGATAAAAACAATATATAGTTTGTGTGGGTACACTAAATGAGAAAGAAATTACTGCAAAACACAAACACCTCAGAAATGTTAAAACAGCCCATGTCACCAAGCATCAGACAAGGCAAAAAAGTCATGTCAGTAAGGGGTTAAAAGTGCAACACATTGTCTGATGACATCACTAGAGAGACAGGATATTACATTAATTTGAATGAAATTATTCTCATTGGTTCTCCCAAGTTGTGCTGAATGATCTCACAAGTTGTGCTGAGAGCCATGTCTCACTCAGTGTTTGCTGATGACACTAAATTAGGTAAGGTAATACAGACTAATCTTGATGTTAGTTCTTTACAGAGTGGGGGACTGGGCAATTAAGTGGCAAATGAGGTTCAATATAGACAAATGTAAAGTTATGCATTATGGGAAAAATAATAACAAAGCAACATATACTTTAAATGGTATTTCCCTGGGAAAAACTACTAATGAAAAGGATCTGGGAATAATTGTAGATAACAGACTTAGCAACAGTGCTCAATGCCAGTCAGCAGCTGTAAGGGCCAATAAGATATCGGCATGTTTAAAACAAGGGATAGATTCACAGGAGGAGGATATCATCTTGCCTCTTTACAAGTCAATGTATTCACCTTGAATATGCAGTACAATTCTGGGCACCAGTCCTTAAAAAGGATATTATGGAACTAGAAAAAGTGCAAATCTTAGTTATGAAGAGAGACTTAGAAAATTGAGTTCATATACCTAAGAAAAAAGGCATCTCAGAGGGGATATGATAACATTATATAATTATGTGCAGGGCCAATATAAAGAGCTCTCCAGTGACCTGTTCATTAACAGAACTGTACAAAGAACAAGAGGTCACCCCCTGAGACTGGAAGAGCAAATATTTCATAGACAACAAAGGAAGGGATTCTTTATGGCAAGGACAATAAAGTTATGGAACTCACTGCCAAGAGAGGTATTGCTATAAACTACAATAGATGCATTTAAAAATGGTCTGGATGTTTTTGTTTTTTTGTTTTTAGAAAAACAGAACATACAGGGCTATTAATAATAGAATAAGTATTAATAATAGAGCTTAATGATCCAAGGAGAAATCTGATTGCTCTTTGGAGTCTAGAAGGAATTTTTCCCCTTAGGAGGCAACATTCTAAATAGTTTCCTTAGGGGGTTTTGCCCTTCTTTTGGATCAAAAGCTGGAATGATAGGTAGAAATGTTGAGTTTGATGGTGTCTTTTTCCAACCAGAATTACTATGTTACTATGTTCCTGCAGCAAAAAAAGGAAAAAAAAGGAAACAGAATTTTACTCAGCTAGTGTAGGCAGTGCTGGTTTCTTGCAAACTGCTGTAATTTCACAAATTCATCTAACTGTATGTTTGTTTGTTTTTTTAAGCAATGAAAAATGACAAAACATGCATTTTAAAGAACTTTGAAAGCACTATGCATTAACATTTGGAAAATGCATTTTGGGCACCAGACAGTGACTTTAAAGTAGAACCCAGAGGAGCCAATCAGAGGCAAAAGGGAAAAAAACAATCACAACATTTTATTTTTATTTATACATTTGCATGTAAATCTGGTAACACAGTGTATAAATCCTTCTGCATAACCTACATTCATAGGATATAAAATTCAAAAAGTGGTGATATTTAGTCAACCTTCCTTATCATGACAAGGTATGCTTATTTACACTTTGGAGGACTGTTCAATAGATTATCTATGAATGGCAACACAATAGTTACTTTGGGCTCCTATATATATCCATGCTCTGCTGATATGGTTTCTTCAATCATTGTACATCACCAGATATAAAATACCAGTTCCAACCATTAACTGGTTTTCAAGCAGTAATTCTATCAGTATATTTTGTATTTACTCTGGTTTGTCGATCTTCAATAAATCATGTGTGACCCCCAGTTGTGAATAAAGCATGAGTACTGTGTTTGTGGAATGTATACTTGCTAATGTCTGCCTATATATAATTTTGCAATAAACATGTGTTTGTGTTTAAAATGTGCATCAGTGAACTCTGCTGGGAAGACATGTCAGTGGCAACATAATTATTAAAGTAACTTCTAATTGTGAAGTTAGATAATCTACTAGTTGAGGAAATAGCTAAAATGACAATGAAGGGAGAAGTGATCATCATGGGTGACTTTAATCTTCCTGATGTGAACTGGAAATACAAAACAGCTACTTGCGCCAGGAGTACGCATATCCTAAACTCCCTACTGGGATTATCTCTAAAACAAGTAGTGGAGGAGCCAACTCGAAAGCAGGCCATACTAGACTTAGTGTTCACAAATGGAGATTTGTTATCAGATATTATAGTAGGTGAAAGTTAAGGATCTAGTGATCACCAGACAGTGTGGTTTAATATAAGAACAGTGACGCAGTCACACCACACAAAAACAAAAGTTTTAGATTTTAGAAAAACAGACTTTTCTAAAATTAGATTAGGTGTGAAGGAGTCATTATCAGACTGGAGCAATTTAAATGGAGTCCAGGAGAAATGGGATTATCTAAAAGTTGCACTACTGAAGGCAACAGAAAATTGCATAAGGCTTGTCAGTAAGAGCAAAAAATTGAAGAAACCACTGTGGTACTCTGCAGAGGTGGCTAAAATAGTAAAAAATAAAAAGCTAGCATTTAGTAATTATAAAAATACTCAGAGTGAGGAAGATAGAAAGATCTATAAGAGTAGGCAGAAAGAGGCAAAGCAAGCTATAAGAGCTTCCAAAGCACACACAGAAGAGACTATAGCCCAGTCAGTGAAAAAGGGGTATAAAACATTTTTTAGATACATAAATGAGAAAAGGAAAGTAAAACAAGGATTAGTAAGATTAAAAACAAAAGAAGGATGCTATGTAGAAGAGGATAAAGGCTTAGCAGACTGCCTTAATGAATATTTTTGTTCAGTTTTTACAAATGAAAATGAGGGTAAGGGACCTCATTTAGGGAAAAAGACTAATGAGTCTTTTGATGCATGTAAGTTTACAGAGGAAGAGGTTTTACTTCAGCTGTCTAAAGTAAAGACAAATAAGTCGATGGGACCTGATGGGATACATCCAAAGTTATTAAAAGAACTTAGTGGTGTACTAGCAAAACCGTTAACAGATTTATTTAACCAATCATTGTTAACGGGAGTAGTTCCAGAAGATTGGAAATTAGCTAATGTTGTGCCCATTCACAAGAAAGGTAGTAAGGAGGAGGCGGGCAACTATAGACCAGTAAGTCTTACTTCAGTAGTGGGGAAAATAATGGAAACCTTGTTAAAGAATAGGATTGTTGAACATCTAAAGTCGCTTGGATTTCAAGATCAGAGACAGCATGGGTTTACTTCAGGGAGATCATGCCAAACTAATCTTATTGATTTTTTTGATTGGGTAACTAAAATAATAGATCAGGGTGGTGCAGTAGACATTGCTTACCTAGATTTCAGTAAGGCTTTTGACACTGTCGCACATAGAAGGCTTATCAATAAACTGAAATCTTTGAGTTTGGATTTCAATATTGTTGAATGGATTAGACAATGGCTGAGTGACAGGCAACAGAGGGTTGTAGTCAATGGGGTATATTCGAAGCAAGGTCTTGTTACTAGTGGGGTACCTCAGGGATCTGTTCTTGGACCCATTCTCTTTAATATTTTTATTAGCGATATTGCAGAAGGTCTTGTTGGCAAAGTATGTCTTTTTGCCGATGATACAAAGATTTGCAGCAGGGTTGATATTCATGGAGGGATAAGCCAAATGGCAAATGATTTAGCTAAACTAGAAAAATGGTCAGAGCAGTGGCAACTGACATTTAATGTGGACAAGTGCAAGATTATGCACCTTGGGCGTAAAAACCCAAAAGCAGAATATAGACTATTTGGTACAGTCCTAACCTCAACATCTGAGGAAAGGGATTTAGGAGTAATAATTTCAGAGGACTTGAAGGTAGGTAGGCAATGCAATAGAGCAGCAGGAAATGCTAGCAGAATGCTTGGTTGCATAGGGAGAGGTATTAGCAGTAGGAAGAGGGAAGTGCTCATGCCATTGTACAGAGCACTGGTGAGACCTCACTTGGAGTATTGTACGCAGTACTGGAGACCGTATCTCCAGAAGGATATTGATACTTTGGAGAGAGTTCAGAGAAGGGCTACTAAACTGGTTCATGGGTTGAAGGATAAAACTTACCAGGAAAGGTTAAAGCATCTTAACATGTATAGCTTGGAGGAAAGACGTAACAGGGGGGATATGATAGAAACATTTAAATACATAAAGGGAATCAACACAGTAAAGGAAGAGAGTATATTTAAAAGAAGAAAAACTACCACAACTAGAGGACATAGTCTTAAATTAGAGGGGCAATGATTTAAAAGTAATATCAGGAAGTATTACTTTACTGAGAGGGTAGTGGATGTATGGAATAGCCTGCCAGCAGAAGTGGTAGAGGTAAACACAGTCAAGGATTTTAAGCATGCGTGGGATAGACACAAGGCTATCCTAGCTATAAGACCGGGAAAGGGGGACTAATAAAAGTACTCAAAAAAAAAAAATTGGGCAGACTAGATGGACCGAATGGTTCTTATCTGCCGACACATTCTATGTTTCTATGTTTCTATGTAACTTTAACAGTAGAGTTTGTTTTTGGTGATTTCACATTTTCTGCCATTTTAATCAGTATTGAACCAAATCCACAAATCTGAGTTTAGCTGTATACTTTAAATCTCTTCTCTTCAAATCTACCATATTTTTGTTATATGAAGCTGCTAAAAAGAAAAAAGATAAGTGTCAAAATAAAATATTTTCTGCTTAATTAAATAGGCAATAAAGGGGAGCTAGCTAGCTTGCACCTCATTTATCAATTCTGTATAAATCTGGGTGTTACTTTTTGCAGGAATAGTGAGTGACAATCCGTGACCAGATCATTCTGTTATATACCGAAGGGTCTGCTGTCTTTTAATGCTCAACATGGCACTTGCAAAGCCCTGTTCATGAAGAGCACACTGAGGTTGTCTCTTGGCTGGTACCACATTTAAAGTGCCAGTGCTCTTTTCCCTTATAACCTGGCGTGGTCCTTCCAGCTTTGCTGTGTTTCCTGTATTTGTGGTATTTTTATAGTTTCTGACTAAGGTTTGGCTTACTAGCTTCTTACATCACTGGCTCTTTTTTACTCTTATGGATCTATTCACTAAAAGGTGAGTTGCAGGTGAGATGAAGATTTCATCTCACCCTTTTAACTATACATTTTGCAGGGACCAACTTGGTGAGTTTTCAAACATCCTTCAGTTACTTGGTGTGTGTAGATGGACATGACTGTAGAACACTTCCCAGCATTACAACTCCCACTTCCCTTGGAGCAGGAGAAAAGGGGAAACTATGGTGCCCACCCCAGTCTATGGGACCTCTAGGCTGCACTAGGGTTGCCACCTCGGTCATCCTGCATCTTCAGTGCATCTCTGCTAACCTGTCTGTTCTCCATTGAGGGACCGGTGTCAACAAGGAACCCAGTGCTGTGCCAGTTTTGCTCATTAATGAAGACTGATGGAGGATTATGGGATGTGTAGTTCAGCAGCAGCTGGATGGCCACAGTTGGATGCCTTAGGATATCTAACATCTTTATATTTGTAAGAATATTTTAAAAACAGTAAATATTTGATCTCATGTACAACATTATACATGCATATGTAAAACTACAATCAGTGCAGGACAGCACTATCCATTTTGAAGATGTAAACTGTATATCCATTTTATTAATACATTAAAAGGTTATTTTAACCCAAGATTGGAATGTTTTACTTAGTCTTTCAAACTATGTGCATGGTGTAAAATAGGATTACAAGTGCATCAAAATGTTCAAGAATTCTTTTGCTGCATTCCATGTGGAAGTGGAGTATCTAAACAATTTGAAAAATAACAGATCATTGGAAAAAGGCACAAATTTTATATGTAGCAGGATTAACTATTAAATACATTTTGCAATAGTTAAAGCAAAAGAATGCACTCTGATAGTCTCATTTTTTCCTTTTTTATATTTATTGTAAACAGTTATACAATACAAAAAAATATTGTCGATATACAATAATAAATATTAAGTTACAAAAAGACAAAGATTATATATAAATGAATCTCAATTTTTATTCATATAAAAGATATTAAACCAGCAAGATAAAGTCATTTGGTTTCTACTGGTTCCCTTTCATAACTTTTATAACTTCCTAGGGGTGTAGAGGGGGATTAGAGAAGAGAGAGTACCACTCTTTATTGTGGCATTTAATTTATTCACGATAAGTAATGGTACTCATTCATATGAGCCCATGTATTTTAGATAAAAAGATAATAACAAATAGAAAAATAATTCCACCACATTTTAAAGTTTTCAATTAATATAAGTTAAACACAATTCGGTTCACCTGATTCTCTCTATGTCCTGGGGTGTCTGGAAATAGCAGTGGAAAAACAAAGATTTATTTTAAAAAATACACGTACAGTATATTTAGACATATAAATATGTTAGGTAAATTGAGAAGAAATAGCATCATTCTGTATACAAATTCCTGAAAAAAGTTAAGAAAAACATTTTTTTGTTAACTTGTACATCTTTTATTCAATCGTATACAATGCACAAAGGGTTAATTCAAAAAAAAAAAAAACCCATAAAGGTCTTAGAAAGCCCTATCTGTCCTTAAAAAATATAGCCATACATAATATGTGGGTATCGATTTATGAAACAAGCGTGCACTTTTGTTTAAATGTACCATAGATGAAATTTGTAAAATAGCCATTGTCCGAAGCGAACAGCAAAAAAAAAAAATGCATTGTCCTGAAGGGGTTAAACTATATATGTGTCTCTGGGAGATACATAGTCAAAATTCACACAAATTAAGCTACAATCACACTGCACCTAGGCGGGTAGGCTGTCCCTTTTCATTATTTTTTAACTCCTACTTGAAACATAAACTTTGATCCAAGATTTTAAAGTGGAATAACTTTATTGTATTAACAGCATGGGAGAGAAGCAGTTGTTTATTAAAATTAAACTACTACCCCTTTTCTGGCTGGTAATGTCAGTCCCCAGCATGAAAAAAATAATATTATAAAAACACTTCAGCACTACAAAATAAGGCATTTAAACATTGTTACTGACACATAAACAACAGGTCATCATTATGAAACACATATAAAAATGGTGGGCTATTTCTTCGTATTTTTGTGTTATTATCTTTCAAGTGTACTATTGTGCAAATATCAGAAATTTAGTGCTTTCAAAATAACCACTTTCACCTGTGCCATATTGACAGTGTCACACTGCCCCCATAACGCTTGCCAGAGTGTCAAATTAACCCACATCAATTCCTAAATTGCCCCATAGCACTTGTCACAGCATTACAACAAAATGTGCCACAGTGTCACTTTGACCCATTGAACATACTTTGCCCAGTATGTCCCTTAAAATATGCCACTGTCAGGTGCCCATTCAAATTCCACATCAGGAAGCACTTAAGGAGATGTTGTAAGAACAGAGTTGGGTCACATGGCCTGTGTCCTGTATGGTGGCATGTCCTCCTCCAATGAAAGATGGAGGAGGGCTTTTTTTTTAAACAGATAAGTTCCCACTCATTGCCCATAAAGTGCACGTGCACTAAGTATACCCGCTTTGGCGCGGCTCTGGTGTGAGCGAGTGCGGAATCATAGATGAACATCAATTGTCTGCTGCTATGTGACATATCACCTTTGAAGTCTCATTGGGAAAGAAATTGGAATCAATTTTAAAATGATGCTCCTTAAAGTTCCAGTGATACTTTCCCTTTGATATTACCCAGAACATGTCATTTCTTTTTTTCTTTTAATCATTTTCAGTTAGTAGTTACAAATTGTCTGCATGTCTGTCTCTGTAAATGGTTGTAAAGGATACTGCTGTTGTTATTTCAGTCGGTGCCTCACTTCCTAGTTAATTTGCTCTATGTCACCCTTTGTTCAATTATATCACATAAAAAAATCTTTCACTGCAAACCTTGAAGTTTAGTAAGCTTAGCAATTAATATATTAAAACAGCTGACAAAATCAGATTTCTCTGACTTTTTGCTGACGTTTTATTTTCTATCATGTTTTGTTCAGAACAAATCACTGACAGAATGACACTCTGGCAGACCAATATATAACATGGTACCTCTATTTAACTAAATGTTTATATGTTTTCTATGCTTTACTGAATACTAGAGATTTGTGTTTATTGAGCTACTCATAGTCTGTTCACTAAAATTGACTTTGGAGGTCGACTTTCATTTTGAGACTAAGTCAAAATTGCCACCCATGTTCGAATCTTCCCTATTGAAAGTTATGGGAGGCAAAATGATTTAAGCTATTCATTAGACTAAGTCAAACTCAGGTACCAAAATTTGACTTTGTCTCAAAAATAGCTGTGATCATTTCACCTCCCATTACTTTTAATGGGAGAGATTCGAACCTGGGTCAAAAACGGGTGTGAAATTTGACTTAGCCTCAAAATCAAATTCGGCCTCCAATGTTGGAGTTTAGTGAATAAACCCAATAGTGTTGGACACCAAGATCCAAGCGATTGTGTAAACGTAACCTCTTCACAACGTTAGGACGTAGTATGCCGTCCTGATTTTAAGTGCCTAAAAGACTCTAGGATGGCATTGTACGTCCTGCGTTAAACAGCTCATCGTGGCTCCCCGTGATGAGCTGTGCTCGGATCCTGCTGCAGGCACTTGCAGCAGGATCCCACCTGTCAGTCTGATAGGGGAAATATAACTGGTGCTCAAAGCGAGCACTGACTACATTTCACTATATCGTGCCGTGCCCAAACGTCTGGGTACAGGCATGCCTCCATGATGTCACACGTAACGTCCGTAATTTTTTGGCCCCACAGGGTCTATTAAGACAGTGATCGGGTCTCTGACATAGTGTTCCTGGCTACCGATCACCTTGTGTGATCATCTGGGATGCAAGCACCATGCGTCATGAAGGAGTTAGGTACTGGATTTAAAGTTGTTAACCTTACCCTGAGTTTATTCATCAGGCTCTTCATAGGCACTTATTTAAACTATATTACCCAAGAAACTTGCTTGTTCTTCTTAGTATAGAGTTAAGTAGGTTTCATCATTATTGTACGTGCCCATTCTAAAATGGAGCATATGAATGTGTTCAGATAGTTACAGCCTCCAGAAATAATAAAGCATCTGAGAGCCATTGAGAATAAAAACACAACTTCGTAGCAGCCAGAAGATTGAACTCTATTAAAGTCAGCAGCAGAATACTGGTTTCTCACCTTGAAAATATGTGGTGGGTGTTCACATTACATGAGTGTTTTGGACTGGAACACAAGCATCAGTTCCCTGGTATCAGCACCCTGGCACCGACTGTGTGGCGGGAAAGTCTGCAAAGAGCAAGCTTGAAAGGGTCAAGCGCAGGTCGCAGAACAGAATTATGGGGGCAGGGAAAGAGCTAAGAAAATTGGCTCATTTGTTTCTGTACTCTCTAGGGAATGTTAGTGCGCCTCCATCATCATGGTATGTCTGTATAAACAACATTGAACGGATTTTATTTTCCTTCTATTCATTCATTTCCCTTTTAAATATTTGATTTTACTAGAAGC
The DNA here is from genome assembly GCA_036172795.1 of Pelodytes ibericus. Lineage (NCBI taxonomy): Eukaryota > Metazoa > Chordata > Amphibia > Anura > Pelodytidae > Pelodytes > Pelodytes ibericus. The sequence continues at coordinate 70,965,683 of CM069859.1, forward strand.
TAGCTGCATACAGATATGTATAGCTGAGCAGTTAAATAGAGATAAGCTTATATGTTGATGCCTTGCAATGAGAACTTCCAAGTATCTGTTCACATGTCCTCTTTTGAGGTACCAAAATACATTTACAAGTCCTTGTTACTTTTGGTGAGTGACTTTGGCTTAATGTGATTATGTAGAGTATGCTGATTTTCAAAGGTAAAATTTGAATATGATGCACTAGAATTACAGGCGCCAGCTTGAAGACAGACTAGGAACAGTACCAACAACATTTAAGCCAGTCAGAGGCGGTCACAATATATATGGTGCTTTACAGGATTATGTATAAAAGTGGAGCAGTGAGACAATGATGTAATTTTGAGGCTGTTAGTGACCTCATATATATATATATATATATATATATATATATATATATATATATATATATATATATATATATATATATAATGTATTTCCTCACAAAAAACAATGAATGCCCTAGTTACCCCTTAAACAACGAGTGGATACAATAATATTGAACTTGATTATTTCATATTACTCTGAATATATGTTTTAGATGATGCCCTGCAGAATGTATAATTCATATACGTGTCTCTCAAAAAATATGGACAAACTCAATTTAACAGTTATAGCAACATACACCTAATGGTGTTATATATCACAAGTGATTATCTAGGGTAAATGTATAAACTGGATGTTGTTAACTCATTATACAGGAAATAAAATGGATGCATTGAGTTCTTTTCAGTTGCTTATAGCATGAAAGAATGTTAATGTTTAAAACTAATTTTAAAAAATACACTTTTGTCCACTGATGTAACATTCTTGTTTTAATTTTGCAATCATTTACCCTAAAATAACTGATTATTTAGACATAAGATGATAAATTTAAGCCAGAGTTCTGTTGAATGAGTTGTAATGATGAAAGTAGAATATTTCGGGAATTTCTGTTTAAACATGACCACAATTTGAACTCTCCTGTGTTCTTGTGTCACTGTAGTTCTTAAAACCACATAGCTTAGAAACATTACAGGACCCTGTTGGATTTGAACACTAGAAAATATAGACAATGACTACATTCTGTATATGTGTAAGAATCTGTGAATTCTAGTTAACTCAGTGGCCTGACTGGTCACATCTGGCAATGGAATGTTGTCATTTGATTATAACTCTTTAATTTCAGTCTTGCTTACCAAAGTGACACAAGTATTGCACTTGGCTGATGTCACTTCCACTTTCAAGATGTTCTATCTCCATGAATTCTTTGACTGAGATACCTGATCTAACTGTTCTCCTCTGACTTTTACCAATACTCTGGCATCATGGTTGCGCTCCATGTCTGCAGGAAACTGGTATGTGAGCATGCCTGCCATAGATCAGGATAGCTAAAAGAAAGAAATAGCCTCCTCAATCATGTTCTAATATGAACAAGAGAACAAAAAGAGACCTCAGTTAAAAGTGGACTATAATAAAGTCAGTATTTAATTTACTGGCCAATGTCCTGTTATGCTATTATTTTAAATTTGTAAATTTATTTTGTATAATAAATACATTTGTAAATTTATTAAAAACTACACAAAGTAACTGCAGGGAAACTATCAATATATAGTTTGTAACTAAAGGCACTTCAGGCATCAAGTTAAAAGTTGTGTCCAAACATGTCAATCCCTATTGGAGGTGTTGTGGAGCATTGGTTTGAGCTCCAGTCTATTAGCAGGCCATTTTCAATATTGATTATTAGGCATTTTTTGATAGAGCAAGAAATCTCTTCAATCCCAAGGAGGAGCCTGTATTCAGGTTTTAGAAGCTACATTGTGCTTATCCAGTTTATTTTCAAAGTGAAGTGATCTTTTAAGTGTAATAGGAAAAATACAGTATTTGGACCAGCCAGTCACATCTTCAGATTTAGAGATTAGCAAATGCTCATTTGAAGTCTAGGGCTGATTTTTAAAAAGTTAGACTATTTCAAAACAGAAAAAAAATCAAAAACCTCCACCTTTTATATTCCTTATTTTGTTATGTATACTCACAACAACAAAGGCAGTAACAATTGTCCTTATATGTACAGAAACACTTGGCCCGGGATGAATAGGAACGAATAAGGATGTTGATAGCGTTTCTTAAAGCCTGTCAGAGTATTAACAAACCACTTAGCAATGTGAGAACAGAGTCCACAAGGAAAAAAAACATTGAAATTGTTACTTTTTACAACTGGACAAAGTCCAAGACATACTTTCTCAGACAAGGTTACCACATTTGCCAGAGAGAGAGCTGTAACACATTAAAAACCTAACGTGTCCAACATCGCTCTGGAACTGAAAGGGTTAAAGAAATTAAAATCCCCATTCTACTGTTTCTACCAAACACTTCAGACCTTTATTTTAAAAAACCTACATTGTACTGCCCACCATATCTGGTAAAGCAGAGCAAAGTTTAAAACATTGGTTAAGGTCAGAGGTCACGTGCCAGTTATGAGTTCAGATGTCCCTGATTGCATTTATTTCTTAGATAGTAGCACCTTCCATGAACTGAAGCTGATAGCATTGGTAACTAGATAAAACAGTGAACATCAGAAACACTGTGGCATTGACTATTTCTCTCTAATACGGAAGGGAATCCGTATTAGCAGGAAATACCAATAGTCCTTGACCTCTGTCCTTGGTACTGACAGCTGTGATGGCACAAGCTACCCAAACACAACCACACTAGCTAAGCTTTCTGTGCCAATTAAAATATGACTAATCCATAAACACATGCCCCCAAATATCAGAAAATTAGCTGCTTCCTGATGATTTTTAAAAAAATAAAAATTTTCTATATCGCAAGGTGCACAGTTGATTATAGAGCGTTGTCTGCTTCGGGAAGTTCACCCATACTTGGTACAGGAAAGGAGATTGGGTATTCAAAGGGTCCTAACATTATTTCAATTAATAATCTCATTCTCCATTCAAACATTCAATACAGACAAAAAAACATGTTTTAATTTCAATTTATCATTTTGGGAGCCCACTCAGTTCAAGAGACCTAAAGTTATATTGAAATTGTTTGTTAAAACATTTAATAGGCATTTCTGAAAATATTACGTGTCTGGCTAAGCATTTCACAGGAATCCAGGAGTATCTATCAGTTTAATAAAGGTTTAGTGTTTTATTAATATATTGTATTTGTGACTTCTGTCGGAAGTTTTCATGTTCCTTACTAGTTGACCAAAAGTTTAGATATTACATTAAATCTCCCCAATATTCTCACAGTATTATTACTTACTATAAAATCCTATTACACTTTGTATACCTATGCCAATTAATTCATCATTCATTTAGTGTGTAAGAAATGTTCTACATTTTGTCAACTATTATTAAGTCTTATTATACTTCTTACATTTTACATTCATGACAAATGTTCTTATCTATCTCCATCAGTCAACAAAAGATTCCTCCAGATAAGATAGTAAAAATGATAAGATACTGTACCATATTGCGTTCAGATGTTATATCATAGCATGTGTACTTCCTTCTTGAGCTCTGGCTTTGTTAGTGGTAGAAACTGTTTCTTTACATACAGTAGTTACAGATGGTGGTTGACGATAGAGTCACAGTAACATAGTGGATGATGGTCAGTGACTAAAATTAAAAGATCTTGGTTTGTGCAAGAAAACATTGCCCAACCAGGCCAGTGGAAATGGTCTCTAGTATTGAAGTATTGTTGATCAACTTGAGAAGTACTGCCGGGATGTGGCTTACATAGGTTCTTGTTTGGCTTGCATCCTAACTAAATAAGTTAAATACTCTGTTGTATTCCATCATACATATTTTGAGGGTGGCTAGGGCACTGTCTGCCCCTGTCTGTTAGTAGTATGCTTGTTTTATAGTTCATCTGTTCACATTCTTGGACATTACTGATTTCGAAGGCCAAACAGAAAACAAAGAATTATGGGAGCTCATACAGGGAGCTTCAGCACGCATCTTATTGAAAATCCAAAGAGTCAGCAGTGTTTATTATGAATTCAGTTATCTTTGCTAAGCTTCTTTCTAGTAGTTTTTCCTCTGACTATGTCACTGTTCGGAGTTAGATAATAAAGTTGTACCTGTTTTTTTTTTTTTTAAATTCAAGAATGTTATATGCATATATTTATTCAGGGTTGCATGCATGGAGAATATGACTGTCTTCATTAGTGGTTACAGCCCCGAAGAATGCATTTGTAATTACCATGTTTGATTAAAATGTATGTGTGGTCAATTTCTCTATAAGGACCTTGAAGATTTGTTTCTAATGTAATACAGACTCGCCAGTCTATAACTCTAGGACATGAAAACAAGGAACTTAACTAATCCATTAAACATTTGTTTAACCACATTGATTTCAGCTACTATATTACTGCTCATACCTAAATGTACATATCATATATTTACATAGATTTTCATTCTGTTATTATCACAAAAAAATTGGTTTTGTTTATGCAGTATGAATGGTGTTTTCTCCTAAAATGTTGTTCTTTCATTCTTTTGGCAGGCAGAGGGAAAAAAATCAAAGATTGGATCATGTATATATTGGTTACAAGTAAAAGTCATAAATTCCTGTGAAAGGAGCAGTTTTTTTTCCAGTTGTGCAATTCAAAATATACTGTATACCAGACGAAATGTTCTCAAGCTTGACGCTTTGCTTGGAACCTGAATATTCTTAGACCTGCCAAGTGTCTGTCACTTGGATCTTGATTTTATTTTAAAGTTTATGTGAACAAATATTTAATGGGTTCGACTGAATAAATCAGCAAAATAGGGAAATCATGGTGGGTTTCCTTCGTAAATGACTCCAACAATTAACAAAGTATCAGACATTACAACAGATTGCAAATGAAGAAACATATAAACTGAGTATTATGCAGGGGGGGCACTGGGACACTTATATTAATGTTTAATTTCCATATCACAAAGCCATGTGGACTAATAAACCATGTATCAGAGCTTAGGAAAGTGGAATATGTTGCCGTAATAGATCACTGATTCTAAACAATGCTAATTGTTGGTACGAGATTATCTTGTTCTACTCCAACTGGCAGCTCATAGGGTGGAGGTGGCCCTTAAGGGTTTTTGTGCTGTTCCTACCCTAGCTAAAAAGGTCATAGGCTCTGTTATAGTACGTCATGAAATAAATACTGTCCGCTCCATAAGCCTAAGTTTCTGCGTGGTGTGCAGAACTATAAATTAAAAATGTTAGACAACACTGTTCTATTCTATAACGTCTGTAGACAAACAAATTCAACTTACAAAGTTCTACATACAACACATGAGGGGTTGATTCACTAAAAGGTAACTTGAGGTGAGATGATCATTGTGAAAGTTGGTGATAACCTTGGGGTCCTGTGAAGAGAAGTTTTATGTTATGTGGAATCAATGGCTTTAGAGGTTTCCTTTGGAATGTCTTGAGTTATTCGTAGGGGGTGACGATGCAGTGGATTAGACACTCTAATGGGACAATGGTATATAAGATTTGATTGCTTATATATTTGTCTTGGCTATGGAAGTTTGCTGATTTTAGTCAAACGTTGTGTCACAATGTTTGTATAGGTAATTGTAATGTAATGTACAATTATTTTTTGTTGAAAGCTAAATTATTATGTTTTTAATCAAATATGGCTGAGAGTGTGAGATGTGTGGTGGGTCAGATAGAGGTGAAGTCGACCTGTCATAAGATTACATTTTGTATTGTAAACCAGTATGACAGACCTATTTAATTGTATTCATAGATAAATATTTGTATATTTGTTTCGTTTTTTTTGTAAAAAAATTTAAATAATTTTAAGTTTAAAAAAAAATGCGAAGGGTTCTTTAGTGGATAGAGCCTGTAATTCTAAAAAATCTTCAGGTTGAAGCAATAGTAACTAAAAATAAGCTCTTGAAGAAAATAAGAGGGTTTGAGATGTCTTCTAGAGGCTCAAATTGAGCTCCGGAAAAAGCCTGTAATATCAGAGGAAGGTCCGAGATTGGGGGACAAATTCCCCATAACTGCCCAGAATAATGTTAGAATGGCTGTATTAGTGACCACCTGATACTAGTAAGGGTTGAGAGAGCTTTAACATGGACATTCAACATATTTAAGCACAAACACTGATCTAGCCCTCTTTGTAGGAATTCCAGAATATTAGACAGAGATTGAAATGTTATTAAAGTATGCTCCTGAGCAGCCCAATCTGCAAAAGTGGTTTAGATGAGGTAGGTGGATGAGGTAGAGGACTTTCTGGCCTTCATTGCTGGGCTGATAACTGCTGGAGATCATTGTCATTGTCCACTAATGACTACCTTTCAAGCTCCCCGCCATTAATCTGAGATCCTGATGAGACAGTGTAAGATTGGTCCTTGGAAATACAGATCCCAAGATAATGGCCATTACCATGGAGGTTCCACAGCCATCTGTTACAGTAGGGGGAACCAGGGTCTCCTTAGTAAAAACAGAAGAACACTATTATTCCTTCCTTGCTAATTTTTCCCAATAATAAGTGAGATCGGCACTTGTTAGAGCATCTCTGCCTGGATCGAATCTCCGGGTGAAAAATGGTTGGGACCTGACAATTCTTTTCTGTGTTTTACTTTTAAGTAAATTTAAAGTAAAACAAAAATATGCAAAGTATTTTCCTTATATTAATGTTATATATACTCTTCAAAATATATAACATTAATAGGTTAATCATTTGTATTATTTAGTTTTTATATGGATCATATTTTATTGTATTGTTCACTACTTTTACATTCAAATTGACAGTTTGGGCTAAAATTCATCCCAAATATAGCAGAAATTAAAGATTTTGGGCTGCAATTGGCCATATTGATTAGCAGAATTGCAGATTTAATTTTTTGGCCCAGTCAGGATATATTGAGTAGATTCTTTGGTATAGGCAATCTACTTTGCCTCTAAGGTTCACCTTACACTCTGGTTTGTCCCATTCTGAGAACATGACGTATCTCACCAAGTTACAGAGATAAAAAGATGGCTCTCGGTGCGTGCGATCCATGAAGTATCTATTGGAGTCAGTCTGTTCCTGCTCTTGTAATGTTAAGGGCACAATGGATCAAGGATGTCAGTGTCATCGAGGTTGTTGTCCTGAATGTCATCAGAGTCTGATTTTTGGACCTCCAGAATGTGCCTATCAAGATGAGGTCTTTTTCTATACTCTGAAGCAGCTAGACTGCCTTCAGCTATAGTGTCAGCATTAATTTTTCTCTCCTTTTCATAGGTAGAGATGCATGATGTGCGTGGCTAAAAGATAAGGTCATACCTAGAATGAGAAAGGCACTCTTTTTTTATTACTCTTGTTAATGTTGAATACATTAATGACCTAGAATGGGACCTCTGAGAGTGAAAGGAGGGATCCATAAGGCTGTGACAAGTACCGTCAATCACATGAGCAGGGGGCAGGACAAGCAGAATGTGTGAGCGAAGGTTTGCAGCACTTGCAGATAACCAATGATATAAAGTAAAAAATCAACTGCAACACCAACTATCCATCCCATAAGAGGCGTGGAAGCACTGCAGGAATCTGCCATTAACCCCTTAGGAATGAGCAGAAAGTAGGCACTGATACTGAACCCTTAATATGCACTGTCAAGTGCTGCAGGTGAAATACATTATTTAGAATTGTATGTCAGCATGAAAGGGGTTATTAATAGGTAGACCACGTGAAGTACAGGCTACATGTTGGACTCTTCAAAAGGGAGAGAGCCCAAACTCCCGTCTGGAAGTCCTAGTAATAAAGGACTAGTGAGTCATGAAAATTTCCAGGGAAAAAAAGACGAGTGTGACATGGTGACCTTCTACACCACTCATCCAATTAGATCCGGTCCTACTGACTGAAGGGGAGGAGCTACCCATAAGTTATGCTGCCATGGTTAGCCCGAAAAAACTTTTACAAATGTTGAATCATCACAAAAACCTAGCTCGTATCAGTCACCAGTTAAATGATAGAAAGTTAATGGAACTCTGTCTACTAAACATTACTTGGACTGTGAATGTAGAGAAAAGAAACCAACCTGTATTTTGAATTGCAAGTGAATGCATATATTAAAGGAAAAGGTGTTTATGGCTTTGATGGTTTATGACATCACCTTGTGACTTAACATAATACATTTCCCAAGTAGTTAATCTGAACATCAAGCCACAAGATCACTTAATTAACATTAAACACCATAATCACATTTATAGTACATTTGTCATTTGGTTAATATCTTTGTCTTCAGTTATATTCACTGAATGTTTTTTTCTGTATATTCACAGTACCAACAGGTCAGGAAGTCCCTTTAATTACCATTTATGTTGTCATATACATGTTTAGTAAGAGAATATAGATAGAATAAAATACTTCTAAGGCACATCAGAATGAGTTATACAAGACATTAACAGATGAAATTATAGAAGCAGACATGCTGTATATCTTCAGTGTCAAAATGCTGAATTCTAGGATTTGTCTTGAGACTTTCTTTGCTTAGGACAAGATCACACACTCTGATGCTCCTGGCTTTAAAGTGGCTAAAGGCATGATTTATTGAAGATGCAGTCTAATCTTCATCACAAATAACCTCTTTTATTTTCCCTTTTTGCTTCATACATGTCGCTGATCAAAGAAATGCCAGGGAGAGTAGGAAGAGTCAGGAGGAGAATGAATCAGTTGTGTAAAACATATCAGCAGACACTACAAACATCTCAATGTCTCTATCACAGGGAACGTCTGCTTCACCAGATAACACAAAACTTCTTTCAATAATGAGGAGAAAAAAAACACCACTGACCCTGTGTCAAGGAGTTAAGTGCTGTTTGGAAAAGACTACAACAGGCATCCTTCTGAAGAGTGGAACATAACATAATGATTGTTTGAGAGGCGTTGGGAAGATTTATACAATGTCCAAATTGCTTGGACAGTTACTTAGATGAAGTATTTTCCCCTCCTAACATTCCAGATTAAAGAGAGGGGCAATCACTGTTATTGATATTATTTATCTAGCTCTACCTATATATTCTCCTAACCCAAAAATAAGCTTGGTGTGACTCACTATGGCCTCTCTGTCGTTTTCTTTTTGCAAAATTCTTTCACTTTGATGATGTTTGCAGCACAGGACTGACAAGAGGCTGGGGAGAAATTGCCCCAGACCACTCTCCTCAAAGCCAGGACCACTTTTCACATGCATCCACATGTGAGAGAGTAAAGTCTCCATCTTTTCTGCCTTTCTCTTAACTCTTCATTAATATATCAGAGGTCAATGGCAATTCAGTAAAAAAAAAAAAATAAGCTTTGGGACCCAAGCATGTCTGACTTGCCTTTCTATTTATGTCTGCCACTGATGATAATGGGTTGGCTGGTGAATTTACACCATGGACCACTAATTTGGTTTTAGTTCCCAAGCCAAAAGTTGGCAAGCATAATGACTTGTGTGTTTATATGGTTTTTTCCCCTATATTTTTAAAAGAACACTCTGATTACAAAAAGCATAACAAAGTACAGGATGCCAGAGAAATGTGGGTTCTAGATGTCTCAAGCCAAAGCAATTATTGAAAGGGAACATTTGTCTGGAAAACTTACTTGAACAGCACAAAAACAATCTTTATCAGCTAAAGATCCATATGGAAAATAGAAGTATCTACTATAGAATACAAAAGAAAAGAAACAAGGACAGCTCTCCAAAATGTTGCTTACCAGCAGAAGTGTAATTCTGCCAAGGCAGATAGAAACTTCTCTTGGCAGCTGAACCTCATTGAACTTTTTTACTAGTGGAAACAGGCAAATTTCATTAACCAATTTCCTCTGTATGAATCCATCCAAACACTGTGCTGGCCCACTGCATACTTAAAATTCTTGCACTATCAGGACAGAGGGCTTGTGACAAGCGCTGGCACATGGAAAAAATAAAATCATTTCACACAAAAGGTATTTATAGCAGACAGTGATGTACCGGTACTTACTATAGAGTTACTCTACAGTGTTCACCTAAATAGGAATATCAGGCCTCAAGAAAAAAATCTGAAAACTATTTTTAATTCAATAAAATGAAGGAAGTATAAGCTGAGCTTCCAAAAGGTTATTTATTTTTAGCACAGTTTTCACTGAGTACATTAAGTAATGCTAGATTAAAGGGGACATAGCATGAAAAGTATGATTTAGTGTGTGATTATTAATTACGGAGTATATATATATATATATATATATATATATATATATAAAGAGAGAAAGAGAGAGAGAGAAAGAGGTGTGTGGTACCAACAATTTCGTTTTTTTATTTTTACATCTTTTATTTTCCAAAAGGAGATGACATACACATTATATGATCGGGGCGTAACATATGCATACATGCTTTGTCTGATACACAGTACAAACAAGGGTTGTCAGAAATTCAGATAATAGCCATCAAATCATAATAAACAATACATAGTGACATATATATTACGTTAGGCCTTTCATAGATGATCCATATCTGATTTATCCTGACAGAGACATTTGGCGGATAGGCTGCCCCAGGGAATGATAATAAAAACCAGAGCATGGTATTACATTGACCTATATATTGTAGTAGCTTCATTTCTTGGTGAAGGGACATGTCTCAGGTATATTAAGCGATACTCCAGATCGCTCATGGGTTCTATCTAGTTTATATATACCCAAGAACAGATATCTGTCCATCTTCGTCCCTGCCGTGGACATCTTTTGCACATGTATATGAGAACATGAGTGTATATCATCCCTGTTCAGGCCATCGGGTGATACTAAAAACTGAACTGTGAAACATAACCAAACTCAGTCAAAGTAGAAACAGGTAGCGGTGGCCGCCATATCCCAGTCTGTGAACCCTCAATTTGGGTTAATGTCTTATTCCACTCCCCCCCCCTTATTCAAGCTGCTGTTCGCCCCCCCTTGTCTGTCGCAGGTCTCCCCAGTCGCCCTCTGTCCACCCTGTCCTCCTTACCTAACTGGTATAGGGTCAGACCCCTCCAAAAGTTGTTGTGAATACCATGTGGGGTATACAAAAGTCTGGCGTAGTTTGGTTTGAATTGTTTGGTCTAGCTGGTTAATGTATTTTCCCCATGTTTGGAAGAATTTTTTTGTGAATAATTCTTTATTGGTTGTTGCATTTAACCATTCCATATGGAATACATGGTGTAATTTTGATTTGAATAGGGTGAGTGGGGTTGGTTCCTCCACTATCCAATGGTGCAGAATTGTTTTCCTAGCTGCGGCTGTGATCAAGAAGAGTAGCCTCGAAGCATTTGTTGATTGGCCATGGTTCATACCAAATATCATTGTTAAGGGTGTCATAGGGATGTTTGCCAAGGAGATCCTTTCTGCAAATGTAATGACCTGCTTCCAAAATTCCCGAATTATATTGCACATCCAAAAGCTATGAAACAAGTCAGCATCCTCTTGACCGCATTTGGGACAAGCAGATGTCTCCCTAGCCCCCATATCAAAAAGTCGTTTAGGTGAGTAGTAAGCTCCATGAACAATTTTTTGATGCATTTCTTGATATGTTGGAAAAGGAGTGAGTTTAAAAGTGTTTAGTGTGTGGTCTGCTAAGGCTTTGATGTCCAGGTCAGGGATGTGTGAGGTCCATCTCATCAAGCCACCCTTCTCTCCCTGATAATCAATGCGATGTCTAGTAAGATTATATATGTTGCTAATAGAATGTTTTCTGTTACCTGTACCTGTCATTGATATATCTAAACTATTTTCCCAGTCCTCATCCCCCATCCTTCCAATTATTTGTGAGGCAAAACTGGAAACCTATAGATATTGGAAAACTGCTATTTCTATTTTTGGGAATTTTTCCATCCATTGTTCTCTTGTGAGGAGCTTTTTTGTGGATCTGTTGACTATATGATGGGTGTATTGTAGTCCCCTAGATTGCCAGGATTTAAATTGCGGGTCTAAAGATCCGCCTTGGAAATCCCGATTTCCCACCCAGCTAATCCAGATTGAATATTTCCAGTTTAGGCCTTGAGTTATTCTTATTTGTTTCCACGATTTTATGGTGGTGAGTAGTAATGGGTTTGTCTTGACTGATTGCGGTAAGTCTAAAAAAGGTGTATGTAGTAAGTTGGCCAGGGCGATTTTGGGTTCGAATTGTTGTTCTAAAATTACATTTGTGTAAGCCGGTATGGGTGACACCCAATCAATCGCGTGTCTGTATAGTGCCGCTAGGTTAAATTCCTTTAAATTGGGGATATTACATCCGAAATTAGTTCTTGGTTGTTGAAGTTTCCTCAGAGCAATTCGAGGTGTATTCCCCTTCCAGAGAAAACTACGAAAGTGTAAGTTTAATGTTTGTTCGTCCTGTTTACTAAGAAGAATAGGCAGTACTTGTAGGGCATAGGAGAGTCTCGGGCAGCTGACCATTTTGAGTAATGCGGCCCTTCCCAACAGTGTAATATTTAGGTTTTTCCATGATTTTAATTCCTGTATCACTTTACACATAGGTTTTTTAATATTGTATGAATATAGAGTGGCAATTTTCTTGGGTATGACAATACCTAAATAATCAATTGATTTGGCTGCCCATTGCACAGGAAGTGGTGGCAAGCCACGTAACTTCTTCCTTGCCCCCAAATTCATAGCAACCGATTTTTTGAAATTTATTTGGAAGCCTGTCACTTCCTCAAATACTTTGAAGATATTTAGAATTGGGGGTAGTGCTTCTTTTGGGTTTGAGACATATAGCATGAGATCATCTGCAAATGCGGTGACCTTTATCTCTTCGCTCCCTACCTTAATGCCTGTGAATTCGGGTGTATTGTGTAAGATACATAAAAGAGGGTCTAGGGCAATGTTGAATAATAATGGGGATAAAGGACATCCCTGGCGAACTCCCCTATACATTGTGACTGGTGTTGAATCATAATTGTTAGTAGTAATACGTGTGACTGGGTGGTCGTATAAGTTTCTTACAAAATTAAGAAAGGGTAGCCCGAAGTATCGAAATTTAAGGATTTTAATAAGATGGGGCCATAGTACTTGGTCGAATGCTTTCTGAGCATCCAGGCTCAGAAGTATGTTCTCAGAGGGGATGGTCTGGTTGTCCGTTGCCACTACCGCTGCTATAGCCGCCCGGATGCCTGTTACCGCTTGTCTGCCTTTTATGAAACCTAATTGTGAGCTGTGTAGCAATTGGGGGAGAAATGTTTGCAATCGGTTTGCCATAATTTTTGTCAGTATTTTAATATCCACATTCATCAATGTTATCGGTCTGTATGAGGAGGTGTCTAGTGGGTCTTTCCCTGGTTTGTGGATCAGTATTGTTCTGGCTTCAGTGAGGGCCTGGAATGACACGTTGTCCTGTAACATGGAATTGTACAGGGAGGTAAGGTGTGGCACTATGTATGGTTTCAGTGTTTTGTAGTATTCTGTTGAAAAACCATCAGGTCCCGGTGCTTTCCCATTACGTAATTGAGTAATGGTATGACCCACCTCTGTGTCCGTAATGGAGGCATTTAATATGTCTCGGTGTTCGTTACTAATTCGTGACAATTTAGCTTTTTGCAGCAATTGGACCCCCTTGGCAAAATCATCAGGTCTAGTCTGATATAAGTGGCTATAATATGATTGAAATGTTTTGTTGATAGTTTTCGGGTCAGTGGAAACTTGATCTGGCTTTGTTCTGATCATGGGGATATTGTGTTTTGTTTTTTTCAAATTGGTAAGAGACATTAGTAATTTCCCATGTTTGTTGCCCCATCTAAAAAACCGACTTTTAGTATAGTCTATTTGTGATTGCGCCCTTTCAGACAGCAGTGTGTCCATGATTTGTTTGTGTTCAAAATACGTATGTCTATTTGACTCAGAGGGGTCCCCCAAATAAGTTTGCATTGATTTCGTTAGGGCAGCATGCAAATTGTTGTATTTTTTAAGCCATTCTTTCTTACGCATAGATGCATATGAGATGATGTGCCCTCTCATCACTGCTTTGGATGTCTGCCAGAAGAGCATGTCGTCCTCCACATGTTGGATATTATCATCTGTATAGTTTGCCCATGAGGAAATCAAGTGTGATTTGAAGTCCTCCCTCTGAGCCAAATAGGACGGGAAGTTCCAATGTGTGGAGTATGCGACTGATCTCTGTGTGTTTAGAAGCAACTCTATGGGTGCATGGTCTGATATTATTATATTGTGTATCTTAGTGTCTTGTACCTGTGGTAGTACGTCGTTAGAAGTAAGTATGTAATCTATTCTTGAGGCTGTGTTATGTGCTCTAGAGATGTGAGTGTATTGTCTTACTGTTGGATGATTAGTTCGCCATGGATCTACCAAATGTAGTCTACCCGTAAGTTTCATCAAGTCCGTCACGTCTCCATATGTTCCTTTGGTCCTGTTTCCGGTCCTGTCCTGTAAGGAGTCCATTACGGTATTGAAATCTCCACCTAGAATTAAATTGTCGTTAGTACAGTTCACCACGATTTGGTAAAGTTTATCTAGGAATAACCTATTAGGTGCGTTTGGGGCGTATACATTGACCAGACAATATCGGATCTCATGGATTGATATGTCTAAGATAAGGTATCTTCCGGCCTCATCTATGGTGGAGGCATGAATTACCGTATTTGCTCGATTATAAGACGACCCTGATTATAAGACGACCCCCCAAACTTTGGATATTCCTTTAGGAAAAAAACTAAAAGCCTGAATATAAGACTACCCTATAGGAAAAAAGTTAAACTTGTATATATTCACATGTAAATTGCTTTTTTAATAAAAAATTATGATATCAAAAAATGCATTTCTTGTTTTTATTTCCTTTTATGTGCCAATGCTGCCTTTCTCTTTCCCTTGCCCCCATGTCTCTGTCTCTTCTTAACCCCCTCCCTCCCTTGCCCCCATGTCTCTGTCTCTTCTTAACCCCCTCCCTCCCTTGCCCCCATGTCTCTGTCTCTTCTTAACCCCCTCCCTCCCTTGCCCCCATGTCTCTGTCTCTTCTTAACCCCCTCCCTCCCTTGCCCCATGTCTCTGTCTCTTCTTAACCCCCTCCCTCCCTTGCCCCCATGTCTCTGTCTCTTCTTAACCCCCTCCCTCCCTTGCCCCCATGTCTCTGTCTCTTCTTAGCCCCCTCCCTCCCTCCCCTTTACCTTGATCCCTGGTGGCTAGTGGGGGCAGCCGGGGGATGTCTGCACGATACGTGCAGATATCCTCCATGCTGCCCGACACGGCAGTCTATTATGCCGGACAGCTGTCCGTCATAATAGTCTGCCGTGTCGGGCAGCATGGAGGATATCTGCACGTATCGTGCAGACATCCCCCAGCTGCCCGATTTACCCTGGTGTCTAGTGGGGCAGCAGAGGAAGTCTGCGCGATGAGAGCAGACCTCCCCTGCTGCCGCCCGGCACGCTCGCCGGGACTTCTGTGACGAAAGCGGAAGTACCCGGCTTCTTCACAGAATCCCCGGCGGTCGTGCCGGGCGTAAGCAGGGGAGTCTGCGCTCGTTGCGCAGACATCCCCTGCTGTTAGAGAGGGGGATCCAGGTCCCCTGCAGCTCTGCTGGGGACCTGAATTCATGTCTTATAATCTGACCTCAATTTGAGGTCAGATTATAAGAGACCTCGATTATAAGACGAGGGGGATTTTTCAGAGCATTTGCTCTGAAAAAAACCTTGTCTTATAATCGAGCAAATACGGTACATGTGGCAGGTTTTTGTTAATTATTATCGTCACCCCTCTGGCTTTTGTAGAGTGTGAAGCAGCTATACAGGAGCCTATCCATGGGGCTTTGAGGAGTTGGGGGTCATCTTTTTTCCAATGGGTCTCTTGTAGGAATACGATTTGTGGGGACAATAGCTTTAAGTGGTTTAAGACTTTTTTTCTCTTTACCGGTGAGTTAAGTCCATCTACATTCCAGGAAATCTATCGTAGCCTTAAATCTTTTTGGACTACATTTGGGGGTTCATCTGAGACATTAGTGGCCCTATCCAGGGTCAATATAAAATGAGACAATCATCTGGGATAGATGAGCATTTTGAGGACCTTCCATGTCCCAGCACTTGGAAGGATGTCCTCGACCAAATGGGGCGACCACCTTAATAAATGTATTTTGTTTCATGTGGTTAACCTGTATAACATAACACTTATTAAACCTTGGCCAACCTGGCCCAACCACCGACATACAAAACATGAACAGTATGCATAGGTGATAACTATGATAACAGTTTAGGAATTTCTCTAGACACATAAGAGTCTTTGGCAGATATTGCGCTTCTTCCAAAAAAAAATAAAAAAATGAAATCCAGTGAATATAAAGGTGTGTACTTGGGTGGGGTGGTACCCAGCAAGATTTTAAATGATTTCCAGTGTTTGGAGGGCATTTCTGGCTTCTTCTGGGGTTTCCAGCGTGTAAGTTTTGTTGTCGTATGTCAACCACAGTCGTGCTTGAAAAAGGAGAGTGAATCTGATTTGTTTCTCAACTAGCATTTTGCAAATTGGTGTGAACTCCCTTCGTCGTGTTGTCACGAGCATAGAATAATCCTGGAATATCAGAGCTCTTTCTCCTTGGAACAGTAAGGTCTTGGCTTTACGGTATGCTGTCATGATGTCCATTTTGTCTTGAAAGTTTAACAATTTGATGATAACTTGTCTTGGTTTTGTTCCTGATTCTTTCCGTTCTGGGCCAATCCTGTGTGCACGTTCGATAGCCAGAGGTTATTGTCACCATGTGGTAAGTGCAGTTCCGTGACAAGCCATGTTTGCATGGAGTTTAGGAGTGACGCTGGTTTGATCGATTCGGGAATGCCAACTATTCTCAAGTTGTTCCGACGACTCCTATTTTCAAGGTTTTCGACCTTATCTGATAAGATATGTAGTTGTATGTTCTGACGATCTACCGTTTCCTGTAGCAGGTTCGTATTATCTTCCAGACCGCTATGTCTCTGTTCTAAGTCTTTAATCCGAGTGGTATTAGAGCCTATTTGTTCCATAGCAGTGGAGATTGATAGTTGTAACTCTTTAAATTTCAGGTCAAACATTGGCCCAAGTAGTTTAGCCACTTCTGTGGCCACCTCGGAGGCTTGAGTTCCCGAGGATGTCAGCTCAGTTTGCCCCATTGTTTTCTCCAATGATGTATTCGAGGAGTCTGACATGGCCTCTCTTAGTGCTGATGATTGTCTGGTTGTTGTACGGGCTTGTTTGAGATCACTTTTGGGTTGTGCTGAATCTTGTTTAGTGGATTTAGAGTCTTGCTTAGACGGCTTAGATTTGTTAACATACTTTTCCATTATAAGGTGTCGGATCCGTTTTGCACTATGTTGCTGGGTACCAGTATAATACAGAAGGTTACGTTTGCATTGATTGCAGACAGATAATATACTTGAAATGTCCCAAAAATACAGGTAAGTTAAAACAGAAAAATTGGTCCCTGGTCACCCAGATGACTTGAAGAAAGGGTACCTCGGTTTAGTTGAGCCTTGTCTGGGCCTCAGCTGCGACACTATGTACAGTTATAGGAAGGATGAAGACAAATAGGTTTATAACCTGCGTGGCCCTTTAAGGCTGCTTCCAGCTTCAATACAGAAGGTTACAGTTGCATTGCTTGCAGACATACAAATCACTTGAAATGTCCAAAAATACAGGTAAGTTGAAACAGAAAAAATGGTCCCTGGTCACCCAGATGACTTGAAGAAAGGGTACCTCAGGTTAAGTTGAGCCTTTTCTGGTCCTCAGCTGCGACACTATGTACAGTTATAGGAAGGATGAAGACAAATAGATTTGTAGCCTGCGTGGCCCTTTAAGGCAGCTTCCAGCTTCAATACAGAAGGTTACAGTTGCATTGCTTGCAGACATACAAATCACTTGAAATGTCCAAAAATACAGGTAAGTTGAAACAGAAAAAATGGTCCCTGGTCACCCAGATGACTTGAAGAAAGGGTACCTCGGTTTAATTGAGCCTTTTCTGGGCCTCAGCTGCGAAACCAGATGGTGTGAAAAAGCAGTTTTATAGCCTGCCTTGCCCTTTCAAGGCTGCGTCCAACTTTCAAGTAAAGTAAACTATAAAGTCCCTCAGAGCTCCCTGGATAGGAGAGGTGTGCGTCTTGGGGCTCCCCAATGTAGCCTGTGCTCTCAAGGCTGTCCCTGGATGGTAACATCAATATATTGGGCCTATAGGCCAGGTTGGGTTTTTTTTTTTTTGGCGGGCGTTTCTCCGAAAATGGCCGCCTGTTAATTTTTATTTTGGCGGGAAAATCTTTCCTGGAGCGTTTCACCCCGATCGCCTGTCTGATGGTCTGTATTTAGGGGTGAATCCCCACCAACAATTATAGCCACACACAAAGGGTCCAGTACTTATCTTGGCTTTCAGCAAGCTGCCAGCAAGTTGTATGTGAAGTGGTTGCTCCTTGCTGAATCTAGAAGATGGCCGCCGCGACCTCCAGTTCTGGGTCTTGCTCGGCGGGACTCCGGGCCGTCGGGACGGGAGAGCTGCGGATCGGATGTTAGATCCCTCTTCAGTGTTTCACTGTATCCCTGCAGCAGGTTTTCGGACGCCTCTCCGGTGTTTCAGCAACCAGGATGCCGTCAAGTTGCTGGGAGCTCGTGTCCGTTGCGGCCAGTCAGTTCGGCTCCGCCCCCGGAAGTCGGTACCAACAATTTTAATATAGAACCTACTTCATCATATAATAATAATATTGATGCTTTTTTTAAGGGTGGACACAAGTTTTAGAGCATGGTCTCTGACTGATTACCAGCTGATCTGACCTATTACCCTAAACATAACTACTTGTACGTTTTGTGAACCTTATTGTACAATGTTATGGAATATGATGGCATTTTTTGGGGTCTATTTGCAAAAACAGGAGTCACAGGAACCATAACATTTTATCTCACTCAAGTATATATTATACAGAGTCATATTTGTTGAGTTCACTTGGCCATTAACAATGCATAGTTAAATCTCTAAAATTCTCACTTCTTTAACAAAGCATCATACAGGGACCACTCAGTTCCTCTTGCACGAGAAACTCACCAGGTTTGCAGCGTTCAGTTGGTGGGATGAAATGTCCATCTCACCTGCAATCCGGATCAGGCACTAACATTGTTCATGGTGGACACTATGGTCTATGATGGACAGTTTAATGATGTTCTATGGACCTTCACAAACCTTGACATGGACAGTGGTGTCCTTGTACAGACACTTTGCCTATCCCTGCCTTCAACTCAACTTTTAGTGATTAGACCTCTATAATTAAATAAGAATAATCTTTTTGATGCAAGCTCAGAAGAAACAGAGTTAAGCACAATTTAAAAAAAAACATGTAATCTAGTCTAAAAATCGCTGAAAATTAGTGTCTCCTGGCTTCTTAAAACATAATGTACCTGTTATTAGCTTACAAACTCCTATAATACCACATATGTTTAATACAAATTCCTATATATTCCTCTTTTAGTTTTTTGAATCAATAATTATTTACCCAATATGTCCTCTCCCCAAACTTTCCTGCACAAATATATGTATGTATGCATTTTTAATCTGCTTTTAAATGTGAAACACTGTGTAAGACTGTTCGGAAGTTGGTCCCAGAAGAAATCTCACTGTATTCTTTCTGGTAAAACACGTTTGCAACGAGAATTATACAGCACAGTTTTGTTTATGAAGAGGGAAAATGAAAATGATAATTGTACATCAAAGTTCTTACAGGGTCAAACATTGCTATTTATTGACTTGCTAAATGAATATGCACACCTTTGAACTAATGTTGTGAAACTGGCTCTAAATTTTGTGTAACTAAGGCCCTAGATGCCTGCTGAGAAGTCTGTCTCAGATGAGTGAGAAGTGCTGACTTCAATTCACTGACTTTTTAGTTCTAGAAATAGTTGCAGAGAGATCTGTTTTTCACAAGATAGGTATCTTTACAGCCTCTAATGGCAGTAATGTACCAGGTGATATATAAATACCTGCTGCCTAATCTGGAGGACCAGATTCCTTCATAGAGCATGTTCCAACACTTTATGGCAACGTGGGTGATGCACTAAATGCAGACTAATAAATGCATTACATTCTCATAAAACACCACAAGGATACAGCATTGGTGAATTAGGGAACAATAAACTACTACTTCTAAGTAATCAATAGGCATATATAAAAAAAAGTTTCACTAAAAAAACTACATCACTAAAAAACAATATTTAGATAAACATTTATTTCTACATCTAGCATTTATGCCATCCTTTCACTAGCCATATTCTATTTGTTTCTTGTATTTATTAGCATTAATAAAATAAACTCCATGTGAGACAATTTTTTTATTCATTTCATCGTCTTTTCTCCCACTTCATAAAAGCCTACCTTTCCGTTTTTGAGTCATGTTTTCTGAAGATTGTCAATCCTTGGTTGAGTGATAGAATTATTTGAGATAACCTATAAAAGCCAACTCCTTTGGTTGTCTAAGTGACACAAGTTAAAGTGTCTATGAAATTGTATTGCTAGACGTGTATCTTATTTTTTTAATGTATTCATAAGTGTGACGAACAAGAAGTGACGTTTCTGGGTTAGGAGGCCACTCCTTTGCGTTGTGAGAGATTCAGTGAGTACAGCTGTATTTGACATCATATGTATTGTGCTTTGCACTGATTTACTCAAAGAGTGCCAGTTTGAAAAAAGGTGACAGACAATGCCATTAGCAACACTTGTGGCTATCAGCAAATGGGTCGCCCCACCCAGGCTTATTCAAGTATCTGTAATAGATATTTCCTACAATATGACTGCAACACAATACCAAACAAACTAAACAACTCATTTATATAAAAGACTGAATTTTGCAGCTTAGTATATAAAAGTTCTTAGTTTAAAAAAACAGGCCAGGTGCTTAAAGGCTCAGGGCTCCTGTGCAATGTATATATGCATGCATGGCAAGTGTAGTTATCATTTGGGACACTATGATTATTGCTATTTTATCCCTGCCAGGCTCCATGGTTTATGTTCCAGTCTCCTGGTTCTATACAAATAAACATTTAAGGCTCACTCCAAACTATGTTTGCCACCTTTTCTTCCCAAAAACATGCTATTGGCCTCAAGCCACTTTCTTTTCTTTTCTTTTTTTTTACCAGCCTGCCATAGAATTCCTTTTGGGTCCCAGCAAACTGATTTGTCTTGTTTTTTTTA
The DNA here is from genome assembly GCA_036172795.1 of Pelodytes ibericus. Lineage (NCBI taxonomy): Eukaryota > Metazoa > Chordata > Amphibia > Anura > Pelodytidae > Pelodytes > Pelodytes ibericus. The sequence goes on from CM069859.1 coordinate 70,986,784, forward strand.
TTTGTACCTTCTCAATCACATTGTCTGCTTTGTTACAGCTTTCTTGCTATCAATCTGAATAGTTCTTACCTTAACTTCTCCTACTTTTGATTACAAAATAGTCAAAGTGGTCATTTAATGAGGAAAATGTGTTTTCATTCTTTTCTAATATCCCCTTTCTGGCATTTGTTGAGATTAAAACATCTTTTATATGAGCAATCAGCGTGTGTCCTTTTTTTTTGACAAAGTTTGTTTACAAGGTCTTCATGATTCAGTTTGAAGTCTGAGACTATGATTAGAAACCTGTTGTCATCTGTGTGTGATGCTGGGCAATACATTGTTATTCTATTACTCATAACTGTTAGGTTGCAAGTGTTTGTAATGTAGTTCAATGGAAGATGTGTAATATTATTCTAAGGATTTTCTGCGAGCAGTGTAAGCAACCTCTGTGTTCATTATAAAGGACTATCATCAGCCAGCATTCACTTAATTCCATGCTATGCTCTGCCTAAAGCTTCTGCTGCCCGCTGCGTAAGGCACTATTTTTTTTTATTAAATCATTACTCATTTCCATCTTTGAAAAATATGTGAAGTATTACTATTCAAATAAACAGCCTGTACCACTCACTATACAATATAGAGACAGTATTGTAGCATCCCTATAAAAAACTACTTCTCATGTCTCTGGTTTATAAAATGATCTCCACTATTCAGGAATCTTTATGGTTTGACTCAATATACGCTGATTTGCACTTTACCTGAATTACATTAACTGACAAAATGGGGCTACCCAATATCCATGAATTCAGCTCCAAATCGGCAGGTCAAGCAGTTCAGCAACCAAAGCATCAGAGGCATTCAGAGTGTTACATTTTCGCCATGAAAATAATAGCTTTTTGGCTACCCGCTATGTGCCGATCACCCGAACGAATTTGGGTAACAAGGGCAAAGTTCGCCGATTTCAATTCTCCTGATTTTAGTTGGAGAATTCAACTTTAAAGCACTCTAAAGTACACGAAAAAGATTGTAAAGTGCTTTTTTTACATGGGCATGCCTACATATATATCATTTCTTCCCTTGTGTCTGTGTATCATGCCTACATATATACCCTAATATTATTTCTGATACAAATATTCATCATTACAATGTTTGATCAAAAGATGGTATTTGGATACATATGGAACTATGTAGGTAAGAAGAGGTAAAATCTAGAGCTCAATCCCCAAAAAGTAGCAACAACCTGTGTGGTTCTCTGTATACACACGTGAAAACAGTTGTATAATACAAAATCCAAAACAAGGAAATGGTTGGTGCACCAAAAGATAGTAAGAAAAAAACTATTAATTGCTTGGTGTGTAAATGGTCAATAAAAAACGATGTGTCTCTCAGTACAATATGTAAACGAATGAGACAAAATACATAGTACAGTATAGCCAAATATTGAATGGGGATATGGAACTATGGTTTTGTCCAAAAAAAACTTTAAAATAGTGGGGGGTTTTATATGTTCAGCCCAGACACCAATGTGTAATCACAATGATAGGGTAGGTGTAGCCAAGTACCAATATGTGCATATATATCAATAGTCATTGTTATTCACATGACAGACCATCACCTCTGGAATAACAAGGAAAATTAATGAAAATACATTTTTTTGATTGTGCTGCTATCTCTTCCAGTAACCCCATTAGGAAACAGCCAAAGCTTAAGCGTTTGCTTTAGGGATACAAATTTAAAATTCATCTGAGATTGCTCAAGGGAATTTTGAACTTTTTGCGGCAAATAAAAAACAGTGAGTGTAAAATGTACCTTTGTGATTGTGGCTTCTCAGCTCTGGCCCAGCTGAAGACAAAATGTAGGAACAGAATGAACATTGAACATGACCTCAGCGTTACTTTGTCTACCATCACCCCAGACTCTGAAAAACTTGTCAAGAGAAAAAAGCATCCCCAGCTTTCCCATTAGTTCTAACTAGTCTCATATATTTCAATGGCTTTTTATTATGTTGGGTTTTTAACTCAAATCACTTTTATTTTCACTTGCACTTTGTTTTGAGCAGTGTATATATACATTGTGAACTGTACAAATTGATTTGTGGAATAAATTATGTTTCAGAAATAAAATTACTTTTGGGTCATGACTTAATGACCATGGACAAATGTGGATCCTGAGGTTAGACAGCTTGAGAACCATTGATCTTGTTGCACATTCCTTTTAGAAGGGTTCTGGGAGGATGGTTGCGATCAGTCTACAATCCTTTTCACAATGCCCTGATTTAGTGCTATGGGTCCTCGTCTCCAGAGTTAAGGAGTATACCTACTTCCCCACTGAGAATGCAGAATGGAACAAGGTCACGTTGGCCTTTTACAGGGTGGCAGAGATGCCTTAAGTTCTTGGGGCCATAGCCCCAATCACACAGAGAGGAATTATATTGAAACCAGATGCATTACCACTCCCTGAATATTCAGGTCATCTGGGATTATTACTAGTACATCATGAGTATCATTTCGGGGCATCCTGGCTCATGTGACGATGTGTTCACTCAGGTAACAAATGTATGATGTGGACTACAGGTGTTTTTGTTGTGTGTGGATGGGAATTCATCATGTGGCCCATAGTGTATAAGTGTTGTAATGTTTCTTACCTTTTATTAACAACAACTAATGATTTCTCCTGCATTCTGACTCTGTTGACATTCATGGTTATCCCATTTTAATCCTGTACTTTTCTCAAAAGTGAAATTTGGTGCTTGTTTGCACTTTTGCACTAAACTTTGCTATACACACAAATGTTGCAGCTTGAATTCAAATTTATTTTTCAATTTAGCATTGTAATATTCAGTATCCATGTAGTATGTGGTTATCTCACAACTTGTAGTTATTGGTTGTGTGTAGTTCTCAACCTTCAATAAGTATAATTTTGTTGCAAGTATGTGCATTTCTGACTCTTCTTTCGGTTTTGATTCTTTATATTTTGCAAATTTGGGGCTATTTTTAATTTATACGAATGCTCCCGTAGCATATTATGGAGTTCTGTAGGGCTACCACTTCCGTTCTGTGTGTTTCAAACATGTTTCTAATGCATTTAGTTTTGGCGTATATCGGTGTGTAATCAGCTATGATTTTTGAATTGCGAATGTATTTGGAGGCACATTGGGGCTACTTGGGTAGTTCGACATTCGGTTACTGATATGCCACTGATGTCATCCGCAATTTTGGTGCCTATCGTCAACCCTATAGAGTAGTTTATATCTATGTGTCTATTAGCCAAGCAGTGCCTTTGGTGCACCACAGAGCTTATTAATGCCTCTAATTTTACCCGCTGGTCTGGGCTCAGTGATCAGTGTGTTGTTGCTAAATAAGAACTTATCTTATTTATCTCTATGCCATAAGAGAACAGATATTACAATTATGGGTATAACACAAACAAGCAATGTGGCAGCCCAAAATCATACCCACAGTTTAATGTTAATACTGGTTGCAATATGACTATGTCAGAAGAGTTGCCACCAAGGCCAACAAAAAATTGGCCTAAGACCAATGTTAAGTCTATGGAGGAAATAGCATGGCTGGTATTTTTATGAAGCAAAGGTGACCACCCCATATGTAAATCCTAAGGTTATCTAAAGAATGGCTACTGAAAACCCATCTAAAATGTGCACACCTCCCAACATTTCAAATGGTCAAAAGGGACACTTTTCTTGTCAGGGAAGTGGCTGGAGCTGTGGATATGGTCCAGACATTTCTAGGTGACTTTAAAGCCAGTTGAGAGCTATCTATGAAATGTGATACACCATTTGGAATAGCATTATACATTTTATTTACAAAAACTAACATGTAAGCATATTTACAGCATTTTAATCACACTAAATGATAAGTGTTATTTCTTTGGAGATCTTTGATACACATCTAATATATTCCAAGATCCTAGAAAAAGGGACACTAGATGAGAAAGAGAGGGACAAAAGGATTTGGTGCAAAAATAGGAACTGTCCCTCCTAACATGGTGCCAAGTGATTATGAGGGTAATAGCATGCTCTTTTCAGTGTATTAAAATAATCATAAATGGGGAACAAAATCCTTATCAGTTCGTCATCTGTTGCTATGAATTCCTATATTCAAGTGGTAACTGCAGTTAATACAGTGTATTTGGAATATTTGTATTATCACCTAGCAATGAAGTATTCATGCCCTACAATTATACATCTATTGGTAGAACTCAGTTCCTTGTACAGTATTTGTTTGGACCATGTTCACTGCTCGTAACCATAAACAGCATGAAAACCTACACTAACACAAATGGAATCTGCACTCCCACTTGTAAGGCCCCAATACTTGAGAAATCATCGTGTAGACTGTCAGTTTCTGATGTAAGTTTTAAAAAAACATCATAATATCTCCCCAGAGCGGTGTGTTCCTCTTAAATAGTGAAACCACATCATTTGAGGAGGAGAGCCAATTTCTTTGTGCTGCTTCTCAGTGCCTACAACTGGACCAATAATCTGTCATTCTTTACATAAACAACTACCTTATCATATCACAAACATTTATTTAACCCTTTTATCCCAAGCTCTTAAGAGCACAGTGGAGATATCCAATTGAGAAAGCTAGGTTTCCAGACTGATTTGGAAAAAATGCCAAAAATCCTGCATGTTGCACTCAATCTGTCAAATGTCAAACTGCACTTCTGCATGGCTTATGTGAAATACTGCAGTCTGGAGCACTACATCATTGAATTCTCGTAGCCTTATTTTAACACCCACCTTCCTCCTTGGAGACTTGTATTGTATGATTGTATCTCGAACTCTCTGCAACTGGAGCCTAGACTAATTAGTCTAGGGGATGCAAAAGGGTGCATTGTTGTGCTTTAAAAGTTTTAAATAAAATACTGTGGGATGAAATGAGTTTACGATTAATAAAAAAAATATATATAAAGATTCCTTGGCATGTACTGGGAAAGGAATTGACAAAGTATATATATTTTGTGGCTCCCACAATATCCATTTCTCTCTATACACTGTTTTTCTTTCTCTTTTTATTAAGGGCTGCGCCTAGTTTTTGGGGTCATGCTTTGACCACACATAAATAAAATATGATTGAATACTGTCTGCATCCCCCATTAAAGCTATAGTTCTTACTCGCATGATGGAAGCATATATTTTATTCTCCCTTGAACATTAGCATGCTACATTGAGTTATGATCAAAGAAGGTCCATAAATAATCTGAAGTCCTCTTTTTCATTACCAACAGTTTTAAAAGCAGTCCATACATGAGATGTTTTGGTTTGTTGATTGTCTGGTTTCTCTTTTCACTTAATTGTATAAAAAAATAAGAAGAAACAGCAGAAAAACATTTTTCTTTTAATGTGTTGTTTCCAAAAGCCAGTAAAGAACAATAGATCAGACATGACTATCCATCCATGAATGTAGAAGACATAGGGCAAGTGGCCAAGAGTCAGGAATAGAGCAGCATAACGTTAGATAGAAGAAAGGAGAATAGATCTAGAAAAAAGAGGAATTAACAAAAAAATATAGAAATGAAATCTAAAACTTTACAAATCTTACATTTTTGCCTACTTAAGTTGTGGTTTAAGAAATTATGTGATGATTAAGTGATCTGTGTGAGCACAGATTACTCTTCACAACTGGGCGCCATTTGTCTGCCATTCAAATCAACATAGCTTTATGAACAATTTTGCATAACTAGGAACAATACGTAAAGGTGTGTTATAAACTCAATTTCATGAATGGAAAAAGAACGGTACATAAGTAAAAAAGAGTCGTGCTTACAAGCTTGCAGTCTAAAGCGGGTAGAAGCCAAGAGAAACATGATGTGCTGGAAAGGCTGGATCAGAGAATCGGAGCACTGTTTTAGTTGTATAGCACGGTTCACTGGACACTTATGGGACATTCAAATTAAATGAGTTATAGGGAGATTTGAAAGGTGAGTTTTGAGGGATATTAGAAAGATTTAGGGCTTTATTCATGAAAGATGTAATTGCAAACTTAAGTCCTAAGTAGGAGACCTGTAAAAAAAATATCCAATTCAGCTATACTTTAAACTCTACTATTTTGACCTTAATTTTGCATATCATGAATAAAACCCCTTGAGGGGTGAGTGTCAAGAGGTGATTAGAGGTGGGCACCATGAGGACAACGTAAAGATTATGAAGAACATAGGGGCTACTCAGAGACCACTTGAGGGATCTCGCTTGATGTGAAAATCTGCCACCATGGCTGATTTTCATGCCAACATTTCAGAAGCTGAATTATTCTGTAGTTTAGCACTAATCTCGAACGCCAATTTCAAACCGACTCATATATATTTTTTGCTGGCCTGTTTCCCTGGACTGAAGTTGAAGAACAAGGGCATTAGGGTTGATTTTCCCTTCCTACCGTCTTGGCACTAAAAAGATGTGTTTTGCTTATAATAATTTAGGTCACCCAGGGAACTAGGGCAAGCCCCGTGTGGAATGATTTATAGGGGGTCATTAGAGCAGGTGGTGGCTATTATTTATTTTTATTCTGGTGGCCTTGGGCAAGCCCCGGAATATTACTTATTGTAAAATGAGTAAATGAGGTGGTTAATTATAATCCTCCATAACTGTGTGGGAAGAATTAGATTTAATGGGCCAGGGACCCTGAGCATTTCCTTGGCCCTATCATTTTAGAGGGTCCTCTGCTGATTGGTCGCCATTGGACCAAGGACGTATCCAAGTGGCAGCGCTAGATGGCAAAGTACTACAAAGGACCCAGCCCACGGCTCACGGCAGCCAGTCAGGGACAGAGCTATTATAGATATTGTATTTCCCCTGATGCCCTCCACCCCTTTACAAGGGAAAGTGCCAAAAAGTCCAAAAACAAGAGTTTGACCTTGGATTGACCTACAGATGTGGTGAAATGATGTATCGGCTGACAGTTTACATTTCCTAATGTGTCTGACTGTGACTGTAGCAGATACTGAAATATTTGCGCAACAATACATGTTTGCAAAGCCAAATCATCTATATGGTACCTGTGATGGGTTTTTATGAGAAGTTTCATGCAGAGTAACAAGCAGTCGATAGCTGGGAGTGGTGTAGCCTTATATATTTATGTTTTACCATAATCTATTTATAAATGTGTTAAAATCATAAAAATGTCAGACTACGCAAAGCTGAACTAAGCCAGGTTCACATTGAACTTGCTCAGCAAATAATGAATTGTCTGAGCACCCCATCTTGCAGAGATCATCTTGATGCCACAAGTTCCTCTTAGCTTTAGCTGATGCTCAAAAACTTGAAAGGAAATAAATACATTCCTTAGATATTCCACCTCCTGTAAATTCCAACACAGCTCCAAAATATGCTTTATTTTGTGTGTGGGTGGGTGTCATTTAGCCAATGTGCACATAAAATTATGTATGTTGATAATAAGGCATAAATATCCTTGAACCATGGTGCGAATAACCCTTGTCTCAACCCTTTCTCCATGGACAAATGGTGTAATGAGTTACTCAATACCAAGATTCTTACATCAGTAGTAAGGAACTTAATAACCATGTTTAAGGATAGAATTGTTGCAATCCATGGGACTATAGATATTCAGGATCAGAAACCACATTGGTTTACTAGGGGGGGCTTTACTAACTAATAGTATTTAGTTTTTGATTGGGTGACTTAATTAATAGATCAGGGTGGTGCAGTAGACATTGCTTATCTAGATTTCAGTAAGCCTTTTCACACTGCCCCACACAGAAGGCTTATCAATAAACTGCAATCTTGGTTTATTAATCTTTGGATTAAGCAGTGGCTGAGTGACAGTAAATTCAGAGCAAGGTCTTGTTACCAGTGGAGGTGTACCGAAGGGATCTGTACTTGGATCCATTCTCTTTATTATTTTTATAATTAGTGATATTGCAGAAGGTCTTGATAGTAAGGTATATAGAGCACTAGTGAGACCTCACTTGGAGTATTGTACACTGTACTGGAGATTGTATCTCCAGACGGATATTGATACTTTGGAGAGAGCTCAGATAAAGGCTACTAAACTGGTTCATGGATTGCAAGATAAAACTTACCAAAAATGGTAGCTTGGAAGAAAGTCAAGACAGAGTAGAATCAATACTTTAAAGGAGAATATATTTAAAGGACAACTGTCAACCCTTAACTAACACTGTATTAAATAACAGAGCAAACCCGTTTATATGATGTGCCATTCCTATGAAACTATTCCAATACAAATTTTTCAGTTATTGTACCTTTTTGCAGCACTTGCTGCAAGGAATCGAGCTGCCATCTTTTTTTCAAATTGGGTCTGATCTCTGACTTTCCGACCTGAGCTCCATGCAGTCCTGCCTCTCAACTGTGTGCGACCCATCTATGCTCTAATGAAGCCCCGCCCCCTCTTGTGATCCTGCGTGGGATCGCACTGGGAATACAAGAGTGTACCTTGCACTCTCCCTGCAGCCCTGCAGCCTTTTTAACAGTATACAACCTTCCAGCATACAACAGTATACAACCTTCCAGTATACAACCTTCCAGCAGAAGTAGTAGAGGCATAACATATAAGATAAGACCATGGACTAATTAAAGTATTCAGATTTGTTTTAGACAGAGATTGGGCAGACAAGATTGGCCAAATGGTTCTTATCTGCTGACACATTTGATTGTCGGATTTGATTTTGGCCAGTTTGGATTATATGCTCTTCACTGGTCTAGCTGTATGAAAGAACAAAGAGAAGAGCATATATTGAAAAGATGCTTTAATCAAAGTCTTTGGCACATGGTTTAACAGGTAGTATGCTTACAGAGCTTGCCAGAACCCAGACTCCTCCCAGGAATGTTGACATACAGAATTATGTAGTTCACACATTCCTTTTGAGCCTTTGAACCAAGGATGTATCAACTGACATGGCTGGAATTCAAGTTTTGTGTGGGTGTGCATAAAGAAAGGACTGGGAATTGATTTTCTTATATACACTGACCAAAGAAATGATCTGTTAAGGAGAAAACAACCGTTGAGCTATGTGCCTTTACATTAAAAAAATATCTTCCTATTAATTATATTAATTGTGATGCATATTAGCATGTCCAACATTTCACTGATCTGATTTGATAAACGGAAGAGGCAAAAAGAAATATATATTTTTTTGATATTCGTGTTAAAGTTATTTGCTTAAAAATTACAATATTTATACCACCACAGCAGCTGTATACAGTCTTTGTGGTTTCAAACAAAAGGGCATCTATGTACCAAGGACGTACCGATCATCAGTTTAGCAATTCTATGGATTCCCCAGGTTTCGTTTCCCTGAACCACATATGGCTGAAAATCGGCAATGAAATCAGTGGAAATTGACGATATCAACACAAAATCAGCCACATTAAGTGGCTGAATTGTGGATTTCTCTGCAATTTGACTACAAAACACAATCTAACCCCATTTCGAGCCAGATCAGGGTATGTTGGGTAGCCACTTAAGTATATTTATAATTGGATGTAAATTAATTGACTTTGGAAATTCACTAAAACTTGGTCACCTGATGCTTTAAGAACAATATATGATGATCAGTTTTACTCATGACTGTTTTGCCTGGGAAATGTAAACTGCAGATTAGGAGCACTCAATAGTTTACAATAGCTACATCAAGACACAAACCATCACATATATCTACTGGCAGTGAGTGTCGCACAACCATTACTGATTGATGAGAAAGCAGCTAGACATAGAGGCTGCTCTATGTGGCAGTTGCCAAATCCTATGTATTTGTATTTCAAAGTTTAAAATATACAATTAAAGGTAAAACCTCAGGTATACTAATCACCACACAGACAACACAAAATAGGGATTTTGCAGGATTATACTTCAAACGTTCAGATGAACAGGCTGATTTGTACCATTGTTTCTGGAGTTTTACACTAATTCACACATTTTCGTAAGACATAAATAGATATCTGGTGAGGTTTGGCTTTCCTAATCTAAGATTTACTCCCAAGGTGACAATCTTTGGTAGCCTTGCAGATTTATTTCCACAAACTTTTAGTGGTTTAGTAATATTGGCGATGGCTATAAAAATAGTGGATCCAAAACCACCCACCCACCATAACCATTTTCCAAACTATATAAAATCACTTATTACATATGTACTGAATTGACACCAAGATTCACAAAGGATGGGATGTCATGAAGTTTTATATTGTTTGGACGCGATTAATGTTGAGCGAACCCGAACAGCACTGTTCGGGTATGTACCGAACATTACGGTTTTTGGACCCCGGACCCGAACACGGACATTACACTGTATGTTCGTGTTGGAACTCGAGGTTCGGCAGGGCCGGTGCCACCTGTAAGGCAACCTAGGCAGCCGCTTAGGGCGCAACTTAGCAGGGGGCGCCGGAACAGTGAAAAAAAATATCCTCCCCCTTCCCCCTTACTTACCTCCTCGCTGCTGCTCTGTCTCCCGGTGCAGGTCCGTGGCTGTGAGGGAAGCGGTGTGCACTCCCCTCCAGCCGATGCGGATTCAATAAAGGTTGTTTAAACTTTTTTTTAAACAAACTTTATTGAAAGCGCATTGGCTGGACGGGAACGCACAACGCTTCCCTCACAGCCACGGACCTGCAGCTCCGGGAGACAGAGCAGCAGCGAGAAGGTAAGTAAGGGGGAAGGGAGGAGGAAGAGGGGGGAATTGAGTGGCATAATAATCCTGGCATATTGGGTGGCTAAGTCCTGGCATATTGAGAGGCATAATCCTGGCATATTGAGGGGCACAATCCTGGCATATTGAGGGTCATAATCCTGGCATATTGTGTGGGAAAATCCTGGCATATGGAGTGGCATAATAATCCTGGCATATTGGGTGGCTAAGTCCTGGCACATTGAGAGGCATAATCCTGGCATATTGAGGGGCATAATCCTGGCATATTGAGGGGCATAATCCTACAGTGATTATTCAAATTACAGTGATTATTTTAGTGGGTGCTATACTACATATTTGTACCCTGCCCTGAGCCCAGTGCCACAGAGAGTGCAGTGCACTAGTAACTGCATGTGTGCCAGGCACATGACTTTAATCCTGTTCTGTTAGCTCAGTAGGCAACATCTAGGCATTTTAAAATACTGCAATGTGTTGGTGATAAATATTACATTTGTGTCCTGCACTTCATATCTGAGAATCAAATAGAACCGTCAAATACTGTGCTTACAGCGCACTTTGAAAAATTCTAATTGTTTTGGGTGCTAAATAGTACATTTGCATCTTGCGGTGCACTTCATATCTGAGAGACAAATAGAACAGTCCAATACTGTGCTTACAGCGCACTTCGAAAAATTCTAATTGTTTTGGGTGCTAAATAGTACATTTGTGTCTTGCGGTGCACTTCATATCTGAGAGTCAAATAGAACAGTCCAATACTGTTCTTACAGCGCACTTTGAAAAATTCTGGCTACCTCCTCCTCCTCCAGCACCGCTTCCACCTACACGCCACGGTCACCGCCTCCTCAACCTATGGGTCACTTAGTATAAACTGAAAGAGAATACCCTGCACTCCAACCCTCTCTCAAATGGATAATTCTGTTGATCCTCCTGGCAGCCATGCTTTAGATTTAGATTTATGTTCTTCCAAAGCTAAAATCAAAGATTCCATCTAGTGCTATTTTAGGGCTCAGCTGTATTTGTAATTTGTATGTATTTTATGTTATTTTAAGTTATTTCCCTATCCACATTTGCTTGCAGGACACTTGTCCTACTCTTACCCACATTTTACTTCATTTTGCAGCCCTCTAGACCTTTACAGGACTTTTTTAGAGGCATTTTAGTGGCCAAAAGTTTGTGTCCCCATTGACTTCAATGGGGTTCGGGGTCAAGTTCAAACACGGACCCGGACATTTTTTCGAAGTTCAGCCAAACCTGCCGAATCTGAACATCCAGGTGTCCACTCAACTCTAGACGTGATATATACATGTCCTGGTGAAAGGGATGAAAGAAACTGAAAAGACACTTTCCAATATACCTCCTGGTATTGTGACCAACAACTGAGGGGGAAATTGCCTATAGACATCTAACTCACAGAACATAACATTCATCTGGAGGACAAATTACAGGACAATGGACAGATGACCACAGACACAACTATTTTAAATAGTGTATTGGTTGTATTGATTGTTGGGTGTGGGGTAGGAGAGGGTATCAAGTTTCTTCACACACCTTGAAAACAACGATTACTATTTCTTGCAATTGAAATACAGTATTGACTAGGATTATGAAATGCAAAACTGAAAGAACTGATGTGATCTGCAAGACTCCGTTTACTGATAAAGGATAACCATTGTATGGTAACCCTGTGCTTACATGGAATATGGTTCTAGGTATAAACCAAAATGAAGTTGTAACGGAACTCCCCGTACTCCGAGTACCTTCCTTTAATGGACGTTTCCTAGCTTGCACCGAGGACCACAAGCACCGCACCGGACACCACAACCACCGCAGACTCCACAACTGCCGTAGCTTAACTGAAGTCTCGCCGTCTTCTGTCCACCCTGGATCAGCTTCTGTCCTCCAGGACCGTGTGGGGAAGACCTCTCCTCCAGGAGAGCGTATCCGGAACAAGCTCTTAAAAGAGCTAAGTGATTAAAGCTCAAGGGAGTATGCAGAACATAGTAATCCCCAGTGTGATTATAGCTGTTCCCTCCAATCACGAGATAGGACTACATGTTGAGGGTCAAGAAGATCTCTGGATTTTAATCAAACACTCTGCTTTTATGCCCATTTTCCACACATAGGACCACCCACAGGGTTTTGAAGAACAACCAGTCAATACGTACAATACACTCAGACACTCCCAGCAATTACAGCAAAATCCCCCCCTCTGCCTGTGATACAATTATCTCCACACAATAGACTAACTTAATTATTACAGGCAGAAAATATACAGTTTTTACACAATATTAATAACTTTCAAAGAATGCCTCCCATTCACATAAAACATACATTTTCAGAATCAGCATACTTTAAATATGAACATAACTAAAAATCAGACAATTCCACCCAGTAGTTCAAAAGTTAGCTGGAAGTCCTTTATGATCGACCGCAAGCACATTTTCCTAGTTTGGGGACTCTGGGGACACCGTCTTAAAGGGGAATTGTTCCGATTTTCACCATGCCCCAAAAATGTGCTGAAAGGGCCAGCACCAGTCCCATAAAAGTCCATAAGCCCCAATACAGCTTCTTAAAGGACCATACACCCCAGGGCCATAGTCACAGGGGAGGAGGCTGGCAAGCAGGACTCTCCAGGACCAAGTGGCGAAGGGCACTTCGTCACAGAAGTGTGTGACAATTTGCTGTTATTGTGTATAAATTATACCCTTTATACAACTTTCACTTGTTACATCTGAAACATGGGTTTAAACATTGCATGTGAGGATATGTCTGTTTCCATAAACAGCTGGAGAATACTTTTTTACCTTTATTAACAAATTACAAATATATATATAATAGATTGTTGTGACCATTTCATGAGATTCATTTAAAACATAACAATATACAGACATAAGACACATACGTAACAAACACTGATTCTGTTATTAAATTCTATATTCATTAAAGCTTTGTTATGAGCCCGTTAGGGTTCGGGTATGGAGAAGGGAGCAATACAACAATATTAGCCTTGAGCTTTCTTTTATTGATGCTAAGGGTCCCACGATCCCTCTCATAGGTCATTCACCTTACTTTCCCAAAAAGGGTACAATTTCTCATTCCAATTAAACTGCCCTATATTTCCCTTTTCCATACTACACTGATTTATCAGTTGCGCCTGTATCCTTTGCCATAGGATAGGACCGGGTACCTTCCAATTTCTTGCACTCTCCAGCTTAATTGCCGTCAATAAATGCAGGAGAAAGTATATATCTTTTCCTACATTTCTTGGTAGATTTAAGTGGAGAAGTGCCTTTTCTGGTGTTAATTTCCAATCATCTCCGAATTTCTCAATCAACTTTTGAGATATATTATTTGACATTTTGTTAATTAAAGGACATCCCCACCAGATTTGTAGTGTGTCTCCTCTTACTGCCCCACATCTCCAGCAATAGGGTAGATTGTTTTTAGAAAACTTTGCAAGCATTGTAGGCACCAGGTACCACCTATACATTAGTTTAAATTGAAGCTCGTTAAGATTTAGGCAATGAACACATTTATATATAACATTCAAGGCTCTATTCCACTCATTTCCATTTATATATATATCTTCAAATCTTTTTCCCATTTTTTTTTTATAGCACTTGGAGTTTGTTCTTTTTTAACTGATCTTATTAGGTCAAGTGCTCTGGTAACTAATTTCTCATAATCTCCAAGTTCAATTATTTCTGATAGGAGCCTTTGTGATTTAGAGAGATGACCTTGAATGAGTGCTCTTGAGAGAAAGCTTTTAACTCTCGAATAACTTAGCATTCCCCTATTGGGATGGCTTATTCCAACTGTAACATTGCAAATGGTTTGATCTTATTTCCTACTGTCAAATCCACTAAAGTATATATACCATTCTCTCTCCATTTTGTTAGCTCCAAATTGTCATTAAGGTTATCTAGGACAGACAGTGGTTAGCAGGGTAGCAGTCGGTCTTTTAATCCTGGATGAGAATACTAAACTTACCAAGACCTAATAACCATGCATACAATTCTCTCAGACATGTAATGTATTGAAATACTGGAATTCATCCCCTATATTTGGAATAATGGGGTATAACATGGTGTTATTCACTGGTCTACAGATTTGAATATCATAGGTTAAGAGTGGAAAATCTACAGTGCAGCTCAAAATATGGGACTGAACCTGATGTTTTATGGATTATATGTCTATGTTATGAACAATGAACATGAAATTTACTTAAACCATGTAACTGTATAGAACACTATGACAGCTGTATGATATGTGAAATGTATGAAATATGTGAAACCTTTGTTAATTGGATTTTTTTTCTTTCTTTCTCCTTTTTTATGAAAATGTAAAAAATATATCTCTAACTTCTTAAATACTAGAATAATATTAATAGTAGTCGAGTAATATTGAATTATTATCATCATTATTATTAATATCCTCGTTGTATTTGTATGTGTATATATTATTGTCATTTTTTGTGAGGCCCCCTTTTTGTGGACCTTGGTTCAGCTGCAACATTTGCATCCAGCAGGCGGCACTCTATGTGGTGACTCCTTTCCTTGGCGACACTGGATGTGGTGACCCCCAACATAGGTTTATTTTGTGTAACAGTTAAACCATCTCTGAATCTAACCTTAACACCACATATGTCTTTTCCTTGGGATCACAGGTTTAATTCCCAACAGGGTTGATTCAGCCCTTTATCCTTCCAAGGAAGATAATATGGGTACAATTAAATTGGGTAATAGTAACATCCCCTGTGACATACTTTAAAACCAGAGAAAATCTGAATGTATCTTCCCCGGTTAAATACTTTGTTTTTATTATTATAACATGGTGCATTTATATAAGAAACATGTAACGCTTTTCAGAAGTCTATACAATGATTACTGGTGAGTCTATACGCTCTCTTTTAACAACATTTTTTGCATTTACTGTCTCTCTGTATTGTTATCTTGCAGACAGGGCCCCTGTAATCGGCTGCCTTGTCTCCATCTGTGAAATTGCATCCTGTATTTGCAGCCAATTACTGTACCTGGCACTACAGAATATATTGGCTGTGTATTAGGTAGTAGTTTAGGCTGAAAGATTTCTCTTTGGATCAACAAGCACTAAATAAATATTAATGCATATATAGTAAAGCAAAATAGCAAAATAGTTTCTAATATTTGTCCTGAGTTCAGAAATAGCCCATGTTTTATGTTTTTGTGCTTTTTTATTCATGTTACAGGCCAAGAACTATAAGTAGTGCAAAGCTATTTCAATATCCTTTTTTTTTTAAATCAAAATTAGCGATAGTGATATTGTAACACTGAAATCGGTACTAAATCCATGAATGACCCCCCACATGTAAATATTTTTGAAAACTAGACAACTCAGGGCATTTAACTTGGGGTATTTTGACACATTTCATGTAGCCATTTTACCACCAACCTTTGCCAAAGTTTGCAGCAAAATTGTTTTTTTTTTTTTTAATTCACATAGATTGCAATTTAGGTAAACATTACCTGAAAATGTGAAGGGTTATTTCCAAACAACACCTCAATATGTGTTCAGCAACATCTCCTGAGTACAGGGATACCACCCATGTATAGGTTGGTTAGGTTATTTTGGGGTTAAAAGGCCCCATTTGAGAGGTGCGCTTTTTGGTTTTCCAACTTGGAATTCTGACGTGCAGAAAACCTGCGCCCATGTTCCATTTGGGACATTTTTGAAGCCAGAATGTGTATTTTACCCCACAAAACCATACATTTTTGCAAACTAGACACCCTAGGGCAGCGGTGGCGAACCTATGGCACGCGTGCCACTACTGGCACGCCGAGCCCTCAGCTGTGGCACGCGGTCAGGTTCAGCTCTCACCGCTTATCTGCTCCGTTGCCTTGGAGGTGCAGGCATCAGCGTAATAGATTGGCGCCGCCGGTCATCTGCTTCTTCTCCAGATGATTGGCGCATGCGCGTTCTGTCAAGTCGGAAAGCAATTAACTGTTTGCTTTCCGACTTGAACGCTTCTTCACATAGCGCACATGCGTCAATCATCTGGAGAAAAAGCAGGTGACCGGCAGCGCCCGCCTATTACACTGATGCCTGCACCTCCAGGACAACGGAGCAGATTACCGGTGAGAGCTGAACCTGTATGTGTGTGTATAAGTATAAGTGTGTGTATGAGTATAAGTGTGTGTGTGTGTATGAGTATAAGTGTGTGTGTGTGTATGAGTATAAGTGTTTGTGTATGAGTATAAGTGTCTGTATGAGTATAAGTGTGTGTGTGTTTGGGTATACGTGCGCATGAGTATAAGTGTGTGTGTGAGTATGAGTATAAGTGTGTATGTGTATGAACGTGTGTGTGTATGAGTATAAGCGTGTGTGAGTATGCGGTGTTGGCACTTTGTGGTCTGCAAATTTGTGTCGGTCAAAAATTGGGCACTCGGGACCAAAAACCACTGCCCTAGGGTATTTCAAATGGTAGTATTTTAACACTTTCCATGCACTAATTCTACCACCAGCCTATGTCAGTATTTTGGGTAGTAATTTTTTTTCACATACATTGTACTTCTGGCATGAATTCACAGATCCTATTATGTGTCAGTGCCAAACAACACCTCAATATGTATTCAGCAACATCTCTTGAGTACGGGGATAACACCCATGTATAGGTTAGTTAGGTTATTTGGGGGTTAAAAGGCCACATTTGAGAGGTGCGCTTTTTGGTTTTCCAACTTGGAATTTTGACGTGCAGAAAACCTGCGCCCATGTTCCATTTGGGACATTTTTGAAGCCAGAATGTGTATTATACCCCACAAAACCATACATTTTTGCAAACTAGACACCCTAGGGTATTTCAAATGGTAGTATTTTAACACTTTCCATGCACTAATTCTACCACAAGCCTTTGTCAAATTTTAGGTTAGTAATTTTTTAATGTTTTGTTTCCACATACATTGTACTTCGGGCATGAATTCGCAGATCCTGTTTTGTGTCAGTGGCAAACAACACCTCAATATGTGTTCAGCAACATCTCCTGGGTACAGGGACATGTTTTGACACAGGACGGACTAGGTCAGTCCTGTGTCACTAACGCCTTGCCACACAGGACAGCCTAGCACGTCCTGTGTCAGCAAGGGGTTAATACATACCAATATCATATTAGCCTTTACAGCCTCTATTTGGCACTGTGCACTACTGCTAAGTTTATTGTCTTCGATTACTCCCAAATCTTTTTCAGTAGGAAAACTACCTACATATACTCCATATACTCGAACATCTGCCAGATAGCACCTTGGAAAATCTGTTCAATTATTTGCATATATTTAACTTTCATTAATTTGTTTGGTGTAATTTCTCATTAAATTCTATTTAAAGTAAGCTAGCAGATTCTTTATTAACTAGATAAAACTAGCTATCCAATAATATGACAGATATACTTTTTTGTCAAGAGCTGCAGTCTGGGGAACCTCTCTAAACACCATGCAATGGCCTTAGTTCAGCTCTGAAGCACTGTAAAGCAAACACTTTTCCCTTCTCAGCTATTAGAAGCACTTTGTTCAATGTGATATGATCTGAGAATGTTGAAGCCTACTTATCCACATTCTTTATAGATACATTAAAAGTGGCACAGAGTTCACAGTAGAGAAGGATCAGTTTGAGGTATTATTTA
Organism: Pelodytes ibericus; assembly: GCA_036172795.1. Taxonomy (NCBI): domain Eukaryota; kingdom Metazoa; phylum Chordata; class Amphibia; order Anura; family Pelodytidae; genus Pelodytes; species Pelodytes ibericus. The sequence goes on from CM069859.1 coordinate 71,005,049, forward strand.
ATGACAAACTTGACCATTGAATCCTATCATCAGCATATAGAAATGTATTCACCCTATAGACTTTATAGAGCAATAGGTGACTACTTATTTAACCATCAATGAGCTCTATTTAATGATATGACTTTTCACTTATCATTAGTGTTTAATTCCATATGCTATTGCATTCTGTGGTATTCAATGACTAGAGTCCCAGTGATGAGAAAAGACTTGGGAAACTATGCAAGCTATGCAGATTCTATATAGCAAGACAGGTCCTTGTCTTAATATGCAATAGGGTTGATACTATTTTTAAACAAAATGGAATTGTCTGTCCTTTGCCTTTCTGCCAATTTCTGTTTCTCAGCTCACACAAGTACTTTCCCATTCCCACCTCCTATTGATTTCATCCTAATACAATTCAAATCCACTCCCTTGTGCCATTTCACATTCCCTTTACCATTGCCCCCATTGGTCATTTGATGTAGCTTGACATATCCCTTACCCTCTTTCTCAGTTAAGCTTTTGCACTCTATCCTTGTTTATCTCTTTTGAGTTTATTTATGTTCCCCTACTTTATCTTGTTTCAGTTTCCAAATCATTTTACTTTCTTCAGATTCCTCTGACAGACTCACATTTTTTCCTATATATTTTTCCCGACCATCTGTCATATCAGTTCTTCTTTCCCATGGTCCTACCCATACGTCATGTATTTCTTCCACCTGTCTTGGAGCCTCCTCAGACCATGTCGATAGATGTGGCTTTACCATATATGGGCTTCTATGCACCTTTTATTATTTGTGTTTAAAAAAATGTTAAGTTTTATGGATCCTGCGTAAAGACCTTTATTATTCCTGCACATTGGGCAATTTAATTTCCAATGTTTTTCCGATAGATGTTGTAGGAAAAAGTACAGCGAGAACACTGAGGAGTTCACTGATATCAACAAAAGTTGGTCAGCTTACAAACAAATGGCCTGTCCCGTAAATAGTGGTGTTACATATACACTCATTCATTCAAACAACTTTAATGCAATCGCTGAACTGACATGACTTGTTTGCCTAGTGGTGCAGAGGCAAAATACATGTGTATATGAAAAGAGACAACTATGTCTGTCTATTTATCTACCTATCTATAGTCTATGGATTACATTACATTAACATTTATGTAAGCACGAACAATTTTCGAGGTGCTAGATTCAGAGCAACTACATACTAGGTTAGACAACCAGGACTGGGGGATGGTAATTACACCCCAGTCTGCTAGCATACTATTAATGGGGAAACAGGGAATTACAGTGTTTTATGCAAAATTCCATTATTCCCTTACTGCAACACTAGTGCTTTAATGCACTGGACATTTGCAGTCTTGTTGCAAGTGAATTGGATGCTATTCCTTTAGTAATAATTTGCATAAAACATACTTTAACTGACCTTAACGGTCGGCATTGATTCTACCCCAATGAGTTAATACTGCTTATCCTCACAGTTATGGGAATACAATCACTTTAGCATTGGATAACTACCAGTAAAAGTTACTGTCCGTTTAGATGACTAAGCTACATTGTGTGTGATTTTCATATCTTTGTGTATATGGGAAATATAATTTTAATAACAAAGACTCAAGGCTATGCCAAATTCCCAATTTATGATGAGTGAGGACCCAGTTGCAGAACTGGAAGTTCCCAAAGCCAAAGTGTAACTACCTGCTTAATTTTCATGTATGCTAAAGTACAACCATTATAGAACTGTAATCATTTTAAAAGTATCTGCATTCTAAATGTGTTTAATTTACTCACAAAGCTCCTACTGCTCCTACAGCTCCTACTGACCCACCCACTGAGAAAGAATTTGACTAGAGCCTTGGAGAGAGAAAAGGGCAACATTTCAAGTATTCCAAGCAAATTATCCCAAGTGATAACTATACTTGCACTGTGCACATACATATGCTGCACAAAACTATGTATAGAACATGCATCTGCAATTTATTTCCAGTGCTTGGGTTGCCAGGTCAGACATTTTTGTAAAACTCTTACATGATTTCCTGGAGAATGCTGGATGCATTTGTGTTTGCAGGGAACCAATTAATATTTCAATTAATTAACACCTTGCCGACATTTGACATTCAGAGAAAGAGCTGAAATGGGATGAGGAGGGGAAGAAATAACTGATATGGGGAAGGAGGGGGAGAAAGAACTGATGAGGAGGGGGAGAAATAACTGATATGAGGGGAGGAGAAATAACTGACATGAAAAGAGGCAAAAGAACTAATATGGGGGAGGAGAAAGAACTGACATGGGGAGGAGGGGGAGAAATAACTGACATCGGGGGAGGAAGAAATAAATGATATGGGGGGGGGGGGAGGAGAGACATACATTGGAGTTGAGAGGAGAGAGACATACATGGGAAGACAGAGAGAGACATACATGGCAAGGGGAAGAGAGAGTCATACATTGCAAGGGAGAGGAAAGCGACATACATGGCAAGGGAGAGGAAAGAGAGAAATGGGAAGGAAGAGTAAAGAGACAGACATGGGAAGGGAGAGTAAAGAGACAGACATGGGAAGGTAGAGGAGAGAGACAGGCAAGAGGGTATAGAGTAGGGGGGGGGGGGGCGCCACTGAGGCCTGCACAGGGCACCTGGACACTTAAGGCCAGCCCTGAATAAATATGTAGAATCCACCTGCTCCTCTAAACTATCACACTCACATTCATAGGTGTTGCTCCTGAACAAAGCCTCCTCTCTCCAAAAATAATATGGCAGCATGGCTTAGGTTTGCAAAGTTGCATCTAAACAAACAAGAGTTCTGGAACAGTGTCTTCTGGACAGAAGAGACCAAAGTGGAGATGTCTGACAATAATGCACAGCACCACATATGTCGAAAACCAAACACAACATATCGGCACCAACACCTCATAGCAACTGTCAAGCACGGTGATGGAGGAGTTATGATTTGAGCTTTTTTTGCCACCCCAGGACCTGGGAACCTTGCTGTCAATGAGTTGAACATGAACTCCTCTGTATACCAAAGTATTCTAGGGTCAAATGTGAGGCCATCTGTCCGACAGCTAAAGCTTGGCCAAAATTGTCATACAACAGGACAATGATCCCAAGCACACCAACAAAGCTGAAAATGAAAAACCTCAATGAACTGAAGCAACTTTATAAAGAAGAGTGGGCCAAAATTCCTCCATCATCATGTGAGAGGCTGATAAAATCACACAGAAATGATTACTTTGCTGCTAAAGGTGGTCCTACAAGCTATTGAATCGTAAGGTGTGCTTCTCCATTTTGGCGGTATTCCTGTTAAATAATGACACAGTGTAATATGTCATGTTTTATTCATCTGAGGTTGTATTCACCTGTTTACACCTAAAAATTGGCAGATTGCCTCAGTATATCTGAAGAAGGAAGCTCCTGTGTTTATGCACTAAAAGTGAACTGCAATAATCAGTCATTAATAGCTGACTTGTCTGCAGTTCACTTGTCAGTGTTCGTTCAGCAGTTGGGACAGTAGCAGTTTCTCTTTAGTTTCAACACAAACACAAGTTTTGAATAAACTTTGTTGAAAGGTTTACACACTCTTGAGAATTAACGTCTTCTGTTTTCTGGGAAGATACTATTATTTCAGAATTCTAAATTCTATGGGATTAATAGTAACATTTAGCAGACCTGTGTTTGTCCAATTCAGAATCCTCTAGGTTAAGAAAGGGAAGAGTAACGTTTAATGCTCACTTTGGTGGCTATTGGAGAATGATGCCATGGTTTAGTCTATGATCTGCTAGAAGGGTTATCAGTTTACCCCTCCCTTCTCTAAAGACTTGTTAAAAGAACCAATGAGATATGTAGCTCTCCCATGTAGGTTCATTTTTTTGTTTCACAATGTCACTTGTATTTCTAGGATTAGAGCCAAATCTAACAAAATAAGACGTTTTCAAACACTTTGAAAATGTATGACATCATTGCAGAGTGCATCCTGTGAAATGTCCCTCGTCAGTGTGTATTAGGTAATATGTGTACAGATTGTGTAAAATAGCATCAATAATCAAAATACTATTTAACACAAGAGTTAAAGGTCAAACCCAAAATCTCACAATGAGATTATCTGACTGTTGTTGGAGCCAAGTTTCTACTTTCCAAAGTGATCAAAATCTGTTCTATCTGTATTTTTAATCTGAGCATGATGCTCTTATCCCATTTCCTCTAGCTCTTATGTTAAATTTGAATTTAATCGTTTGGCTGGGGAAGATATGAATTAAGTATGATTACTTAATTCAGTATTAAATATGAAGGAGGTAGTAGCATGGCCGGTATTTTTCTGAAGAAACGGTGGCAACCCTACCTGTAAAAGGACAGAGACCTTTCAGTGTTTTGTAGCTTGAGGGGTCTGCGTTAAAGTATTGTCTGTCGCTGGTTCTTGGGCTACATGAATAAAATAATTTTTCATCACTGTATTTTATTGCATCTTCTATATTTACTAATACCCTATTACATTGTTTATATTTATGCTACCTATCTATCTTTGTACATTTGTACCACTACCTCTCTCTTTCTCTTAAGCACTAGCATTGTTTCCTTAGTTTGGAATGGGCATAGGTTCCCTGGGACCCTCCTTCTTTCCCCCATCATCCATGCTATCATTGCAGCAATAATGTCCTCTTAAAATTCACAGTGGGAACATGGCTGAAGTCGTTTCTAGTTGTGTTTATGGATGTAGTGAAAATGTTGCATTTTGATTGGTTAGTGTGTGTGCTTCATGGATATGAGTTAGCGTGTTTCAGGAAATGCCTGAATGTGTTCTTTTTAGGTGTTGATGTGCAGTATATGTAGAGTTCAATAACATATATGATATGTGTGTGGATGTTTGCTGCTCTGAGTGTTTGTTAATGTTATGGGGTGTTTAATATTATGTATAAATGTTTGTGTCATTTCATCTGGCATTTATAGGGGTTACATTTTTATATTTGTTGGCATTGCTCATGCATTAGGTGTTTAGTTAAATATTAATATTAATATATAGTTGTTTTAACTGAGCAAGGAGCACTTCAGACCTCATTATTACCCCTTTATGGTAACAGGTAGAAATGTAGAATTTGTTTGTCTGTTACTTTGTAACAGGGGTCAATAAATCTCTATGTTAGAAATAGAGCTTTTTTTTTACCAGGTGCAGTAATGATTTTAGCACACCCATTAACCCCTTAAGAACATTTTTGGTCACTCTGGACAATGGCTGTTTTAACCCTTGCACTAACACTGACACCTCTGTAATTCTAACTGGAATTTAAACCCTTACCCTAACCTTAAGTGTAATAGTAGATGTAGTGTTTTTTTCAATGTAATGTTGCTGACTGCCTGAAGCATGGTCCTCTTTGATCGCTGCCTTACTGTGTCATGTGATGGGAAGGGGTTAATGGCTTTGCCCGGTAATTTATCACAAATTGAATTTTCTACTTAAAGCACTCCATTGAATCTACCCCAATGTTACATGCAAAGCTCAGAGCTAGTGTTAGGATCTATAATAAATGGAAAATGTGGGTGTTGGGTATTACTTTATTGCAATGTTAAGATTGCCACCATTTCACAGTACCCCCAAAAGACTACTTGTCTAAAACAAACCTTGCTAACCTTAAAATAAAGAGAGAATAAGCTCAGCTATAATTAAACACACCCACTAAAACACATAGAGCAACATGGATAAGAAGGGTAAATAGGCAAGGAAGCACTCAGACAAATGGAGAGGATTCTCTGCTACACTGCTGATCATCAAGAATTTAAGTCAGTACCAGATCCAGGAATTGTCTTCCTCAGTGGAAAAAGAGATGCACTACACAGCGGCACAGATTAAAATAAATGCACCCCATATGGTGTAGCGGCATTGTGATTACTACAGTCTTCATACACTGTTGTGTCTCTTCCTTCCTAACTACATTTCTAATGCAGTATCTGCATATATCAGAAAGAGACATCCAATATAATGGCTGAATATAATGGCTGAATATAATGGCTGAATACTTACTATATGTAAGGAGTTTGGTGCGCATCACCATCTTTCTTCAAGTCTATACTCAAACTTTCTTGCAGTTTTTCTATAAAAGCAGAATACCCTGCTTTACTGGAAAACATTCCAATAGAGAAAAATAACAATATGTTGTTATTGTTTATTTCTGTATGCCTAATAACTAATGTAACAAAAATGTCCTCAATCGCACCCACTAAGTACGGGTGCCCGAGTGGAGCGTCGCCCACACTCCCAGTAATAGAATAAAAAAATACAGAAATCTCAGCAAACCTTGAATGGAGATTTATTCTGACTTTAACATCGGAATAAATCTCCATTCAAGGTGTGCTTAGACTTCTGCATTTTTAATTGATTTTTTTTTTTTGCTTAACATCTTTTTATTGAGTTTTTAACAAGTAAATTATACAAGTTTTATAAATCGAAATAGGTTCAGAAAAACAGAGGAGAAAGGGTTCTGGAGGGAGGTGTTCTTTCTTGGTACTGTCTGTTCAGGAGAGCATACATAGAGGATATATTGTATGTTTATACTTATACGTAAGTGTAAATAAACAGAACTCGTCTAAAGAACAAACTGAACATGGTACTTTCATCTCTGCGAACCTCAAAAATATAGAGAGAAAAAAAAAAGGGGGGGGGGGGGGTCTAGTTAAGCTAGGGATGGGTCGGTCGGGGACATGCAGGGTTCTCTATATTAGTGGTGGACAATCCTTGCTTTCTAGGTACTCCATCAAGTAATGCCACTGCTTACGATGCAATTCGCTTTTCCCCTGAGTGGAGAGAAGGAGGTCTTCTGAGCTACGGATCTTCTCGACCGTGGCAATCCATTGCTTCATCGTTGGGGAGGCTGTCGTTTTCCATAAACATGGCAATAGGGTTTTAGCAGCGTTTAAGAGGTGGATTGTGAGGGATGTTCTGTATTTGGGTATCGGTAGTGTGGTGTGATGTAGCAACATTGCCTGTGGTGTGTATGTCAGGGATTCATATGCTATTTTGGTTATTATCATGTGTATTTTGTTCCAAAACAGCTTGATTATGGGGCATTCACACCATTTGAGTATAAAGGTTCCTTTCTGTGCTTTGCGCCTCCAACATCTATCAGTGGTGGAGGGGTATAGTTTGTGCAGTTCTGAGGGTGTTCTGTACCATCGCGTGAGAATCTTGTATGCGTTCTCCTGTATTTTGGAAAATGTAGAATATTTGTGTGCCGAAGTGGCGATCTTAGTCCATTGCGTTTCCGTGAATGTTATATTACAGTCATTTCCCCATAAGCGTATGTAGTAGGGTTTTTGTGTCAGGCACAGTGAGGTCAGCATTTGATATAATGTAGAGATCATTTTTTCTGGGGCAACTTTAGACAGGAAAAGACTTTCGAACTGTGTGAGGGTAGTGGTAAATGGGCCCTTTTTCATAAGGGCTCTATAGTAGTGTGTAAGTTGTGCGTACATTAATATTTTCCATTATGTACAGTATGGGGGAGAAGTGAGTTCTGTAAGAGCCTTAAGGGATCCACTGTCTGACAGAACATGGCCTATTCTTGGATAAGGTATATTATCCGGGAACAGTGTATCAAAAGGTCGTTCTTGTCTTCCCAGCTTAAAATTGTCATTTGCATATAGGGAAACCAGTGTCGAAGGGTTATTTAACAGTCCGTCTCGCGACTTTAGTTTATTCCACATATGCAAAGTGGGAGAGATGGTGCAGTGGGAAGCGTCTATCATCACTTGTTGTGTGCTAGACACCCATGCTGCAGTCGGTATTGGATTGTTAGGGATCTTTGTTCTATGGAGACCCAGAGTTTGTGGGCTGGTCTGGTCCAATCGACTACTCTTGACAAAAGTGAGGCTTGATAATATGTCTCCAGGTCAAGTAGCCCCATTCCCCCTTTTATGTCGCGTTAGATAATTATATCCTAGTCTGGGGTGTGAGGACTTCCATATAAATTTGGTTATTGATCTTTTTAGCTTGAGAAAAAAATGTTTGGGTAATGCTATTGGTACCGCTTGTAAGATATATAGGATACGCGGTAGGACGTTCATCTTGACAGTGGACACTCTGCCGAACCAAGAAAGGCGTTTCTGGTTCCAGGAGTGTAGATCTTGATACATTTTTTGTAATATTGAGAGGTAATTTAGTTCATATAAGGAACTTAGGGTCGATGGTACTTTGATTCCCAGGTAGGTGATGGAAGAGTGTGCCCATCGGAAGGGAAACGAGGCCTCTAGTGTTGACTGCATATGGGGAGGGATGGAGATGTTAAGTGCTGTCGATTTAGTGTTGTTAATTTTAAAATTGGAGTGCTTTCCGTACTCTGTCAGTTCTTGGAGAACATGCAGGATTGATATTTGAGGCTGCGTCAATGTGAGTAAAAGGTCGTCAGCATATGCAGCGATGGAAAGCTGGTGCTGACCTATTTGGAGGCCATGGATACCTCCATCCCTCCCCATATCCAGTCAACACTAGAGGCCTAATTGCCGAAAGTAAGGGGTTCTAATGTGAGTATGAACAGCAGAGGCGACAGGGGGCAGCCCTGTCTAGTGCCGTTTGATAGGGTGAGCGGTTCAGACAAGGCCCCATTGACACAAATTCGTGCTGAGGGTACGTGATACAATGCATCTACCCAGCTGAGCATGGTGTTGCCCAGTCCAATGTGTCTGAGTGTTGCTCTTAAGAATTGCCAGCTCACCCTATCAAACGCTTTTTCTGCGTCCATAGATAAAGGCATTAAGGGTATCTCATTATTCTGGGAATGTTGTATGAGGTCAATTACTTTGATCGTATTGTCTCTGGCCTCACGGCCAGGGACAAACCCGACTTGCTCACGGTGTATCAGCTTTGGTATGTGTGGTGCTAAACGGGAGCTAAGAATTTTAGCTAATAGTTTGATATCGTTATTGAGGAGTGATATGGGGCGATAGTTTTCACAGGATTCAGGGTCTCTTCCCGGCTTATGTATAACTGTAATGTGTGCTTCTTGTGTTTGGGTGGTTAGGGTGCCCCCTGTGGCTAGAGTGTTATATAATGAGGTGAGGTGCGGAATCAGTAGCTCCCCGAATGTTTTGTAATAGGCTATTGTTAGACCGTCAGGGCCTGGGCTCTTTCCCTGTGGAGTGTTCTTAATTGCTAGTGCAACTTTCTCTGGTGTGATTGGGTCTTCTAGTTCGTGTATGCTAGGGTCGTCTAACTTAACCTTCATGTGTTTGTCCAAGTATGTCTGGATATTCTGATGGTTTGTGGAATCTGGTGGGAGATTGCCTTTGGGACGTAGGTTATATAGCTCTTGGTAGTAGTGTTGGAAAACTTCCGCTATATTTTTAGTGTGGTAGCATAATTTCCCTGTTTTATCTTTTATTTTGGGTATGAACGAGACCGCTTGTTTGTTCTGCAGAGCTCTGGCTAAGAGTTTACCTGGTTTGTCCCCTTGTACGTAATATGTGCCATGAAGTTTTTGTACGGTTTGTTGCATCTTTAATTTGCACAAGGAAGCAAGTTCCCCTCTCAGTCTTGTCAACTCTAGGAACGTAGTTGTGGAGAGGGTTCGTTTGTGTGTGGTCTCTATTTGTTTGATTTTTTTCAGAATATCTGTCATCGCCTGCATTTTTTGTTTTTTTAAATGAGTGCCCAGACTTATGAAATGTCCCCGCAGGATGGCTTTGTGAGCCTCCCACACATACTGTGGATGTGTGTCCGTTTTGGAGTTTTCTGTAAAATAGTTTTGTAGGGTCGACTTGAGTGCTAGTACATGTGTAAGATCTTTGAGAATTGTCTCATTGATCCTCCAATGTGTTATTCTCTTTGAAATTGTAGGGAGGTTAATTTGGACTCGTGCCGGCGCATGATCGCTCCAAGTGATGTTGTCTATGTGGGCTTGTACTAGTCGGTAAAGATGTCTGTGTGTGACAAATATATAGTCTAGTCGTGTGTATTTGTTATATGGATGGGAGAAGAATGTGTAATCTTTGGTGTTTGAATGCAAAATCCTCCATGTGTCTATGAGTTGCATACGGTGTAGGGCTTGTTTTACCTTTTTTGTCTGATGAAAAGCAAGAGAGGATCCCCCGGTCGAGGAGTCCATTAGAGGGTCTAAAGGGATGTTGAGATCTCCACCGAAAATGAGCATTCCCTCAGCGAATTCATTCAGAGATCGTAATATGGAACAAATAAACAGGTGTTGCTTTGTGTTTGGAGTATATACATTAGCAATAGTGACCATTTTATCACCAATGGAGCCCTTTAGGAACACAGCCCTACCATCGTTATCATTCCATGTGGAGGTAATTGAGATGGGGAGCGATTTGTTTATGAAAACCGCAACTCTCTTTGTTTTTTGAAATGGGGAGTGTGAATTATATATTTTGGTATAGATGGGGTCTCTAATGTTTGGAGCTTTGCCTTTCCGAAAGTGTGTTTCTTGCACTAGGGCTATATCGGTGCATTTTGCTTTCAATTCTCCCAGTAATCTTTTTCGTTTACCTGGGGAGTTCAGTCCTTTCGCGTTAATGGAAAGGATGTTTAGATTCAGTGTATTCTGCATATTGGGTTTTAGGCTCAAGATTCTGTACTAGTAGGGCTATGTTCCGATCAGGTCTATGTGGTGATACAAAATCTACAATAGACAATTATGTAGGTTGAGCGGATCAGTGGGTTTGCAGTGTCTTCTGACCGGCGATTATTTGGGAAGAAAAGAAAGAAGGAGAAAGAAGAGACAAGAAAAGAGAGAAAAAAGAGAAAAAGAAGAAGAAAAAAAAAAAAAAGGAGAGGGGGGGGACTACGAAAAGAGGGGGAAGGGATGGAGCGCTGTATGGGGAAGGTCTATGTACAATTGACTTCGAAGAGAGCGAAGTTAAAGGTTTACTCCTTCCATATAGGTACAGCTAGAGTGTCTAGCCCACTCAGACTCCTCCGGGCAGAACCCGGGAGGGTTGTGGCCTTAAAATACAGGGACACTGAGCTGTGTATATAGGGTCGTGCCCCGAAACTCAGGCAGCAAGTGCAATATAACCTTAGAACAGTGTAAATAGCTCCACTCAAATATCTCCACGAGCCTATAGACATAGTGTTTGAGAAGACATAGATAACAACGAACCTTATAACATTTGTTAACAGCATAACAGGTACGATTATGATCTTACTTCTGTAAGATCATTATTTATAACATGTGACGATAAAGAAGGGGAAAAAGGAAAAAGTGTGATCTTGGGTGAGTATCTATCCTCCTCACTTTACCCGCATACAAGGCTAAGAGTTTATCTGGATAGCGTCAATGCAGGGAAGAAAAATGATCCCCAGTGTGCCCTGTTTGTACCTCTACCAGATACTGATTCATGTGGTCAGGTAATTCAGAGAGTATGACAGCCGCTCTCCATCCAGGTTAGAGACATCAGCATGAAAATCCGAATGGATAAATGGGTTTCTATGGCCGCGTGGTTGCAAGTTCGTAGGACAAATTCAAAGTACCGCAATGCTACTAAAGTCTGTTTGGAGATGATAGTCAATGTTTGTGGGTGTCTCTAGGATGAGTCTAAAGCTGTCTCCATTAGATATCCATTTTCCTCTGCATCTAGGTAGGGTGTCTGATAAAGATCCTTAATCAGCGTGTAAAAAGGTACAAATGGCCTAGTTCAGTCTTTCCAGATCTTCTGTTAGCTAGTGTTATAACTGCTGTAGGCATCAATATTTCTCAGTTTTCCTGGAGGTACAATTGTGTCAGTGTGATGTCCCCCGATGTGTGAGCTGAAAGCGTGCCATGTGGGGGTTGTGGGAGGGAGGCTCGCCTACTTTATTTATGGTCCCACCTCATCTCCGGCCTCGTGTTCCGCTGAAACCGCTGCTTCCAAGGGCTCTGCCAGGGGTCCGACGCCAACGTTTCCTTTGTAGGCCTGAGGAGCTAGATCCAAAGGAGGGCAGCAGTACTGAGGTGTTTCCCTCTTCATAGGCAGCCCACTCCGGGAGGTCAGGTGTTATATCTAAGGCTCCACAAAACTCTCCCAGCTCATCGTGACTCACAAGGGTGTATGTCTTGGAGTCCTTACGAGCAATAATTGAGAGCGGGAAGCCCCATCTGAAGGTAATGTTGTTTCGTTGTAGAAGATCCGTCAGGGGTCTCAGCATCTTTCGGAACTGCAGTGTGGCCCACGCAACATCTGGTAGGATTTGGATCTGTTGTTCTTCGTATACCAGCGGTTGTTGTGTGCGTGCTGCTTTTAAGACTTCTTCTTTGTCCGTGTAACGGTGGAGCCGTGTGATAATATCTCTGGGGGTTGGGTTTCGTAAATCTTTCGGACGTAGTGTTCTATGGGCTCTGTCCAGAGGGATATCTTTGTCTTCCCTGTGAAGAATTTGGCACAAAATATTCTTAGTGAGGTTAATGGTATCCTCAGTACCCTCAGATTCTGGGATCCCACGTATTCTTAGATTGTTTCTTCTGCCTCTATTGTCTAAGTCTAGAATATGGGAGGACAGGTATGTAGTGAGCATTCTCTGTTCACGTACTTGCCTGCTAAGGGAAGCTACTGAGCTTTGAATAGTGGCTTGGTCCCGTTCTATCTCTTGTATCTTCTGGCCTTGTTGCTTTATATCCGTCTTGATTTCTTCCAGTTCATCTCGGGTAGCTAGTTGGATGTGATCCACAATCGTGGCCAGATCTTTTTTAATCTGCATCGAGAATGTCGTAAAATCAGTTTTTGTGGCGAGATCTCCACCAGATATGCAGATCTCCTCTTGGGTGTGCGCCATCTGCTCTGCCTCACTGTCCGGAGCATCTCTGCCTGAAAGGTTTCCCGCGTGCAGCGGGCGCCATTTTATGATCTGAGTCAGGCTCTCGATGAGGGAGTAGAAAGGCTTCCATGGAGCTAGTGACTCCCATTTTGGGCACCTTGGGGTTACCCTGCGATAACGCTGGTCGTCTCTGCTGCTTCCCCATGTGATTTTTGCTACGAGTATGTCCGTGTTATAGGTGGTAAGGCTCGTGTGGTGGGAGCTCACTGTCTTTGCGTCCGACCTACATGAGCTTCCGGGAACGCCCCCCGCATTTTTTATTCTAATAAATAATATGGCTTTACATATTTTTTATTATGGCAGAGACAGCACATGGGCAAGATATTGAAACTAATACTCAAAAGACTGCAAGGTCATTTGCAATTCGCAGGCACCATTTCGGTGTCGAAAACTGGAGCTACCCGAGTGAGTCAATCCTATAATGTATGTTTTTGAGGTGTGTCACACTATAATGTAATATTGACACATGAGCAGGGTGACCAGATTCTGAAAATACCAGGATGCCCATTAGTCTCTCTCCTCTCCCCCAATATCTTCTTTCTCTCTCCTATGATTATCACCATATCAGCTGTCTCTCTCCTCTCCCCCATGTCTGTTGTCCCTCTCTCTTCTCCCCCTATGTCTATTCTGTCTTTCTCCTCTCTCACACCCATATATGCTGTCTCTCTCCTCTTCTGCCATGTTTGTTGTCTCTCCCCCAATGTCTGTTGTCTCGCTCCTCTCCCTCCATATCTGCGGTATCTCTCTTATCCCCCCCATGTATGTTGTCTTTTTTTCCTCTCTCCCCCGTGTCTGTTGTCTCTCTCTCCTCTCCCCCATGTCTTTTGTCTCTTTCACCTCTCCTCCCATGACCTTCATCTCTTTTTTCTTTCCCTCCATGTCTGTAGTCTCTCTCCTCTCTGCTTTCTCAGCTTCCGGTCTGTGGCCTAAACACAGACCTCTGTCAGCTCTGCAAGTGGAAACACGATGCTCTGTACCATTACTGGCTGGGGAGTGTGAGGCAGCACTGACAGGTCATGGCTTCCTGTTGCCGGGATACCTGTACAAAAATAATGAAATGTTTGTGTCCCAAAAACGTTTTTCAGGATTCAGGGACATAGAGACCAAAACCGGGACCATCCCAGTAAAACTGGGACATCTGGTCACCCTGCACATGAGCCTATGAAAAGTAATGCAATACATGTTATTATTTCATCCAATATGTATAAATAGAGATTGCAATAAGTAAGAAAGAAAATAAAATTAAAGAGCAAGGTGGATACAAAGACACCCAAAAGCATAGGAGGTACGAGAAGGCGGAATTTAAAGCACTCCAAAATCTCCCACAAATACAGCTATATATATATATATATATATATATATATATATATATATATATATATATATATATACACACACACACATATATATGGTGGTGAAGTATTAAATATATATATATATATATACACACACACACATATATATGGTGGTGAAGTATTGCACACACACATTGCATATGCTCTTCACTCTATGCACTTTACTATTTTAGTATGTAGACACATTATTGTATTTAGTTTCAATTCAGTATTAGTAATATCCAGAATACCATAAATATCTTTTATTTTTGCTCAATCTTTTCTCTTATTCTTGATTTGTAAACAGACATGACTTTTTGTAGTTTGCATAGAATTCTCACTGAAATGGTGGGCAATTGCCATAAATCATTTCCCTGGATCATTTAAAAATGACCACCACAGAACAGAAGGAAGTGTCTCATGAGAAAGCCATGACATGCCTTAAAAACAATATTTTTTTTATTATTTTTTTAAAGCTCTTTTATGACAACTTTCCAAACAACATCCCAAGAAAAAAAAACTATAAGACAAAAAAAAAAAACTTAGCAATGTGTCAGTCACACAACTGTGATGCCTTATCTTAATGTATATTTACATATTTATCACATACAATTTTCAGATCTGTTTCTTACATGTTGAATTTCAACATCAAAATAGGTAGTGGGGTTACTAGCCTGTCTCTCTATAACACAACAATAAAGACCATTTTCCTGAGAAGATTTGTTCTTGGAAAAAAAAACAAAAACAATACAAATTGAAATCATGTATGGGATGCCTGTCATAATCTTGGTAAATTCGTAAGAATACCAATTTAACATTATTATTAAATTATTAAAAGTACCATTAACTTAAAAAGTATACATTCGTTACAAAAAATTGTTAAATCGTATGTAAATGATTTAACACTGATTGATTGCAATGGAAATTGCACTTTTTCTCTTTACAAAAATAATGTATGTATGGAAGAAAAAGAATAGTTTGCTACCCTGTATGCAGATTGAGACTGAATAAAACCAGTCAAATTGTATAAACTTAAAAAAAAAAAAAAAAATTAACCCTCTATTTGAGTATTGGTTTTAAAACACTAGGACCATGTTCTGAACTTAAACCAAAACTCTTCAGATTGTACCTCATAAAGATTTCTGTTCCCACTGTTGGAAGCTAGGTTCCCTCTGTGTTGCTATTAATTGACAGGGGCAGGCTGGATTGGGAGCAGTCCCCCTCCTCCCATTGTCTTGTTTGTATGATTTAGGTGAGTAGCATCAAGAAACAAAAGCACCTGGTGTGACCACTAACATTTTGGATGTGTTTGCTCTTAAACCACATGCTCTTTTGCTAAGAAGCCATAACTTGTGACCTTCCATACTGGTAGTGTGTGTCAATAGGTCTTAGTCACTGTATGTCGGTGTTTTACAATAAAAGCACGAGTGAGTCAGTGTTTAGTGGGGTGTGCTAGCGGTTAGTGTGCTGTAAAAGGATGGAGGTGTAATGATCGTAACTGTGTGGTGGCTAATGGTTGCTGTTACAGTGCAGTGATGATTAAGGCATATTATGCACATACATGGGTGTACAGGCTGATGGGCAGATGTGAAAGTCAAAGTTTATGGATATGCAGTATTAAATGAAAAAAAATCTATTTATTTATATAATTTAACAGCAACTATTTAGCCTCATTCCTTCCACTGGAAAGACA
This sequence comes from Pelodytes ibericus, assembly GCA_036172795.1. Classification (NCBI taxonomy): domain Eukaryota; kingdom Metazoa; phylum Chordata; class Amphibia; order Anura; family Pelodytidae; genus Pelodytes; species Pelodytes ibericus. The sequence goes on from CM069859.1 coordinate 71,020,844, forward strand.
AGGACTTCAGTTTATCCTGCCATGTTGACAACCTTAAGATGAGCCATCCTTGTGATATGATAGTGTAACTAATATACCAATGTGGTGTCCATTTCTACTGATGCATAAATAATACATATATATGTGTTAGCCTTTTTGGATTCAAAAGATTCCTTAGTAGAAAGTCACCAGCCAGCCCCTGTTCATGAATTATGGATCTCAAGTTGCGATGTCCGTGATCCCCATTTCCGTTTTCTTGAAGCGCCAATCTAGTTGGTGGTGAAGTATTGATGTGTGTGTTTAAGTAGGATGGATCTGAATTGCAACATTACATTTGAACAGCAGTCACCCTTGTATGACATATGAGGAAGTTCAAGTTCATTTCATGGTGTATCTCAGGACAGGAGTGACGATGTGTCTTTATAGAGATGGGTTTTCAATAGAACAGGCAGTAGGGAGAAACCTTGGCACTTGGGACATTTAAAAAGGCACAACAGAACGTGGGTTAAATGTCCTTCCAGGAGGCAGCATATCTCAATGCACGCTGGAGTATGTAGGCATTGTTTAAAGAACAGTCACTACTTCCATTGTCTTCAGAATATGATTATGGAAGATTGGTATTTCTTAGTCTTATTCCTCTTGCATAGATGAAGAGCTAAATATTATTATTCACAAAACTCTTCTAAATCAAGGCACAGCATTTTTGTTAAAGTCCAGGAAATGTCCAACAAGCATTTCTTTTTGGAGAAGCAAAAAGACAAACAAGGACATGTGAAAATGTAGAGAAATGTAAATTTGTGCCAAGACTATTTCACTGTGAAGATTGTCAAGCCAAGGCCAAAGAACACCAGGAATCCTGTCTAACGGAGGCTTCAGAGGATGAGCTGAGATTGACCGTCGAGTACATTCCATCTTGACCTGTGTACTTTAGTGCATTGTTATCCGGACTAGTGCTCCCACTTTGCTGAGAAGAGATCAACGACGAACCCACCTGAGTTAATAAAAAACAAAAAGCAAAGAAAGACCATGTGGATTAGACATTACAGTTAATATAATAATTTAGTGGAATAATCAATTAATTGTACAATTATGGTTTCAAATACAGATAAACATGTTCCGGTGCATATGAGCAACCTCTTTGCAAACTAAATCAGAGGTCTGCAATGTGGAGCTCCCTTGCAAAATGCGGCCCAACTGACTTAAAAAGTCCACATTCTCTTATGGGTCTATTTACTAAAATTCGACTTTGGAGGTCGACTTTCTTTTTGAGTCAAATTCATTTAACTTAGTTTCAAAAAAAACTTTGTCCATTTTGCCTCATGATCCTTTTAATGGGGAAGATTTGAAAATGGTTTTTTTGATCAAAGTTATTTTTGAGACGACCTCGTCTGCCGAATTTGACTTAGTCTCAAAATCAAAGTCGACCTCCTAAGTCAAATTTTCATGAATAGACCCAATAGACTTCCAAACATATTGTATTGGTTGAATAGTTGAAGGTGATTTAAGCTGTTTATTTAGCAGTAGTACAAAAGCAGTTAAAAACAAACATTACCTATGGCTAACAAACTATTTTTCACTAAATAAAAAAGTGTAAGTGACCCATATACATATACATTCATGATCCTGTGGCCCACTTAACCTCAAACGTAACCTCACGTAGACTTGTGGGAAAAAAGGGAACATGCTGTTTAAAATATGACTACTATATAACCACATGTTAATTAATTGTACTAATATTTAACTCACTGTTCTCTCTATATATTATTTTCTTTACAAATTGAGGTGATAGTTGCAATGGCTTGTAAAACTATAACTGAAGCCTAACAAGTAAGGATTCTGTATTTTAATCACGCTACTTTGGTAAAGTAATGTAATAAGAACATCTAAACAAGTAAATTCACAACAGAGTAGGGCTGCCACCTTTTCTTGACAACAAATGTCACAGAATAAACCCTTATTTGATGCTCAGGGGATTATAACACTTTGTAAAGTAATACAATTATAAAAGTTATGAAATAAAATATGATTTTCATTTATTAGTTATGAAACATGATCTATAATTCAGTCTTTATGGGCCAAACCTTTTGATACAATGCAACATTGTTATTTTATAAGGGCATACTCAATAAAGAGAGACTTGAAGGGAATTGAGATGGGAATTTCAATCTTTAGGCCAAAGTAGTTGAGTTGGGAAAAATTCTCCAATGCAGCTTCTTTGGCCTTAAGTTTGAAAAACCCATCTCAATTGCCTGCAGCTCTCTCTTTCTTGAGCAGACTTTTAATATATTTCTAGTTTAAGAGGAACAAAACTTTTCTGCAGATCTGTGCAGATCTAAGAAATGATAATTAGTGATTTATAAGGAGAGACTGAAGAGACTGTCTTGGAAACTGTGATGTTTGGTACTTGACCTTTATCTACTGTTTTTTTTATTTAAGTAGTGAAAGTTTGCTTGCTTGCCTTTCTCAAGCAATGTTCATTAATTTGTGAGCAAGCATCCAAAGGCAAACTGCAACAGAGATGTGTTCTGTCTCCCAGAGGAATGTGCTCAGCCAGACAACATGATCAGCTAGCCAGCATTCCATGCAGTTGTACTTAAGTTGTCATTGTAAATTATGGCATGAAGATTTGTAGGAAGGCTTTAACAACTATGGAATTGCAGTAATGGGCCAATATTATTCTATTAAGCTGGTTTTGATTACTTGCAATCACAGCACTCTCCCTTTCTGATCACTCCAGTTCAAAATAAAACAGGATTTAAAAAAAAAAAAAGTAACAATAAAAAAGCTCTATACATCATGCGAGTAGCTAATCATATAGTAATACATGGGAAAGCTTATCACTATGACTCATGGAAAAAAGGAACATGCTGTTTTAAAATATGACTACTATATAACCACTTGTTGATCAATTGTACCAATATTTAAATCATTGATTGCTTTACTTATTATTTTCTCTACATATATAATATTGAGGTGTTAGTTGCAGTGGCTTGTGAAACTATAACTGAAGCCTAACAAGTGAGGATTCTGTCTTTCTTTCAAACTAACCTTTGTAAAGAAGTGGAATAACTGTATCAAACTAAATTCAGTAGAGTTGCCACCTTTTCTTGACAAAAAAAAAGCCACACTATTGACGTCATAACACTGGCCTCGAGCCAACTTTACACTGAACTGCCTTTAAAATATATACTATTTATATTCTATCAATTATTGGGAAGCTTTGGGAACTGCATATATTGGTTGATCTATCTATGTCTCTAGATAGATAGATTGATAGATAGATAGATAGATAGATAGATAGATAGATAGATAGATAGATAGATTTATACACAGTCACACATGTAATATATATTCTTATATGTTACGTGTGTGACTGTATGTGTGTTATTTTATACACACCTGTGACATACTGTGTTCCTGAATGGCAGAAATAAAATGTGGTCACTCTAGTGGCACAAAACAGGCCAAAATAGTGACTGCCTATTGTTTTAATGTGCAAATATATTTTAATCTGGATTGACCAGAGTCTCTCATACAAAATCCCACCTATTATTTATCTGACCCTATACATATGCCCTTTTACCTGTCTATGTCCTTTCAGCCAGGAATTAAATATTACAAGATACATCTATAACAATGGCTGAAATATGCAGTAGATATTCGGTATGAGTGAAGGAGTTTTGGGTGCGGACATGAAATATCTGTGGTATGAAGATGAAAATGCTGACACCACTTTCTGTGGAATAGATTTAGGCCAGAATCTCGCACTGCTCAAAAATGTGCTGCAATAAATCCATTGGGTGCATTAAACACTGCATTCTTGGCTTGTGGAGAGTTTTGGGTATGCCCTAAAATACCTTTTCTACATGCCCTTATCCTAAAAATGAGGGGTCTAAATATACAGCATCTTTAGACATAAAATACTATGGCCTACATATCTGAAATCATGACTGGCCTGTGCTTTATTTTCTTAATCTTAAGAATTTTGGCTTACATAAAAACCAGGAAGATATTCTAAAAAATATAACAACTATTACTGCAGTAATCTGTTACGGTTTTAGTACTGTCTATAAAACTTTCTGTGTATAAATATTTGTGTAGAGTATAAATAATAAGTATTCAGTAGTAAGAGTACCATGCCACTGAAACAGTGTAAGTTATTTCACAAGTTGGTTTATGAAACAAACAACATAGCATGTTTGTATAAAGGTAAAAGACAATCACTAGTCCCTATTTTCTTTCTTCCTCTATTGTCTTTGTTTTCTGAAAGCTCAGAATGCTTGGTTCGTATAGGTGCATTATAGAGCTCTAGAGCAATAAAACAAACAATAAAGTGTGCTTAAACTGCAGTAAATGCCATTTTATATTAATTTGTGTAAAAAAAATCCCTTATTTTTTATTCTAAATGACTTACCAAATCCAAATGATATAAATATTTATAAAATGGTCATTAAGTCACTGAGAATTTCCTGGTAATTCCCCGCCCATAGTCACACTTTCAGCCCCTCCCACAAAATAGAAGTGTCCCTCTTTGGCCATTTGAAATGTTGAGTAGTATGGAAAAATAATTTGACTGCAAACAGTGAGGAAAACAAATAATTACAAATACGTATTGCCTTAAAAGGCATGAGAAGGCAATACAATAAAAATAAAAATTGACCTAAAATGGTCTCCCAATTCATGATGTTGGGAACTGTAAGCAAGCAGGTACAGGAATAAACATCCATAGTTCATTTAGTAAATTAACTCTATGACAACAGCTCACTGGAAAATTAGGTGTTTTACAATTCACCCAGCTATATTGGGCTGATTTTTGCAACACAGTCAATTCGCCACAGTTCATTGTATTGTAGTAAATGTAGTGTAATAGTGTAAAACATACAGAAAATAAGCTGTGTGTAACTGCCCCAGTAAGGAAGGAATATTACAAAAGAAATATAAATGTTTGAGCAAAAGGGGTAATACTAACAGGTTAAAAAAAAAAAATAGTAATAACAATTGTAAAGTTTTATGCCTTGAGGCAATCAGAGAAACTTTACATCAAAATCCATATCCCTTTCCTCTTTGGATACAATGTAGGAATATTACACATGTTGTAAACAAAGTACAAATACACGTTCAAGATGAAGTCATGTTATATTTGATTGGTTTGTTTTGACAAGTAATTTCCTCATGTACACACTATCAGATCTTTAAATGTTTGTTAAGATAACCTTTGCTAGATAAGATAGCAAAGGAGATAACAGACAGTGAGGCATTATGTTTACCAGTTATCAATGTGACACATACCACAGATGGTGTGCTTTGATTATTGGGAGAGCCATTCTTAACACAGTCGTCAGAGTTTGTGGACGATGTAGTGGAAGTTGGAGTCATGGATACTTGGTGGTTGCTGGTACCTAAAAATAAATTGTATACAAATGTTTATTTGTAGTAAATCTTTAATAAAATGTAATTGTATATGTCAGGATTTTTCAGGGGAAAATATGGCTGCAATGCATTTTTTTATATATGAGGGAGACTGTTAATATTTTGTAAAAGAATATGTTATATATTATATATAATATGTTGGCAATGCTGTGGGGTTTTCTACAAGGCTGTGGAAAGCCATTTTCTTTTTTTTTTCTGACTTCCTTAGGCTCAACTATCCAAGAATGTGAAGTGAGCCAAGGAAAATTCATTCCCTTCATATATTTGGAAAAATTACTTATATTACTAAATAGTCAAGTGTGGTAAAAAAAAAAAAATATTAGAATAAAAAAGAATAATTAAAAAATAATTAAGTTTAAGAATTGAACAAAATTCCTATTCACAAGGCAGAATAGTGTATTTTAATGATAGACTTTCGTGTATGGGGCAGACAAATGTGCGTGTATCTGTGTTTGCCGCCATCTTTGTAATTTTTGACAGCTATTGCTTTGGAAAAATAAATAAGACTTACACATTGATAAAAAAAATATGTATTTCATTGACTAGCACAATATATAGGCATCTATTTATCCGCTTCAAAGTGATATCTTGTCATTTGTACATGAAAAGTAATTTTTAAAGTATATGATCTATCTAGATTCCCTGCACCCGACACATACATGTATCAGATCTACTGATTAGATATGAACTTGTGGTAAACCGACAACCAAGTTACAAAAAATCAGTCTAAATAAGCCGAATATTAAATAGCCCTGAACACAAAACCGTATGCCAGTCTTCATCCAAAAGTAACCAAATAGTACACTCAATGGAGAACATACATAAACAGGAAAATACACATTTCTTTGTATAATCTTGCCTTTAACGTTAGATCTGTATCTTGTTAAGTAGTATTCAGTATTTCACATACCATTACTAGAGGATGATTTGGATTTATTAAGATTCTTTGGCTTTCTTTTTCTTGTTTGAATACCTTCCTTCTTCATAGCCAGAGGCCGAGGGACCTATGAAAAATATGTACGTAAATATTACACTCTTAGAGAATATTTAAACATCATTTAAATTATTCTGTATTATTCTGTATAACAATATGTATTATATAATTATGTATGTAATTTTGTCTTTTTTGTGTTGTTAGGCAGTTAGAAATAGGTTGGCTAGCGTGTTTTTTTAATAAAATAAAAGTATAAAGAAGTATTTTAATTAGCTAAAGTGGTGGTAAAATGTGCATTTTACCTAATGTAATAAAATACAGCCCACATGCTACCCAATATAACCTTGACATAGGCTGATTATGTATAACCAGCCCTTATTAAAACTATTAACAGACCTAGAAAAATCCCTACTCCATTGTCCCTAAAATGTTTGTGTTATTTGATCTATACAAATAAACCCTTGCTTGGCTCCTAAACCACTTTTTACCTGGCTCAAAATACATTTAGAAGTGCCTTATATAATGCATGGCAACTGAAAATTAGCTATACAGAGTGGAACCTCTTCCTATATTCTCATTTTCTAATTTTTAGAACCATAATTTAAGTCTATACATTTTTAATTAATTCATGTTCAGAATTAGACAGTTTAGACATTCTTACTTTTATGTGCAGATTTGCATGATTTACTAACACCATTCTCCATAGACAATTAATGGAGCTGAAAGCATTAGTACTTGGAGGATACTTACCCCGTGAAGTTTCATGTACAGCCCACAGGCATTGCACACTGGTTCTCCCTCAGTGTTTCTGCGCCATAACGTAGTAGTCGTGGTATGACAGTTGGCACAGGCCAAGCCAATTCTTCTTGAAGATGGCTAAACAGAAGCACAATCCAAACATAGGACAAGTTAGTGCTACATAGATCATGTTATCAGAAATATGTTATCATTGGGGTCTATTCAATAAAAGGTGAACTGCCGGTGAATAGAGGTAAGATGAGCATTTTATGTTGTATTGTGCAAGATAAAGTTATTGATTTCTTTCTGTTAGAAGAACAAAGTTGTCCCTGCATAATGCACTTTTGAAACAAAGTCTGGGTATTTAATAAATTATTTGTATATTATCCCTGACCTATAGAGATCTTCTGGCAAGAACAACTCACCATTCTTTTCCCTGCACAATGTCAAGTTGAGTGGGTGAGATGTAATATTCATCTGACCTCAACTGACCTGCAACGCATCTTTACATTTTATTGAATAGACCCCTTGTTGCAGGCTTATTGTGCAAGAAAAAAATTGTTGAGGATTGCATCATTCATTATAATAATATCTAAATCATGGAAATCCTAATATTAACATCATTTTGGCACAGTGGGACTTAAGGGGTTAAAAGTGCCTCCCCACTCTGCCTCCATAAAACTATAGAGCCTGCATTGTAGCTAAGAATAATAAATGGCATATGGACAATGCACTATCCTTTCTTAATCTGTTCTCAAACTAAATATGAACTTTTGGCAGCAAGGTCCATGTTACAAATAAGCCCTTTATGACTATAGATCCAGCAGAGTTTGCAGCCTCATATCAAAAACAGCCATATAATAAACTAAACAGAGATTTATGAGTGTGTGTGCTATTCATGATAAGGAGATCTAAGACATTAAGCCAAGACGAACCAATTGTAGGAATAAAAACAGACTAAGAAAAGTGTGGTTTGCACACTGGGGCAGAAACGTTGATTCATCCTACATTTTGGAAATCTTGAAAAAAGTCTATTTTAGCTGCATATGTGGTGCTACTGATCTGTTGGCAGATATATATATATATATACTTTTAGTTTTGGAGGCATGTATATATATTTATTTATATGTTTAGTTTCACCTTGCCCAGGCACAGCCCGATAAGCATATAGCATTCTAATCAATGACACGTGTAAATTAATTTAACATATGCGACTAGGCTAGCAGTATCCTTACACATACACTACACATGAAATAGTAATGCAGTGCTCCTTGGCCGTGCCATTGGTTTAATATTAACTATTGTTGTGTCAAAAAAAATGTATGTGTAACTGAAAGATTGCATCAAGGGTAGGCATTTTAATTGAAATGATTTAGTTAAAAAAATGCAAAAAAAACAACCCCAAAACCTTATTGAGCCCTCTTTGCTCTGTATAGCTCTATCAAGGAGCTGACATTTTGATTCGAATCTTCGATCAAGATGTCTGCCCCCTCATAGAGCTTTACAAGCAAGAGGGCTCATTAAGGAGCTTTATTTATATTATTTTATTAAATTATTTATATTTAAAATGCCTACACTTCAGTTAAACCAAACTTATTTTTTGTCAACAGTTGTCCTTTAATCTAAAACTGCTGGAAACTTCACTAGCACAATCTATGCAATATATTTTACTACCAACCCACATGGGAGATAAACAGAGATTTATGAGTGTGGGACTTTAAAAAGCAGGGTGTGCCAACTGCAAAGTGAAAAGCAAAATTAAGGCATTATTAGCCAAGTTGGAAAGATAGGCAAGGGGGAGATGTTTTTCAATTTGGCTAATAATGTATGATATTTACAGTTCACTCTTTACTTAATAGACCCCATAAATTAATTTTAAAAGTATGTCAAAACATCAACACTACAGATCTTTAAAACTATAGATAATCAAATGTTGATTTATTTTAGTATTTATAAACATAGTATATGTCAGCAGTTAAGAACCATCTAGTGTGCCCAATTTTCTAAATACTTTGATTAGTCCCTGGCCTTATCCCATATTTTGCATTGCCTTATGTCTATCCCATGCATGCTTAAACTCCTTCACTGTATTTACATCTATCACTTCTGCTGGAAGGCTATTCCATGCATCCACTACCCTGCCAGTAAAGTAAAACTTCCTGACAATACTTTTAAACATTTGCTCCTTTCATTTAAGAAAACATAAATGTAGTTTGCAGGATTCACTATGAATGTGTTTAAGCTTCCAATTGCTAAAATATTAGTATCTCTAAAACAAAAACCCAATATACTGTAGTGTAATTGTTTAATCACAGTTTCTAAAACATACAATGATTCATATTGTATCTTCCCCTCTCTGGCACATATACAATTAAACTGCCCTTGTATTCACTGAAATAAGTGTCTACTGCTACTGTGCTCCCACTAGAGAATTATGAGGGAGTTAAGATTTGGGTCGAATTTCTCAGCATCTTAATAAATGATTTCTATATCACATTATCTGGGTGGGGTTATTATGACTGAGGGATATTGCTTTACTGTCTTATAAACTAACCTCCAAATGACTGTAGATTAAAGGGACTGTATCACCTGAACATTGAATTTACTGTGAATGTAGAGCATAAAACAATTATTGAAAATGATCTATACATTGTATTAGAAAAACTGCAAGCAAATGCCTAAATTAGGAGAAAAAATTTATATATGTGTTTGTGGAGTCTCCTGTTTATGACATCACCTGTTGATCAATATGCAAATTATCTGAGTTTAAATGGAAAATGTATGATTGGCATACCTTGCCACAGGTGATGTGATAAACAAGAGACTCCACACATGTTTATCCTAATTTATGTATTTACTTGCAGTTTTGCTAATACATTTTTTTTATACTCTACATTCCCAGTAAAAACAATGCTTCGGTGATACAGTCCCTTTAAGTAGATGTATTTCCCTGCTTTGTTAATCATGCATGTAGGATGTTGGGTATCCTTATGTCCCCTATATGCTGGAACTTGAGAATCCCTTATTGTTTAGAACTCAAACACAGGTAAGAGGCTATTGGCAGAGATAACCATCAGTCACAAGTGCAGGGCAAGGTCCTTGAATATTTGTGTTACCCTACAATGTACACAGCACACCACAATGACCCAGCTTTACTAGTCTAACCCTACATCATCATTACACTCATTATTCATGGTTCATTACAAGCCCAGTGGAAATAATGGAAATGCTACGGATGTGGCAATATGCATACCTAATTGTAAATCAGCATGAAGAGAAAAAAGAGAATGAGCTGTGACTAGTTATTGGTGTGTAGTAGTAATAGAATGACACAATGAAGCATGTCTAGGATTATTGAGTGACAGGGTAGCTGTGTTATATTAAGTGCCAGTATTTATCACTGTAAACTGATTGCAAGTGGTGGAACAGTACTGTAGAGATCTGCTTAGTTGAAAGATACATAGTGGAGTGACGGTGAGATATTGCCAGTGAATGCGTGTGTGTGTGTGTGTGTGTGTGTGTGTGTGTGTGTGTGTGTGTGTGTGTGTGTGTGTGTGTGTGTGAGAAGCATGTGGTACCTGACACTCCACAGCTACGCAAACATGTGATTTGGGGAGTGCCACATTATTTTAGTGTTACTCACCACCCTCTTCTGTGGCTTGATCAGTGGCCGGCTCAGCCCATTCATCTTGCTGTAGAGCCCGCATGCATTGCACAGGTAGTGGCCGGTACCATCCCGTCTCCACAAGGGGGTCTGCACTGAACCGCAGTTCACACACTCCCTGCTCTCTGCTAACTCGTCCAGCACATCTGGAAGAGGAGGGCAAATCCATTACACATAAGAAAGGGTGTCTTTATAAACCACTGACCCCTAACCAGTAATACACCTGTTTCTGGGGGCTACCGTTTCACCCAGGCTTAGTCGGCATTCTGACTTTGGATCAGCGTCCTGAGAGTAGTTGTATAGCTAACCATTGGTACTCTAGTTGTGGGGACAACAAATCCCATAGTTCTCAGCCATCTAATAATTTGGCATCACAGTCGAAAACACGCTTGACAGAGGTATGCCTCACACAAAAATAGGAAAATCAATCAATTAATATAAAACACTATTAACTCTAAACATTTATTAACTAAATTCATATGTAATAAAAAAAATATATATAAATAATATAATTAAATAAATGAGAACAATCCAAAGAGAAGCCACAAGAAGAAAAATGGTAACAATGATTCCATAAATAAAAACAGAAGCCTAGAAATCATTGTAATTATTATACAGTATAAATATATTACTTATAATAATAATAATAATAATAATAATTGTTGTTATTTTTATTATTATTATTATATATTGAAAAATACTTCCCAAACTTTAGTAGCAGCTATTCACAAGTGTTGTGGTTAGAATAATCGAACTGAATAGTTGTATGTTTGCAGTTTGAATTAAGCTCAGTCTCCCATTATAAACATGCACTGATAGTACGGTTCTTGTATTTATAAGTTGGATTCAAATTTTTCTTGGGATTTGTATTATTATCGGATAAGTGTCTAAAAATATGTATTTTATGCTGGGAAATTATTCGATGAATTCGATGCGGGTGTCTGGCACTTTAAAATCTAATATTACCAATACTTATCATTGGATTGTAGCTGACAGGTGTATACATAATTAGATTTTATTATAAGGTCTATTGTTCCTCTATTAGCAATAAAACAGATTCTAAGACATTATAGCATTGTAATAATATAAAACATTAAGGTTTAGATATGTAAAACGCGTCCCATTGCGTTAGTACTACATGGTTACGCAAATATATATATATACGATAAATCCCAAACCGCTTTTTTCTTTGCATACTCCATAAAGTTAACTACACGGTTATTTTACTCCTATTAACTTCAAAATGTATTAAGCTGATATTTCTAAACATCTATTCATTATCACTGACATAATTACTGACAAAACATTGAACGTATGTGTATTTACATGGTGCTGTCAGTAATAGTAACATATAAAAATATGTACCTAACATGTATACCAGACATTTAACCTCGAAAGGACTGTCACACACATTGTGCATGTATATTTGTGTGTATATATATATATTTACTGTTATAAATAAATATATATGTTTGGGGGGGGGGGGTTGGGGGGGGAGGGTTTAAATACATCATTTGTGTGATTTTTTTTTTTATTCCATCCTGACATACTCTTGAGCATTATCCATCCCATTCTTTTTTTTTTTATATAGTATGATCAAGTATGATCATAGTATGATAGTATGATTAAACTATGATTAATAGCATAAACGTTGCTAGAATGTTATATCATATTACAGGTTCTTTTAATTTATTTATTACTAATTAGATTTGTATTACTATTAATGAAGAAATGAACATAATATTATATAATATTCAAATCATGTGTGTGTCTGTAGATATATTATATAATATATATGCTAAATGTATTATGTACTATTAATTTTGTGTATATACATATAAGTGTATAAGTTTTTGAATCAATATATGTGTATGACACTGCAGATAGTTATTCTATATAGAATATATATATATATAATATATAGAATATCTAGTGTCATATACATATATAATTATATATATATATATATAAATATAAACTATCTATGTGCAGTGTTGTATACATGTATAGTTATATATATTCTATATAGAATTTCTGTGTGCATTGTTACATACAGTTATATTTGCAAAGGCCCGTAAAATTATCTAAAACACCACTACGGATGGTTGGCAGGTCAAAATGCTATACTAGGTGAAAACTAAATATGTATTCGTGATATATATATTTTTCATTTTACTGTATATCTTGTTTTAATTAATAGCAAATAAAACAAATACAAAAAAACGTCACTGAATAATTCCCAGCAAAAGACTTAAAACTATCGTCTTGTATCACAAACATACGAATTATTTAGAAATTGTGAGTAATCGGCAAATGTAATGTGCTCTGGTAATGAAATCTTTCTTCAGGTATAAACCATGTTATATAGAGAGCGAGTATTGCTAAACTCCAACTGATATGATACGAACTTAGCACCTGGTACAGCGTCACTATTCTTTTTTTTTACCAAGTACTTTTGCAACAATCCATAAAATCCCTGACACTTCAAGGACGTTAGAGTTAAACAGTCATCCGTCAAGCTCTATGTGAGTTTCTATTTTATTGCACAATTTAGTGTAATGACTAATGGGTATAAATAACAACTTTAAACGTTAAAAGCTCTGTAGATTTACAAGAAATTGACCTTTCATGTCATAAAACGAAAACGGTATAGTCACCAACCATTCCTGAAAACATTAACGAAATATAATGTGGATTGCATTTTATTCCCCACACAGGTATCGATATGCACATGATCTGATGTTTTCTAAAGTCTGGGCTTCAATGGATTTTAAGTTAAAATACGACATGTAACGTCTATATAGAATTAGACTAAAATATGATTATTTAGAACACCTGATGATCGGTTTTTAATTACCTGCAGAGGGATATTAATCACGCAAGGTAATTGTTGCTTATAAAGTTAGGAATATAAAAAGTGAAAACTAAACTCCCGCTAAGATCACAGTATACAGATTGGCCCAATATAACATGTTTCTTTTCTCTACTTCTTTTTAGTTATAAAGAAACCATCAGCTTTATCAGCTTGTATCTCTGGATCCAATAGTATACATTGTTAGTACTTTGTAAACAATATCAAAAAATGACAATTATAAAACAAATGAAAGCTAAAAAGTAACCGGTCAACTACAAATATAATCAGCAATAAAGCAATATACATGAATTAACTGTAAAGTAATTCATTCCGAGGAATGAATAAAGAAAGTGTCCGAATTTTACTAATGATGCCTCGCTGTTTGTAGGTTATTTCACGTGTAGTAATTTACACATAAATGTACACAAAATACAAATCGTGCATACATAAGCAATAAACTGCTACACTGGTTTCATGTATGTTTTTTTCATTTAAAGTGCATGGAACGATGACTCCCATAGTGTTAAGCCAGCCGAGGGTGAGAGCTAAAGGTTGATTAATACGTTTCAGTCATTGATTTTATCGTGAAGAATCTTTAGACAGTATGTTCATCCTATGCATAGAACTTTCTAATCCATGTGCAGAATTGGGGTATTTGAGGAATGGCAGCAGGTGGCGCTCTACCACTTTGGGTATCGTCAGATTTTAAACAGCTCATCAGGAAAAAGTGGCAGTGATCTTCCGCCACTTGAATGGCTGGCTGGGCATCATGGGAAACGTAGCCCACTTCAGTTTAAGTGCCACCAAAGATGATCTAATACTGAATAATTGATTAATACGGTTATAATGAGACTTAACTATGTTAGTGCCAGAGACCAGCTGATTTCTGATTTTATTCGGAATGGTATATAAATGGTATTCTCTGACTAGCAGTTGGCATTCCGCGGGTTAATACTATAGGTTCATATTACTTATTTGGTGAAAACGGTTTGACTGCAGAACGCAAACAAGATTATCTCGTATTAAGAGGTTTAGATTATCTTCTTATCTGCTGACATTGGTACAGACTGATAGATAGACAGACATACAGAGGCTTTAGTCTTCCCACCTCCATAGCAGAATTAAATCATACTGCATGTAATGATTTAGGAGCTGTGACGTGCTATGAGGTGAGTGCCTATTTCTAAAAAAAAAATCATTAAATATATAGGTTCCAAGTGTACCATTAATACATGAATAAATTGAATATAAATGGCAAATAAGGAGCCCGAGCTACCCCTTAATAATCAAATAGCTGTGCCGTTATCTTTCACTCATAGTGTACAATCTACAGGAAACAGATCATCACACGCAGTGGACAAGTATGTGCAACAGAATGATTATTATTATAATTACTACGTGTACACTACAGTGGAGACGCTTTGAATCTCTGAACGCTAACGGAGAATTACTATTTTACAGAAAAATCATCAAGTCACAAGTTAACGCTGAAATGTGGTTTAGTTATAAGATGAAGGGGTGACGTACAATTATATGTCAGCAGGGTTATAACGGTAGGGTCAATGGCGTGAGGATGTGATTTCGAATAATTCAGGTAGATAGTTGCAAACGTGGAACTATCAGCATAAATATTGCTCCACTTATAACACAGAACTCAGAATTGATCCGTATATTATCTGATTGGGAATAACGTATCAGCGCACCTCTGGCCTCAGATTGTAATTCCTATTGAGCTATAAAATGTATTTCCTTAGAGAACCAAAAATAGAGTTAAATGCTTAATGGTTTTAAACCTGTAGAACAATGACAACAGACCTCTCGTACTCTGCTTTTATCAATCATAATGAGAAACAACTCGAATAATTCCGAGAAAGCTCTGCTATTTATCAATCACTTCAATTTTACCCACTGTTAGGATAAGTTAATGTAATATACTATTTCATACATATTGTATACGACACAAATCAAAGTCACACAATCCACATAATGATAATATTTACATTACACCCTCTCTCTACAATCTGCTACTGTTATTAGTAAAGGCTGGGTAGATCCCATAAAACTACAAGGTTAACAGAAACATTCAGAAAATGTGAGTAAAATATGTCAGTACAAGCTGTATGTACACTTGGACGCCTATTTACTTTAGGTAGCTTGTAATATGAACTACGATTGCAATATCACACTACAGGCATTAAGATATATGTAATAACATATTTACCAGACATGTGCTTCTCAATGGAATCTCTTTCCTAAAATGTTAAATTGAACAATTCTCACCTTGGTACATACGGTATGCAGATTAAACCCATAAAGTAAAATTATTAAATCAAGTCATTTTCTATTTATTTCACCCCATTATACAGCCATAGCCAACCTTTAACACTCCAGTGGTTGTGTACTACAGTCCCCACGATGTCCAGCCAGTGGGGTGCAGTATTAAAGCTAACCTACTCCTAATTACGGTAACATATATATAATATATCCAGCCTTTCCTGCTACTGGTTTGCGATATGTCAGAGGCTATGCACTACCCATTTCTTAGATAGCCAACATTACACATCGAGTGAACAACATACACCTGTAATATAAGTATTTCACTACTACTGTTGAATTTAAACATAATACAAAATAATTATCAATGTATACACATTGGAAATTGAGATTATAATATTAACAATTGCTCAGGATTCTAAATATGCAGAAAACAGCCAGGACATTACATTGTTTCCATGGTGACTGTTACACTTTTGGAACTTTTGCTCCACAATAACTCTTTGTACATAAATCCAAGTATATATGTAGAAACCCCATATATCCAGCTGGTGTTCTTACCTCCAGGTGCGCCTCTCATTTGCATAGGGGTTGGCCTGCTTTGTAGACTGTGGATCATGGAGTTGTCAAAGTGGCCGGTAGGCCAAGCTGAAGTAAGTTGTGGTGCCATGTAAGGTGCATAAGGATTAGGGTAGGATCCATTAAGAGACCTGGTCAAAGGAGTATACTGGTCTCTGCCATTCACATTGATGCTGCTGCTGTATCCACCATCCCTGGTGGCTCCATTTGCCATAGGAGGACTCGGAGAATAATGGTATCTGTTAGAAGGATGGGGGCTACTACTGTTGTAAGAGGAGCTCTCAGATGTGGGTTGGGACCAAACCGAGTGATTGTTCACAGAATGAGCGCCCTGAGATGCCCCTGTCCCCTGTAGGTAGGAGATGCTTGTGAGCATGGAGCCAACTCTGGTGGTGGGTACATATACGGGAGAGCTGGCAGCGGAGTGCATGAAGCTGCCCGGGGAACCATCATAGCTAACAGGCCCTTGGGCCGCAGTGATGGTTAATGTTTGATACATGTCCCCAGAAGGTTCAGGTAAACCTCCAAACCGAGAGTCCCTGCTGGGTAAAATGAGTTTGTTGATGTGGTCTAAATCCCTGAAGAGTATGAGATCCTCCGGGCTTGGCAAGGCTGAGAGGTGAGGAAGGCCAAAGTGGTGGTAAGAGTTTGGGGACCTTGCCTCAGACACAGACTGATTCCTCTCGGCCTCGATATGCTCTGTCTTTATGCAGCTCAGATCTCCTTGAGAACAGGAAGAGGGGGATGAGGAAGAGCTGTCAGTCCCTTTAATTTTAGAAGGAAAGAAGGCGCTTCCTGGATTCAGCCTCTTGACATCAGGCCAGGAGTCCTCATGGGGTTCCATCCAGGTTGGGAGCTGCAGATGAAAGGGTGCTGGGCCCTTAAAAGCAAGAGGTGCTGCTCGCTGCAAAAGATCGAGAGCTGCTGGGAGCCTTCTGTCCTTTCAAAAGCCAATCCAGATAAAAAGAATAGGACGGGAAAGAAAAAAAAACTGTTAGAAACTGAGAACAATAAAATGAATACTGATCCTTTTAATTAGATTCATTGAGACAATAAGAAGTAGGGGCTGATCAAACATTTTGAAAAAGAAGTGGTTAAATCAACACAATTTGACAGAAGATACCATTAACAACCTCAATTCACAATACTTCACCTAAACACAATAACTAACGTTGCTTTAATTCCATCAATCAGCTGGTCGGGCACTAAACATCTCCATACAATTCAATAGCAACAGAAAATGCTGTATTATTAGGATTACAGTCCCTCTGAGATATCTCGACGCCAGGCAGAGGTACCATATGCCCAGGGGCCGTGGGGAACTTGTTGCTTCTGCAAAGCCTATGAGGAAGTGTGCTGGAGAGAGTCCATGCATTACTCTCAATTACACCCAGCCAGTGATCCGGGAAGGGAGCAGCCAATGTACCTCCTGGAGAAACTCGGTGCCAGTCAGCACCATTTACATAGGGCCTCCCCAGGTTTACATTCGGTTACGTGTTTGATCCAAGGAACACACCTTGCAAATGGCAACTCTCCACTATCAACACGAACAGCTTCAGAGCACAGCACAACCCTGGCACATGAGATCCACCAAGCTGCCCAGGATCAGGAGATCCAAGGAGACACATATTTATGTTTCCCCGAGGATCTACACACATAAGTTTTCCCGAGGACTCAATGGGCCTTACTTGAAACTTACAGAACAGTTTGTAGTCCCAACTGTAGAAAGTGCCATGATAATGTAGAAAGTGCCATGATAATGTGCTTCCTTCGCTGCTTTCCCCTTCCGCTAACACAGAAGCTAACTAACGCTACAAAAGACAGTGGGTGTTGGCTGAGCATTATGGGAACAGCAGTCCACATGAGCTGTAGTGCCAAAGGCTAGACTTCAGTACATTATATATTTCAGTACTGCTGAGTATAGGTGTAAAAATAAAGGGGTTAACGATTAAAAGTGGAGCAATCACCAAGGAAACCAACTTTTTGCCGATTGTTCTACTCAGAATTCTGTAGAAAAGTCTATAACATAGAGATCCCAGTGTATTAATGCACTGGTTCCCTGACGCAGGTTAGCCTTCTCTTTGAAACACCAGTACAGTGGCAGAGTCACGATCTTATAAAACTATTAGAGCCTCAAGTACAGCATGCAGTAAAACAGATCTGTTCCTATAGCAGAAAAGAGTAAAAAGTGCAAACCTATTGCGTTGCCATGGGTCTCAGTGCAGTCCAAAGATTCAGGGAGGCAGACACACAGCAGGTCTTGGTGGCTAGTGGTGATGGCTCCTAGAACTGATTACAGAACAGAGAGGTAGGAGGCGCCTCTTTCAGCTCTGCCTGCAAACTACAGCAACTCCTGATTGGATTCATGTAGTCCTAAATAAACACTGCTCTCCATGGGGGTGCCAGTCCCAGCACTTTACATGCAACACACCAGCAAACAGTATGCGATAGAGACAGGCTGACTGCTGCAATCTCTACAGGGAGGAAAACCCACAAATGGGTGTGTGGATTCATCCAGCGAGGGGCTAAAACAACAAACACCTCCTTCTCTAGCATGCTAACTCCTTCTGTGCTCTGAAAAGCAACGGCATTCAAGGAGTTAACCATCAAAATAACTTACATGACAAAGTGACTTAGGAAGAGCTGAAATAATTCTAGTAATGATAATGATATTAATAGATTTAAATCTGCTTTTCATCCCAGCGACTACTCTAGTATTGTATAAAACATAGTAAATGGTAATAATAATTATTTTGTATTATAATAGGTTTACCATTTTAGTAAACCATATATTGTGCATGTGTGATTTTCTACTTTATTACTTGGCTTTCCCTATTTTTGATTGCACTGATTTTGTTCTTTTGGTTTCATCTTTCCGACACTGAAAGGGTTAAATCCCCTCCCCAGAGTCAGTGGGCACTAGCTAGAATGAACTGCAGGTTATATTTTGTTGGTTTTATCATGTGCCCAGTTGGCTCCTCCTGTGATTGTGTTCAGGTAAGTCAAAGGCAGGTCACGATTCCAGTCTGCTAGCCCCTGACATAGAAAGAAACCGGGTCTCTATCTCAGCTTATCTCTCTCTGGTTATCTCTGATGTGAAAAGATACGATACTAACCAGGAAAGTGACTGGGAATAAAATAAGTCTGTCCCCTAGCTGAGTTTATCAGTAGGAGATCTGTCACCACTGGCTTGTACTGAAAAGGGCTACTCTGTGTGAATTGGGCCATATACCTGTGTCATGCTCCCATAAATACACAGAGAGTGGCTCCTACTCACAGCCCCCAGAGACCGTCTTCACTCAGATCCCTAATTTGTTTATAGGTAAAGGTGAGTGCGCCATGGATCTGCTTACATGTCAGGCAGCTACAAACATAGTATATCTGCTTCCAGCACACAGTGCATACATAGAATGTATACCAACAGTAACCCTGCCTTACTGCATAGAGAGTCTTTACTATATTACTTATTGTATCGTTTAGAAAAGATCGTTACTAATCGGTTACATTTTGTGTGAACTGTATCTGTTCATAGAAATCAGTGTGAATCGAATCACATCTTTCACTTTTATAATATTTAGACATACTGCTGATGGATACAATGCATGCATGTAAATATGATATAATTGTGTACAAAAGTGATATATATGCTTATGCAATATTTATATATTTTATAATACACACACACACACACACACATATGTATATATATATATATATAATAATAAAGGGTGCTGCTTAGATGACCAAATCTAATTATACAATATACACTATAGCTTTTTATTCATATATATTGTGTTTGAAATACATTATATACATTGTAAAATACATAATATATATATATAGGTGTATATAAAAAAAATATATACTTAATACATGTAAGCATGATGTGTATGTATTATATTAAAAAAAAAAAATTAGCATTCTAAAGTATCAGTGTTACCACCAATTTAGGGATTTACTCCCCGACCAATACTAGCCTGATGTTGCCTTTCCAAGCTAGGATATATTTTTAAATGGTTTACCAATATTCACAATTGAATTAAAGTAATCAAATTAACTGAATCGCTTTCTGTTAATTCAAATGTCTATTTATATTTACTTTTAATTTTCACTATTGTACACTTGAGGCTATACGGCTTGATAATCGGTTATTACAATGAAATAGTAGGGTATTTCTAAAGTTTTAAAAAGTTACCCATTTTTTTAATTTCGAAATTAGTAATATGTTACGGTATAAAAATGGTTATGGATCTATATAATAATTTCCAGGTTTTTTTTATATATATATTTGATCGCCTCCTTAAAACATATTTATCTTACATTATTATTATTTTTGGTTGGATTTTATTCTCTGTAGATTTTCAGACGATATTAAATATACAATTTTTCTGCTAGCAATATATTTTCAAGCAGGAACTGTATATTCTCTTTATGTTTAAATATTCTATTTAATATTTCTTTTTTGAAATTATATATATATACACACACACACACAAATATATATATTTATTTGCGCAATTGTTTTTTTCTAATATAATATAATTTACCTAGACAACTTCTTCCCTGTACACGAAAATCTTGGAATTTATTACTTTACTAAAGGATTGAATATTAAAGGGTAATTGTTTATTTAACGATTTTGAGACAATCCCCTTAAAAAATGTTTAAAGTTCTTTATTCATTGTCTAAAGAAAAGTAATTAACCAGTGACTTATAACATGCTTGTTAAACACTGTGGAGTTTGAAATTTCCATCAATAAAAGGTGCAGCTAATGTTATTCCATTACGCCATAGGATTTGATGTATTGGTAAATAAGCCAACAATACTTAACATAGAGCAGCGATTACTCCCCGCAGTTGGGCACTACAGCTCGCATAATGCTCCCATTTGGCTGGCTAGCTAAGCGTCAAGAAAAGTGCAGTCCAGAACAGCTGGAAACCCATCACTAATATAGTAACGGTGAGGTGTAAATGACAATTGGGGGCAGAATTATCAAAGTGCAGCAACCAGGAGCAACACTTAGCTGGTTTCCATGGATATTGCGCCACTTTTAGACGTTTTGCACGCTAATTGCTTTTCATACATAACCCCCTGAGTGTATTATTAAATATTCTGCTTGGAAAGCATACCTCGAGGAATGGGCTAGTGGATAAATGTCTGATTTATAGCTCTGTATTCCTTAAAGGATTTCTGATTTATGTCAGCGTTTACCCCTCCTTACAGCAAAACACAGGGCAGTCCTCTGGAGTAAAGATTAACTCTTTCAGTTGATAACCGACGCAATTCCAGGTTAGGTGGACTACAGTTCTCGTTACCAAATGGCTGCCTGTGCGTCATGGGAAGTGTAGTCTACAGCGGCTGAAGTATAAATGGTTTGCTGTCATTGCATAGGGCTCTGCTAATCTCAGTCACACAGAGACAGAGAAAAGATTAATCCAGACAGTTGGATCGTGCAGAGAGACTAACTTAATGTTAATGTATACAGATCTGACAAAGACGATATTACTGTATATATATGACAAGTGTCATATACATTGATTCAGTATTCAGATACTCAGTATTCAGTATTTCAGATACTGAAATGTAATAAAATAAAAGGAGTGTCCTTGAAAAAGTATTGTTATAAGATTTGTGTATGTGACTCTTGGGCACTTTCTACAAAGAAACACTTCTATAAGAAGAGCAGATTCTTCGTGTTGAAAAACAACCTCACTATAGAACATAACCTCACTATACATAACTCACTATAGAACATAACCTCACTATAGAACATACCCTCACGAGCCTAATCTCTGGCCCTCAATCTACTGTGCATTTTATCTCACGTGGTGCTCAGTCAGCCATGTGCTAAGTGAGATATATAGGAGATGTAGTCTACAAAAGCTGATGCGGCAATGGAAAGCCATCACTGGGGTATAAAAGGAGACGTATGTTCCTGCAAATTCTACACGATCCTCCTGTCAGCTCTGCTACAAGCCTCTGTCCTTAGGTAGAGAAAGCATCTGGCATAGAGATACAGAGCTGGTCTCAGTGATCTCACTATAAGATGACCTGGATTTTATCTCCAGACCCATTTTAGTCGCTGCTGATTAGCTGTCTGTTTACCTAATTATCATACTACAGAAATAGTGACAAATGTTATTTCACAGCGTTATTTTTTCCATAGCAAGAAAATTCACTACAGATAGTGACCACAGTGAGATCAGCTGGGACTATCACTAATTTAATTGTCACGTTGCAGCTTCTGCCTTTGGTGTAGTTTAGCATAGTGTAGAAATTCTCACATTATCTCTAATTAAAGCACCCGAAATGGAGATTCAGGGCTCCTACCAGGTCTCCATAGCTAGAAAGTCTCATACCTGCTATTCAGTTCGGCGTGCAACATAAATACATCTTTCATTTTAAACCTATATGGTATTTATGGTGGTAATTCCATGCATTAAAACGAATTATGTATTATACCAGCAAAATGGCTAACACACGTTTAGATTAAGAGAAATATTCTCTCCCCAGTTTATGACACCACCTTGTGGTTCCATATGCAAATTAATTATTGTAGCAAACACTTCATTTGCATATGGCGCACACTGTGATGCCATACACTGGGGACAGAATCAACACATCTTTCTTGAATTCTATGCATTTGCTTGCAGTCCTGCTAACACATTATATACATAATTTTCATGGCCTTCCTAGTAGAAATGCTATTTAGGTGACATTGACACATGCCAAAAGTTTATGTTGCCTGGTACTGCTAAACTTACAAAATGCTGATTATTATTATTATTATTATTATTATATTTTCAACTCTAGACTACATACATGTTTGTAGGCCTCTGAAAGTTTTGTTACAAGGCTTCTAACACATTACAGCAACTAATGCATGTTGATCATTATATGACTGCCTATACAGCCAGGCCCCTGTAGTAGTTTTGTTATGTTTTTCTTCAAAAGTAAGAATGTAAACTCCATGATACACAAACAGTTATCAGGATAAGAGCAAAACCTTAACTTTCTTTTAAATTGTTTCCCAAGTATATGTTACATATGAATAGTAGCAGTATAATATTATCCATTAATAATACAAAATCCAAATACAAGTCCTAATTGCTTGTTACTCAGAATTCCAATACCATAAAAAACACATTGCAGAGTATATCTTAAATAACATGCACTTTATCAGTTTGTTTATTTGTTGCTTCTATAAATTGGGGTTAAACACCTTTTTATTAAATATATTTTATTATAAGTTTTCATGAAATAAATACATTCAATTTATAAAATACAATAAAAAATATCAAAATAAAAATGTTTATATTACAATGTTGGTTGCTTCAAATCAAATAAGTATACATATCTACACATCCATTGTATTACAACTTACCAAATTAAGTATTTGCAATAGACTTTTTAATACTATGAATGCGGTAAACAACAGAGGACAACTGTAGCAAAAGATGAAGTTCTGTTTAATTGAAAGATGGCATCAAGTGTAGTCATTTAATATAAAAATGCTTTAATGAAAAAATACAGATGAAGTACATGGAGACAGACATTGGTTTAGAATCTTTGGTCTGATAGGTCAGATCTTTGTTCATCTGAACCAAGGTGAGTGAAGATCTGACCCAAGATTCTAAATAACATGGCTGCCCCCTGAGAGAACTAGATGGAGTAAAGAAGGATTAATAAGGCACTTCATTTGCATTTCTTCGTTTAATAATTTCTTTAAAAATCATCTACAATTGATACAATATTTTAATTAAAAGTTGTTGTTTTTTTTTGCCACAGATGTCCTTTAATAGGATGTTTACCTGTTATCATCATTGTTACTGTTATTAGTTATTTTAGTCTTTGTTGCTGCTAATTAATGATCTGCAATATACATTCCATTTTATTATCATTATTATTAGTTCATGTTCCTGCATTAGTTAACATATCTCTGTATAATACGTCCGTTTTTATTATCATTATTATTAGTTTATGTTTCTGCATTAGTTAACATGTCTGTATAATACGTCCGTTTTAATATCATTATTATTTCATTTTTCTGCATTAGTTAACATGTCTGTATAATACGCCCGTTTTTAATATCATTTTTATTATTATTTCATTTTTCTGCATTAGTTAACATGTCTGTATATTATGCCCGTTTTATTATCATTATTATTATTTCATGTTTCTATATTAGTTAACACGTCTCTGTAATAGGCCAGTGCTGCTTGTTTTTCAATTAAATTGTTTGTTTGTTTTTACAGACAAAAATGTTTCGTGTCTTCCATGGGTGAATTAAAACGCTATAGATTGGCAACTGAAGTATCGAACTGGAAGATCAGACTGACTTCTAATAGACAAGACTGAAATATGAAAGTTCTGGTAGAATAAAAAGGCTCCAGGGTAGTATTTTCAAGGGTAGAGCTGTGTTTACAAGTCTAATGAGGGTTACAGTAAGAAAGGTCACCCTGCCAGCTATCTCTAGGACAGGGGGTGCAATGCATTCTTTCCCACTATGTGTTTATATAACTGACTGTGCTTTATACACTGCTGCCAGTCTGATAAGAGCACTGGCTCCATGCTGGGTTCCCTCCCCCTCCTCCTCCCTGCTAGTTCCTTCAACCACACATGTTATATACCAGTGATGGCTAACCTCTGGCATTCCAGCTGCTGTGGACTACAACGCACATGATGCCAGTTTGTGTATAGATATAAAGACTATAGGTGTCTGGCTGAGCATGATGGAAGTTCACAGTAGTTGAAAAGCCAAAGGTTAGCTATTACTGCTGTATACAGTAGGTTATATATATATACAGGGATATCAATCAATGGCTTCCAATCCCTGCTGAAGCCAAATGAACTGTTTGAAGCTTGTAATCAATCTGCACCCTCATTACGAACACAAGTAGATCCCACCTTGCAGACACAGTGCACAGGTTACATCTCACACACCCCTTGTGTTAACACGTAAGAAAGGGAGATTAATCAACTTTCCAAACGTGTGAGAAACCCATAAGGTAATTATCACTTGAGTCATAGATGTGTCCTTAATTTATCTCATTTAATTATCATTTTGTAGGTTTGGATTAGAATGAATGAGCCAGATTCTGCTTGTCATAACAATAATTCAACATTACATTTCTGGGGGAAAAATACAATATTCATATATTCAATACTCACATGTATGTTTATGTGTGTTTTTATACATTTAGATATATATATAATATTTCTATATTATTATGTATAGTTAGTATGTAATGTGTTACAAAGGAAAAAAAAAAGACAAATAGCCGAGATACATAATTTCTTGCATAGAATCGTTTTTTTTAAGTCGATTCATTGTAGCGATTTATTAGCACGTGTCTTCTGGTTTGTTTTGTAATGTTCAGCACATGGGTAAACCATTTCTAAAATAAAAGTCTTGCAAACGCCTTTAATAAAACCCATTTCCAAGTGATTTACCCAGAGCCAATTAATGTTATACTGCCACAAAGTGTCTTACTAACCATGTCACTTATTCTGTTGAGAACTTAAATATTTATTTAAAAAAAAAAACACCTAGTCGACATAATTATATGTAAAAAATACTGTTTGTGTGAATATTTTATGACCTTTTGTTAAATATCAGGAAAAATCACAACCTTGGACTAATTAATAAAAATGTCGATTGGACAGAAAATCTTTTTTATATCAGTTAAATTAAGAACATATGGTTCAACATATTACATTTCCAGCGTTAAGTCCTCAATAATCATTGAGAGCGATTTACAAATATTTTACGTGATGCATAGATTTCAGATGTAAAGTACCGTAAATCAAAAGCTTAAGTACCTAACTGTAAAATATGTATTTAAAAAAAGCAATAAAAAGGAACAAAACAGTTTACAGATATTTGTGTTTAATTATTATCGCAGCATATTTTCTTTGCAAACGAACTGAAATTAGATATTAAACGTCAGTGGAATTATTTACACGATCTGTTTTGTGCTACAAGGTACATGAAAATATATACATGAAATAAATAAAACAAACTACAGGACATAATGAGCTGAAATACACAGTCTGTAAACCTGTGCTGTGTTCACACAGTATTGTGCTAGCTGTTTCCTACCTTCCTGAATTCAAAGCACTTGTTTGGATTAATATCATGGATACACTCCTGCATTTTATTACATAGAAGTCGGTTTTCTTTTTCTTTTCTTTATGTGTGTATACATACGTGGAGCTGTTATGCTTTTTTGTTGTTGTACAATATTGCATATATATTCATATTGTTTTCTTTTCCCCTTTCTTTTTTTTTTTTTTTATAAAGAAAACAATATTTAAACAATAGAACATATTGGTTATGCAAATAACCATAAATATATTATTTCGGAGAGTGGATTAACTAATGGAGACACTATTTTATTTTAATAAAAAAACCTCTTTAATAATAATATATAATCTGAAAAGAAAAACAAACTGTATTCTTGGGTGTTTATATCTCAATTAATTTGATTTACAAATTGAAATCAAATCACATAGCCATGTTGCATAAAGTAATCCATGTCTTATTATACAGTCTGTTACAGTAACAAACACATACTTAATGTTAGCTGCTGAGTTTAATTCTGTATGTTTGTTTACAATAATATTCCAGTGGGCCAATAATTTAAGTGAAAGCTGTTTTAATTTTCTCATCCACAATTAAGAGAAATTATGTAAGTAAATTATAAACAAGCGTGGAACAGTTTTATTACATATTTATTTATTCTTCATCTAAACTAGGTGCAAAATTAAACAACATAAAGTGCTAGTCTGATGTATACTAACAGTGATTTTAAAGCTAAATAAAATCATTCTTCAGTTTATTATGTTGTTTTTATTTCTGATTTATTTAGGAACCATTCAAAGTTACAGTCTAAAACACTTCATAATAATCTAATATTTCGTTTGGTAATAACTATTTTCCAAACAAACAAAACAAAATTATAAAATAAAATGTGAACAAATATTCAGCATTAATTGTTTTGAATATAAACAAATAACATAAAGTAGTAATTGAAAAATGGTGACACAATTGGCTGTGCTTTATTCAACTTGCTTGGGACTCAGATTTCACCTGTGGTTTTTATTATTTACTGTATTTATTTTTTTATCTGTGCCTGGCCAAGGTGGACACATTTTTTTCTTCGTTTAAATGGTTTCAAAATAAACTAACATTAAAGTAATCTAATAGCCTCTGCATTATTAGATTGTTAATTGTGTAGTGGTATCTCACTCTGTATCTGCTTCAATGGAACATTGTGCAGACATGAACTCAATAAAGAAGGATATATGTGTGTACAGTAAATTACAGCCAGCTCCTGCTGACAATGAATGAGAGATGGGAGGAGAAGCTGAGCCTACTCCGTATAATCCAAGCTCTGATGTCATCAGATATTCTCTAGGGAGTTCTCAGCCTTCCTTCTCCTACTGACACAGTCAGTGTCTCTGTGTACAAATAACTGTGCAGTTTGAAATGGGCCTTTAAAACTGTCAAATCACTTGCATTAAAGCAGCAACAGGAGATTGATACATAGCAACTCTAATCAACAAGAGCTTACCTGGGGAGAGATGAGCAGTGGAAATGTAGTTGTAAAACAAAGTTGCAGCATTATTTGCTAAACATATTATCAGCTTTGACTACATTGCACATAACAGGATGTGCACAGAATTCAGGTGCTGGATCAGCCTGTGGCTGTACAAATAAACTAATGGTGCTCTGTTCAGAGTTAGGGGCAGACTAGCCTGGGAAAGGTGTCATTCAAATGCCCAAAAACTATAGACATCCAACACATTTTCTCCATAGAACATTATAAACACATTACTGCGTCCTGTCATGCAGACAGCCCTGTTCAAAACAAGTCACTACTATTAACAGTCACTGAACAGAACTACATAAACTACTTAAAAACTATGTGGAGGGAGCACAGAAAGGATCCAGTCAGATTAAAATGATGATTAAAATGTGTTGCCAAGATGCCCCTTATGACCATATGCAGGAATACATGTAAACAAAATCTAGTCTGAGCTGATCTAAGGGGGAATTCATGTTATGTAATAACAAAATAATAAAATGTTACATAAGTAATATTCCTTCTGGTTCTTCCATATAATACAATTGAATGAACTAAGGTGCATGACATGCGAATCTAAAGTTGGCAAATGTTGTAAAAAAAACAACTTTATTTGGATCTATAAATATCAGGTTTCTTACAATTCTTATGGTTTACCCCGAACATATGGTTTACTTAATAGAAATGTGGAATCTTCGCAACAGAAAGCAAACCTAATTATGTCACTAAGCTTTACCCACTTTGATTGGAGACTGAATGGCCTAGCCTTATTGCGGGTGATGCCCTAGCCATATGTGGCCTTTCCGCACATCTGTATTTGGTGATTCAGTTGCACACCAGTTGTTATGAAGCTAAAATTCTTTACATTTAAAGGGCAGTGAAACATTCACTGCCCCTAGTATGAGGACAAACTAGCATGTACTTTTGATAGTACACCCAGTTTATCCTCTGACCAGCAGCTGCCATGTCCTATCAGCAACTGTCTCTCTTTTCTAGTGTGGAGAGAGACACTCGTTTACACATGGGATCAGTAGAGAGGACCTTAATTAGGTTCCCTCTGTTGATCCCCTTTGAAAACGAGGGTCTGACTTGCACTAGCAGAGAGATACCCCCTCACTTGACAGTCTCCAATCAGATGAGCTGGGCTGCGTGCTTACACCATCAACGTGCGTCACCCTTCAACTCTGAGGAAGAGCCGAGAGTAAACCAGCATGTATGTGTTTAGCTAAACTAGAAAAATGGTCAGAGCAGTGGCAACTGACATTTAATGTGAACAAGTGCAAGATTATGCACCTTGGGCGTAAAAACCCAAAAGCAGAATATAGACTATTTGGTACAGTCCTAACCTCAACATCTGAGGAAAGGGATTTAGGAGTAATAATTTCAGAGGACTTGAAGGTAGGTAGGCAATGCAATAGAGCAGCAGGAAATGCTAGCAGAATGCTTGGTTGCATAGGGAGAGGTATTAGCAGTAGGAAGAGGGTAGTGCTCATGCCATTGTACAGAGCACTGGTGAGACCTCACTTGGAGTATTGTACGCAGTACTGGAGACCGTATCTCCAGAAGGATATTGATACTTTGGAGAGAGTTCAGAGAAGGGCTACTAAACTGGTTCATGGGTTGAAGGATAAAACTTACCAGGAAAGGTTAAAGCATTTTAACATGTATAGCTTGGAGGAAAGACGTAACAGGGGGGATATGATAGAAACATTTAAATTCATAAAGGGAATCAACACAGTAAAGGAAGAGAGTATATTTAAAAGAAGAAAAACTACCACAACTAGAGGTAACTAGGTAACCTGGTCATTTAAAACAAACACAGATATAAATCATATGCCACTAGGTTTTTTTTAAATAAAATTTAATTAATTGAATATAAAAGGAAAAATAAAATAAGTGTTTATCTCCTGGCTCCACTTTGTGAATATTTCCCATGATGCAACATCATCCAATATCTTCCAGCCGGTCTCACTTTACAACTGTGGTAAAGCCTGCATGATGATGTCCTACGATACTCCCCTGCTCTCTTACTGGCTCATGTGTATCATAGTGGGCAGGACTAGGTGGCTGTGTACAATTTGTTTTTACCTGTCTTCAGGGGCGTTGCTAGGTCTCCAAAAGATCCGAGGCTGGAGCCCATTATAGATTTGAAAGAAGTGGAGTAAATAAGATCACATGCTTAGGCGGCATACAGACTGATATCATTGACGCCAATGAACAATAGGTATATATGGGTATATGTCGGGGCTGCACAGTCTTCCTGCTCCATCCCCACATGCACCGTACTATAGTGTCTGAGCGCTGAGTGTGCTCAGCAGGGCTAGAAACTACAGCAGGGCACATACCAGGCTAGAATGAGGTATAGCAGCCAGGAGTGGGACATATTGATAGATGCACTTTTTTTTAATCGTAAACAACAACAAAATTGCTGACTTGTGTGTAAGTGTATGTGACTGGCAGAGTGTGTGTGTGTGTGTGTGTATGTATGTATGACTGACTGCATGTGTGTGTGTGTGACTGTGTGTTTATGTGACCCACTGTATGTGTTTGTGACTGACTGTATGTCTGACTGTGACCGAATGTATGTGTGTGTGTCTGTGACTGACTGTATGTGTGTGTCTGTCTGTGACTGACTGACTGTATGTGTGTGTGTGTGTTTGTCTGTTACTGATTATATGTGTGTGTGTCTGTCTGTGACTGACTGTGTGTGTGACTGACTGTATGTCTGCCTGTGCCCGACTGTATGTGTGTATCTGTCTGTATGTGTGTGTGTATGTGACTACCTCCACAGCAATAAAAGTCACAGTAATGTGCAATGTGTGAATATAACACAGACGCCACAGCAATAAAACTCACAGTAATATGCAGTGTGTGAGTGTATCACACACTCATGCTGCACATTACTGTACCACAATACACAATAAGACTCGCAGCACACAAACAACTCACATTACTCAAAGTTACACTTATACACAAAAATACACAGCCACAAACACACACATGCACAGTCGCACATACATACACACCCTTACACACAGAGACACACAATCCCACTTACACACACCAACTTACATCACACACACACACTTGTATGTGAGAACATTCCCATGATTTCAAAATAACTGAGCATACAAAAATTTGTGTACGTTGCATACAACATTTACCAGTCTCATAATATGCCATAATATAGGGGATATCACACACACAGACAACCACCCTGACACCCCCCTTACATAGACAACCTTACACTCACACACTCTCTTACACACACACACACACACACACACACACACACACACACACACACACACACATCCAGACAACCTTATACACAGGCACCCTTATACACACAGATGGCCTTTCCACACAAATATTCTGCCACGCAGACACGTGTGTAAACCTGCAACTCTCACACGCACATCACAAATATTTATTTTTTAATAAAAAGGGGTCAAAAACCTGGAGAGAATAGGCTGAGGTATGCTCCTTCTACCAACCTCATAAAAGAAAAAAGGGAAATGAGATGGGAATTCAAATGAATGGGAGAATTTTTCCAACTCTGCTACTTTAGCCTTAATTTTGAAATTCCCATCTCACTTCCCTGCAATTCTCTCTTTCATGAGTGAAGGTCATAATATAATGAGCAGCTCATTAATTTATAATGTATGGGTTTAATACTATAACGAGGTACATGGGATGGCCAGAGTCTCCATTCGGGGCTATGGAGGGGAGATCTGGGGCTTTAGGGGCGACGCCTCTGCTTGTCTTCCAACACTAAGATAGGAGAGTTACCTGAGCAAATAGGATCATAGCTCTGCCCTCTGTAATGTCATAGCTACATTAACCTCCCATTCAATGCAGGTCTGTGATCAGAATTCTGACTTATAGGCTACATTCTGTGTCCCCAGCCCCAAAGTTAGAAATTTGTGCACTAGGGGGTGGCACCCTGTCACACTTGTTTAGTTACATATTTTTTTAAATACAGTCAAATAAAAAAAACTAAAGACGTATCTGAAATCAACAATACAAAATAAAAAAAATAAACACTTTTAATTTTTTGGTGGGAGTGTCCCTTTAAGGTATTCATCTAGAGAACGGTAACTAGGGCAGCGCAAAAGAGGCACTAGCATTGTGCACAGAAGATAATGGGGTGTAGATCGGTCTGTGCTATAATCTGGTATAAAACATCATCTTTACACCACTCCTTCATGATCAGCATCATGATTTAGTCATCGGTGCACTACATTATGGGGTATTGCTTAAGTAGCCTGAACTAGGAGTCTCCGAAGGAGGCACCAGAGATTTATTCAAAGATTCTGAAAGCTGGTCTATGAATTCCTCTTTTTGTGCTAGGTAGAATGGAAAGCTCCATCCATTGGTATACTATGTTGTTCTGCATGATGGCTATGGGGGCATGGACTGAAATAAGGAGGTCTTTTATCTTGGCTTGCGTAATCGGTGGGAGTAGTGTGGTGGAAGTCAATAAATAATCTAATCATGATGATGTGCCATGGGCGCAAGACATATGTGTGTACTTCTTGGTGGATGGGTGGATGGTTCTCCATGAGTCCACAAAGTGAAACCTGTTCATAAGAATTCTGATACCTGTCAGTTCATCTAGTTGCATCTTTGTTGCTGTCCAGTGCAGTGTCTACCACAGTATTCAGTTCAAATCCTAAAATCATATTATGGTTAGTCAAATTTGCAAGTGTTTGAACATTTTCACAAAAAAATGATCATTGGGTTTGTTTGGTACATACATGTTGAGCAGACAGTATCTTATGTCATAGACTGAATTATCAACAATGAGATATCTCTCTCCCTCATTTGCCTGGCTAGAGTATACAGCATGTGGTAAAGATCGATTAATGAGTATAGCGACCCCATTGGCTTCACCCCCATAGGGGGCTGAGAAGCACTGATACATTCAAGGAGCTTTTAATGTTGAGGTCCCTGACTATTTTCAGTGGTTCTCCTGTATACAATGTGGGGAACGTAAAGTTTTAGAACATTCTTTATTGGAGGGCTGCTACATTCCATTATATGCATTCAATGACATTTGACTCCGTGACTAATTGGGATTCTTTGGAGAAATTTCATCTATGAACCGGTTAGGCTTGACCTTACTGCGATTTGTTACAAGTCCCAGTGCTTGGGGAGATAAGCCAATAAACCAAAGGTTATCAAAGGATCTCCTGTGGGAAAAATATACTGTATTTTCTGGCGTATAAGACTACTTTTTAACCCAGGAAAATCTTCCCAAATGTCCGGGGTCGTCTTATACGTCGGGTGTAATCTTTTTACTTACCTCGTTGCTGTTCTGCAGGTGTTCGCGGCTGTGAGGGAAGCGTTGTGTGCTCCCCTCCAGCCGCGCAACTTTAATAAAGTTTGTTTAAACTTTTTTTTAAAACAAACTTTATTGAAGCCGCACGGCAGGAGGGGGAGCGCACAACGCTTCCCTCACAGCCGCGCGCACCTGCAGAGCAGCAACGAGGTAAGTACTGGGAAGGGGGTAGGAGAGGGGCAAAATCCTGGCATATTGAGGGGAAAATCCTGGCATATTGGAGGGGCAAAATATTGGCATATTAAATGGCACAATAAAGGCATATTGAGTGGCATAATAGTGTGTCTCAGGTTATGTGTCTATTGGTGTCACTGCGTGTGTGTAAGTGTCTCACTTTCTGTGTAAGGGTGTGTGTGTAAGTGTGTCACTGTGTTAGTGTAAGGGTGTGTGTGTAAATGTCACTGTAGGAGAAAATGCTCGTTGGAAGAGGGCTAGTCTTATACGGCGAGTATATGCCAAACTCTAAATTTTAACTGGAAAAGTTGGGGGTCGTCTTATATGCCCAGTCGTCTTATACACCGGAAAATACGGTATATTAGTACTATAACCATATATAGTAAAAACAGAACATTACATAACCACATTGATAACATTAGACTGAACCAAAAAGATGCAAGCAATTTGCTCTTTAGTTTGTAGTCGTCTCTGTTGTCAACCAAAAGACACTTTGAGTGTTGAAGTCCCCAGCAATTTTATGGTGAGAGTTCCAGTGTTTGAAAAAATTCCTGACCAGGTGATTCACAAGTGTGGATTTTGTTGTTGTAGATGTGGTGTAGGCGTACTGGAAACAAGAGGTTGAAGCAGATTTGTTTGCCCACTAAGAGTTTGCAGATCGATGTGAATTCTTTGTGTATTGATGTAATCATCTTGGAGTAATCTTGAAAAATTAGAATTAAAGATGTTTGAAACATCAGAGCATTTGTCTTGTGGTAGGCCACATGGATGGCTATTTTATCTTGAAAATTCAGCAGTTTAATTATCAGTTGTGGGGCCTGTATCTTTTTTTCCACACCAATCCTGTGTGCCCTCTCAATTATTAACGGGTGCAGTTCATCATATGCCAGAATTCTATGGCAGGTAACTGAGCTGATGGCTTCACTGATTCTGGAATACCCACAAAGTTTATTTCACCTGCCCCTATTTTCTAAATCATGAGCTTTGTTGGATAGAATGTGGAGCAGTGTATTTTGGCTTTTCACTGTATCTTGTAGCTGAGAGTTTGTATCCTTTAGATTACTTTGTCTTTGTTCCAGTGTAGTTAAGTGATTGGAGTTCTACACTGTAGTAATGATGGATTCTAGTTCAGAGAATTTTTTCTCGAAAACGGGCCCTTGTTGATGGCTACCTCAGAAGCCACTGTCCGATGCTGGTTTTCCCATGACGTGAGCTGAGGAGGATCCATTGAAAGATTGGGAACATCTGAAGGAGGATCTCTGATACATTGGATAGATCTTGTTGGGTTTGATGTGGTTTAGCACCTGATTTGGGGTCAGGTTTTAGGTTATTTCTTTTTGGCAGGACTCCAGGCAAATGAGTGGAAAGAGACAGGACTGGAAATTAAGGTCCCCTTTTGTCCACCAATCTATCCCCTATGTCGTGTAGTATGCCTGTTACTTGTCACAGTCTGTGGAACTTGTGCTTTAA
This sequence comes from Pelodytes ibericus, assembly GCA_036172795.1. Classification (NCBI taxonomy): domain Eukaryota; kingdom Metazoa; phylum Chordata; class Amphibia; order Anura; family Pelodytidae; genus Pelodytes; species Pelodytes ibericus. The sequence continues at coordinate 71,055,873 of CM069859.1, forward strand.
ATGCTGGTATGTTGAAGGAACTCTATCTGTGCTGCTGTTTAGCTAGGCTCTGTCCTCTGATGTCATACCACAACCTTTTAAATATAATTCTTCAAAATGTTATTTTCTAAGGTTTTCAAGTAAAAGCAGTTGGGAAAACAACACCGTTGTTAATGAGTTATGCTGACCTTGGTTGACCTTACAAGTAGCAAGGTAAAGTGGCCTTGCAAGTGGGTTAACCAAAGTTTAGGCAAATCATTTATCTTACATCATTTTTTTTTTTTTTGCTCAGCATTTTTCTTTTAACATTTAAAGGGGACTTTTACTAAAACATGTTATATACATTACCTCTAGAAATCCGTGTATCTATCTACCTAATTTAACCAAACGTGAAAAAATATTTATCTCTTGTTATTTTTCAAACCCTAGTCCATTGGTGTATGTCTTATCCGTTAACCACACTTCACTCTTTAGTGAGTACACTATAAAAATAAGATTCATAATAAAATCCCTATTTTATTATCACTGTACCACTTTGGAAGTTTATACAATGGTGATATCACACACATGTTTTACATTATATACATTATTTACCCTTATAATGGGATCTATATATTAAGGCTTATCACTTAGACAAATTAATAAAATGTAATAAAAACAACTCTGGAAGGTAATCTAACCGGAACTCCCCATTACCTAAGAATCTGCCCAGTATAAATGATTAGAAAACTGCATAGCAATATAGGAAATTCTCACTTTTAACTGTTGTTTACCCAAATTCCTACCTGAGTAGGTAGCTAAAAGTTGTCTGTTAATAAATCATCCCCCAAAAGTGCAGGCACAGATGAGCCATACAGGACAAAATACATGTTTGTGAAGATCTAGTTAATCTTTAACTTACAACACAAGAACAGAGACTGATACATGATACAGAATATAAACACAAGGGAGTCTTTCAGACAGATTTTAAGAGAGGAAAATTAATGGGAAAACAATGCATAAGGCATTGTATCTAGAATAGAAAGTAAGAATAGAACGGTAATTTCCCCATTGCTAAATACTTATCAAAACATACAGTGTACTACAGCCCTGTGGATAAACTAAGCTGCCCACAAGCATGTATTTATCTTAAAACCTCTCTTTTTAAAGTGGCAAGATAACTAAATCTACATCCGCTCAAACTTTGTGTTTTAATATGGTTTTTATAATTTGTTTTCGACAATTACCAATACATACTTACACGTGTGAATAAAGTCATTTTGTATTTCACATGTCATTACCTTATGTTTAGCTGTATGGATTTCTGGTAATGGACACCATCCTATCTAGAAGTGTCACATGGCTATTTATTAGACTGATGTCTGGGGTGTGTCAGACCACCCGAAACAGCCTTTTCCATGTCACTAGAAAGACACTGGGGTCAAAGTTATTGCTCATCTCCTGCAATTCTTTTTGGCATTTGTCACAAGCACCTTGCTAACTAATCATACAAAATATAGACTTCTCACACACCATGATAACAACTACATTAATTAAATGAAAAGAACATTGTGTATCTGTCTCTCCTGCTGTAGTTAAAGGAGTACTACCATGATATTTTGCTCTTCCTTTTCATTTTTACACACAGACTAAATTACTGTAATATAGCTTTTAGAATATTACTGTCAGATTTCATATAGCTGTAATATTAACCTAATTTAAGAACTTGTTTTTAGTACTCTTTAGATCTAATTACCTTAACTGCTACATAGTCATACACAGTATGGGGGTCATGTACAAAAATTCCAGCCGTGTAAAGTGTCGGGAGATGTTAGAAAGGCACAATTGCTGTTTGTTATGTATAAAGGCGACTGCGCCTTTTGATAGATCCCAACGCATTTCAGTGTGGCAGTTGGACCTCCATCAAACAGCGATTGGTGAACATTTCCTGACACTAATTGGCGCTTAATTTTCTATACACTGGCTATGTCGGCGCAATGAGCACAATCACAACTAAGAAGTATGTAACCAGAGGAAGCATCACAGACTCCCAAAATGTGTCAGGAGTCTGCTTTATATCTTATCCCCAATGTGTGATGAGAGAGATTTTCTCATATCGTTATACTAAAATTGTTCTCATAATAATATAAATTTTGCTTGACGTATAAGAACAAAATAATAATAAAAATCATGTTAGTGTCCCTTCAAACTCATCTAGATATCTAGCTGCTTCTTGCTTTTATTCATTCATGAATGATGATTGTAAGAGAATGTTTTACCAAAAATAGATGCTAGTGCTGCAAATGGGAAACAAAAACTAGAGATTTTACATATGAGAGATTTAGATTGAAAGGCACAGCAGAATAGAGCAGCATTAGAAGATTTATTACAGAACTTGTTACAGGGGTGACAGGTGTCCTTTACTGTATTACAGCTCATTTTTAGCATTTTCTAAAGGACCTTTCCTATTTGAAAAAAAGTTCAATATTATAGACACATATATATTACAATTTGAATATCTGTCTTCAATATAGGTTTAATTTATTCACAAATATCAGGTTTGAAACCTCCGCTGAACTCTCCAGAATTTGGGTGGAATCTGGGAGGAAATAAAACAATTTTTAAAAGCCAGTAGCTAGATTGCATTCACAGGACTTTCCCCACCACTCAGGACTTACCAAAGCATGCAGATACTGAGATTGCACCACAGGATCCAGAATCTGATCTAGGGAGGGGCACTGCCCATGTCTGTCTGTCTCTCTTTTCCTCTCCCCCTCATGGCTGTCTGTCTCTCTTTTCCTCTCCCCCCTCATGTTTGTAATCTCTCTCTCCTCTCATGTGTTCATGTGTGTCATCGCCCCCTCCCCCCTTATTTCTGTAGAATCTGTTCTCTCCTCCCTCATTTTTGTATTCTCTCTCTTCACTCTCCCCCATCATTACTGTAGTCTCTCTCTTTGGTGGTGCCAAAGCCCCTGTCGAATTCTTAAAGCTGTGGCGGCTGCTGCGGCTGAAACTCCTGAGGCCCCTTGAAATGGCAGCAGCAGGCAGGCCCGCCATCGGGCCCGGGTCACGCCATGTAAAAAGAAATAAAAAAAATCTGTTAAGTCGGTCCGCAGCTGTGAGGGAAGCGTTGTGCACTCCCCTCCAGCCGCGCGTCTTCTAAAAACTGGGGTCGCATTTTTTTTTTTTAACAAACGTTATTGAAGCCGCACGGCTGGAGGGGAGCGCACATCACTTCCCTCACAGCCGCGCACCTGCAGAGCACCGGGAGACAGAGCAGGAAGGAGGTAAGTAGTGGGGAAGGGGGATGAGGGTGGTATATAACGAGCATATTGAGGGGCAAAATCCTGGCATATTAATTGGCAAATTCCTGGCGTATTTCCTGGCATATTGAGCGGAAAAATCCTGGCAAATTGAGTGGCTAAATCCTAGCATATTGAGTGGCTAAATCCTGGCATATTGAGGGGCAAAATCCTGGCATATTGATGGGCTAAATCATGGCATATTGAGGGGCAAATTCCTGGCATATTAAAGGGCAAAATCCTGGCATATTAATTTGCAAATTTTGTGCATATTGAGGGGCAAAATACTGGCATATTAATTGGCAAAAGAATGGCATTTTGAGGGGCAAAATACTGGCATATTAAATGGCAAAAGAATGGCATATTGAGGGGCAAAATACTGGCATATTAAATGGCAAAAGAATGGCATATTGAGGGGCAAAATACTGGCATATTAAATGGCATATTGAGGGGCAAAATACTGGCAAATTAAATGGCATATTGAGGGGCAAAATACTGGCATATTAAATGGCACATTGAGGGGCAAAATACTGGCATATTAAATGGCAAAAGAATGGCATATTGAGGGGCAAAATACTGGTATATTAAATGACACATTGAGCGGCAAAATAATGGCATATTAATTGGCAAAATAATGGCATATTGAGGGGCAAAATACTGGCATATTAAATGGCATATTGAGGGGCAAAATACCGGCATATTAAATGGCATATTGAGGGGCAAAATACTGGCATATTAAATGGGAAAAGAATGGCACATTGAGGGGCAAAACTCTGGCATATTAAATGGCAAAAGAATAGCATTTTGAGGGGCAAAATACTGCCATATTAAATGGCAAAAGAATGGCATATTGAGGGCAAAATACTAACTTATTGAGTGGCAAAATATTACTGGCATATTGAGTGACAAAATATTACTGGCATATTGACCAACTGCTCCCAACCACCATATTACACTAGACCAGTACAACATGCTTGTGAGGGTAAGTAGGGCGAGTGGGAGATATTGTTGAGGGGGGGGGGGGCAGGGGGCCCAGAAAATTTGTTCAGTAAGGGGCCCTGAAATTCCTGGTGGCGGCAGGTCCAATTCCCGACAGCAGCTCTGGGGCCGGATAAAAGCTGGTAGTGGGTCATAGTTTGGAGACCCATGTTCTAAAGCTTAAATGTCTACTTCAAACAAATGGCTGAACATATAGATGATAGGGAGGGTGAGTTTGTGTGAGGATCAAAGCAGTTTCATATCAAGAAAACAGTAGCATTTCAGTTAGTGTGATTAAGATCGATGGCTGCTTAGGGTACAAGTAATACAAATGAGGAATTTGTTTTGACATGAAATAGATCTTTACATTTCAATAACTATAAATATTTAATTTTAATGATTTTCAAACCAGTATTTTATTTCCAACACGCATAAAAATATACCGGTACATCAGTTTCCAAAAGAGAAAGAAATAGCTCAGAATATGGTTTAATTTAAATGCTCTGTCAATACAGTAGTGCAGCTCTTTTTCCAATTAACTTACTCCCATTAGGTGACATCATATCTTCAACAGGCCATGTTCAAAACAACAAATCTGTTGTTACGGATGGTATTATTCCTGGCTCCTGTTAAACCAGGAGTTTACTTTTCATACTGAACTGGCAGCTTTACAAGCAGCCCAACAATACAGTTACTGTAACTCCATCTCCTATTAAAATAAGGTATATATTCTTTAAATGTTGACTAATTTACATTTACATTCAAGATCTGTTTAATTAACACGTTTTATTAAATGTCTTACATTATTATAAGGTCTTTTTACATTGTTAGTTCAAGTGATTATTTCAGTAAAGTTTAATTACTGCTAATGTTCGAAAATAAAAATAACTAAGCATTTGGTAGCATTGTAAACAGAAACTCTATGGCATTTGTTTTCAGCATTTATCACATGTGTGTATGACCTGCCTTTATGTAACTAAGCTTATCACAATTCCTAGGTATTTCTTTTAGAGGGCCCTTTGTCTATGTCTATTTTGTTGCATATTCTGTAGTTTGTATATTATGTTTACCCCACTGTACAGCGTCGCACCACATATGGTGCTCTAAATATATTTCTGGAAATGGTTGTTTTAGATAGTTGTTGAATCCAGTAGTTGCTTGAACATTTATTGTCAAGTATACCTGAACCAATTTTAATTTTCATCATTGCTAATAGATTTTGTCTTTCTGAAATTCCTGTGCTTTATAAGCTCGATTCACTAGTTTAGTTGCACAGTGGAAGTCCTTACTTTTCATTACTTGAATTGAATAAAATAGCTGGAAAATCATGTTTTGTATGCAATACTACAAAAACCAGTCACCTTGGTGCAAAATAGCACAAAATACGCGAAAACAAAGCTTCCAGGTAAAAAGGCATACATTAACAAATCAATATTCATCAGTATAACTAAACTCAAAGCATATATAAAACTTACAAATCATACATAGACCTAATAGCCAGCAAAATATATACTAATAAAAAAAGTTCCAGACACAAAATTATTGGGAAGATAATGCGCAATTGCCATTTATTATGTACAATGTTGATTGTCCCTCTTTTATACATTCTGACATGGTCTTGTGCACAGAAAATGTTAAAATGGAATTGGTGGATTTTTATTTTTTTATCACAAAATTTGGCTAATTGGTAAATTTTCTTTCTTTCTCTTTTTAGCTTTGCTAAATATTTTCCCTCACTTATTGCAGTGTATGACTAATAACATGAAATAGAATCACTTTTAAATCGTGCTCACTGGACCATCCTTCAAAGGTACCGTGTGATTAAATGTTTGTGAGGAGATTTATATATTAAAAAACAAAATCAAAACGTATTTCACATTTGCTTCAGCCTATAAAACACAGTGCAGTACAGAGGGAGTAAAAATGTCCATTTATTCATCTGACTTCTCCTTTAATATTCACTCACTGCAACAGGACTGTTTTGCTACATATTCCATTCTAAGTTGCAATATATTTAAAACAATTTATGAAGTTATGACCTTGATCACAGCACTGGTCTGATGTAGCCTGGCGTTTGCATAGTATATTTTTGCTCTGAGACAATGTCCTTCTGTTTGTTATGACTAAATCAAGCAGATGACTCCAGAACCTAGATTTTTTGGAATCAATTGTAATGTGTAATCCAGAGGTACTATGGTTCATTGGATGTAGCCTGAGTGTCTGTCAGTCTGTTCATATTTCAAAACATTTTTTACAATTTTGTTACTGCAAAATACTTTTTTTGTCTATTTATCTATCTATCTATCTATCTATCTATCTATCTATCTATCTATCTATCTATCTATAAACCTATCTATCTACCGTTTTGTCATAGTTTTCATCACTTGCATGTTTTCAGTGACTAAAAATAAACAATAACTAAATAAAAACAAAGTTAACTAAAACTATGACTAAAACCCAGTGCAATTTTAGTCAACTGACTAAAATGTGACTAAAATGTTAGGGAAGGACTATTGCATTACCTGTTTGGACTTCTGATTCTCGTTCCCATTGATCTCTGTCAAAGCCCAGTCCCCTGACCCTATCTGCAACTGGATTTCCTGAGACACAGGACTTGCTCACCATCATGGTAGTTGCAGTCAGCAAAAGTAATGTTATGAAGTGTCGCTCTGTGATGTATAGCAAACATTTTGAGGTGTATGACAAAATAGAGGGTAGTAAAAAAGGGACATAAAGACTTGGATCCAAAACAGTTTTACAGCAGTGGTGGTTAACCCTTGGAACTCTAGTGGCTGCTATTACATTTCTCTTGATGTTCAGCTAACCAAATGAATGGCTGAGAATCATGAGATGTGCATCCCACAGCAGCTACAGTACCAATCCATAATCCCATAATAGCTAACCTTTGGCACTTCAGTTATTGAGTACTCACTTTACCATGATGCTTAGCTTACTAAACTGTCTGAGAGTCAGTGGTGCATCTTGGTTTTGTGCTGCCCTAGGCAGACAAAATTCGGGCACCCCCACCCATGCTGCACACCCACAAAATGCCCCATCACCCACGTTGCACGCCCAGGACATGCACCATCACCCACGTTGCACACCCAGGACATGACCCATAACCCACTTTGCACACCCAGGACATGCCCCATCACCCACATGCACACACATTAAATGCCCCATCACCCCCATTACATGTGCCTATAACCCCATTACATGTCCCCATCACATGCTCCATTACCCAATTCATGCCCCCATCACCCCCATTGCACCCCCATTACATGCTCCATAACACCCATTACATGTCCCCATCACCCAGTCACATGCCCCATCACATGAACCCATCACCCCCATTGCACCCCATTACATGCCCCATCACCCCATTACATGTCCCTATCACCCCATTACATGCCCCATCACTTGACCCCATTACCCCAATTTCATGGCTCCATCATCCCCATTACATGCCTCCATTACCCCCATTACATGACCACCATCACCCCCATTACATGACCCTCATATCCCCCATTACATGACCCCCATCGCCCCATTACATGACCCCCATCACCTCCATTACATGAACCCCATCACCCCCATTACATGACCCACATCACATACCCTCAGCACCCCAGAACTTAGCCTGGAGAGTGCTAGAATGCTAGTGTTGACACCATAGTGGCAGGCAGCATGGTGTCCTACATTGTACATTGCTCCAAGCAGAATTAGGCACACACACTTTGTCAACATTAAAATCACTGTATCTACCGTATTCCTTTAGGAAAAAAACTAAAAGCCTGAATATAAGACTACCCTATAGGAAAAAAGTTTAACTTGTATATATTCACATGTAAATTGCTTTTTCATATTTAATAAAAACATGATATAAAAAAAAATGCATTTCTTGTTTTTATTTACCTTTTATGTGCCAATGCTGCCCCTACCCCCAGACTTACCCAATGCTCCCAATATCTGCCTCTCCCCCACCGTTGTCTGTCTCTCTCCCCCCAATGTTGTTTGTCTCTCCACCCCTCCCCCCAGCGTTGTCTCTCTCTCACCCACCCTCCCCCCAAGTTGTCTGTCTCTCTCCCCCACATATTGTCTGTCTCTCCACCCCCTCCCCCCAGCGTTGTCTGTCTCTCTCCCCCAAGTTGTCTGTCTCCCCCACCCTCCCCCAATGTTGTCTGTGTCTCTCCCCCACCCTCCCCCAATATTGTCTGTCTCCCCCCTCCCCCCAATGTAGCCTCCCTGGTGGCTAGTGGGGGCAGCTGGGGGATGTCTGCACAATATGTGCAGACATCCCCCGGCTGCCCATAACTCCCTGGTGGCTAGTGGGGGCAGCCGGGGGATGTCTGCACGATACGTGCAGACATCCTCCATGCTGCCCGACACTTCCGTCTATTATGGAGACATCCCCCGGCTGCCCAGATATCCATGGTGGCTAGTGAAGGCAGCTGGAGGATGCAATGCGCACAGGCATCCTCCGCTGCTGTCCGGCACTTCCGCTGGGTCTTTTATGATGAAGCCGGAAGGACCCGGCTTCATTATAGAAGTCCCGGCAGTCGTTTTTGATTTGAGGTCAGATTATAAGACGACATTGAATAAAAGATGAGGGGTCTTTTTCAGAGCATTTTCTCTGAAAAAAAACTTGTCTTATATTCGAGCAAATACGGTATCTTAGAATTATGCATTGTGTACCTTACATAGATGTAACATTCTTGATATATTTTTTTCAGTCTACTCCTTTCCCCATCCATGTGGCCACACCCCTTTTTCACCTTCTTGTGATGGTGCATTCATTTTCTTTTCTTTTTTTAAATTTAAGCTTTTATTAATCTTTCAAAAATACACACTATATAGACATATATAGAAAAAGATCCATTGCGATATAACATTACATACAATACAACACATACATGATACCTGACTAACAATACTAAACACAAGATGACTACCATACATGATGTTATTCACTGCTCAAAAAAATAAAGGGAACACTTAAACAACACAATGTAACTCCAAGTCAATCACACGTCTGTGAAATCAAACTGTCCACTTAGGAAGCAACACTGACTGACAAACAATGTCCCATGCTGTTGTGCAAATGGGATAGACAACAGGTGGAAAAATTATAGGCAATTAGCAAGACACCCTCAATAAAGGAGTGGTTCTGCAGGTGGTGACCACAGACCACTTCTCAGTTCCTATTCTTTCTGGCTGATGTTTTGGTCACTTTTGAATGCTGGCGGTGCTTTCACTCTAGTGGTAGCATGAGACGGAGTCTACAACCCACACAAGTGGCTCAGGTAGTGAAGCTCATCCAGGAAGGCACATCAATGCGAGCTGTGTCTGTCAGCGTAGTGTCCTGAGCCAAGAGATGTCCAGAGCCAAGAGCGTCAAGAGATGTGGAGGAGGCCGTAGGAGGGCAACAACACAGCAACAGGACCGCTACCTCCGCCTTTGTGCCAGAGGGACAGGAGGAGCACTGCCAGAGCCCTGCAAAATGAATTCCAGCAGGCCACAAATGTGCATGTGTCTGCTCAAACGGTCAGAAACAGACTCCATGAGGGTGGTATGAGGGCCCAACGTCCACAGGTGGGGGTTATGCTTACAGCCCAACACCATGCAGGACGTTTGGCATTTGCCAGAGAACACCAAGATTGGCAAATTCGCCACTGGCGCCCTGTGCTCTTCACAGATGAAAGCAGGTTCACACTGAGCACATGTGACAGACGTGACAGAGTCTGGAGACGCCGTGGAGAACGTTCTGCTGCCTGCAACATCCTCCAGCATGACCGGTTTGGCAGTGGATCAGTAATGGTATGGGGTGGCATTTCTTTGGGGGGCCGCACAGCCCTCCATGTGCTCGCCAGAGGTAGCATGACTGCCATTAGGTGACGAGATGAGATCCTCAGACCCCTTGTGAGACCATATGCTGGTGCAGTTGGCCCTGGGTTCCTCCTAATGCAAGACAATGCTAGACCTCATGTGGCTGGAGTGTGTCAGCAGTTCCTGCAAGACTAAGGCATTGATGCTATGGACTGGCTGGCCTGCCCGTTCCCCAGACCTGAATCCAATTGAGCACATCTGGGACATCATGTCTCACTCCATCCACCAACGTCATGTTGCACCACAGACTGTCCAGGAGTTGGCAGATGCTTTAGTCCAGGTCTGGGAGGAGATCCCTCAGGAGACCATCTGCCACCTCATCAGGAGCATGCCCAGGCATTGTAGGGAGGTCATACAGGCACGTGGAGGCCACACACACTACTGAGCCTCATTTTGACTTGTTTTAAGGACATTACATCAAAGTTGGATCAGCCTGTAGTGTGTTTTTCCACTTTAATTTTGAGTGGGACTCCAAATCCAGACCTCCATAGGTTGAAACATTTGATTTCCATTTTTTTTATTTTTGTGTGATTTTGTTGTCAGGACATTCAACTATGTAAAGAACAAAGTATTTCATAAGAATATTTCATTCATTCAGATCTAGGATGTGTTATTTTAGTGTTCCCTTTATTTTTTTGAGCAGTGTATGTATGTAGTCCCCTTTATATGTTCCACATCTCCAACAGAGAACAGATATATCTTTATACATTTTTGATAACACAGCTGGGACTCTATGCCATCTATTAAAGAGTTTATAGCAGCATTCAGTAATATTCAGACAGTGGATATATCTATTTATGCCAGTCAAGGACCCCGTCCATTCTTTTAAAGAAATATCAGTTTTTCGATGCTGTTCATGAAGTGCATTAATTTTCAAAAACCCCCCAAAAAACTTCCAATTAAAATTTACCCAATTGGTTTATTGTATAGAGCAAAGTTGAGCATTTTCTTTTCCAATAAGCTCAGTCAAGGCCATGTGTTTTTGTGTTTTATTAAGACCCTGGGCATTCAACGAGAGCATTCTAACCATAGCCTAAAGGTATAATGGAAAAAGGTTTCTCTCCCAACACCTGACGTGCACACTGACAATACAAACATTATAAACCAAGAATTGATTTGTTCAAAGCACCAAATAAAACCCCTTTCCATGATGTCCAATACCCTTTTCTTTTTGACAACTTTCAACTACAACTACAGATAGATGAAGCCACCGTAAAAATGTATCAGGTGGATACTCCCATTGTGTGCCGTGCTCAGCCGTACCTTTGCTGACATTTTCTTTCCCTTTATCAACATCTATACCGCCTCCCTCAGCATCCTAATGTCCAGTCAAAATAGAGAAAGAAAGGGTTAGAGATTATGTTCACCCCAAATGTGTATTCTGTAAACCCCTATAATCATGAAACCTCTTTTAAGTACAATGATCAAACCGACCTTATGTTAAACCTTAATATACTTGTCATTCTGAATTCATAATAGCCTTTATTCAATTTTATGTAATACCACTTACATCCACAAAATGTTTTGCTGTAGAAAAAAGCAGGGGGGGGGGGGGGGGGTCGACTTACAATTGTCTTACCCACTATATACCTCTCTTTTGTTAATTTAACTCTGCACAAATCTCATTTCCCCTAATAAGTCCATAACATTTAAATATATTTTTAATCAGATCTGATCCAACAAAAATTTCCAATTGACCCACAGTAAAACTATTTTTCAATTGTCATTAATATACTCTACAGATAGAAAATAATATTCATACTGTATTATAGTTAACAGTGTAAAGATTGAGATACCTTCAAACTTTTCATGTGTCTTACTTTCCATGCATATCCTTATTCATTAAAGACTTTATTAATCAAATGTGATCCAATACATTTGCCTCTTTATAAATTCACAATACTTATTTTATATAGATGCAACACAACAAGTACCATAATACAATTAAGGGTATAATAAAACAGGAGAGAAAAAAAACAAGTCCCCACTCCATATACTTTCCTCAACGTTCATCCCCTCACCCCCAGCGACCAAACGTACATTATATCTATTTTAAATCATGTACTAGCGCCCATACAGCCTCTTTTTATGCATCTCTGTTTTGTTCTGCAATATAATTAATTTAAGGATAGGGTAGGGTATGATAACCCCATTTAAAGACAAAATGTTGGAAACACATAATTATATCTTTTGGGAAAGTATCAAGGACCCCCCTTGGCTTAGGGAGATGATGGAATCTGACCATGATATTCTCTTTTGGATGAATTTTTAGTTCCTGCAAAAACTTACGGTATACAAACATTTCTCCAATTTCTCCTCCACATACACGTTTTGTATACTTCAGATCCTATATCATTATTCCGCGCTGTCATTCGTCAAAACCAGATATTTTATTTTCAATTGACTTATGTTTCTTCAGTAGGTGGGAATATTGGTCCTTAAGTTCCATTTGTTGGAAGTCCAGACCACCTAATCTATCTTCTATATTCAGCACTTTTTGGGTAATTTATAAAATATCCTTATTCAAATTGATTGCATTTCTCTGAATTTCATTTGTGTCTTGTTCTGATAGTTGCTGTAATCTTTTCATACCAGCTATCTGGGGTAAAACCAAAAGATTCCCTTATTGGAGTCAAAGTCCCCTCTTAGTGTACTCCTGTCTTCTTGACCTGCTTTTGATACTCTGGACCCTTGATAATCTTTGGAATCCTTCTCTGACAATTCATAATCACTGCTTCCCCTCTAATTTGAAATACTGAACTCCTTCACTTTCCAATATTCCTTTGGTGTGACTGGAGTTGCTGCTTAGGAGTCATTCTTGATTCTACACTCAATTTTGCTCCTCACAGCCATGCCGTCTCATAATATGAATATAGCTCTTATTTGGAGCCTCTTAACACAGGATAGAACCAAAGCTATTGATCACACACTTGTTATCTCTGGCATTTAATAGTGTAACCCACAGGGCCGGCCTTTGGGGTGTGCAACCTGTGCGACCGCCCAGGGCGCAGCATCCCAGGGGGTGCCCGCCTGCCACTTTAAAAAAAATCTCTGTTCTCTCCCCACTTTCTCTCTTCTCCCCCCCTCCTCTTTCTCCTCCTCTGTTCTCTCCCCCTTCTCCTTTGTACTCCCTTCCATTCTTACTTGAAGCGCGAGGAGCCGCAAGCAGTTAAACACACACAGAGCTCGCGCTCCCCATGCTTAGTGTTTAACACACGCGGCTTATCCTGCTTGCAGCTCCCCCGCACTTCAAGTAAGAATGGGAAGGGGAGGGAGAACAAAGGAGGAGGGTGAGAGAACGGTGGGGGGAAAAAGAGGACTGAGGGGGTAAGACAGAAAGAGGAGGAGAGAACGGAGCGGAGGGGTAGAGAGAACAGAGATAGTGGAGGAGGGGTAGAGAGAACAGAGATGGGGAGGGGGATAGAGAACAGAGAGAGGGAAGAGGGGGAGAGAGAGCAGATATGGGGAGAGGGAAGGCGATATGGGGAGGAGAAGGAGAGGCAAATAAATATGGGGAGGGGAAGGTGAGGGAAAGAGATATAGGGAGGGGAAGGAGAGATAAGAAATATGGGGAGAGGGAAAGAAGTATGAGGAGAGGAAGGAGAGGGAAAGATATATGGGGAGTGGTAGGAGAGATAATCAATATGAGGGGGAGTAAAGATAACAGATATGGGGGAGGATGAGAGACAGATATGGGGTGTGGGGAGAGTAGAGACATACATGGGAAGGGGGAGATATATAAAATGGGGGGGTTGAAGAAAGACAGACATGGCAAGAAAGAGGAAAGGGGCAAATATGGGAAGGGAGAGAGACATACATAGAGGGAGAGGAGACAGACAGACATGAAGGTAAAGAGGAAGGGGGGCACCATGGGGGTGGTCCGCACAGGGTGCCGGAACACTTAAGGCAGGCCCTGGTAACCCATTCATAAATGCTTTAGTGTTCCTTTAAATTCTTAAGCATGTTTAGTAACTACAGTGTCAATATATGGACTGATAAGGAGTCTGTTCAAGAGTTAAATGCTAATTAAATTCATTATGTAGAATAGATGGTTTCTACAAAGTTTAAGCAATTAAATCAGCTAAAAGGAAAACAAAACCAGTACATACATAAACAAACTGTTTTAAACAATTGATAAATCTGTCAGATAACAGTGTACCAAATTTAGTTATTAGATAAGGCTGCTGTCAAAGGAGAGACTCTGTCTGAATGCAAATTACATGTCCTTGAAATGAACAAGATTTTAGAGTGAGTCAGTGATTATAAGGATGTCTATCCATTTCTATGTCTCTATTGAAGGAGCTAAATTGGTTGTTTGAGGAAGTAAGGTTATGTTTCAAGGGAAGTTACATCACAAATGTAATTACCTCTAACAATATGGAGCCTTTTCTGTTAACATATGTGTCATTAACGAAACAGTGACTAATTTCAAATATAGTATACACAAATACCATAATAACATGAGTGAGAGAAGCCATTTTGTATTTTAAAACCTGTTAAATTATTATTATTATTATTATTTTCATTAAAAGCACCAAGTTTATTGTTTTTGGAAAAACATGAAGACAACACATTTGTTACTGAAAATGTGAAACTGGATTGCAGATAAACATTTGCCTTTGAAAGGACAGATCTATGACAATCCACCTTACCACTATAGAGAGCCCTCGTGGCCTTCTCTTCCAGCAGTGCCTCAAACTACGTACATGTAGAAAGACAACAGGATGCCTGAGCCTTTCATATTGGAAAGAGGTGGAATATTATTATTTTAATGGAATGAAGTGGAAATTGTGAAGGTGATAATCTTTAAAGGGACAACTACCACTTATATAAGATGTTACTATATTACCTGTGCATTTTAAACAAACATATATAAGACATATGCCACAGTTTTTTTTCACTATGCATGAATTAATTGCATATAAAATGATCCATTTTGTGAATTTTACCCATGATGCAACATTCTCCAAAATCTTTCCGCAAGTCTCACTTTACAACTGTGGGCAGAGCCTGCATTATGATGTCATAAGATACACCCTACTCTCTTACTGGCTCCTGTATATCACTAGTGGGCAGGACTAGGTGGCTATATACATACTTGCCAAATGTTCCGGATTTGCCGGGACAGTCCCGTGAAAACCAAGATTGTCCCGGGGGAATTCTCATCCCTGGGACAATCAGTGGCGGATCCAGGGGGGGGGGGGCAACGGGGCAATTGCCCCCCCCCCCCCCCCCCCGAGAAGAGAGAAAAAAAAACTGTAAAAAAAAAAAAAAAAACACGCTTGCAGGCAGAGACGGAGGTGAGAAGGGATCGGAAGATCCCCCTCACCTTCTCTGCCTGCCTGCCAGGCTGCACAGGGAGCCGAACAGGCAGCACAGAGAAAGCTCCGTGCTGCCTGTTCGGCTCCCCGTGGAGTCTAACACGGAAGTGCCGACAGGTCACGGGACCGGCGCGCTGACGTCATACGCGCGCCGGGTCACGTGACCTATCGGCACAACCACCTGTGAGACGAACAGGCAGCATGGAGAAGACCATGCTGCCTGCCACTAGCCACCAGGGAAAGGTAAGTGCTGGGGAGGTGGGGAGACAAGGTAACACTGACATATTATTGTGCAAATTGGCAGGGGATATTAAATGGCAAATAACTGGCATATTACTGGGCAAATTGGCTGGGGCATATAAAATGGCAAATAACTGGCATATTACTGGGCATATTGGCTGGGGCATATAAAATGGCAAATAACTGGCATATTACTGGACAAATTGGCTGGGGCATATAAAATGGCAAATAACTGGCATATAACTGGGCATATTGGCTGGGGCATATAAAATGGCAAATAACTGGCATATTACTGGGCATATTGGCTGGGGCATATAAAATGGCAAATAACTGGCATATTACTGGGCAAATTGGCTGGGGCATATAAAATGGCAAATAACTGGCATATTACTGGGCAAATTGGCTGGGGCATATAAAATGGCAAATAACTGGCATATTACTGGGCATATTGGCTGGGGCATATAAAATGGCAAATAACTGGCATATTACTGGGCAAATTGGCTGGGGATATTAAATGGCAAATAACTGGCATATTACTGGGCATATTGGCTGGGGCATATAAAATGGCAAATAACTGGCATATTACTGTGCAAATTGGCAGGGGATATTAAATGGCAAATAACTGGCATATTACTGCGCAAATTGGCAGGGGCATATAAAATGGCAAATAACTGGCATATTACTGGGCAAATTGGCTGGGGCATATAAAATGGCAAATAACTGGCATATTCCTGGGCATATTGGCTGGGGTATATAAAATGGCAAATAACTGGCATATTCCTGGGCATATTGGCTGGGGTATATAAAATGGCAAATAACTGGCATATTACTGGGCATATTGGCTGGGGCATATAAAATGGCAAATAACTGGCATATTACTGGGCAAATTGGCTGGGGATATTAAATGGCAAATAACTGGCATATTACTAGGCATATTGGCTGGGGCATATAAAATGGCAAATAACTGGCATATTACTGGGCAAATTGTCTGGGGATATTAAGTGGCAAATAACTGGCATATTACTGGGCAAATTGGCTGGGGCATATAAAATGGCAAATAACACTGGCATATTACTGGGAAAATTGGCAGGGTCATATTAAATGGCAAATAACATTGGCATATTATTGGGCAAATTGTCAGGGGCATATTAAATGGCAAATAACATTGGCATATTACTGGGCAAATTGGCTTGGGAATATTAAATGGCAAATAACACTGGCATATTATTGGGCAAATTGGCTGAGAGAGCCATGCATGGGAAGGGAAAAGAGAGAGACATAAATGGGATGGTAGAGGAGAGACAGACAGACATGGGTTCGCAGAGGAGAGACAGACAAATATGGGATGGCAGAGGAGAGACAGACAAACATGGGATGGCAGAGGAGAGACAGACAGATATGGGATGGCAGTGGAGAGACAGACAGATATGGGAAGGGGAGAGGAGACAAACAGACATGGGAAGGGAGAGGAGAGAGACATAAATAGGAAGGGAGAAGAGAGAGACATAAATGGGATGGTAGAGGAGAGACAGACAGACATGGGATGAGAGAGGAGAGACAGAGATGGGAAATGAGAGAAGAGACAGACGGACATGGGAAAGAAGAGGATACATAGACGGACATGGGAAGGAAGAGGAGAGAAACGGGCATGGAAGGAAGAGAGACAGAGGGACACGGGGAGTGAGAGGAGTGCGACAGACATGGGAAGGGAGACGAGCGTGACAGAAGGACATGAGAGAGAGGAAAAGACAGACGGACACGGGAGAGAGGATAAGACAGACGGACATGGGAGAGAGGATAAGACAGACGGACATGGGAGAGAGGATAAGACAGGCGGACATGGGAGAGAGGAAAAGACAGAAGGACATGTGCCCCTCCTGAGATCAGACTCTGGATCCGCCCCTGGGGACAATCCCGGCAATCTGCTGTTTTAGAGTGATCGCGGGTCACATGATGTCATAGCGCGACGTCACGTGACCGGCGCAGTTCAGTCTGTGTGAGCTGAGCTCACATCAGCCTGCTTTAGCCATCCCTGCCACACGCGTCTGCTGGAAGCCGGCAGGACGCGTGTGACAGGGCTGGTTACATAGGCTGATGTGAGCTCAGCTCACAGACTGAACTGTGCGGGTGAGTTTTTTTTTTTTCTTCAAAAAACTTTAATCAAAACAAACAAATGTTCTGCCGGTGCACGAAGGAGACATGGAGCATGTGAGTACTGGGGTAGGGAGGAAGGGGTGAGGAGGGTGGTGGCATATTACTGGGCAATTAAACTGTAGCATATTACTGGGCAATTAAACTGTGGCATATTACTGGGTATTTAAACTGTGGCATTTTACTGGGCAATTAAACTGTAGCATATTACTGAGCATTTAAACTGTGGCATATTACTGGGCAATTATGCTGGGCATTTAAACTGTGGCATATTACTGGGCATTTAAACTGTGGCATATTACTGGGCAATTATGCTGGGCATTTAAACTGTGGCATATTACTGGGCAATTAAACTGTAGCATATTACTGGGCAATTAAACTGTAGCATGTTACTGGGCATTTAAACTGTGGCATATTACTGGGCAAATAAACTGTGGCATATTACTGGGCAATTATGCTGGGCATTTAAACTGTGGCATATTACTGGGCATTTAAACTGTGGCATATTACTGGGCAATTATGCTGGGCATTTAAACTGTGGCATATTACTGGGCAATTAAACTGTAGCATGTTACTGGGCAATTATGCTGGGCATTTAAACTGTGGCATATTACTGGGCAATTAAACTGTGGCTTATTACTAGGCAATTAGGCTGGGCATATTACTGGGAAATTAAACTGTGGCATATTACTGGGCAATTAAATTGTGGCATATTACTGGGTGATCAGGCTGGAAATATTACTGGGCAATTAAACTGTGGCATATTACTAGGCAATTATGCTGGGCATTTTAAACTGTGGCATATTACTAGGCAATTAAACTGTGGCATATTACTAGGCAATTATGCTGGGCATTTAAACTGTGGCATATTACTGGGCAATTAAACTGTGGCATATTACTAGGCAATTAGGCTAGGCATATTACTGGGAAATTAAACTGTGGCATTTTACTGGGCAAATAAACTGTGGTATTTTACTGGACAATTAAACTGTGGCATATTTGTGGGCAATTAAACTGTGGCTTATTACTGGGGGATCAGGCTGGGCATATTAATGGGAAATTATACTGTGGCATATTACTGGGCAATGAAACTGTGGCATATTACTAGGCAATTAAACTATGGCATATTACTGGGCAATTAAACTGTGGCATATTATTGGGCAATTAAACTGTAGCATATTACTGGGCAATTATGCTGGGCATATTACTGGGCAATTAAACTGTGGCATATTACTGGGGGATCATACTGTGGCACATTACTGGGCAATTAAACTGTGGCACATTACTGGGCAATTAAACTGTGGCATATTACTGGGGGATCATACTGTGGCACATTACTGGGCAATTAAACTGTGGCACATTACTGGGCAATTAAACTGTGGCATATAACTGGGGGATCTGGCTGTGGCATATTACTAGGCAATCAGGCTGTGGCATATTAATGACCAGGCTAATAGTGGCATATTAGTGGTCAGGCTAATAGTGACATATTAATGGGAAAATTTACTCTAGCCATGGTGATGCTGTACTATGAGGCAAGGTGTCACTGTGGTGTGTTCTGCAGGGGCAAAGTTCAATTGTGGTATGTTCTGGGGGGCAAATTGACATTGTGGCATGCCAAAACGTGTGGGTGCAAAGTGCTGTGGGTGCTCTATGGTGCTGTGTTAACTTCTTTAGGTGCTGCATGGGTGCAGAGGAAGGGATAAAAATAAGAAATTAACAATTTTTCAATAACAGTTTTATAACATAAAAAAATAGTTGAAAACAATATTAAAAAGTTCATATAAGTATAAATGCAACTAGTTAAATACATATATTTGCGGTCCACCTCAAGCTTTTCAAAAGGCTGGAAATATTTAATATTTTAATGTGTTTTTGTGTTCAAAAACGTAATATTACTTTGCTGAGAGGGTGGTGGGTGCATGGAATAGTCTTCCAGCATAAGTGGTAGAGGAGGAGTTTAAGCCGTAATGGGATAGGTATAAGGTTATCCTAGATATAAGATAAGGCCAGGGACTAATGAAAGTATTACTTTACTGAGAGGGTAGTGGATGTATGGAACAGTCTTCCAGTAGAGGTGGTAAAGGTTAATACATGAAGGAGTTTAATCATGCCTTGTATATGAATAAGGTTATCCTAGAAATAAGATAAGGCCGGGGATTAATGAAAGTATTACTTTACAGAGAGGGTAGTGGATGCAGGAATAGTCTTCCAGCAGAAGTGGTAGAGGGTAATACAGTGAAGGAGTTTAAGCATGCATGGGATAGGTATAAGGCTATCCTAGATATAAGATAAGGCCAGGCAGTATTACTTTACTGATAGGTGGATACATGGAATGGCCTCCTAGCAGAAGTGGTAGGTTCATACTAGTTATAAGGTTATCCTAGATATAAGATAAGGCCAGTAACTAATGAAAGTATTACTTTAATGATAGGGTAGTGGATGCATGGAATAGTCTTCCAGTAGAAGTGGTAGAGGTTAAGGTTAATACAGTGAAGGAGTTTAACCATGCATGCAATAGGTATAAGGCTTTCCTAGATATAAGATAAAGCCAGTAAATAATGAAAGTATTACTTTACTTAGAGGGTAGTGGATGCATGGAATAGTCTTCCAGTAGAAGTGGTAGAGGTTAATACAGTGAAGGATATGGGATAGGTATAAGGCTATCCTAGATATAAGATAAAGCCAGTAACTAATTAAAGTATTACTTTACTAAGAGGGTAGTGGATGAATGGAATAGTCTTCCAGTATAAGTGTTAGAGGTTAATACAGTGAAGGAGTTTAAGCATGCATGGGATAGTTATAAGGCTATCCTAGATATACGATAAGGCCAGGGACTAATGGAAGTATTACATTACTGAGAGGGTAGTGGATGCATGGAATAGTCTTCCAGTAGAAGTGGTAGAGGTTAATGCAGTGAAGGAGTTTAAGCATGCATGGGATAGGTTTAAGGCTATCCTAGATATAAGATAAGGCCAGGCAGTATTACTTTACTGATAGGTGGATACATGGAATGGCCTCCTAGCAGAAGTGGTAGGTTCATACTAATGTATGTTTTATGGTGTAGACACAGCTCTCTGGCTGAAGCACATCTGCACCAGGTCTTACTATATTTCATGTAACAGCGATAAAATGCACCTGCTTGATGTAGATGTTGTGCTGTGAATGTTTCTGTTGTATACCAAGGATGCATGGTAATGTTGGTGTGAACTTGGTGACATAATCTTCACTGTGACAAGTAGGTGGAGTTAAATTATGCTAATCATATCGAGTGGGCAGAGCTTTTTAAAGGAGGTGTGGTCAATTTGAAGATAAGTTGCAAAGTGTCCCTGGAAATTTTTTTCAAATGTTGGCAACTATGCTATATATGCTTGCCCCTTCGTTAAACCCTCCTATGTGCAGAAATAATATGGACCAATAGAAGAGTGCATGGGATATACCACTCTTTTTCTTTATTTGTGTATGTGGTTTTAAATATTTCACTCAAAAAGAGGTGGATGTATGTTTCCTGCTGCCAGTAACAAAGTATATGCAAGTGCATGATGGTTGCATATAGTATAGATTAGCACCACTAGCTACTATTGGTTGTTATGATGTTATGATGTAATCTGCAATACATGACATATGGGATATGTTGATAGAACTTTGTCATGATATCAGCAATACAATTAGCAAACCTTGTATTATGATTTAAAGATACTGCAGCTCAGGTCAGGTTGAGCCAATCTCCTGTTCTCTATTTTAAGAGTGCCATTTTTTTTTTTTTTTTTTACACTAAACAATAGAATAGGGATGGCATTTGGCTAAGGTATCATGAGAAACTGATTTTTAGAAATGCTCTTCCATTAACCTCATGATGTTGAATTATTTTCTGACACCTTAAAATCTAAAGATTTCAAGAGTGGAAAGAGATTAATTCTTATCTGGGCTGCCTATTGTACAATAGCATTTTAATTCATTCTGTAGAAAGAATTATTGAGGAAGGCTGGGGAGATAAGAAGTAAGAACTCAACTAGCTGCAGATCTATATCTTACAATAGTTATTTACATAAAATTCCTGTGCATGCTGTATGAAGTTTAAATATTGGAATTACAAGGTTAAAGTCTATACAGGAACATAAACATTAGCATGATGACTGATTGACTTTAATACTCATGAATTTAATATAAGCAAGACACAAAACCTTTACCCCATAGAGCAATACAAAATATGCAGTGGAGCTTTTTACAATGTGCAATATATCAATGATCCCAGAAACAACCTCAAAGTACAAAGCATTTTACAAAATATTCATTGTACAATGTATAATATTACATGCTTCAGATTCCAATCAAATACATATTACTCTGCAATATTTTGTAATACATGTCCTTGTGATAATAATAATTTTTCAGAGACACTCTGCGCTCCTTATGCCTTCCTTGTCTTATTATTTTCTTTTTTTATTATTTTGTTAATCATGTCCATTTTATGTATCTTTCCTTATCTTCCCATTCTGTATTTTTCTCGATTTTTCGTTCAAAATAAGACAATTGTGTTTCCCCCCCTCTATATGTAGTGTACAAAAGATTATAAAAAAGAAAACAATATTATTGAGACTTGTTACTAGTTACAAGGCATGTGATAATGAAATGTTTTATGTAAAACATCCATTTTACAAATAGAAAGCAATGTAACAAGAAACAATGCAACAAAGCTTAGTTACAATGAACAAGCTGTTCACCAGGAAAAGTTGCAATTATTTTACAATGATACAAATCATCATATGTGTGGAGCACAGCTGTTTTAGAAACAGCTGTTGTTCTTCAGGAGTTCATTGGCTTTATAGTAGAACTAAACAATTTTAAGAAAACACTTTTGCTTCACTAGGAGATGCAAAAACCTGGTGCCACTTGTTATGAGTATACACATTTGTGTGTCTTTTGGTTTTAGTGTCTGCTCTGTCTCTCAGCTGAGGCAGAGCAGGTGTAGAGACTGGTGCCGACCTATAAAGTACAGGTCACCTTATCCACATACATGGGCAACTGAATGTTTTACTTGTATTTCTACGTTAGAAGCAAGCACGTAGGCCTTAATTCATGAAATAAAGAATTGACAAGGGAAAAGTAGCCAAGCAGGAAAAATTATTCAGTTCAGCTTTACTATATTGGCCTTAATTTAACAATTCCCTTGCCAATTCCCAGCAGTTCACTGCTTCATGAATAAAGCCGTGGGTTTACTGAACATTCCTTTTGTGAGACATCAGTGTTGCTGAGTACGTTTGCATCTTTTAAACCATCCAATCATTCCGTACAATATTATACAAAATCAGTAAAATCAGTGAGAAAACGATTCAAATAAAGTACAGTAAAAACACCAAAAGATCAAAAGTCATTTTTTGTAATTTGATTCTCAATTTGAGAAGATAATATTTACAGTATAGCTGTTGAACGTTTAAATAAAGCATTTTTTTTCTAGTTATTTGAATTTCTTTTTTATTAGCAAGATATGATTATTCTGCTTCTGGAGAGTCTTCCTACTGAATACACAAATTAAATTATTGCCAGTACATACCACACTATATTGAAAATATATTGCTCAATGGAGCTCATCTTTGTATTGTTTATACAATTGAATTGTTATTTTGTTTAGGAGGATAAAAGAGATAACGTGATCTTATCTCAGACAATCAAAAGAAAACAACACTCAAGAATTTACTGTTTTATGAAATCTCATATCTATATTGGTCTAAAAACTATTATACTAAAATGTAAGCTGTGTTTGAACATGGTAATAAACACTTTTCATGATGATGTTCCTTTAAGTTGATGTGTATAAATCTGCACTTCAAGATTTTTCCCCCCAAAGAATGTAAAATATATTTAAGTATGATATATTAATGTATACATTTGTTTAAACAGAGTTCAACAAATATGTAAATAAAAGTGGCCCTAGAGAGATTTCTCCTTTCCAGTGATGGGAGAGAGATAATGACCAGTTCTAATATGCAAGTAAAAAAACAATAAAAATATAAAAAGCACAAGTAGTATGAGTTTTCTAGCACTACTTAAGCTCAGAACTGTACATGCCCTTCACATGTCCCAAGAAAGGTGTAAGCATTGGGCATGAGCGATAGTGACGTCACCTGCATGTTTCCTTCCCTTATGTGGGGTGCACAGGGCCAAGGATATGCATACTGTGTGCCCAATGCTTCGAACAGAAAGAAAAATGACTTCTATAATGAATAAATATACAAGACAAAAAGATTTGGTGGTAATCCCTGAAACCAAATAAAAAGCCAACTCAAACTGTCAAGCTACTGGGTACCATTCTAGTTACATAACACCCTTGGTTTACTATTGGCTACTATCTTCAAAAAAAGAAAAGAAAGCACAACAAAACATATCGCTTACACACAAACTTCTGGATTGGTCTAACGCTCTGAGCAGGGGTGTTTAGCGGAGTTTTCATTACACATATGAAAATGCTGGGAAGTATAAAAAAAAAAAGGCATAATTGCCAATAAAAAAAAGACTGTTTTATTTTTAACTTCTCAATTCCTTCGTGTGTGGAAGTATCTATACCTAATGGACATTGTTTAAATAGGTTGAATTAAAGGAAGGAAAAAAATATACTGAATAAATAATACTAGTTTTTTGACATTAGTAAGCTTGTTCTTTTGCACGTGGAATAATGTCCACAAACTCTTTGTCAATTTACATATACAGGCAGATGTGATTATAGAAAGAAACAAGTGACAATTACATTGAGCCACCAAAATTGGTGAGTTCTAGGTCAGAAAAGAAAGTTGAATATGATTAAAATATACATTTTATAATCATTGCAGTGGATTAAAACTGGTTAGTATAAAATTGTTATATAGTAATAATATGTATGGCATTATTGATATTATTATTATTATTATTATTATTATTATTATTAATAACAATTTTATACTAAAGAGTTGTTTATGTACCTGGAAGTCCAAAAGTTACTTATAACTGGTATCTAAAGAAAAGGAGAAATAGAAACCCAAGAGGCACCAGCCTAATTGAGGCATGCATCAATATATTAATAAAATACATCTACGGAATAAAAGTGAAGCCAATCGCATATCCACCATGGAGTCTGAGGTGTTACAAAATACTTGATGTTTAGTCCAGGCATGCACTTTCTCAAAGGGAGTTCTCGATTGTATTCAGGGGAGGGCTGGCAGCCTTAGGCCTGGGGGGCAAATCCAGTCAAGTGGCCCATTGCACCATCGAATCGCCTCCCCATCCACGGCCATCTTTTCCTTGTTTTATAACGAATATTGCCAGGATTTTCCCCCACAATATGCCAGGATTTGCCATTTAATATGCTAGAATTTTCCCTTACAAAATGCCAGGATTATGCCCCTCAGTATGCCAGGATTATGCCCCTCAATATGCCAGGATTATGCCCCTCAATATGCCAGGATTATGCCCCTCAATATGCCAGGATTTTCTCCTCAATATGCCAAGATGATGCCCCCTCAATATGCCAGGATTTTCCCCTAAATATGCCAGGATTATGCCCCTCAATATGCCAGGATTATGCCCCTCAATATGCCAGGATTATGCCCCTCAATATGCCAGGATTTAGACACCCAATATGCCAGGATTTTCCCCTCAATATGCCAAGATGATGCCCCCTCAATATGCCAGGATTTTCCCCTCAATATGCCAGGATTATGCCCCTCAATATGCCAGGATTTAGACACCCAATATCCCAAAATTTTGGCACCCCCCCCCCTACCCACGTTGCACACCTACGACATGACCCATAACCCACGTTGCACACCAGGACATGCCCCATCACCACATTTACATGCCTCCATCACCCCATTACATACACATTTCCAATATTATTTGCTTAATATTCCCCAGCCAATTTGTCCCATAATATGCCAGTGTTATTCTGCAATTTAAATTTGCCCAATAATATTCCAAGGTTATCTGCAATTTAATATGCCCCTGCTAATTTGCCCAATATGCCAGTGTTAATTGCCATTTAATATTCCCCAGCCATTTTGCCCAATAATATGCCAGTCTTATTCTGCCATTTAATATTCCCCAGACGATTTGTCCAATAATATGCCAGTGTTATTCTGCCATTTAATATTCCCCAGCCAATTTGCCCAATATTATGCCAGTCTTATTTGCCATGTAATATTCCCCAGCCAATTTGCCCAATAATATGCCAGTCTTATTTGCCATGTAATATGCCCCAGCCAATTTGCCCAATAATATTCTAGTCTTATTTGCCATGTAATATGCCCCAGCCAATTTGCCCAATAATATGCCAGTCTTATTTGCCATGTAATATGCCCCAGCCAATTTGCCCAATAATATGCCAGTGTTATTTGCCATGTAATATGCCCCAGCCAATTTGCCCAATAATATGCCAGTCTTATTTGCCATGTAATATGCCCCAGCCAATTTGCCCAATAATATGCCAGTGTTATTTGCCATGTAATATGCCCCAGCCAATTTGCCCAATAATATGCCAGTCTTATTTGCCATGTAATATGCCCCAGCCAATTTGCCCAATAATATGCCAGTGTTATTTGCCATGTAATATGCCCCAGCCAATTTGCCCAATAATATGCCAGTCTTATTTGCCATATAATATTCCCCAGCCAATTTGCCCAATAATATGCCAGTGTTTTTTGCCCCCCCCCCCTTACCTTTTTCCCTGGTGGCTAGTGGCAGGACTTCCCTGGTGGCTAGTGGCAGGAGGACTTCCCTGGTGGCAGGCAGCATGGTCCCTCCATGCTGCCTGTTCGGCCTCCCGGCGGTTGTGCCGACAGGTCACGTGATCGGCGCGCGTCTGACGTCAGAGCGCCGATCACGTGACTGTCGGCACTTCCGTGTCGGCACACTGCACGGGGATCCGAACAGGCAGCACGGAGGTTTCTCTGTGCTGCCTGTTCGGCTCCCCGTGCATCTTTGCAGGCAGAGCAGAGGTGAGAGGGGATCTTCCGATCCCTTCTCAGTCTCTGCCTGCAAGCGCGTTTTTTTTTGTTTTTTTTTTAAACACTGCCCCAGCGGCCGTGTTTTACATAGCTTAGGGCGGCCTGGGGGGCAATTGCCACCCTGCCCCCCGGCCCAGCCCGCCCCTGATTGTAGTGATTGGAACTGTTCCTGGTCCAGGCCTTGGTGATCAGCTTGTGATTTTCCACCACAAAGTGCTCTACTTTACATATTTTTCATCTGCAGTGCTATCACCAAAGGGATGCGGGACTCTGGCTATTGCTCATCAGGAGTCTATATATTGCACTATTATTGGACCTTTCAGTAGGATTAGACAAAATATCCTTTTATTGCTGGATTTTAGAATTTACTCTCCGCAACTGTTTCCTCCTGCCTTAACCAAAGAAATGTTTGGATTACCATGAAATAAGATATTCCAGTTTCATCTTATGTCCTGATAAGTGTGAACATTTCGTAACTGCACCTTTTTGTCGGACTACATAATCTCGTATATGGTTGCACTATATGTTTCAGTAGACGAGAAAAATTCTCAAAGCTATGCCACTTAATGTGGATAAATGAAAGATAAGAGCAGAGGATAGGATATTTGATACAGTCCTAACCTCAGCATCAGAGGATAGGGATATAGGGATAATTATTTCTGACAACGTAAAGGTAGGTAGGCAATGCAATAGAGCAGCAGGAAATGCTAGCAGAATGCTTGGTCTCATAGGGAGAGGTATTAGCAGTATGAAGAGGGAAATGCAAGTCACTGGTGAGACCTCACTTGGAGTATTGTACGCAGTACTGGAGACTGTATCACCAGAAGGATATTAATACTTTGGAGAGATTTCAGAGAAGGGCTACTAAACTGGTTCATGGATTACAGGAAAAAAATTACCAGGAAACATTTAAATACATAAAGGCCCCTCCTTATTTTATTTCTAAAGCGTCATCCCATCCGACTGAGCAAAGAGCATTCAAACATTAGCCTGTGTTCAAACTCTTGCTACTGACTCATTGTACCACTGGGTTGAGCACACAGAGAAAGGACACATATCGCCTTAGCTAATAAAGATTTTTTTTTATTGTGTATATGTTTGGATGGACTTGTTAATTCTTGTTAAACAGGAAGCAGGTTTTCAGGCAAAGGGTACATTGGAGTTCATACTCCAGTCTTGAACATTCTTACAAGATGCACAATTGGCACTGGCTTACAGGAAGCATTTAATTAGATACGGAAGGCACTGGCCTGTGCGACCTTGCTACATTTTTTTCGTCAGGACAAAGAGGTTTCTACATGTGACACCAGTGATTTATTCAAGTTTTTAAGGGGAAAGTTTGAAGACATTAAGGACGCTAGCCAGTGTACAGTAACATTGGTGGAACGGGGGAAGGGAAGATTACTACTTAAAATCTTATATACATGAGAAGTGGAATAGAATTAGACATATTTATGAGTTATGAATGGGTTGTCTGTGCTGATAAGGAACAATTATTAAAGGAAGGAGAAGTCACCTTTTTATGTATATAAAAGACATAAAATAAATAGCTTAAAATGACAAGGTCAGGAAAACACAAAGGGGTTATTTCAAGTAGCTCTGGTTTTCAGAAAAATAGGGCCACGAATTGGGTGCATGTCAGTGAACCAAATGGCCTCGAAAATCTGCCCTTTCAATTATCACTGAAATGCCTCTGAATACGGTGGAAATGCAGACATGAAAGCCGAACAGAGACCAATATGATCGTTCCCATACAAGTATTGAACCGAAATATACTGAAACTTCCATAAGAAATAGGCCCAGGTCAGGGGAGGGCTGGCAGCCTTAGGCCTGGGGGGCAAATCCAGACAAGTGGCCCATTGCACCACCGAATTGCCTCCCTATCCACGGCCATCTTTTCCTTGTTTTATAATGAATATTGCCAGGATTTTCCCGCACAATATGCCAGGATTTGCCACTTAATATGCCAGAATTGGCACTTTTGACTCCGCTCGTTCCTCAGCAAAGAGACCGCCAAAATACTAGTGCACTCGCTTGTGATCTCTTGCCTTGACTACTGTAACAGCCTTCTGACTGGACTACCTCTTTCTCCCCTGCAATCTATTCAAAACACAACTGCCAGACTCATCTTTCTTGCTTGTCGGTCTAATTTGGCGGCTCCCCTCTGCAATTCCCTCCACTGCCTCCCCGTCTGCTCTAGGATCAAATTTAAAATTCTGTCTTTATCCTACAAAGCCCTCCACTCCTTGGCCCCTCCGTATATTGCCTCCCTTGAGAACCGATACTTCCCTGCATGACCTCTGCGTTCCTCAATGGATCTACAGCTCTCCTCCTACATCATTATCAAGATTTTGCCCGAGCTGCCCCCTCTCTTTGGAAATCCCTTCCGCAGAGGATCCAACTCTCAAAGTTACTCAAAACTCATCTCTTTAATGAAGCTTACTACCCATCCAACTAGCATACTGGTTGATTTACCTCTAGCTAGTCCCACCTAGCTCTCGCTGTCCACAATCACTGTTAGTATCAGGTAGCTTACAACTGATCCAGCTAGAATGCACACAATTAATCTTTGGCCAAACTCGACATAACAGTTACCACAACTACATTCCCTCTGTCCTCTACACTCCCTTATCTGTCTCATGTACTCCATTCCCTCTAGATTGTAAGCATGCGAGCAGGGCTCTCTACCTCATGTACCAGTCTGTTCTAGATCATCTAAAATAGTTTGTAGTTCCCTTCTATGATCTGCATCATGCGCTACGTAAATTGTTGGCGCTATATAAACAAATGGTAATGTAATGTACCAGGGCAACAGTCAGGCCTCTTACATTAAAATCTTAAAGATTAATAAAGGTATGCTCAGAGTTTTTCAGTGGAGTAGAACCTATGCTATGCTACAACTGGGTGATAGGGGCAGCAGCTAAGAAAATGAGCCAGAGGAGTAAGAACCTGCTCTGGCAGGAAGTTGTGGATGTAGTCGACACAGTTGGTGGGAATAAAAGAACTGAGAAGGTGGTGACAAAGTAAAAACAATTATAATACACTATACGCCTTATGTTAAATTGCACTACACATAAATCACACACCTTTAGTTGATGTAACATGTATTAGCTGTGTGAAGGATAGCTAGGACTGTTCAGATAGGGAATGTTGCAGGTGGATACACATGTTAAAATGCTGCCACACATATAAATGTAGCTGTTCAGAGCATGTTAGTTGTATAGAGGGTGGGAAAGCAGAACATTTGCAGGAATTGACATGCAGAGATGCCATTAGCAAGTAGAAGGGCCATGGAGGTTGCAGTCCGAAGAGTTTGTATACACATGAATATGTGTATTTATATGTATAGATAAATGAATAGATGTTTATGTGTAATTTGGACAACCTCATCACCATATGGTGATTTATAGGGTACAAATATTAATGTCCTCCGGTTATATTTCAGATACTCTGATACAGGGCTCGAGTCCTGCAGGAACGCGTGGGAACGGCGTTCCTGCACTTTTTTCATGGCAGGAACGCCGTTCCCTTTGCTCCTGCAAGACCAGAGCACTAGATGCGGTCCGAGAAAAAAAAAAAAACTTCCTGTCATTGCCACCGGATTTGCACCAAGGAGATGGTGAGTACTTACCTCCTTGTTGCTCTCTGTCTTTGGTCTTCTCCTCCGTGCATCTTCCCCCCTGCACGGAGGAAGGAAGCTCCGGTCGTCACGTTTTTTTGTTTTTTTTTTAACTTTATTGAGGTCGTGCGACCTCAATAAAGTTAAAAAAAAAAACGTGACGACCGGAGCTTCCTTCCTCCGTGCAGGGGGGAAGATGCATGGAGGAGACGACCGGAGATAAGTACTGTCTGGGGAAGGGGGAGGAGGGTGGATTAAACGAGCAAATCCTGGGGAAAAATCCTGACATAGAGGGGCAAAATCCTGGCACATAGAGGGGCAAAATCCTGGCATAGAGGGGCAAAATCCTGGCATATAGAGGGGCAGAATCCTGGCATATAGAGGCTAAATCCTGGCATAGAGGGGCAACATCCTGACATAGAGGTGCTAAATCCTGGCAAATAGAGGGGCAGGGGCAGAGTCCTGTCATATAGAGGGGCAAAATCCTGACATAGAGGGGCAAAATCCTGACATAGAGGGGCAAAATCATGCCATATAGAGGGGGAAAATCCTGGCATGGAGGGCCAAAATCCTGGAATAGAGAGGCAAAATCCTGACATAGAGGGGCAAAATCCTGGCATATAGAGGGGCAAAATCCTGGCATAGAGGGGCAAAATCCTGGAATAGAGGGGCAAAATCCTGACATAGAGGGGCAAAATCGTGGCAAATAGAGGGTCAAAATCCTGGAATAGAGGGGCAAAATCCTGGCATAGAGGGGCAAAATCCTGGCACATAGAGGGGAAAATCCTGGCATATAGAGGGGCAAAATCCTGGAATAGAGGGGCAAAATCCTGGCATATAGAGGGGCAGAATCCTAGAATAGAGGGGCAAACCTGCTGGACTGCAAGGAGGAGCTTCTCCATGTCATGGGGATTGAAACTCTCATAGGGTTTTACTTCTTGCAACTGCTGTCATGTGCCCTCAACCTCAAGCATCATCTGTAGATGCAGCCCTGTGGCCTAGAGAGGCTACATAATATCTGGTGCCTACTCAGACTTCACCAGGTCAGGCGGCTTTGTTGGCCTGGGTTCATAATCTGCTTCACCTGCCAGTAAGTCTAACTTCCAATTCCAATGAAAATGTCACTGTGAAATGTTCTGCTACCATATTTCTGAGCTCAACTTTAAAGGAACACTCCACCAAAAATGAAAAGTTTTTTTTTATTTATTTTGTATTTTTGATTTCAGATATGTCTTTTGTTTTGTTATGTGACTGCATTAATAAAATATGTAACTAAACAAGTGTGACTGGGTGTGGCCATTTTGTGAAATATAGTGTTTTTTCAGTTTGGGGCTGGGGACACAGAATGCAGTCTATATGTCAGAATTCTGCATTGAATGGGAGGGTAATAGAACTATTACATCACAAGGGGGCAGAGTTATGATCCTGTTTGATCAGGTTAATCTCCTCTCTTTGTGTTGGAAGGCAGGTACAAAAAATGTGTACACAGCCACCTAGTCCTGCCCACTATGATACACAGGAGCCAGTAAGAGAGCAGGGGAGCATTGTCTGACATCATCATGCAGGCTTTGGCTACAGTTGTAAAGTGAGACTGGTTCGAAGATTTTGGACGATGTTGCATCTTGGTAAATATTCACAAAATGGAGATAAACACCTTATTTTATTTTTCCTTTTATTTGCAATTAATTCAATCATATATTTAAAAAAACAGTGGCATATGATTTATATATGTGTTTGTTTTAAATGACAAGGTTATCTAGTTACATCTTTTGTAAGTGGTAGTGTCCCTGTAACAATGCATTATTTTTTATCGCCAACAGATGAATCCTTGCCTTCCTGTCAACGTGTCTTCTACCAACTGCTGGCTCCTGATGTATAAGCCCTGGGAACCACCCAAGGTACATACCAGGGCCGATTCTGAACAAGTGCACAGGGTGCACAGAACCCAGACGTTCTGTCTGAGAAGGGCACATCAGCTGGAGACCATCGCCAGTTTCCGCCCTGCTCGGCTTTGCCCCCTCACGCTCAGGAATCAATAGCTGCCCTATCGGCAGCTCTTTGGTGCCTACTGAAGATTTTCCCTCCATGCTGCTACAGTCTGTGTCCTGAGCTGCTAGGTAAGCACAATATCTGTGCTGGGGCAAGACTATTTTATAAAAAATATAATACAAAAACTGGACTTTTTATGTAAATTTAGTGTAAGTGACACACACTTACACTCTGCCACACACACACACACTCACTTACACTCTGCCACTCACATACACTCACATTCTGCCACTCACACACACACTCTGCCACACACACTCATACTCTGTCACACAGAGTCTGTCACACTAAAAGAATTCTATACGGTAGCCACCTGAACATGTCTAAAGTAGCATTTCCCACCCAACAATACGATCCGGCAGCATCCCGGTAAAATCTCAGATCTTTCTTTGAGTGGTGTGTAGGTGTCCTGATGCCTTGAGGACTACACATGGTGCCTTCAACTCTCATTTGCATAATGCCTGAGCTTCCATATTATCTTATCTCTGGTTGCTTGACCCATGGCTGCACATCTTGTATTTGGGATGACCCCAGACTTGCTTTTTCCTAGAGAGTGTACTTCAACTCAGAACAGCCCCAACTTCTATACTCCACTCTTGTTTACCTTTTGGACTACTCATATAGTGGTCAGTAGTGTGTTAACACATGAGCAAGACACCATTCACAACAGAGTCCATGTCATATGTATCTTGATAACTGAATGTTATGCACAAACTTTCCATTTGTAGAAAAACAATCTCGAATTTCTACATAGGTTACAAACTTTGAGCAGACCTAGTGAACTTACAATTTACTATGTAACTAACCCAAATCTTACTGACTAGTGGAAATCAAGTAAGCCCACTAGCTTGGACATCCACTCTCTACAGTCCTATTTAATAACTTCTGCCTTATTAAAACTATATTTTCCATGATATGGCATGCACACACACTATTATGGTTCTGCATTTGATATTCTAAAATATCTAAAGCTGGAAGCAGGGCCGTCTTTAATAGTGATTGGACCCTGGGCAAGCATTTGCTTGGGCCCCCTGGACCCTGCCCCCTCCCCTGCATGCAATCCCGCCATCCATCGCAATGTTACCCCCCCCCCCCCCCCCCACACACACATGCCATAATTGTTGTGCCATTCAGATGCCAGTAATATTGTGCCTTTCAGATGCCAGTAATATTGTGCCATTCAGAGCGCAGTATTATTGTGCCAGTCAGAGCCCAGTAATATTGTGCCAGTCAGAGCCCAGTAATATTGTGCCATTCAGAGCCCAGGAATATTGTGCCAGTCAGAGCCCAGGAATATTGTGCCAGCCAGATGCCCAGTAATATTGTGCCAGCCAGAGACCAGTAATATTCTGCCAGCCAGATGCCCAGTAATATTGTGCCAGCCAGAGCCCAGTAATATTCTGCCATTCAGATGCCCAGTAATATAGTGCCAGTCAGAGCCCAGTAATATAGTGCCAGTCAGAGCCCAGTAATATAGTGCCAGCCAGATGCCCAGTAATATTGTGCCAGCCAGAGCCCAGTAATATTCTGCCAGCCAGATGACCACTAATATTGTGCCAGTCAGAGCCCAGTAATATTCTGCCATTCAGATGCCCAGTAATATAGTGCCAGTCAAAGCCCAATAATATAGTGCCAGTCAGAGCCCAGTAATATAGTGCCAGCCAGATGCCCAGTAATATTGTGCCAGCCAGATGCCCAGGAATATAGTGCCAGTCAAAGCCCAGTAATATAGTGCCAGCCAGATGCCTGTAATATTCTGCCATTCAGATGCCCAGTAATATAGTGCCAGTCAGAGCCCAGTAATAGAGTGCCAGCCAGATGCCTGTAATATTCTGCCATTCAGATGCCCAGTAATATAGTGCCAGTCAAAGCCCAGTAATATAGTGCCAGCCAGATGCCCAGGAATATAGTGACAGCCAGATGCCCAGTAATATTGTGCCAGCCAGATGCCCAGTAATATTGTGCCAGTCAGCCCCCCGCCCCCCCGTCCCCAAGTACTTACATAACCCTGCTCCGTGTCCCCCGCCGGATGTCTCCTCCGTGCAGTCTTCTCTCTTGCACGGAGGAGGGAAACAGTCACCGGATGTGACGCGACGTCACATCCGGCGTCAGGTTTTTTTTTGTTTTTTTTTCGGACGTCGCATCCAGGGATGCGGCTTGCCGGAAAAAAAGCGTTCACAAGCGCAATGTGCTGTGAACGCGGCAAGCAGGGCTGGGGGCCCACGGGACAGCTGCCTTGGGGCCCCCCAGGAGTAAATGGGCCCAGGGCAGCTGCCCCGTTTGCCCCGCGTTAAAGACGGCCCTGGCTGGAAGGGAGTATTCTTCATGCAGCTATTACTTATCGGGGGCATGACGGATGCACCCACATACCAATGACAGAGAAAGACTGTGGTGTAGAATAGGAACATGTTGAAATTGCAGTTTGAATCAGGCAAATGTAACCTAAAATAGTTTTTATTAGTTAGTCCACTTTTAACACAGTGCAAGGAAAGACCCAAGAGTTTAAACTGCATATTTGGAGATTATGGTGATATTAAGACTATGGGGAGCATTTATCTTAATTTTTCTGCAGATTTAAAGATATTTTATCTGTTATTGTTGTTGTATTATTTAGAAAAAAAAACATTGTTATTCACCATCAAAACGTTAATTTAACACCAGCGAACTGGGGGTGTCATAAAATATTAATACCGGGGTCGGGAGATTGTGAAATAGCCCCCAGTCCACTATTAATGCACAGGACAATTGATGCTTGAGTGCCCCTGGTTCCTCCTATCAACAATCCATGCAGTGCCCTTAAATAATTAACGGGACCATTTTGAGAACAAGCCAATGGCAGGGCTGTGACCAGGGAGGCTTCTGATATGTTGAGTTAGTTACTCAGATATCTCCATACACATATGAAATCCCATACCTACTAGGATATTTACATTATATTAACATTTATTTATATAGCACCAACAATTTATGTTGAGCTAGGTAGATAGCATAGAGTGGGACTTCCTACTAAGTTAGACGAACAAGAACCCACTCATTCATGAGAGATCGCTGCTCACTAGGTTACAATCTTTCATTATGTATCTGCCCTTTACTGAGATTATTTTTTTTGCAGCAATATTTTATTTATTAGGTGGATTCTTTTTTATTTCTGGATGCCCCTTTCCCTGGGCCAAATATGAGGACTCAAGGGCATCACAGATCTCCTGGGACATTTTCTTAATGGTATATCTTCATCCACAGAGTGCCCTTTGGCACCAGGGGGGGGGGTGTAGCTTAATTTAAAAAATAATTTAGTTTTATTGTATGGGGCCAAGGATAGTACCGGCCCCAGGGGTTTAATAGGGGCCATAGCCTCATTATTTTTTATGGGACCAGAGGAATTTGGCCAGCCCCTGACCTCATACATTAAAGGGGTAAGGGCCAGGGGTATTTACACTTGCCCAGCCCCTTGCCCTGTGCAGCATAAGCGACATTCTCAGCTCCCAGTGCCATTTCTTATAGCGGGGGTTCGGGGCTAAATATCCTGACCCGCCCATAATGTTATTGGCCTCACTGGGCTGATTTTTAAAAGTTCTATCTCTTTAACAATCCATTACCATTAATTTCTGCTTCCAGGAAGAGAGAGGTTGTTATCTTTGGGCCATTGTCCCACCAATATTGCCATGTATAACATAAGTAGGAAGAGCAGACAGATATACGTTCAGAAGAAAAAAAGGTAGAAAAAAAATAATTTTATCACATTTTAAAATGAAGATACATTTTTATCTTTGAATGTTCTTTTCAAAAAAGGAATTTGTAAAAAACGCACAGCCAGAACCAACAGGTAACCAATGCAAATTGCAAGGCATGGTTTTTTAGAAATGTTCCATTCACTGATGGATCTCTCACAGAAACATTCTTATAGGAAACACTATTACCCATATTCCTTCACTCACCTTACCTTGTGGCACCATTTAAAAAGGAATTACAAAATAGACCAAGTGACTAGAATCATGTACCACTCACTATAAGTCAGTCACCCTTTATAAGACCATCAAACAATTGCTCTAACAACAAACTATTGTGACCAGTTCTTTATCCCATAAGTTGTAATGTTTCAGTTCATGCAGACCCTTTGTTATGTTTAAAGTCAGCCTCTTACTTCACAAAGGGTCGGAGTGACATGAAATATTGTCACTTATGGCATTGTAATAAATAGCATTTATTTGATTGATTACTACAATGAACCACGCTGAACAGTCAAAGCTTTGTAGTGCAAATCTTATATGTCTTACTATGTTAGAGGAATATTTACACAATAGAAGTACTCTTACAGAAACCTACAAATTTGCTAAAATAACACAGCCATTTTGAATTAATGAGGTTATAAAATATATACAATCTACAGTTGTATGTAGCATTCATATACATTGACTTTAAAGCTGTACACAATTGTCACATTAGTAGTGATGTTAAGTTACTGGTTAGAAAACGTTAGTCTGCTCTGGAGCAACCGAAGGGATAGAAACAAAGTACAATATGTTCAAATTCTGAATACTTTCATTATATTATATCTAGCTATCCCATGCTGCTTAAACCTTCGCTGTTTATAAAGCTCTACCACTTCTGCTGGAAGTCTAATATTACTTTTAAACCTTGGCCCCTCTAATTAAAGACATCTTGTTGTGGTAGCTTTTCTTCTTTTAAACATACTCTCCTTCTTTACCATGTCGATTCCCTAATGTTTCCATCATATCCCCACTGTCTCGTCTTTTGACCAAGGCGTACATGTTAAGATCCTTTAACCTTTCCTGGTAGGCTCTAATCCTGCAAGCCATGAACAAGTTTAGTAGGTGTTCTCTGAACTCTCTCCAAAGTATCTATATCCTTCTTTGTGCAGGGCCAGCCCTTCCATTGTGCAGTCTCGGGCAATTGCCCCAGTGGGCACCCAGGCAGGGGCAGCACTTTGCTGCTCCATGCAGCATTTTCTTTCCTCCCTTTTTTTTCCTGTAGCACAGCACGTTAATGAGCAAACTAACACGGGCATATTAATAGACAAACTAACACTGGCATATTAATGGACAAACTAACACTTGCATATTAATGGGCAATCTAACATTGGCATATTAATAGACAAACTAACACTGGCATATTAATGGACAAACTAACACTGCCATATTAATGGGCAAACTAACAGTGTCACATTTTAATGGACAAACTAAAAGTGTCATGTTTTAAAAAGCAAACTTACAGTGGCATATTTTAAGGGGCACCTGACTGGAAAATATTTTAATGGGCACCTGACTGGAAAGTATTTTAATGGGCAAGCTGGCTATTGCATATGTTAATAGCAAAATGACTGGGGCATGTTAATTGGTACCTTACAGTTTATTATTTAATTGGCACAGTGATGCTGTCGCATTTTCTGTGCAGCAAAATAACATGTAACATGTAACATGGGGGAAAGTGATATTGTGGAATGTTCTGCATGAACAGTTCTGTGGGGCAAAGTGAAACTGTGGTATGTTCTGTGGGGCAAATTTACACTGTGCATGCCAAATCGTGTTGGTGCAATATGATTCCAAGCCAAGTCCTATGGGTGCAGTATAGGTGTATGGCAAGTACAATGTAGGTGCAGAGGAAGTTAATAAAAACAAGAAATGCAATGTAATTTTCATTACATATAAAATAGTTGAATAATATTAATTTAATAATATTAAAAATGTACTTTTCATACGCCCCTCCTTCTCACTCCCCCACCCTTGTGGGTGAGTTCTTGCAAACATTATTATGTCCAGGCTGGCTCAGATGGAATGCAATCATTTTTCCAAAGAGCCTAATTTTTTGGTGGGTGTTTTATTGGGGTGGGGGTGGGGTGTGTGTGAGATTCTGGGGAGGAGCAGCATTTTAACATTCACCCCAGGCAGCACAATGTCTTGGGCCGGCCATGAGAGGAGGGCAGGCAGCCTGTGTCTGTGCGCTGCCCAGGAACACTAAGATGCTCTTAGGCTGCATGCCTCTTGTACTTACCGTACATCACAGCGTTAGGGGCACATGACTTCCCTATGCTCAGAGTTTGGAGTGAAGGGTATCTCCTAATGTAACCCAAACTTACCCAAACTATAAAATTTGTTTTCTGTTGCAACATTGCCTAATGGGACCATATGTAACATTGTAGCATACCCAACATTTGAAATGGCCACTAAAAATTAATAATTGTATTTACACAAATTAATATAAGAACACATTTACTGCAGTTTAAACACAATTTATTGTGAGTTTTCTTACAAAGTACAACATCCCTTTCAGCCTTACTAACTGCAGACCAGTGATCATCTGAATAGCTCACAACTACTCTTTGAAGTAAAAAAATCTTCAGAGAAGCAGACTTACAACACAAACATTCCACTCCCCTTAACTCAAACATCAGTACCAACACAACCCTTTGGAGTCAGAGGTGCCTCACAGAACTAGTGAATAGTCTCCCCCATTAAACACAAAATCATTTTAAATATATCATTCCAAAAGCAATGACAGGTGTGTATTAACACTTTCAGTACCAGTGAAATGTTGCAAAGCAAGGTCATTTTCATTTGCTCTGGTACTCAAAGGGTTAAGTGGCGGGGGGGGGGGGGGGGGGGGGGACATTAAGAAGATCTAACACCAGGGTGGTTGTGACATCAGAGACTATATTTGCATTGGGATTGTGCTCATTTCTGTTACCTTCAAAAAAATTCATTGTTTAGACTTTGGTATTTGTGTGTCTCCTTCTCAGTAATTCAGTTACCACATTGTAAACATTTGTAGCCAGGTAAAATGATTTGTACTTAACAAAGGTGGAATGCAGCATGACATAGAAAGGGACGATAAAGGGCCTTATACTGTAACCTCACAACATGGCAAATGAAAATGAAAGGTCGTTCAAACATTCCAACAGGGGTAAACAGTGCGCTCCAGCTTGTAGAACAATGATATGAGGTAACAGTGAGAGATTACAAAGTAGCTAGTCTGACTGAAACATGTCTAATACTTGACTGGTAAAATGGCCAAAAACTGACATCTAATAGAAATGGTAACTCAAATGTAAATACGTGTATACATATATATTTTGTTTTTATACTTGCGAATGTCTAGTCATAGATTTGGTAAATACTATATATTGTGCAATGTCTATTGTATAAAAAAAACTTGTGCAATGTTATATATTATAAGCTCAAGTGTGTAAAGCATTTTTGATTTTCTTAATGAGAAATGGAAGAGTTTTCACTAATTGACAATGTTATCAATGTTTAATTTGTACGTAGTTGTTAATAATTTTTAATGGAATAAAAATGCAATCTTACCACTGGTTAATGTCACATTTTACCCTTGTTTTTCTGGCATGTCAACATTGCAGAATTAAAAATTTTCACAAATCGAGACTTATACTTTAACAATAATAAAATAATTTGTGAAATTTCACATTTTTTGTAATAGTTTACCCCAAACAATGTTTAATATTATTGTGATTTTATTTAAGACATAAGACTAATGCCAAGACTGAGCAGGCTTCTCTTATGGCTCAAAAAATACCTTATTAGACTTCCACTTAGAGTCAGTTTTAAGGTGTATACAAACTGGTGGCCTATGGTGGAAAGAGAACCTGCTATAATTACTGAATAGCACAACCAAAAATGGGACAAACAGCTTGCATAATTACATCATTTTCAGGGTACAAAGATTTCCACTCATAGACTCCCCAGAGTATGAAATGAGGCTTTAAAATCAGTCTACATTTAAAAAAAAAAGTCTTCTTCAGGAAGTACCTGAAAAAACATTTACCAGAAAAGTTTGTTCTTTTACCCCTGCATTTATAGATATTTCCTGAAGCAAGCCGCAGCTTTCATATCTACTTCATTAAAATAATAGATTGCAACATTAGGGTAAGGCCATTTGTCACATATCTGTGCTTACATTGGCTCGTATACATCTAAACACTAGCACATAAGAATGATTCACAGTTGATTTAATGGTTTTTCAGGTTCCCTGAGTTTGCAGTAGCCATCTCAAACCAGCTTATCTGACATTTTATTCTTTTTGCTACCAGGCTACTTGTACAATTGTAATAATGGAAAATATATTCCACAGAATGTAAAACACTAGGGAAGCAGAGCATGTATTTATAGGCATAGAAACATAGAACGTGTCGGCAGATAAGAACCATTCGGTCCATCTAGTCTGCCCAATTTTCTAAATACTTATATCAGTCCCCAGTTCCCTATCTTATAGCTAGGATAGCCTTGTGTCTATCCCACGCATGCTTAAAGTCCTTGACTGTGTTTACCTCTACCACTTCCCCTGGAAGGCTATTCCATACCTCCACTACCCTCTCATTAAATTAATACTTCCTAATATTACTTTTAAATTATTGCCCCTCTAATTTTAGACTATGTCCTCTAGTTGTGGTAGTTTTTCTTCTTTTAAATATACTCTCTTCCTTTACTGTGTTGATTCCCTTTATGTATTTAAATGTTTCTATCATATCCCCCTTGTTACGTCTTTCCTCCAAGCTATACATGTTAAGATGCTTTAACCTTTTCTTGTAAGTTTTATTCTTCAACCCATGAACCCATTCAACTCAGTGTAGTAGCCTTTCTCTAAACTCTTTTCAAAGTATCAATATCCTCCTGGAGATCCGGTCTCTAGTACTGCTTACAATACTCAAAGTGAGGTCTCATGAGTTGTGTGAGTGTAAATATGTTCAAATGAAATAAAACACAACTACAATTAAATAGTAAGAAAGGCTATGGCCCTTAAAAGAAGTTTTAAAAGTTAATCAGCATACCAAAGTTGTACTTTAAATTAAACCCATCATAACATAACACTTTATTAACGATACCAATTTATATACATGACTTTATGTTAACTTAAGTCCCAATTAGCCAGACTACCTTACACATTTTCCAGTCCACCCCCCTTTAAATGGGCAGATGACCTTACCACCAAAAAGAAACCACAACAAAAATTAAAGCACAGATAAAAAAAGAAGCATAGATAACAAAAACAGAGCAAGTAGGAAACTCCGCCTAAGTGATAACTCTTTTGTTAGCAAGAGCTCCCTATCTTGAAAAATTGCCACTCCCAGTGCTAAAGTCAGTATATTTAGGTATTTGTTCCCA
This sequence comes from Pelodytes ibericus, assembly GCA_036172795.1. NCBI lineage: Eukaryota > Metazoa > Chordata > Amphibia > Anura > Pelodytidae > Pelodytes > Pelodytes ibericus. The sequence continues at coordinate 71,097,489 of CM069859.1, forward strand.
CTGCATGATCCGCACATGCCATCAGAACCCAACCAACCAAACCCTAAACTAAACCAACACCTGGCATACTTCACACAATTAACTTAACTGCTAACGCACAACTATAATTCGCCTTCACAAGACTTTAATCATTTACTTAAAGCATACCCTGCACCCTCATGTAACATCATGGGCTACATGTAATCAATAACCACAGGTGAAAAAACTATAAGGTGTTTTTGTTTTCCTGCCCACGCACAAATATTTCAAAGATGTCTTTATAAATAAAAGTAATTTGTTTTATTTGACATTTCATGTGATCTTTTGTTCCTAGGGCCCAAAGCCAAAACTGGCATTCTCCTTTCTTCTTTTTATTTTCTCATGAATTAACTTGAACACTGAATCACCACACCATATGGCAGTGAAAGATAAACTCACACAGTGTTTCTTTTTGTTATACATACTCTATATTGTGTAAACAAGTTACCTTATTTGATCGAATATAAGACGAGGATTTTTTCAGAGCAAATGCTCTGAAAAAGCCCCCTCGTCTTACATTCGAGGTCGTCTTATAATCTGACCTCAAATCGAGGTCAGACTATAAGACTGGGATCCAGGTCCCCCGTAGAGCTGAAGGGGACCTGGATCCCCCCTCGCTAACAGCCAGGGGGCGATGCGCGCAGACATCCTCCCCTGCTGCTGCTCAGCAGGACCGCCGGGACTTCTATGATGGTCCTTCCTGCTTCATCATAAAAGTCCCGGTGGAAGAGCCGGGCAGCAGCGGGGGATGTCTGCGTGAGAAAGACAAGGGGAGAGAGGGAGGGGACAGAGAAACAAGGGGAGGGAGGAGGGGCACAGAGAGTAACAAGGGGAGGGGGGCAGAGAGAAACAAGGGGAGGGAGGGGGAAGAGACAGAGGCAAGGGGAGCGAGGGGGGGAAGAGACAGAGACAAGGGGAGCGAGGGGGGAGACAAAGGGAGGGGGAGAGAGAGACATGCATTTTTTGATATCATAATTTTTTATTAAAAAAGCAATTTACATGTGACTATATACAAGTTGAACTTTTTTCCTATAAGGTAGTCTTATATTCAGGCTTTTAGTTTTTTCCTAAAGGAATATCCAAAGTTTTGGGGTGTTGTTTTATTATCATGGTCGTCTTATAATCGAGCAAATAAGGTATGTTTCCTAGTACGTATCTTTGCTGTGTTACTTTACTGCTGTTGCAAAATCAGACATCATTTTGCACTGCCTGCAGAGTACTGTATATCAAATGAGTTGAAATCCAAGGCCCAAATGCAAGGCAGTGAACAAAATTATTTTTACCACTTTTTACCTAATATTATGTTACAAAATATTAACATATATTAAAAAATATTAAAAGACATCATTACAGTTACTGTTTAACTATTCAATAAATATCACATCCATATTTAACTATGAAAAAGAGGGGTATTGTAAAAACATAGATAGGATGGACACATTCAGAGATATTTGGAATCCGTGGACGAGCCATACACGTTCATTGAATGAGGCTAATGCACTACTGTATAAGTTGCGGACCCTATTGGTGATAACCCCCCCCCCTCCGGACAGCAATCAAATTGAAGAATGAATGGTAGAGATGTATTAGTATGAATGATGTACGTGGTTTGACGGTATCTTTCCCCCGTAAGAAATTATACTTTTGTTTGTTTTTACTTTCATCACTCAAATCAAGAGGTAATACGAAGCATAGACTTTATACTATATAAATCAATTGTATGACCTATAGGTAAATATATATCTATTTGTTTGTTTTTCTTTATGCTTTACACAAGGTCCCCCTAGTAAAAATACTACCTGTGTTTTCTTGCTTCTTATATAATTACAATATATCAATATCTTATACTACATAAATTTAAATGTATAACCTAGATGGAAGTATTTAATCAAATGTTTGTCTTTTTTATATGTTTTGTACAATAAAAAAAACAACAAAAAACTATGAAATATGGAAATTCTTGGAACATACCACGTTAGATAGATATTTGTATGTTTCATTCTTGCTCCATGACCCATAAATGTCTTATTAGTCACGGAAAGAAGAGAGTGGGCAAAGTACCGTAATTGAAAGACTTCTAAGACTGTGAACTTGTTTATATTATTTGGTTTTTCCGCAGTGTCCTTGAAGCACTCCTCCACCATCCTACATTCTGACCTGATGTATCTGGTATTCAGCAGGAATGCCTCCCTTATCTTGACACATTAGTTGGCATTTTCTTTGGTCAAAGAGACAGAGCAAAATATTGTAAGTTTTAACATAAGCAACAATCTTTCTGTTGTATATACCCAGGACTTTTTTGTTTTGTATTTTATTCAGAGTACTAACATTGCTGAGTTCTCTTTTAAAGGGGCCACTGCAACCAACTTATTTTACATATATTTATTTGTGAAATTCACTTATTTCCACTTTAAAACAAATTACAGTTCTCCTTCAGTTTTACATTCAAAACAATATTCGGCGACATCATTGAGCTACAGTAGTTTTTATTTTCCCTACTGAGAAAATTATGTGATTAGCCATTACTATGGAATCAACATCTCTCTCTTGAATATGTTCAAGTGGTTGGAATGCATGTTTTTATCTAGCTTAGAGTTCAGTGAAGTAACCGAAAAAGGAAGGCTTGGGAGCTGGGCAGTACTAAAAACTACACCAGTAACATTTTAAATGCAGTTTTTAGGACATTGGAAGCTGAGAAGATAGCTCTGGTTCTTTTTCTTTACTTTAATTATACAAAAATAACCTCTAAAATATTTTGTTGATTACTGTAGGTGTAACTTCCACTTAAAATTACAGCAGCTATTAAAGAAGAATACCAGAATTTTTAATTCTTTAGTACAGAAAAGTAATGGAACCTCTATTTCTCTAAATCAGGGGTCCTCAAACTTTTTAAACAGGGGGCCAGTTCACTGTCCCTCAGACCGTTTGAGGGCCGGACTATAGTAAAAACAAAAACTATGAACAAATTCCTATGCACACTGCATATATCTTATTTTGAAGTGAAGAAACAAAACGGCAACAAATACAATATTTAAAATGAAGTAAAGTTAAATCAACAAACTTACCAGTATTTCAATGGGAATAGTGTGCCAGTCATAGCCCAGTAATATTGTGCCAGTCAGATGCCCAGGAATATTACGCCAGTCAGATGCCCAGGAATATTATGCCAGTCAGAGCCCAGTTATATTACGCCAGTCAGATGCCCAGGAATATTATGCCAGTCAGAGCCCAGTTATATTATGCCAGTCAGATGCCCAGGAATATTATGCCAGTCAGATGCCCAGGAATATTATGCCAGTCAGATTCCCAGGAATATTATGCCAGTCAGAGCCCAAGAATATTATGCCAGTCAGATGCCCAGGAATATTATGCCAGTCAGAGCCCAGGAATATTATGCCATTCAGATGCCCAGGAATATTATGCCATTCAGATGCCCAGGAATATTATGCCAGTCAGATGCCCAGGAATATTATGCCATTCAGATGCCCAGGAATACTATGACTGTCAGAGCCCAGGAATATTATGCCAGTCAGAGCCCAGGAATATTATGCCATTCAGATGCCCAGGAATATTATACCTCCCTCCTCCCCCGCTTCCCCATCACTTACCTCCAGCTGCTGTGTCCCCGGCCGGACGTCTTGCTCAGTGTTCCCCTCCTGCACGGAGGAGGGAAACACAGTTACCGGATCCGGATGTGATGAAACGTCACATCCGGTCGCGGTGATTATTTTTTCCGTTTTCGTGCAGCCGCATCCTCTGCGGCTGCAAGAAGAAAAAAAAAGTTAAACAGCGGGGAGCGGGGGCCGCGGGCCGGATAAATGTGCTCGGCGGGCCGCATGTGGCCCACGGGCCGTAGTTTGAGGACCCCTGCTCTAAATAAACCATTCTACATAGATTTGGAATGAGTTCCTTTTCACTCCTTATGTCTCTCATGTTCCCCATCCCCTCTAGAATGTAAACTTGCGAGCAGGGCCCTCTACTTCATGTTTTAGTCTGCAAATGTTTGTCTAATTTAGTTTGGAACTCCCTTCTTATGCTTTGTACCCAGCGCTGTGTAAATTATTGGTACTATGTAAATAAATGGTAATGTAATGTAATAACACTGTTGTATAAAGCATAATAGCAGTTTTTATGAATGATGATGTGTTCTAGTTAAATGAGATGTATATATTCATCCAGTCCATTCATTTCAAGCTGTCAGAGGCTTGCAATCAGTTAAAATGTTACAAACAGCTATGTCAGAAGGGCAGGGTATCCACTAGTCCTTGTGCCTTATTAAGATCCATATAAATTTAAGCCACAGGGTATAATAGATTTTAGGGAGAGCCTTGCTAAATCTATGCACAAAATAAGCAAAGGACGTTCCATCTCATCATTTATTTTTGATAAAGACAACATTTTTTTTTGATTTTTTAAGTCTACTCAATATAGAGAGAATTGCAATAAATTGAGTGTGCATTTTACTAAAATCAAAATATTGTATAAACTGTTCACAGAAATGCAAATCATTTGAATTTGACGATATAAGTCAAACTATATGACTCTCACAATGCATTTTGATATATAGAATTCAAATCACATAGGGGTCTATTTATTCATTTTAGCAGTTCACTTGCCAGTTCTGTTTTAGTGAATAGCACAATTATACTATAGGGTCTACTTCATTAAGAGAGAATTACAGGGAATTGTGATGGAATGTCAAACTTTAGGTCAATGTAGTCAAGTTGGAAAAATTCTCCAATGCATCTGAATGGGAGAATGTTACCAACTCAGCTACTTTAACTTTAAAATTGAAATTCCCGACTCAGTTCCTTACAAGTATGCTTTTACTATGACTGAGCTAAACATGGGTTCAGCCCAATAATGAGCCCTGGTTCTCATTTTAAAATCCATGTGTGGTGCAAGTGCTAGACTGAACCTCTTGGAAGTTTAAAGTTTAAACATCTCGTGGTGTTTTCTATGCTGTGAGTCAGATTTGAAAAGTAGAATAATCATCCATTTTCTTCCATTTGGCGTACGAAACCTAGAAAATGCTTCACTCAGAAAAGAAAATTAAAATCCATATTACTATTAGCTTCTAGCAGGACTGAGCACTCCCTTCTTTGAAAGTTTATAACAGAACCAGATTTCGAGAAAATCCCTAGCAGAATGTCAGTGGATCTTTCAGTCATTGACATGACCTATGCAATATCTCTGTGATGTAAGATAGACTAGCCCTGAAGAGTCGGAGTAGCGGTGCCTTGTTCTATTGAGTCTGCTTATCAATGTGTGTAAAAATGTGTCTCAGCGGAAGGCGCTCCCCAGAGCAATGCGTTTGAATGCTTTTTCTGATTGCAGATTTTCTCACAGTTTGATAAGCCTCAATTTCCGAAAATGTGTGTTTACAGATTAGGTCATATGAAGCAGATATTTCCTTAGAAACACATTTACTACAGATGGTCCAATTCCTCTGCCCAAAACTGGAAAAACACATCTTAACTGGCTGTTTCATTGCAGATCTCAGATTTCAGTCCATTCCTGGAGTAGTGTGATTGTATAATATCTAAGAGTCTACTCAATAAAGATATAATTGCAGGGAACAGAGATGGGAATTTCAAACTTTAGGCCAATGTAGTTGAGTTGGAAACAATCTTCAATGCAGCTGAATGGGGGATTTTTTCGACTCAGCTACTTTGGGCCTAAATTTTGACATTCCTGTTTAAATTCCCTACAATTCTCTTATTGAGTAGACCCTCTAATTTTGCAGTTATGTGTGTAAGTGTCAAACTCCATCAAGTTGAATACAAGGTAAGATAATTTTGTCTACCTCTCTCTTTATATAATGGATTTGCAGCAGAATAGGTGGTCCACAGTATTGAAAGTAGAAAAGAGATTACGGACTAGTAGAGACCCTTTGATTTGTTAATAAGTCACTTTGGTTAGAGCTGGCTTGACAGTGCTCATAGAGAAACACATACTGCAGTAGATTATGCAGAGAGTTTGAATCAAGAACATTAATCAGTCAGGTTTACATACGTTGCTTTAGAAAAGTAAGCATGGAGATAATAGGATAATTGAGAGAGAAGCTGGGCATACAGAGGACTTTTCTCAGATAGGAGTGATAACTGTGAGTTGGAAGGAGCTCAGAAAGGAAAATCACTGGTATTAAGCATTGATGAAAGGACTACATGACTGAGCCTGGGAAAGGCATTAAACTATTCATAGTGCAGACATTATATCAGAGTCCTCTTTGATATGAGTGATAGTTAAATATTGCACAGATAATCCTGCTAGTAAGTAGTCCTAAAATGGCAGTCTCATGGAGTATAAAACAGTAATGACATACAGAGTACAGGGTTTAGGTTATTTAAGACTAGATAAGAATCACCATTATCATTACGCGGAATAGTTGCATATTCAATATCAGTCCTTCAGTCTTTGCGTTTTTCATTAAGGATTTTGTATTCCTCTTTAAACATATTTTTTTACACTTTGAATTTCCTGCAATTTATTTGCATTTAAAACATTACTGCCCTGTTGGTTTAAATTGCTGATTTTGGTATGCAATTAAAAAAAAAAAAGTTTAGATAATAAGGTCAGCTGGTTATGTGTATCCCCTTTTAAACTAGCAGTTTACTTAGTACTTGTTCTCTGGTATTCAGAAACTTTAACATACTTTCTAATTATATTGGACATTGTCTGCATTTTATTCCCTCCTGGGAAAACTGTTTAAAAGGTACTTATAGATTGAGGTCTGACATCAGTGCAAGAGTTGGCCAATTCAGGTGGTAGTAGCTAAGAGGATACGGATGGTGGTTTATCGATCATCGATATATACACAGTTACGCTTACACCTAGGCAAATTCTCTGAGGTAGTGGTAACCGAGGTCACGATATGGAGCTTTTTATGGTTTTGCTCCCTGCCATGGTTGGCTGGGGGGGGGTTACGTCCTGTACTTTTGTTCAAATGATGTATATGTACTTTACTATAGATGGGTGGTTTGAGTCATATACTTAAACATTGAAGTATCTAATTTTTTGAGTAATAACTATGGGTCCATCTGATGGTCAACTTTATTGTACCTAACATTGATGAGGTACAGATGGGCATTGGTATGCTTGACCAACAATTCCTTATACCATACATTTTATTGGTTACCCTGTATCTAACACTAACATTGCACACCTCATATTAGTCTAAAAAAAATTGCAAGTCCAGTATTAGATATCACATCATCTTAGTCTTCCACATTTCTTTACGTAAAGTCCACTTTCTCCATATATATGGACATTTATTTTATTAATAATATACTTATTGTCAAGTCAGTTCACAACTGGTACTGAGATCAAAGCTTCATGTCCCCACTGTGTCTAGTGGTTTTTGCAGACCTTTAGTATACCTTTAGTATGTGCACAGAGTTAACCAGAGAATTCATTGAGAGAGGGGGATGGTATTTATTGCATGTGCCTTTCCCCACTTTCCCCCACTTAACTTATGTTAAAACATAATAATAGTAACAGTTATAAACTAAAAATATTTCAGGCTAACTATCTGAAGCACCAAGCACCATTTAGAGATTTTTAGTCTAGATCAGGGGCGTGCAACGTGCGGCCCGTCTGAGCTCTGCTCCGGTAGCCGCACCTCGAACTGCACACCGCACGAGAAGCTGTGTGAGGGAACAAAGTTCCCTACACAGAGCGGTGCTGCTCTCGTGCGCATATCCCCATGACCTCTACCCTGCGCGTGAGGTCATGCGCAAGGGTCAGAGGGAGGGAAGAAGCACACCGGCAGCATGGAGATAACGGGGAGCCCACAACCTCCACAGCCCCGTTTAAAAAAAAAAAAGAAAACTGTTTGGTAAGTGTGTGTATGTGTGTGTGTGGGGTAAGTGGATGTATGTGAGTGTGTGTGTGTGTGTGTATAAATGCGTATCTGGGGTAAGTGTATGTATGTGAGTGTGTGTGTGTGTGTGTGTGTGTGCTTGTATAAATGCGTATCTGGGGTAAGTGTATGTATGTGAAAGTGTGTGTGTGTGTGTGTATAAATGCGTATCTGGGGTAAGTGTATGTATGTGAGAGTGTGTGTGTGTGTGTATAAATGCGTACCTGGGGTAAGTGTATGTATGCATGTATGTATGTATGTATGTGAGTGTGTGTGTATAAATGTGTATGTGTGTGGGGGTTAAGTGTATGTATGTGAGTGTGTGTGTGGTAAGTGTATGTATGTATTTGAGTGTGTGTGTATAAATGTGTATGTGGGGTAAGTGTATGCATGTGAGTGTGTGTATAAATGTGTATGTATGTGAGTGTGTGTATAAATGTGTATGTATGTGAGTGTGTATAAATGTGTGTATGTGTGTGGAGGTTAAGTGTATGTATGTATGTATGTATGTATGTATGTGAGTGTGTGTATAAATGTGTGTGGGGTAAGTGTATGTATGTATGTGAGTGTGTGTGTGGTAAGTGTATGTATGTATTTGAGTGTGTGTGTATAAATGTGTATGTGGGGTAAGTGTATGTATGTGAGTGTGTGTATAAATGTGTATATATGTGAGTGCGTGTTAAGTGGGTGTGGGGTAAGTGTATGTATGTGAGTGTCTGTGTATAAATGTGTATCTATGTGAGTGCGTGTTAAGTGGGTGTGGGGTAAGTGTATGTATGTGAGTGTGTGTGTATAAATGTGTATGTGTGTGTGGGGTAAGTGTATGTATGTATACATGTGTATGTGTGTGTGTGGGGGGGGGGTAAGTGTGACTGTGTGGGAAGGGGGGGTTAAGTGTGACTGTGTATGCATGTGTGTGTTTGTAGTTAATGTGACCACTACACATTAGTGTAAAATATATATATATATATATATATATATATATATATATATATACATACACACACATGTATATAATTATATATATTATTCTCTGAATGAATGAAAAAAATGCAGCCCACGCACACATACATTTCTAGTGAAGTGGCCCTTTGCAGAATAAACTTGGACACCCCTGGTCTAGATGAAGCCTGTCTAATTGTATCTAGGTTCACACAGGCTATGATTTGCATTCAAGGCTGTTTTTATTTACAGATAAGAAGTCCATTACAGCCAGTCAGCCAATGTTTTTTTGGAAAGAAGTCTAATACTGGCTGATTATTAACGAGCTGACCAGAACTGTAATATATGGGTTATATAAAATGACTTTCTATTTATATATTATCAATATGGAATTTGGAGTTTTTTGTGTGGAAACATATCCAGATGTGTAATCGTATGTGTTTCTGTGATGTCTGTGCACAAAACACATTTTACTAACACATTTGCATCCAAAAAGGTCAAAAGAAATTTTCCAAATGGCAAATAATGAGAGAGACAACCTGTTTTTGTGATAGAGGGTGTTTTTTCTAATATTTTAGATTTTTCACTTTTTATAGGTTATATTCATAAACTTTAATCAGCATGCTAAACTGTTAATTAATTAAATGCACTTGTTCACTTCTGTTTTAGTGAATACCACAATTATTATTATTACAGGGAATTGCGATGGGAGTGTCAAACTTTAGGCCAATGTAGCCGATTTGGAAAAGTTCTCAAATGCAGCTGAATGGGAGATTTTTTCCAACTCAGCTACTTTGGCCTTAAGTTTGAAATTCCAATCTCAATTTCCTGCAATTCTCTCTTTATTGAGCAGACTCTTAAATCTATCTATATTATTATTTATTAATTTGTATATGTCATAATACTGTATGTAATTTTTTTTTCAGAATGGCAAGCATTAATAGAGTGGCTTGCTATATAAATCAGACCCTGTTTATAATGTTACTATAATGTTCACATGTATCTAAAATATTGATTGTAATAAATGAAAATGTAATATCTGTCACCTTTAAGGCCACAGTATTGCAGGTAAAATACAAGTGCTACCACTCAGAATTCAAGGAAATGCTTCAGTTTCTGTTTCCTAAGATGTCTAAGCTACTGCGGTACTTGTCCGGTGAAATGTATCCATTGTGAGTAGCTCTGCAGATACAAAGAGCGCAGCAAGTGTACGATCAAATGGATTCCGCTCGGAGTAAAGTACTCTGCAGACAGACACAAGATGTTTGAGACTAAGCCACAGAGAACATTTGTCAAGCTCTTAAATAAAATAGAAACCCTGGATCAAAGCACAAGTCCTTAGCAAATCTAAACATTTTTCACCTTCTTTTACTTTTGATGTGTTTCATATTAAAAACATTTTTCTTTTTTGTTAAAAAGCTAAAGCTAATCTTCCTGCACACATACTTTGTGCTTTTTGAAGAGAAGAAACAGTGACAGCTCTACAGCAACAAGGACATTTTTATCATTCACTCGAAAAGGAAAAGAAAAATGTGTGTTCTGTGCAACTGTGAGGATTTCATTAAACATCACTTACTATTATTGTAACTACATGTTGAGGCAGTTCACATTAGTAACAGTAGACTGAACTTGGGAAGATATTTCCTTTTGCTAACAACATTGTACTGTGTAGAACATTTGGTATGGTCTTTACCTGTAGTGCTGCAAAACAGTGCTATATTGTAATATGTCAGTGTACACAGACTGTCACATCCTATTTAACTATGGAACATACAGCAATCGCAGAATCAAAGTACAAACATAATGTTTTGTTTAACTTTTAGGATGTAACACTTTAATTTTATTAGATGTAATTATTTTACAGTCAATCCTTTTGAGTATTAACCCCTTCTCCTTTCATTCTAGTCTTGATAAATTGTTCTGGAAACAGCATTTTCCATATTATTATTATTTTTGCCCATCTTACAGTGAAGCAAAGTATAAGGTCACTTTATAAATAAATAATATCTTGAATCAAAAAAAATGAATTATAAATTCAAGCAATCTTGTTTAAAAATGTTTAAGAGCCAATTAGAGTTCCAGATAAGGATGGAGAGAGCAGTCAATTGGGTCAATGTCAGTCTGTCTCCTCTGCCAGCTCTATAAACAATGGGTTTTCTTTTGTATTTTTGTAAATTTTGTTTCCATTCTCTGACGGCAACACTGTATTTATGTATTCTGTTTGTATTGTGTTTTTTATGTGTCAGTATTCTTAAGAGATTTGTTTGGTGAGAAATCAATATATATGTATTTTTTATGTTCTCTTTTGTGTGAGAAAATAAAAAGATAAATTAATAAAATAGCAAGATTTCAAAACTGAAAAAACAGTCAAGTAATTTTTCACATTTATTATCAGCTGTTAATAGTGTTGCTTAGATTATCTTTTCAAAGCAGAGATGTTTTGTATTTACATATTTATTGCTGTACAATTTAGATCTATTACTGTCACTTGGCTTCATAAAGGGCTTTATTCATGAAAAAGATAACTGCAGAGAATTTAAAAAAATCAAGGGAATTTACAAACTTAAGGGCAAGTCAAATTTATCCATCCTTGGACGTTAGTTTCTTTTATTTATTAGTCAATAGGTCCTCCAGGTGGTAAAGACCCAGTGGTGAATCTTGGTTTTGTGCTGCCCTAGGGAGACAAAATTTGGGCAGCCCCCCTACCCACGTTGCAAACCCATGACATGAGCCATAACCCACGTTGCACACACATTAAATGCCCCATCACCTCCATTACATGCCTCCATCAATCCATTGCATACACATTACATGCCCCCATAACATGTCCCCATCACATGCTCCATTACCCCATCACCCCATTACATGCCTCCATCACCTCATCACATGCCCCCATCACCCCCATTACATACCTCGATTACCCCCAATATATGCCCCATTACATGCCTCCATCATCCCCATTGCATGCCCCCATCACCCCCATTACATGCCCCCATCACCCCGATTACATGTCCCCATCATCCCCAATCAGGGCTGGCCTTAGGGGTGTGCGACCTGTGCAAGCGCACAGGGCGCAACACCCCTGGGGGCGCCGCCCGCCAGCTAAAAAAAAAAAAGTAAAAAAAAAGCCGGTAGAGGCACTGGATAGGGGAGATCAAAAGATCCCCCACCACCAGCCCTCTGCTCGGCAAGCTCTGCTGTGTCGGGCAGGGGGGCGGAGCTAACCAGCTGAGCGGTGTAGCTCTGCCCCCAGCCTGTGAAGTAGAGAAGCTCCTTCTTCACGGGGAGCTGCAGGCAGCAAGAGAAAGTGCTGCTCGGCTCCCCATGCCTGCATTAAGCATGGGGAGCCGAGCAGCACTTTCTCTTGCTGCCCACAGCTCCCCGTGAAGCAGACGCTGCTCTGCTTCACAGGGCGGGGGCGGAGCTACACCGCTGAGCCGGTTAGCTCTGCCCCTCCCTGATCAACATTTGCAGGCAAAGGAAGGGGAGGGGGGGAGAGAGAGGCAGAACAGGGGGAGAGAGAGAGAGAGACAGAACAGGGGGAGTGATAGACAGAACAGGGAGAGGGGGGAGAGAGAGAGAGACAGACAGAACAAGGGGAGAGAGAGACAGACAGAACAGGGGGAGGGGGAGAGAGAGAGACAGAACAGGGGGAGGGGGAGAGAGAGAGACAGAACAGGGGGGGAGAGAGAGAGAGACAGACAGACAGACAGACAGACAGACAGACAGAACAGGGGGAGTGAGAGACAGAACAGGGGGAGTGAGAGACAGAACAGGGGGAGGGGGGAGAGAGAGACAGACAGAACAAGGGGAGAGAGAGAGAGACAGAACAGGGGGTGGGGGAGAGAGAGACAGACAGAACAGGGGGAGGGGGAGAGAGAGACAGAACAGGGGGAGGGGGAGAGAGAGATAGAATGGGGGAGGGGGAGAGAAAGAGAACAGGGGGAGGGGGAGAGAGAGAGAGACAGAACAGGGGGAGGGGGAGAGAGACAGATCTGGGGGGGAGAGACAGAACAGACGGAGAGAGAGAAAACAGGTATGGGGGAGTTAGAGAGAGACAGACATGGCAAGGAAGAGGAAAGGGACACATACATAGGGGGGTGAAAGATGGGGGGGGGGCGCGCGCCATGGGGGAAGCCCGCACAGGGCGCCGGGACACTTAAGGCCGGCCCTGTCCCCAATACATGCCCCCATCTCCCCCAATACATGTCCCCATCCCCCATTACATGCCCACATCACTCCCAATGCATGCCCCATTCCCCCCAATACATGCCCATCTCCCCTAATACATGCCCCATCACCCCAATACATGCCCCCATCACCCCTAATACATGCCCCATAACCCCAATACATGTCCCTATCATCCCCAATACATGTCCCCATCCCCCAGGACTTTGTCCCTGGTGGCTAGTGGCAGGCAGAATGGTCACATGACCTGTCAAGCACTTCCCTGTCGCACTGCATGGGGAGCCGAACAGACAGCACGGAGGTTTCTCTGTGCTGCCTGTTCGGCTCCCCATGCAACCTGCTTGCACCACCATTTCTGCCGGCAAGAGAGGATTTTCTTTTTTTAAAGGGGCTGCCTTTTTTTTTAAAGTATTTTTGTGTGTGTTTTGTGACAACCCTTAAAGGCATACAAGGCAAGTGCTGTAAAGACCGACACATACTTTGTTTAACAAAATTAAATAATATGTTGCAGGGAATTGAGAAAGGAATCTGAAACTTAAAACTAAAGTAGCTGAGAGGGAAAAAATTCTTCCATCCAGGTGAAAAATACCATTCCTAGATAAATTACCATAATATGAGCAGTCAGTGGCACTCAAGTAAACAAATTAGGAATCCAGGTCAATAGATGACATTTCCTTCAAAGTAATACTATGCCAAACACTATTTAGATAATTGCTTTGTTCTCCCCCATAAAAACTCTCTTCCAAACAGGTGAGTGAAATGTAGATGGACTCTTCAGGTATGATGATTGTTTGTATGATTCCTATAGAATGAGCTTTTAAAACTCTATCATGTTAATGGCACCGCAGAAACTACATTTCTTGTTTGGACAGATTTTGGTATCTGGATATAATAATCTTTAGAAAGTTGTGTGAAATAAATCCGATGCACCTAGCCATTGAAACCAGTGATAGGCCAAGTGTCACTACAAGGTCGTCGAAGGTCCAGAAGACATCATCAAACTGTCCATCACAAAGTCCAGTAAATGTCCACCATGAAGAATGCTTGTAACCACCGTTGATTATAACACTCCAATTGATCCGGTTTAATTGTAAGCGTGACACTGAAATTAAGAATTTATACTTTATACTTTAGTGAGACTTCATTAAATGAAAACTGACATGAAATTTGTATGTAATGAATAACTGAAAGATATTCATTTTCCAGGGTTCTTTATGGGATTTCCATAAATAATGTTATATAGTCCCTTCCCCTTCTCTTATAGAAGTCTGTTACACAGGTTTACATCTTATGAGTATAGATGTGGTGCCGCAGAGGGTTAATGCTGATCCCAGCCACAAGGCAATGCATCGGATGTCAAGACACTCAGGCATGAATGAACACTCACCACTCTTTAAAGGGACACTCCCACCAAAAAATTAAAAGGTTTTATTTTTTTTATTGTTGATTTCAGATATGGTTTTTTTTATGTCATTTTATTTAATAAAATATCTTATTAAACAAGTGTGACTGAGCTCTGCCATTTTTTGTAATATAGTGTTTTTGGGTGCCACCCCCCAGAGACTTTACAGCAGTAAAATCTCACTTTGGGTCTGGGGACTCACAATGCAGTCTATAAGTCGGAATTCTGAATCCGACTGATAGACATTGAGTGGGAGGGTGATGTCATGCTGACATCACCATGGGGCAGGGCAGAGCTCCAACTTCAAATCAACTAGGAGCCATTTTGGTGATGGAGCAGGGCAGAGGAGTTTGCTGCCAGGTTTGTATTCCCCAAGATGCTCCCCTATCCTCTGCCCTGCCCTCATCCTGCATGTGCCCCCTCCACTGTCCTGCATTACCCCAAAGGACCCAGAGAGGGTCTCTTGTCTATGCGGGCAGTGACAATGGCATAGGCAAGAGAGAGGTAATCTGGGGGTTACGCAGGACCTTCCTCCCTTGCTAGTATTTGCAGACAGTCACTAGCTAGTGTGACTGCCTGCACAACTAAAATCATCTCTGCCCCTCTTACCAAACCCTTAGTTACCTGTATTACTTCTTCCCCCGTCTGTGCGCCTCACTGACGCTCTGCCTGACCGTTAAGGAGCCTGTGATTGGCTCCCTTATGGTGAATACTTTGCTCAGCCCTCCCTCCCATGGGTGCTGGCTGAGTGTGTGTGTCTGTAAGTAAATGGGTGTTGGCTGAGTGTGCGTGTCTGTGAGTGGGTGTGTATCATAGTGGGCAGGACTAGGTGACTATGTACAACTTTTTTTTACCTGCATTCCAACAGAAAGAGAGAATATTTAACTTGATCAAACAGGATCATAACTCCGCCCCTTGTGATGTAATAGTTACATTACCCTCCCATTCAATGCAAGTCTATGATCAGAATTCTGACTTATAGACTGCTTTCTGTGTCCCCAGCGCCAAAGTGAGATGTTTGTTTTGTAAAGTCACTAGGGAGTGGCTCCCAAAAACACCATATTTCATAATGGCGGTGCCCAGTCATATTTTTTTAGTTAAATACTTTATTAAATACAGTCACATGCCAAAAGCAAAAGACATATCTCAAATCAACAATACAAAATAAATAGAAAAAAAAAAACCTTTTCATTTTTTGGTGGAAGTGTCCCTTTAAATTACAGTAAAGGTCCATGCTGCTCCCATGTAGGCCTCTAAATTGGCAACAGTAGTTTTCTTCATTCCTATTGTTGTCCACTTTTCTGAATATAAACTAGATCTGGACATATTCCATGTGGTTATTATTGGACCTAATATAATAAACCTAATATAAACACTTTGCAGACATTTCTTCAAAGAATCCCTACAAAATCATAGTCTCATGTGAATGTTCTCCACATATACATATATAAAAATGTGATATTTGAAGAATGAGCCATGAAATATCAGTTCACCAAAACTGTTATGACCACATTAAAATGCTGTGAACATGTTATGTACTCAATCTAACATTCACACACCTCTGTTTATTGTAATAAGTAGACATAATACTGTTGGAACAATGCCACCATTTGAGGAAGCTTTTAGCCTTCTGGTAGAATGATTTCAACCCCTGAAGGCAATGTAAGGTCATCTCTTTAACTAGAATAAAAGCTGATTGTTGTTTCATTGTAGAATTAAAGAATGCTTTTAGAAAACTAAAATTAAATTGGGAAGTTTCTTTTTAAGACATGATAATCCAAACTAAAATGTAAAATGATGTGGTCAGTTCTTTAATGCATTTGAAACATCTTGTTAAAGCAACATAAACATGTTATTTGCAGAATAAATGCAGAGCAAAAATACATTATGTTAGCAAGATGGCATAGAAGAGAAATGCATTTTACATGTGTAGTCTCCCATTCATGACATCCCATTGTGGTACCATAAGCAAATGATATATTCCCCATTATCGTACTTAATTTCCATTTGGAGCCACGAAGTGATGTTATAAAATGGAGACAGAATATATTCACTCATTTTCTCTTAATCTATGCGTTTGGTTACAAATCTGCTAACAATGTACAGATTTCTTTAAAGGACAATTACACTTTTTTAAAATCCTTGCTTCCTTTAAGAATAAATACACGCCGGTCTACTTCAGCTGCATCTCACAGCTGAGACACAGCCGATCTGGATGCTGGCGCACACAGGCAATTAGAGCATGGGCTTGCCCCGCTCATTTGATCGGGGTCTTCTGTGCTTGGGGTCTCTAGCACAAAGGGAGACATTTGGGGACCTAATTCTATATTATAGTTGTCCTTTAAGCTCTGCATTCAATTGTTTAGTCTTTTGTCAATTTAGTGAAATACTTTCCATCAGAATGATCACCCAGTATTATGAATATTAAGTTCTTAATACATATGTAACTATTGTGTGGCATTAGTCATTATCCATCTAACCACCTCAATGATACCAGAAAAATAAGAGACTTATAATACTGTACATATCTATAGGGCTACAACCTCTCATGGTAGACTGGAACATTTTACTGGGACCAAAAACTTTGTTTATAATTCAGTTATTTTGTTTTTCTGGAGATCAGCAAGGATGTGTAAATTAACATAAGCTAAAGTAAAAGTAATGAATTGACAGGCTCCACAAATCATATATTATGTTATTACGCCATATTTCACGTGCAGTTATTATTATATTATTATTATAACTATAAAAGTTTATCTTATTAAAATAAAAGTGCATTTGTAGTTCACAGTAATGAAAACACTGAAATCAGCCAAGTATTTGTGTTTAAATCAGTTATTTTTATTGTTTGATGTACTCAGCAAAACTACATACATCATCTTTTTATCTGTAAACAAAAATGACGTATTGGACATAAAATGTATATCCATGTAATTAATAGCCTTGAACATTCTACCAATACCTCGCTCACAGTCAACAAGGCGGGGATGGGACTCTTCATCGCGGCTGCTTCCGCGCAGCCGCTTCACCGCCGACTCTGCAGCACAACACAGATCGTCGCTGGAGATTTCATTGCGGGACATTTCTTCGCTAAAGGTAAGTATTTTACCTATTTTAGTTTAAGGGTGGTTAGAATTAGGGTTTAGGGGTTTAGAATTAGGGTTTAGGGGGTTAATTTTAGTATTAGGGTTTGGGGTTAATTTTAGTATTAGGGTTTAAGGGGTTAATTTTAGTATTAGGGTTTAGGGTGTTAGTATTAGGGGTCGGGGGTTAGTATTAGGGTTTAGGGGGTTAGTATTAGTGGTCGTGGGTTAGTATTAGGGATTAGGGGTTTAGTATTAAGGGTCGGGGGTTAGTATTAGGGTTTAGGGGGTTCATTTTCGTATTAGGGTTTAGGGGGTTAGTATTAGGGGTCGGGGGTTAGTATTAGGGTTTAGTGGGTTAGTATTAGGGTTCGGGGGTTAATTTTAGTATTGGGGTTATTTTTAGTATTAGGGTTTGGGAATCATTTATTAGGGGGGGGTTATTTTCTTTTTACTTTTACATTTGTTTTAGCTGACAGTTCAGCGCTGAACTAGACCCCAAGTGTCCTAGACCCCAACAAGGCAACTATGAAATACTGGCTTTCTTGTCTAGTTCCTTTTGTCAATTTAGAATCGACATGCTATATGTAGACTATATAATGATGTGATAAAGTTGGATAATAAAACTCCCGAATGATTAACTCCTTTTTTACAATTTCATTTACTTATTTTTTATTTCTATATCAGGAGTTTGCACATTTCTGGGCAACTACTCAAATCCTACAATGTCATGTTAGGTGATATCTTGCTGCTAAGCTTCTTGGGAGTATTGGCAACAGGTTGACATGCAAGATAATATTTAAGTGAGTGCATTTCGCTATTTCTATGTTTAAAGGGACTTGGCCACCTAAATATTGCTTACACTGTCGATGTAGAAAATAAAAATAAATACAAATGAGGTATTGATTGTATTAGCAGAACTGCAAGAAAATGCATACATTAAGAGAAAAATATGTTTTAAATGTATGTCTCCTGTTTATGACATCACCTGTGCTTTGGTATGCAAATGTACTGCTTTTTCAATGGGAAATGTGTAATTTGCATTTTTGGCCACAGGCTCTGTAGAGCCTGAACAAACGGACTTTGGAGGATCGGTAATTTCAATTGTTTCCTTGTTTTTACCTGTGTAAGCCTTGATATATTTGGGGCCAATTACATTATTTGTTTACATACTACACTATATTGCTGCCTGTCTTCTCCCTTCCTTTAAAACGCATTTACCAATGCAAGCCCACAGGGCTTTTGGACCATCAGAATTTCCCACAAACCATTGGATGAAAAGGATCAGAGTCCAAAACACGCGCAGACACTTAGAGCCAGTTATTTTTAGGCTCTATCCCATGTGAGTTTATTCCCATTGGGGGTTGTACAGTTGTATTACTTTTCGCTGTACAGTGTCACACATTGTTTTGTCATTTGTGTTTGTTTTTTTACAACTATTGGGACACCTGACCATTACACCAACAAGGAATTTTATGACATGTCTAAATCTAGACATTAATATGTAGTAGGTAACCCTTTTGCAGCGATAACAGCTTCCATTCTTCTGGGAAAGCTTTCCCCAATATTTTGGAGTGTTTTTGTGGGAATCTTTGGCCATTTATCCAGTAGAGCATTTGTGAGGTCATGGAACTGATGTTGGATGAGAAGGCCTGGCTCACAATATCTGCCCAGTTTATCCCAAAGATGTTCAATGGGGTTGAGGTCAGGACTCTGTGCAGGTCAGTCAAGTTCTTCCACAACAAACTCATCCAACCATGTCTTTATGGACCTAACTTTGTGCACTGTGGCACAGTCATGCTCGAATAGAAATATGTTGTATATGAAGCCCATCTGGAGCTGTATATGGATAATCTTTGTATAGCAGAATGTGGCGTGCGTCAAAGAGATGATCCCTTAATGTGACACATCCCTTAAAGTTCCACAAATTAGCTACTTTTTTCACAGACCCAAATTTTTGCCAAAATTTGTTTCACCTTTTGGGAAACGCTGGTGTAAGGTGATCCTATAAAGGAACTGTATTATGTTTCATGTTTCACAGTAGGAATACATTGATCTACACTGGGGGGAAAAAAAACAGATTTGACATGTAAGAATGTTTTTTACATACAATGTAACATTTATGATGTCATTGAAAATAATAAAAGTTCAGTGTATAGTTATTTCCCTATTTACATTATGCGCTAAGAAACACTAGTGGCAATGTTGACTCCGGAATTGGAAATTCCCGATATTTAAAATAATAGAGTAAATATAATTGAGTAACAGGCTGATTTGGTTTGTAGAATCATACAATTCATCAGTTCCTCTTCTAAAAATAAGTGTTACATGAGACTGATATTCTGAAGCATCCATTGCCAGCTATTCAGTGTATTTTAATTTTATTGGTCTTCTTGTTTGAATGTTATTTTAACCATACTGATAACTAATATCCTAGAGCAGAAAGATGACCTTTAACTACAACAACATTCCCAAATGATAACCCAGACTTCTAGTGAAGATAATTGAAGTAGCCTCCTCTCCTACAGTATAAACAAATGAATCATATAAAATGATAGGGTAAGAAGCGTTATCAGGCTTTAATGCCCACTAACAGTCATAAAATCAAGGAGGGGCAACAAAATAATTTTCCTCTTCTGGTGAAAGCTCACAGGTGATATATAGAATAGCAACTTTTTCTGGTTTAGCCTGGGTAGGGCTCCAACGAATCACAGATCTCTCACTTCTCGCTCCCTCGCCCACTTTCAGCTTTATAACAGACGGAGAGCAGCAACATATGTGATCATAAATAAAATTATATAACAGAGGTCAAAGAAGTGATCTGAGTTGCTGAGGCTCCTGCTCTTCTCATCCAAGACCAAATAAGATGTTCGTATTTATATAGCACCTTTCTTCCAGTGGGACTCAAAGCACTTTTTATGCACACTCTTGGTATTAACCAAACCGACAGCTGATATAATAGATATTATGAGCAAGTCGATGGTAATCATTTGTCAACCTCGGAAGGATGAAGGGCGGAGTCCCTGTCTTTTATGAACCTGCAACCTTGAGGTTTGAACAGGTTCTGTAGTTGCAAATGACCAACTGAGCTATCTTGTGTTAGTGGCGTTAGATGGCTACTACATTTACTGCTTTATTTAAACACAGTATTCATGGCTTACAATGAGAACATTTTAACTTTGTGTTTGCTTTAGGCTGCTCCCATCCTGAAGAATTTTTGGGTTTAACTGGACAATGGTCACTAAAATAATCACTTTGCATTTGCAGTGCTTATGTGCCTTCTTTTAGAAAACAAGGTGTAAAAGGTTCTGGAACCTGTAAGTAGAGATGTGTGAGTTGTGTTCAAGATTCACATGATCAGCAGATTATCCCCTGTGCTCAAAAGGTCCACTGACATTTGGTTTGGACATCTAAATTCATTTCTTACTGCTGTGTGAACTGCATATGAGTGTTCCATTATCAGATCGCTGGGGGTCAAAGGCAAGGTGGTGGTAGTATCAGTATTGTGGATGGTTGGTGCTCGTGGGAATGGTCAGAATTGGTAAACTACAAATTCCTAACAGTGTTTGAGGACAGTGAGAGCTAGGTGGGGTACCTAAAGGTTAATTAACAGGTGTTGTAGGGGGATGGCTAGTAAGCTTCCTTAAAGATGTGAGTATTTGAGGGACATTTTGAAGTTTGAGAAAGGTCAGAGAGAGTTGGATGCTCTGCGGAAGAGAGTTCTAGAGAGAGGGTCAGTACACACTTAGTGTATATTTCTATGCTCTGTGCTTAGCACTATAATAATTTCTGTTGCACATTTCTAAAAGGAGATGTCAAAAGCCAGAAGTGCTAATGCAAATCACAACCTGTGATTCCATGTCTTACATAGACAGTTCTTATGGAGGGCACAATATACAGAATATTTTGTGGGCAATACTCTCTACACTCTTGCTCCACAATTTGTCTCTATACATTACTTTCAATAGATGCTTATATGTAAAGTCATATTTGTTGATTTCACATGTGTTTGCACTTTTACTACTCTGATAGAATTTCTGCTTCATAAGAGAAACTGTACATCATTTTGCAACAAATAGGTTCCATTTCCTCAATACCCCATTGGTTTTGTACTTTTGGCATCCTGTGATACTGGTGGCCTAGTAATATATCATCTCCCCTTCCTTTCTAGATTACAATAGAAAATGTGAGCACCAATTATGAAGTCACATTTGTGTTGAAGCATCGAGTTGTCTATGCTCCCTTATTATAGACACTGGTTGGTGCACCCAAAGTTTCAATTAGTTAATACTCATCAGTTAAAAATGTATCAATAGCTCTAGGTCCTATATACAGAGACATTTAAGCCTAGCCTTTGAAATACCCTATAACCTATTTGCAAGATTTGTAGATGTAGTATTGCACTCCAGCTTGGTTAAAAGTCCATTACAATTTCTGTAAGATATTTAACAAAACTAGAAAGGGAATAGAATTATCTTTACAATATTGTAACATAAGTAAAAATCCTGCTGTCCGAATTAATGATTAAGAAAAATGAGATCATAAAATATAATGACATGTTTGTGACAATGTCTGGCTGTTGCAGTCCCAGGGGTTTGCAAATCCAAACAATGTATTGCTAACCCCCTCCTCCACTTCAGTGGCCACAAATTATAAAATGAGGAAGCTGCTAGTTTTACACCTGCGGAGGAAGTCTGTCTAGCTAATCCAGTATCTCATATTGTGTTTTGCTTTCTAATACAAAAATGAACCTCCCCAAAAAAACAAGAGTTTTATTGGGCTTTTTGTTATATGTGTGTTTAATTATAATTTCTCTCTTTCTAATTTAGTGCACTCATACAAACTATATACTTTTTTAAATGAAATTGTTTTATTTATTTATTAGGTATTTTACCAGGAAGGGCTCATTGAGATTTCTCTAGTTTTCATGTATGTCTTGCCATGTATGGTAGGTAAAGAGCAAGTAGCTGAAAAATGCAATCGGATGCCGGCGTGGGTTACTCCTCTCTGCGCTCCAGCTGAATACAGGATACAAAATACAGGAGGGCTGCTCCCAATCGCGGATAGAGGAGTCCCAGATGCTGGCAAAAAACACCAGAACCAGGTAAGTGTCCAGTTAAAATGTTGTTTATTAAGTACAAAAAAGTTAAAAAAACAGTGTTGAGGAGCTGGGTATGGTGAGAGGATCACCCGGTGAGGGAAAGAACTCTGATAAGCCTTATTTTTTTGCCAGCATCTGGGACTCCTCTATCCGCGATTGGGAGCAGCCCTCCTGTATTTTGTATCTTGCCATGTATGGTGCCATATTTATCCTTAGAGAGCAGACTTCAATATGATTTTTATTTTGGCCACACCCCTTGTTTTACATTCATGAAGTATATGGACGTCGTCTCCTTAAGGGGTTAATGATATACCAGGTGGGATCCATACAAAAAATAAGTTCCTCAAAGCAACTCTCTTTGTAACTTTACTGTATTGTTTTTAAAACAGAAAAAACTGTTACTACTGTTATTAAAATGAGTATAGTCTGCAAAATGACAAACTACACGTGGTGGCCAACCCCAGGTTACCAGAGCAACCCACTTTGTTTACACAGCGGAGGTTCTTTGTCTCCTGTTAATGGCTCACTGGCCAATCGTACACCTTTACAGCTTTACCAGCATTTTGATCCTACCCAGAAGGTTTATAATGTTTGAAAAAAGTAGATGATTAAACTCCCTGGCCAGGTGTAAATGCAACCTTTGTCATCTGAATTACCTTCTGTGAGGTCTTATTAACCTCATCACTCCTGGTTTGGCTGAACTGGGACTTGCTCAAAAGTGCTTTATTTTTCATGTGTGGATAACTACACAGTTTGGCAACAAGCTTTTAATGCAAAAACTACCAAAGGAGGTGCAGAACAGCTGCTGTTAAAGACCTTCTGTTTCACACCTGTTCTGTGATTCTTTTCTTGAGGAAACAAGGCATAGTAAGGTTGAAAACAAAGACAAAGGCTAGTAAAGTGTCCTCTCTGGTTCTTTACTTTTTGTTTATATTTAATGTGACACTGCTGAGCTTTAGTAAAAAAAAATTAATAACTTGTACCACGTCTACCAATAAGCAAACACCAATTGTATAAATCAGGGGCATACAGGTTTTTTAAAATTGTGCCACATAATCAGAAAAGGATGTTGTTTTGGCCTATTTATAATACTGAACTGTTTGGCTGGCTGCCTAAATTACAGCTTTCCCATAGTAGTCTAAACACAACTGATCCAGCATGATGGGAGTTGAATTAAGCAACAGCCCTCCAAATAAGTAATGTGAACCAGTGGATTCCCTTTAGCTCTTCCTCTAACTAAACATGAAACTGGGGGTCTTGATAACCTCTTATCCAATAAGTTAAGCAAGACCAGGGGGTTGTCCATTCTCTTGCATCTCAATAAGTAACCTGCACCAAGGGATGTTCAGTTCCACTTGTCCAAACTAGCCAGTTTTTGGATGAATTCTACCTATCCCCTTGACCTCTAAATACATGTAAATGATGGAGCAGAAACTTTTTCAAGAGGTTCCAAAAAAATGCCTGCATGCATTTGTATGAAAAAACTGTACACTTTACAGGATAAACACTAACAGATGAGCCAAAGTTAGTTTGCTGCCTGGAGAGTCATTTATCCTATGACAACAGGGCACACATTAAGGTACCTAACAAGAGACATTCTTTCTGGTGTCCAATACATCTTAAAACCCACACATAACCACTCATAATCTTTCATGACAAGGTGCTTTTAAAACATATTTCATCCCCATCAAATGATTTTCCACCACCTATTTGTATTTTATTGATCAGAATGCAATGTTTTTTCTGGTTATTAAGGCAAAAGGATTAACGTAACAGTTACATGAACCAAACTGAGGTTCATTGAGATTGAATGTTTCTGCAGAAAATCAATAAAACAGGTAAATCATAGCTACATGCTTTAGCTAAGGATTTGAACAGCATGTAAAGGTGTTCTTTCATGTTTTGCTGAATATAACACTTTTGTAGCAAAACACAGAATTAGATAAATGATTTTTATTGAATAGCCAAGTGCTGCCCTAAAATAGTTCTTGAAGTATTTCGTATTTTGCTCTATTTGTGTTTTCCCTGTGAAGATTAATTAGAATCTATAAAGACGTGATCAAGACCAGTTGTGGCTGCTGCAAGATATGAACAAAATAATACATGGAGAGAAACAATTCCAATTTTTTCATTTTAAAAACATAAAATCGGAAGAATATGATGATTTCAAATGGCAATAAAAAAAATATATATGTTTATACTTATGTAGCCAATAAATTGTAGAGTGTCTCTTTTATGTAGATAGACAAGTGTGTCCCTTGTTTTTTGTATGCCTCTCAATATGCTATCTTGCCTCATCGGAAGCACTTACTACTGGCAAAGCCCATATAAAGTATGAAGTTGCCTGAAGTTCATTGTCATTTCAAAGGCGTGATGTAATTGATTCCGAAGATCCTGTCAGGATCGAGCTCATTCCTAGGGATAGTATCCAGTCACTTATGCCTTTTAGTCCAGGAGCAATGTCAGTTCACCTAGATGTGTAAGGGACAGCAATGATTTCCTGTACGTAGGGCCAAAAAAGAAAAAAGAGAAGGAGCGCAACAAACTCCAAATGATACAAAATAATATGTGAAAAATGTGTGAAGATCAAATTCTGTGACACGGGAGTAATTGTGAATCAAAAGGGAAAAAAATGCAATTGAGATATATTGTATATTATACTTATATTCAGGCAGAGACTTGATTGCAGATCTCAAGAGGCATTCATAAAAATAGAAACAGAAACAAAATAGTGCTCTCTGGTTGAACAGCAACAACAAGGATTGAAGTAAAGGGAGTTGTACTTACAAAACTGGAGCAGATTCACTGCTCTATATGCAGGTAATAAGGGAGATCCCTGGATACATGTAGGGAACACCAGCCTTTATAGATCCTCCTTAATATGCAGGTGGAATGCCATTGGGAAGACTCACAAATTCAGATGTATGATGGCAAAAAAGAAAAAGGCTCTCATAGTGAAGTACAGTACAGAAATATATTTTAATATACGTAGGTCTAGCCTGCTGAGTTTATGGAGATGAACAGTACCATCCTTTGTGTTTAAACACGCACCCTGCACAGATTAGAAGCGCTTCCTATGCTTTGTGAGATTCAGCCAAGCATGCGGTATACCAACGCAAGGACAACACTTCCTGACATCTGAGAAAAAAAAATGGAGGGGATGCCTGCGAAGATACCATGAAACACCTTTCCATTTATTTTCTGACATCACCACAAATTCCCACTGAAAGAAGCCATAGTGTAACCCTTGCTAAAACGCTTTTTTAAGAGAAAAATGTTTTTGAAATGTGATGCTCTACAGACGACATCACTTTCTGGGCTGATTAACACATTTTTAATGGGAAATGTGTAATTTGCATATAAAACATAAGGGTGATGTCATATGTGGGAGACACATTTAAAACATATTTTCTTCTATGATAGCCTGTATGTAAACTTTTGGCTATTTTCATTCTCTACATTCATGGAATAAACAATGTTTGGGTGACAAAATCAGTTTTAGTTACATCATTCGTCATCATTATCTTATGTCAACTATGTCACCTCCACAGTTAGCGCCAGTTTGTAACTACTGCTTGAACTGCCATTTGTTGTTGTCACTAATATAAGTAAGGTGTATATGTCTGCAGCTGGAGAGAGGTGTGAGGAAAGGAGATATACAAACTATATCCAATAAAAATTGCTACATCTGACACAAATATTTATTTTCATAAGAGTATTCTGAGGGACTCGGATATTGCGAAAATGCTGCAGTACAGAGAATCCAAACAAAAACAGCTACCCCGGAAACATAACTAAGCATACGATGGGTGGTGAAAAAAACCTGATCATTAATTTATTTCAAAGCAAAAAAAAATGTGTAAAAACATCCAGTGAGAATTGGAGCAAAATAGAAGTACTATACATTGTTACTTAGTCATACACTGAATTTGAGCTAGTGGCTTAAATAGTAACCTGAAGTAACAAACTAATTGTCACAACTGGTCTCAAATAGCGACAATATAACATCTCAGCCCTACTCAGCCCTTACTAAATAGCAATTTAAACCACAAAAAGTAAA
Source organism: Pelodytes ibericus (assembly GCA_036172795.1). NCBI lineage: Eukaryota > Metazoa > Chordata > Amphibia > Anura > Pelodytidae > Pelodytes > Pelodytes ibericus. Next base: position 71,124,144 of record CM069859.1, read on the forward strand.
CATCACAAAGAAAGAAAAAAGGTATCTCAAACATAAAACTATAAGGATTCACTTATCAGTACCTAAGGTATGTATATGTCCTAAAAACACATATAATTACCAACATATATACATGATTACAGACAATATATACATATTTATAACTGGCAGATCGTGTAATATAATCCATAAAGACAAATTGATTCTTTGGACTAACCTTTATACTTTCATTGTTGTAAATAATTGTTTTTCTATTATTTTAATTCTCTATCAAACAGAGCAAAATGCTCTGTTTGAAGAAACAAACATAACTGAAAATATTGATATGAATGACTGCCACATTTAAAGATACCCAAGTGATGTAACCATGCGGTAAACTGCTGGGGAGATTCATCCAGGAGAAAGGAGATTTCATAGAGTGGATACTTTTTTTGGCTACTACTAATTGATGGAAAACTATTATCAGTCAAGAGAATTGGCAGGTGTTTATTAATAATCAATCGGAATTCTGCACAGTTATGACCTACTGGGATCGGGATGCCCTTTATCATATGATCAGGATGAAACGCAGTGAGAATAAGCTTTTTTGGTGGACTTCATGGACCTGGTATTATCCCGTGGGCTCCGATGTCGGCTTCCTCAGGCAAAATAATATGGCTGTTTATTTGTACACAAAAACAACCAAATGATTTCTCCTGAGGAAGCTGACATCGGAGCCGCCGAAGCGCGCTGAGCTTCAGCTTTTTTGGTGGATGTACCTGGAATTATCCCATCCTAGTGGCAGCAGGAACAGAACTTTATTTTTTTTAATTTTTTAATTTTGCAAAGTACAAAAATACACTATAAAAACATTGAATATTTATAATTACATATATATATCAAAATATCCTTTTAATAAGTATTACTATACATTCATTCGCCCATTCATACACCCATTCAGACGTCACACCCTTGGCTCTATTTCTTAAAAGATCTGATTTGATTTATTCAACCAGTGGGCCCAGATATGATAGTAATTTTCTAATTTAATTTAAGAAATAACCCCTTTCCATAGTTGCTTGATAGTCTAGTTGTATAAAAAGGTCTTCCATCAGAATTTGCCTAGTAGACTTCCAAGCCTGTGCAATCAGGAGTTTTACTGCTGAGAACACATGGACCAAAACAAATCTTATTTACAATTTATATTTGGAACAGAACTTTATAACCTACCAGGACTGCTTTTGTTACATACAAGTTACACTTTATATGCTTTATCTGTTGTACATGAAATAGTTTTAGCACTAGTATTTTTCATTGTGATGTATTGCACAATTGGTCTTTTTTTAATATATCTTTTAGACTGTGGAATAAACCTGAAGATTTTATCTGATGAGCCTGATATTATACTGAGTTTGTGAGTGTGGTACCTATCAAAATAAAATTTTCTATCTATTGCTTCTACAATATTACACTATATGTGTTTCTATCCTTTTCCCCTGTACATGCGCAGTATAAACTCTGTAGTTGTTTTACCTTTGAACAAGGATTGCCATCTTCACTCTGCTTAGGCAAGATATCAAACACTCTGACCCAGGCTAACTGTGCTCACACCTACCCCTCTTTGGGTGCCGCCTTCCCTTCATCGGGTCCCACTTCACCCTGGGTGCAGTACTGCCTCCATCACATGTTTATATATCACAGCTCGATCTTGAGTGATGTCACATGAGGGACAATGCAAGGAGGCGGCATGACTGCACAAATGGGAAGGTGGGACCCAAAGAAGGTGGAGGCATGAGTGCAGTTAGCTTGGGCCGAAGAGTTGGATATCCGACCAAAGCAGAGTGACGGTGGCAGCCCTTGCAAAAGCAGCAAGTGATGCTTAAAGGTAAACTATCTACAAAATTGATATTGAATTTCTTTACTGAAAAATTAAGTGTATATGTAACATGATTCAATGCACTGTTTAAAGGTTTAGGTTTTTGCATGACAGTTATCCTTTAAGCCCACCCTGGGAAGCATTAATCTGAATGCAGTCCTGTAGAATACATTTTTCATGATGTTCCTCTCCTTCAGAGGAAGTCTGGTCACCCTCAAGTTGATAATGCAAGCCAGTTTACTGCCAGGTTCCTACCAAGTTATATCTACTGTTCAGTCCGTGCCATGTTTCTTTGTTCTAAATCACATCCAAACACAATCTATTCAGATGGTGTACTTAAGTGACACTGATTTATTTTTACAAACTTTGAATTTTGTTTATAACAAGTACAAATTCTAACATTTCTAATGACACTACTTATTATTCTATACTCTAATGTTTACTTTAGTTATTTTGTGTGTGTGTTCCAGGAAGGATGCCACAGCTAAGCAGAAAGCAAAACATCAGGAGACAGCTGAGATAATGTTGAAGTTTCTTGGAGCCATACAGTCAGTGACAGCAACTACTAAGACCCCGAAAAGTGTGTCAGAATGTTTATTGTGAAGCAGTTCTCTCACCCAATCACATAGAGTAACATAAGATGAATGTTGAACAAACAGTTTGCTGTTAATGGCTCCCTGAAATCAGGACAATATATCACAAAGCTGATTTTGGCTGGGCTTCAAGTTGAAGTTTTAAAGTTGATTAAACCAGATGCCTGATTTGGGTTGAAATATATATATTCTGATTCTCAGTATATATTTTGTAAATTAACCGTAATCATTTATTTCCCATTTGCTTTCCCTGATACACTCTTCATTTTAGTATTTCACATTAAAGGGGTAAATTAATTGGATCATAATAACATTTTCTAACATCAGACTACCAATCTAAATAGCATTGATTCCTGTTATTCTTCCACATGGCTGCAGATAAGAATTTTTTGTTATCGTCACTTATAAAGTGACTGTAACAGTATAAATTCATTTTATTTTTACAGATGTGTCTCTAATAGAGAAATACAGCCAGGTCTAGTTACTAAACAGTGATATGCAGGAAACAGGCCTTAGCAGTTTTTTTTTTCAGTTCAGTAATTGGTGAATTGATTCTATGACTGTCTTTTTATATTTATTAGTTTGTATGTATTATCAGCATTATGATGCCACATACAGCACATGGTATTCTTTGGAATATAGAAAGCTGTTATTTTGTAATATATTTATATGCTGCTTTCCTCTTTTTGTGTATTTGACACCAGGGACGTTGGTAGGTCTCCAAATGATGTGGGGCTAGAGCCCAGATGGGTTCTGTCACACATACACACACTCCGTCCCTCTCTCTCACACACTATCTCTCTCTCTCACACACTCCGTCTCTCTCTCTCACACACACTCCGTCTCTCTCTCTTTCACACACTCTGACTCTCTCTCTCTCTCTCTCTCACACACACTCCATCTCTCTCTCACACACACTCTGTCTCTCTCTCTCACACACACACGCCATCTCTCTCTCTCACACACTATCTCTCTTTCTCATGCACACTGTCTCCCCCCTTATCACACACCGTCTTTCTCTCTCTCACACACTGTCTCTCTCTCTCTCTCTCTCTCTCTCACACACACACACTCCGTCTCTCTCTCTCACACACACTCTGTCTCTCTCTCTTTCACACACTCTGACTATCTCTCTCTCTCTCTCTCTCTCACACACACACACTCCGTCTCTCTCTCACACACACTCCGTCTCTCTCTCACACACACTCCGTCTCTCTCTCTCTCACACACACACCATCTCTCTCTCTCTCACACACACGCCATCTCTCTCTCTCACACACACACGCCATCTCTCTCTCTCTCACACACACCATCTCTCTCTCACACACACCCTCTCTCTCTCACACACACCCTTTCTCACTCACACTCTGTCTCTTTCTCACACACTCTGTCTCTCTCTCACACATACTCTGTCTCTCTCTCACACACAGATATTGTCTCTCTCTCTCACACACTCCATCTGTCTCTCTCTCACACACTTCATCTTTCTCTCTCACACACAATGTCTCTCTCTCACACACACACACACACACACACCGTTTCTCTCTCACACACCATCTCTCTCTCTCATACCCTAATACTAACCCCCTAAACCCTAATACTAAAATTAACCCCATAAACCCTAATACTAACCCCAAACCCTAATACTAACCCCCTAAACCCTAATACTAAAATTAACCCCGAACCCTAAAAACGAATTCTAACCCCCTAAACCCCAATACTAAAATAAACTTACCTTTAGCAATGAAATGTCCCGCGATGAAATCTCCCGCGACGAGCTGTCATGTGGTGAAGTGACGGCGGTGAAGCGGCTGCGTCGATGCAGCCGCGATGAAGTGTCCCATCCCCCACACATATACTGTCTCTTTTTCACACACCGTCTCTCTATATCTTTCTCACACACACCACCTCTCTCGATCTCTTTCTCACACACACAGTCTCTCTCTCTCTCTCTCACACACCATATCTCTCTATCTTTCTCAAACACACACAGACACCCTGACACACACACTCCACACCTAGACACACTGACACACACACCCCACACTTAGACACACTGACACACAAACTTACACACATTGACACACACACTTACGCAAACACCCTCATTCACACAAACCTAGGCACATTGACACACACACTTACTCACATTGATAAACACACTTACACACATTGACACACACATACATTTATGCAAACACCCTTACACACACACCTACTGTAATAAAAAAACATACCTGCCGCCACGAGGTGGTCCGCACCTCCACCACCACTGCCTCAGCAAACAAGGCAGGCGGGCGACAGGGAGGTTCCGTTTGGCGTCTCAGCCCTCCAGGGCTGCAGGCACGCTTCCTGCTTCCCCGCGACGAACGCGCAGCAACCAGAGACTGCGCACATGCGCAGTACCACTACATGCAGTAAATGCCTTAAAGGGCTATACTTATACTTTTTGGGGGATCTATTGGGGGCGGGTTTTACCTCCTAAATGGTATATAACCCTTCAGTTGCTTCTCAGACCTTGTGGCTTGATCTAGCGTTTATCTTCTGATTATTGATTTTCACGGTTTTTTACTCCTGCTTTGATTTGACTCCGCTGTTTGATGCCTGCCTCGACCTATTTTGCCTGCCTTGCGACTTTGCCTCCTGAAAAACCTTTGTTGTACTTTGTTCCTGTCTCGTGTATGACCCGGCCTGCTGACTATCCTTCTCGTCCACTACTCCCTTTGTATTCCTGCTTCAGTGTGCAGTTGCAGTCAGTGTACCAAGTCCTGGGTGGTCATTTGCATGAGGCTCAACCATAGGGTATAATACTATTCAGGTGAAATAACACTGTTCTGTCTCCAAGCCTGTTGCAGTAAGATACCAGGTCATCGCATTGCGGTTCCTATCCTCTGATACTACCCCGTTCGTGACATTATCTCAGGCCATACTATGGATCCCGCAGACCTGGTCCGATTCTCAGCCAAACAGGAACGCCACGACAAGATCCTGACCACGCATGCCTCACATCTACAGTCCCTTGAACAAAAACTGGATACCGTTACTGATCTATTACGGTCACTTACCACTCATGTGAACCCGGTCCAGCCTGCTCCTACCATGTCTGATCAAGATTTTTCTGCTATGGGGGCACATAGCTCTACAAGACCACCTAAAATGCCCATGCCTGAAAAATTTGCCGGCTCACCACGTGAATGTAGAGGTTTCCTTATTCAGTGTCTCCTACATTTTCGCACACAACCTAACGCCTTCTCCACATCCACCACGAGAGTGGCTTTCATTGTGAATCTCCTGAAAGGAGAAGCCTTGAACTGGGCATACCCTCTGCTTGAACAGAACTCTGCTCTGTTAGAGGATGCAGACGCATTTATTGCAGCCTTCAAATCTGTCTTTGATGCCCCAGGGAGAAGGGAGTCTGCGGAGACTCATCTCATGGAGCTACAGCAAGGCAAAAGATCTGTGGGTCAGCATGCCATAGAATTTCGTACCTTGGCCTATGAGACAGAATGGAACCAGAGCGCACTATAGGCAGCATTTCGTAGAGGCCTTAATGATACTCTCAAAGATGCTTTAACATATAAAGATCTCCCAGAGGACCTTGAACCTCTCAGCGCATTACGTTTGAAACTCGATGCTCATGGCCAAGAAAGGAGGTTAGATCGAGATAGAAACCCAAGATACTTTCAGCCTAAATTCTATTCTGCAACCAAAACTCCAGAACCTGAAACTTATCAAGCAATGGGCGGTTCGCCCAATACTATGACTTTCTGACGAAGAAAAATCTCGTCGCAGGAGATTAAACCTGTGCCTGAATTGTGGTCAAAAGGGCCATTTTGCTCTAAAATGTCCCCAGAAATCGGGAAACGCTCACTCTTAGTGGATGAAGGAGGAGTTCCACTGAGCATTAACATCATTCATTCTCCTTCAACTCAGAGACTTTTCATACCGGTCTTGCTCCATTGGACAGGCCACCAAGTGGCCACCCAAGCCTTCATAGATTCTGTGGCTGACGGAAATGTCATAGATCAAGATTGGGTTAAACAACAAAAGATCTCCCTGAAGTCTAAATCCCTTCCTATTTCTGTATCCCCTTTGGATGGTACCCCTGTAGGTATAAGTATAATCTCCAAATAAACCATACCTTTGGGTTTAAAGATCGGTCACACTCATTGCAAAGAATTAAGATTTGATGTCCTCTCTAGTCTCCATATCTCCATTATATTGGGGTTACCATGGCTGAAGAAAAACAATCCCTCCATAGATTGGCGTTTGGGACAAATTGATTCTTGGGGTCTAGGAAGTCTAGACTCTAATGACAATCTGCATACTGAACTCGACTCTGTCCTCACATTACCCCCTGAGGATCCCCGTTCCAGTGTTCCACAGTTATATTGGAACTTCCTCGATGTATTCTCTAAAGCCAATGCTGAATCTCTCCCTCCGCATAGGAGCTACGACTGTGCCATTGATCTATTACCAGGATCCTCTCCTCCAGTGGGGCACGCGTACCCTCTCTCTGAACCTAAAAATCAAGCTCTTGCTCTGTACATACAGGATAACCTTCAGAGGGGATTCATCTGACCATCTTCTTCTCCTGCAGGTGCAGGGTTCTTTTTCGTAGCAAAGAAAGACGGTACTTTAAGGCCATGCATAGATTACAGGGGACTGAACAAAATCACTATAAAAAAACCTTATCCACTGCCACTCATCACAGAACTATACGACCAACTCCAGGACTCCAAGATATTCACCAAACTCAACTTACTTGGTGCCTATAACTTAGTACGCATACGTGAGGGTGATGAGTGGAAATCAGCTTTTAATACCAGATATGGGCATTACGAATATCTTGTTATGCCTTTTGGGTTGTGTAATGCCCCAGCGGTCTTCGAGAGTTTTGTCAACGATGTCTTCCGGGACATGTTATTATCACACGTCATGATCTATTTGGACGATATACTTATCTATTCCAAGAACCTTTCCGACCATAGAAAGCACGTTCAACAGGTCTTACTACGTCTTTATCTTACTTCGCTACATTATCTCCTCCGATGGTCTGGAAATGGATCCTGACAAAGTCTCTGCCATTCGAGATTGGCAAGTGCCACTCGATCTCAAAGGGATGCAAAGGTTCTTGGGTTTTGCTAATTATTATAAAAGGTTTATCAGGAACTCCTCTAAAGTTGTTGCACCCATTTCTGCCCTCACCAAGAAGGGAAGCAATCCGAAAAAATGGTCTACCAAAGCTCTCCAAGCCTTCCAGTCATTGAAACATGCCTTAGTTTCTGCGCCTATTCTTCGTAGACCCAATCCGGCCCAACTATTCATCTTGGAGGTTGATGCCTCTGAATCGGGTGCTGGGGCTATATTATCTCAAAGAGACCAAATCTCTAACCAAGTCCATCCTTGTTCATATTTTTCTAAAACATTTACCCCAGCTGAACGGAATTATGATGAGGGCAACCGAGAGTTACTAGCCATCAAGATGCCTCTTGTCGAATGGCGACATCTTTTGGAGGGAACTCAAGTTCCTATTACCATTCTTACTGACCAAAAGAATTTGTTGTATATAGAAAACGCCAAGAGACTGAATCCTAGACAGGCCAGATGGGCCTTGTTTTTTACTCGCTTCAATTTTTCTGTCACATACAGGCCAGGGTCGAAGAATTGCAAGGCGGATGCTCTTTCTAGATGTTTTGAGACCAAATCTACTCCTTTTGCAGTGGACTCTATTGTTTTAATTTTCGCATAAACTGTTTACCCGAATGCTAATAGGACCTTCGGTTTATCCTTCGTATTAACTTTTCATGAACCGGTCTCCTAGCAACGATATAAACAAACTGGGATTCATTCACACAGAGACTTTCGTTTACTCTGTCGGATTAACTTCATGCGAACGGACATCATAGCTACTGTTTTTTTGAATGGGATGCAGTTATACGAAGTGACTCATGTGCGGACCACACGAGTCGTGTATATTTTACACACGCATTCATTTTAATTGAAGACTAGTATATAAAGGAGATTTCCTCCAGACCTAAACATCCCCTGAGGAAGTCCCGTCTTTGGACGAAACGCGTTGGGTGATTTTTGGAACCAAACGAGCCACTGTACCAGCTGAGGTGTGTGTGTTTTTTCAAACACTCCCGGAAGTCTGAGAACAGCCCTTAGGCGCACGGAGAGCTGTTGCTTACAAGAGACTGGTTACTCGTTTTTTGGTCGAATTAGAGGGTGGATTAACCCCACAAAGGATTTTTAAACCTTTTATTTGTGTGTTTGCATATTTGGAAATAAAATCTGTTTTTTTACCACATCTGAGAGTCAGTGGACAGCTCTACGACACGGTGGAGGTGATACCTTGCAGAGGGGCAAGTATTATACTGCACATGCTGTTTTACATGCTCCTAGTATATTAGGGGCTGCACTTGTGAGTTTTTTTCTTGCAGCTGCTTCTTGAATTGGTTTGCTGTTATCATTACATATTGCACTATTTGTATGCACTTTGTGTTTTTCAGGTGCTCATTATATCGACAACTCCGTCTAATTAAGTATATACATATATGTATTGTTTTACAGATTCATTTGTTTATTGCATGATTTTTATGCACAGATTTGTTTGTGTTTGATAGCACTAGCACTTTATCATTATTTTCACAGGTTGTTTTACTTGAAATATCACTTGTTTATTTTTTACTACTATTATATACTGATTGTTGTCAAGTGTCTATGCACTGTGCGCCAGATTGTACACTTTTTTTGCACATTTCTCACACAGTGTTTTTCAGTTCGGCTGCCAGTACTTAGTGGACACCTTGTTTATTATCTTTAAGGAAGATTACACCTTTAGCACTTTCTTTGCTCGTCCTTTTTCTCTCACCATACGTGGACTCTATTGTGCCAGCCTCTAAGATCATTGCTTCAGTGTCCACCTCCCTCCTATGGAGTATTGCCAGATTCCAATTCCCCAGGCCCACCAATTGTCGTCCCCCAGTTGGCCGTTACTTTGTACAACCCAAACTTCGGAGACAAGTCCTGTCCTGGGCCCATGCTTCCTCGGTCGCTGGTCACCGTGGTATGCGCAACACCAGGTTTCTCATTGACCGAACATTTTGGTGGCCGTCCTTGCAGTCTGACATTCGGGATTTTGTTCGAGCTTGCACCATCTGTGCCAGATCGAAAACTCCAAGACGTAACCCAGCAGGCCTGTTATGCCCTCTTCCTGCCCCTGAGAAACCGTGGACTAATATTGCAATGGATTATGTCACAGATCTTCCTTTGTCCCAAGGGTTTACGACCATACTTGTAGTAGTTGACCTGTTCTCTAAACAAGCTCATTTTGTTGCTCTTCCCAAGCTGCCTTCTGCGTCTCAGCTAGCCACTGTTGTCATGAAGGAAATCGTTCGTCTGCATGGGGTGCCCCAAAGCATTGTTTCTGACCGTGGCTCGCAGCTTGTTTCCCGGTTCTGGAGGTCGCTTTGTGCTCAGCTGCGCATTTCTCTTAAGTTTTCTTCCTCTCATCATCCGCAAACCAATGGTCAGTCAGAGAGGACCAATCAGGTTCTGAAACAATATCTGCATTTATATGTCAATGAGGATCAATTTACTTGGCCTTCTCTCCTCCACCTCGCAGAATTGTCATATAACAGCTCCTGCCATGAGTCGTTGCAGAAATCCCCGTTTTGTGCGGCCTTTGGCTAAGAACCTACTCTTTGGCTGGACTTGGGGTTGCCTTCGGAAGTACCAGCTGCTGATCTTCAAGTCCGGGACCTCAAATCTCACTGGGCATCAGTTTCCTCTCAATTGTCTCGGGCGAAGGTGTTGCAAAAGACATCTGCTGACAAACACTGTTCGCTATTTCCCGTACTTCTCCCTGGTGACAAAGTGTTGCTTTCTACCAAATATCTCCAACTTCGTCATTCCTCCAGAACTCTGGGTCCTAGATTTATCGGTCCCTACAAGATCCTGTCCAAGATCAACGATGTGGTCTATACTTTGCACCTTCCCTCCAGTATGCGTGTCCACAACTCGTTTCATGTCTCCCTCCTCAAACCAGTTGTGACTAATTGTTTCTCTGACAACCGTATGGTCCCTAAACCTGTCCTCGTTCAGGGGCATGAGGAATATTAGGTACATATTCTCGGATACATCGTGGTCTCTTGCAGTATTTTGTCCATTGGCAGGGCTACGGTCCTGAGGAGAGATCTTGGGTACCAGCATCCGATGTTCATGCTCCTTCCAAGGTTTCTTTGTTTCATCGTAGATTTCCCCTCAAGCCTGGTCTTGAACGCCGGTACGACGTTCGTAGAGAGGGGGGTAATGTAATAAAAAAACATACCTGCCGCCACGAGGTGGTCCGCATCTCCACCACCGCTGCCTCAGCAAACAAGGCAGGCGGGCGTCGGAGGCTCCGTTCGACGTCTCAGCCCTCCAGGGCTGCAGGGGCGCTTCCTGCTTCCCCTTGACGAATGCGCAGCAACCAGAGACTGCGCACATGCGCAGTACCACTACACGCAGAAAATTAGCATAGCCTTAAAGGGCTATACTTATACTTTTTTTGAGGATCTATTGGGGGCGGGTTTTATTTCCTAAATGATATATAACCCTTCAGTTGCTACTCAGACCTTGAGATAGTTCCTTGTGGCTTTATCTAGCGTTTATCTTCTGATTATTGATTTTTCCGTTTTTTGACTCCTGCTTTGATTTGACTCCCTTGTTTGCTGCCTGCCTCGACTATTTTGCCTGCCTCGTGACTTTGCCTCCTGAAAACCCTTTGTTGTACTTTGTTCCTGTCTCATGTATGACCCGGCCTGCTGACTATCTTTCATGTCCAGTACTCCCTGTGGATCCCTGCTTCAGTGTGCGGTTGCAGTCAGTGTACCACATCCTGGGTGGTCATTTGCCTGAGGCTCAACCATGGTGTATAATACCATTCAGGTGCAATAACACTGTTCTGTCTCCAAGCCTGTTGCAGTAAGATACCAGGTCATCGCATTGCGGTTCCTATCCTCTGATACTACCCTGTTCGTGACACCTACACACACTGAGACACCCACACACAAGTTGCACTTACACGTAGACAATTACACACAGTTCTGAAAAAGACACGTACATAAATTTCAGTTATTATATAATAACATACAATGCCACTTGACGGGATGGGTCAGGGGGCTCGGAGGGGAGACATCCTCTATATCGAATAAGGTTCTACCTTTTTCCGTTCAGATTGTTTTAACCAGTCATCCCAGTACTGAGTGCCAAATCTATTCCCTATTAGTTGAGAGGATAACAGTTACTGTATTCTTACTATGCTCTTTGCTATTCAATAAAAGTGGGGTACATCTGAGTTGAGATGAACATTTTGCCAATATTTAAAGATTTAACTATGTTTAGTTGAGCTCCCAATTCAGCTCCTCCAGCAGGAGAAATTCCCTGCACAAAGCAAATAAAATGTTGTTGACAAAAAAAACCTATTTGTCTAGGTGTCTATTTTGTGAATATTTCCCATGATGCTATATCGTCAAAAATCTTCCAGCCAGTCTCACTTTACAACAGTGGCCAAAGCCTGCATGATGATGTCATAAGATACACCCCTGCCCTCTTACTTGCTCCTGTGTATCATAGTGGGCAAGACTAGGTGGCTGTGTACAACTTTTTTTTACCTGCCTTCCATCACAAAGAAAGGAGATTAACCTGATCAAACAGGATCATAACTCTGCCTTCTTGTGATTTAATAGTTATATTACCCTCCCATTCAATGGGAGTCTATGGTCAGAATTCCAACTTATAGACTGTGTTCTGTGTCCGAAGCCCCAAAGTAAGATACTAGTGCTGTAAAGACACTGTGGGGTGGCACCCAAAAACACTATATTTCACAAAATGGCTGGGCGTCCAGTCACACTTTTTTTAGTTAAATATTTCATTAAATACAGTCACATAACAAAAACAAAAGACATATTCTGAAATCAACAATACAAAATTGAAAAAAAGTTTCTCTGCCCTCCCTTTCTTGCTCCCTGGTGGCTAGTGGGGGAAGCCGGGGGATGTCTGCACGATACGTGCAGACATCCTCCATGCTGCCCGACACTTCCGTCTATTATGACGGACCAGCTGTCCGTCATAATAGACGGAGGTGTCAGGCAGCATGGAGGATATCTGCACGTATCGTGCAGACATCCCCCGGCTGCCCCCACTAGCCACCAGGGAGCAAGAAACAGGTGAGGGGGAGGGAGGGAGGGGGGGACAGAGTTACAAGGGGGGGCAGAGGAACAATGGGGAGGGAGGCAGGGGGGGGTTGAAAGACAAGGGAGGGCAGAGAAACGAGGGGGGGGGAGAGCAACAAGGGGAGGGAGGGGGGAAGAGACAGAGACAAGGGAGGGAGGGGGGGGGCACAGAGAGTAACAAGGGGAGGGGGCAGAGAGAAACAAGGGGAGGGAAGGGGGGAAGAGACAGAGACAAGGGGAGCGAGGGGGGAGACAAAAGGAGGGGGAGAGAGAGACAACACTAAGGGGGGAGAGAGAGAAAGCTGGGGGCAAGGGAAAGAAAGAGGCAGCACTGGCACATAAAAGGAAATAAAAACAAGAAATGCATTTTTATATTCAGGCTTTTAGTTTTTTTCCTAATGGAATATCCAAAGTTTGGGGGGTCGTCTTATAATCAGGGTCGTCTTATAATCGAGCAAATACGGTATTTTGACATCAAGCGACAGTCAAAGAGTAAGCACCCGCTGCTGCCAAGCCACTTGGGTGTTCCTAAGATGACTGACATGCTGGATTTTAAGGAGGAGCTAGGTCATGGGGCCTGATCCAGTCACAGGGGTTGAGAGAAAAGTTGACACAGACAAGCTGGTTGTAAGTATAGAACATCTATTGATATGTTATATATTTTAATTCATATGAATTAACACTGTTCTCTCACTTTACTCATAGCATCTGGTGCTGTACCCACTAAACCCCCAGCATTATTTTATGAAGAGCTCCCATGGTCGATAAGAAAAAGTAAGATCAGTTCCTACATTTTAATTTAAATTTAAAGGACAAAAAATTGAATAGTGACTGAATAGTGACTAAAAAAAGAATAAATGGATTTACCATGCCTCCCAACTGTCCTGCTTTTGTCCACGACAGTCCCCATTTTGGGACGCCATCGCACCGAGCAATCCTGGGGTCCTGATTACATTCTCCAGTGTCTGAGACACTAGAGAATACATATTACGCATGCACAGTCACACTGACAACTTGAGTGACAGCCCTACCGCACATTCACATTAGCGCTGACACTCAACCTCCGTACCACGGCATCCTCTGGAGGCAGAAGTTGGGAGGTCTGGTTTATTTTTACAATATCCATGAATTTTTAGCAGTTCTATTCTATTTTATATCAATCATCATCAATATTCCCTGCTTACTCTCAGCCACATGTTTCATGAATCACTAAGCTTGGGAACAATCCAGGTAGAACATGATCTACCACTGCTAATATGAACAGAACTTATTTCTGCGTTTTGGCATGAGGCACAAAGCAACTTGAATGACAAATCTTTATTGGGAATGACAAGTTTGGTAGCTATAAATTCTAAACTTAAACATACATGATTGTTTAAGCTGTCAAGCTGAATAGAAATCTCACACACACTGGTCTTTTCCCAGAACCTGTGTTGCAAGGACTGAATTTAAATCTTTATTGACAATCCTGGACAAATTTCCTGTATAATGCATTGCATTTAAAAAAATATAACTAACATGAAACATAAATGAACTACATAAAAATAAAATAAATAAACATTAGAATTTAATAAATGCTTATACTGTGGTGTTATAGCTAACATATCTCTATCCCATTGATGGCAATTGTATTTAATCCCGATTGTCCATTGTTCTGCAAGTTCTCAAAATCGCCATTTTCCATGAGATTATGCTTACCTCTCCCTTTTTCATTGCAGACTCTGCTCATTTTAGCTTCCCTTGATCTCTGTTATAGCTCACTTTCCTTTTGTTGCCTCATCTCAGTGTCTCCCCGTGTGCTCCACTTACCTCAATGTATGATGATGGTGACAATGCACTCAGATGCTAAGTGCCACCTCCGAGGCTCCCAAGTACCACATGTGGCACCCGTTCCATAGGATCGCCATCACTGCTCTATCCCAATGCTTTTGATGCTTCAGTTTCCAAACAGCCCGAACAGCTTATTCAGGTGAATCTATTTCGCGACAAATTGGTGTATATTGTGTTGACCTTAAAATGTTTGAATACAATTCACTTCATTATCAGCTTATATAAGTATGGCTTGTATAAATAAATACATATCTCATGTAATGAAATACTAAGCAAAGAGAACTCTGTGATCAATTTTTGCCTGGTTAAGTATATAAATATAGTTACATAACACAATGTAATAAATCATCTAAGGTGTGCTTCTTGTTTGTGGATTATACATCTTTATACTTTTATTTCTAATTATAATAATTATAAATAAATGATAACTTATATATTATAAGTATTATATTTATGGTATGACTAACTTCACTAACTAATATTCACTGAGTATAAGATACTGGTGGCGTAGTAAAGCAAATGTTAGCATATGTATACAACCTGGTAAATATTGTTGAAATGAATGCCCAAAAAATATTGTTGAGTGTAATGCCTACATTTTGCAGACCTTATGATAATAAGCTGGATCTAGGGGAGGGGTTCTCTCCACTGAAACAATATAAAAATGTATATATATGTACACATACATTATATATTTACACACTCACACACACACATGTGAAAGTTTATATGTAAGGTACATTTTATTGCACCAATATCCTAATATGTTTTCTGATAATGATGTATCAACTTTATCACCCATGTTTATTTGCAGGAACAAAGGTGATTCCTTTAAGGTAAAATTTCAAAAAATGGATTACCATAATTACAAGTATAGTGGCCATTCCTTACTGTAAAATAGCTGATCCAGTCCATCTCATTTACTGGTAAAGTGCATAGCCTCCAATCCCATCACTCTTCTATCTTGTCCATAAATCAAACAACAATCTGACAAGTGTGACAGAGATAACCATCTGCAGTATCCATCAAGCACTCTAGCAACTCACCCACTGAGGATTACAGAACAAAATCTAATTAGCATTGCAGCAGAAACTATTTAAAACAGAAAGCCTAACTTTCTATTTGCTTTGCCAATATTATGGGATGGATTGAAGATGTACTTATAATAGTTCATACTAGCAGAACATCCTACTCTCAACTTTGTCAAAAAAATGTTTACAACATTGTGACGTTTATTCTGGTATAGAAATTCACAGCCCCCAATTTCAACCCATTTTCATTCACTTTGATGATAAAAATGGCCGTTTAAATCAGCGACTCACGAAGTGAACCACCAAAAATGGTAGCCTCTTACGCTCCCATAAAATATCAACTATTTTCACAAATTTGACAAAATCATCCGATTGAAGTCTATGGGAGTGTACAAGGCTATAATTTCTGTCGGCCAAATTTCTGTAGACAAGAAACGTCACCGTGATTCACTAGTAACCCCAATCTGGCCTGATCTGGCATATTGAATAAATGTAGCAAAAATAATGTTGCTGGGACATCAACGGCACATCTTGATATGGACATAGACTCCCTCCATTAGTGACTGCAGGATACATTTTTGCACTCAGTAGTCCTCAATCATCGGTGAGCAACCCAGCTCAAGTAGAAACATTAAGCACAAAACTGGGAAGTGGAGAGACCTTCCACACACTACATGTAAATAGGAATGCTGTTTTTATTCCATAGTATATGAGGATACATACATTTACAAGTCAATTGGATTCCCCTTATAAAGCCTTAAAGGCAAAACATTGGGTTTTCCAACACCTGTAAGTGTCCACTCTTTTGTCGATAACTTTGTCAGTTTATACTATTGCGTAAACATTTTGCATTTTATTGCATACTTGTAAATATTTGTGTACACTGTTTGTTTGCTGATCTTTTATATATTGGTCCTTGTGACATTTAGCATACAACTAATAATTCTAACTAAAAGTCATTTTTGCAATTTAAGTGGTGTCAGTGTACTCATTCTATTTCTTTTTACTTTTGTGTCTGTGAGGACGGGCCTAGAGCGTGGCACCATTTTATAAATGTAATAATATTATATTTTCTTTTGTGTGTGCTACCATTTACTCTACTTCCAAGTCAACTGTAAGACCTCACCTTGACTATGCGGTACAATTCTGGTCACCAGTCAAAAATAACATTATGGAACTAGAAAAATGCAAAGGAGGGCTACAAAATTAATATGGGAATTGGAGGATCTTAGTTATGAAACAAGACTAAAAAGGTTGCATTTATAAATGCTAAAAAAAACATTTGTATACTCACACAGTATTTACTAGTCTAGCCAACTAGATATAGAGTCACAGCACTGAATTACTCCTATTCTGTGAAAGACATTGAAAAGACACACAGTGCAGTTATATGAATATAGACTTAGTGATATAATTTACTAAGAGACAAGAAAAATAATTAAAAATACTTATGTAGAAAAGGCCCCAGGGCTCACACTCACGGGCAGGCCCGGACTGGCCATCGGGCACACCGGGCAAATGCCCGGTGGGCCGCGGTGGCCATGGGCCGAGGCCGGCAGGGGAGGTCCCAGGATCCCCCCTGCCGGTCTATGCAGGGCCGGCACTATCCGAGCGCCGGCCCCGCTGTTTGACATGAAGGGCCGGTGAGGACATCAAAGATCTCCCTCACCGGCCCACATGCTGACAAATGCGGCCGCCGGCGGGGAGAGAGGGAGGGAGAGGACCCGGCGGAGCTTTAACTTGCAGCTCCACCTTCCTCTCGCTTCCTCCTCTCGCGAGATCCGGAGCATTGCCATGGCAACGACCGGATCTCGCGAGAGTGAACTCTAGCCCACAGGCTAGAGTTCACTCTCCACGAGGACCACCAGGGAACACCGCCTCCCAGTCTAAAGGTAAGAAGGGAGTGATGGGTGTGAGAGTGATGGGTGTAAGAGTGCTGTGTGTGATGGGTGTGAGAGTGCTGTGTGTGATGGGTGTGAGAGTGCTGTGTGTGATGGTTGTGAGAATGCTGTGTGTGATGGGTGTGAGAATGCTGTGTGTGATGGGTGTGAGTGCTGTGTGTGATGGGTGTAAGAGTGCTGTGTGTGATGGGTGTGAGAGTGCTGTGTGTGATGGGTGTGAGAGTGCTGAGAGTGATGGGTGTGAGAGTGATGGGTGTGAGAGTGATGGGTGTGAGTGCTGTGTGTGATGGGTGTGAGAGTGCTGTATAAATATCAGAATGGATTGTGTGTGTGGGGGGGGGGGGGGGGGCGGACATAATGCCTGTTATTTTATTTGTTTATTTACCCCCCCCCCTACACACACACACACACACAATCCATTCTAACATTTATACAGCACTCTCACACCCATACCACACAGCACTCACACACAGCACTCTCACACCCATCACACACAGCACTCTCACACCAATCACACACAGCACTCTCACACCCATCACACACAGCACTCTCACACCCATCACACACAGCACTCGGACACCCATCACACACAGCACTCTCACACCCATCACACACAGCACTCTCACACCCATCACACACAGCACTCGGACACCCATCACACACTGCACTCTCACACCCATCACACACAGCACTCTCACACCCATCACACACTGCACTCTCCCACCCATCACACACAGCACTCTCACACCCATCACACACAGCACTCTCACACCCATCACACACAGCACTCTTACACCCATCACACACAGCACTCTTACACCCATCACACACAGCACTCTTACACCCATCACACACAGCACTCTCACACCCATCACACACACACATAGCACTCGCACACACAGCATTCTCACACACATCATAGACAGCACTCTCACACCAATCACACACAGCACTCTCACACCCATCACACACAGCATTCTCACACCCATCACACACAGCACTCTCACACCCATCACACACAGCACTCTCACACCCATCACTCTCACACCCATCACACACAGCACTCGGACACCCATCACACACAGCACTCTCACACCCATCACACACAGCACTCTCACACCCATCACACACAGCACTCGGACACCCATCACACACTGCACTCTCACACCCATCACACACAGCACTCTCACACCCATCACACACTGCACTCTCACACCCATCACACACAGC
This sequence comes from Pelodytes ibericus, assembly GCA_036172795.1. Classification (NCBI taxonomy): domain Eukaryota; kingdom Metazoa; phylum Chordata; class Amphibia; order Anura; family Pelodytidae; genus Pelodytes; species Pelodytes ibericus. The sequence continues at coordinate 71,142,783 of CM069859.1, forward strand.
ACTCTCACACCCATCACACACAGCACTCTCACACCCATCACACACAGCACTCTTACACCCATCACACACAGCACTCTTACACCCATCACACACAGCACTCTTACACCCATCACACACAGCACTCTCACACCCATCACACACACATAGCACTCGCACACACAGCATTCTCACACACATCATAGACAGCACTCTTGCACTCTCACACACAGCACTCTCACACACATCATACACAGCACTCACACACACCGCCCCCTCATCACACCGCACCCCTCAAACACACACAGAACCCCCCAACACACTGCACAACAGACGTACACAATACTTCCATATATATATATATATATACACACACACACACACTGCACCCCTCACACACATACTGCACCCCTAAACACATTACATTCCAGACACACACTAGATCCCTTACCCAACTCTGGATCATCTACACACATACACACGCTAGATCCCTATATACACTCTGAAACCGTTATAAACACACACACTCACTAGATCTCCTATACACATTCTGGGTCCTTCAAACACACACTAGACTCATATATATATATATATATATATATATATGTGTGTATATATACACACACTAGATTCTTTGTAAGCAAACACATACTACACCCCTAAACACACACTACATCTATATATACACACACACACACACACACACTATAGCCTGTATTCACACACTTGCTATATCCCCTATACACACATTCTCTACAGCCCCTAGCCACATATACATCACATTACACCACAAACACAACACAACTAAAACCGACCTTATTACACAATACCACACCACAATCAGCTCACTCTACACACACGCAATCCCACAAGCAGGCTCCAAACAGATGCTCAATACTCTTTCCTGGCATTTTTGTCTCCTGGTATCCATTTATAGAGACACCAGAGACAAGTTGCAAGGAAACACAGTGCAAGCATGTTATTACATTTGCTTGCACTGTGCAGAACAAATACAGGGTTTTTTCTCATGCTAGAGCTCTTCAGCAGAGCTCTGCGCATGGTCTGCCCTGGAAGAGCATTGAACCAACATGCTCACTTTGAGAGGGAGCGTGTTTGTCATTGGTGATGACAAAACACACCTCCTCTGCCCCGCCCCCTTCTTAGTGGGCCGCTGTGATCAAAAAATGCCCGGGCCGAATTTTTCTCCCAGTCCGGCCCTGCTCACGGGTACCTAGGAAGCTAGGCCGAATTCTGTCCAGACCATTATTTTTGTTCTTTAAGGATTCTTTCAGTTCAGGTATAGAGCAAATAGACTGGCAAAAGGTGGATGTCATGCCAATATTTAAAAAAGAATCAAAATCTCAACTTTGTACAATTACGGACAATTACAGGCCAGTGAGCTTGACATCTGTAGTGAGGAAATTATTTGAAGGCCTGTTTAAGGTATATATTCAAGAATCATGAAGCAGGACATAATTAGCAGATGTCAACACGATTTTTTAACAGGTCTTGCCAAACCAACTTAATAGCAATCTTTGATGAATTAAAAATATAGATCTGGGTGTGGTGGTTGATGTGATCTATCTAGACTTTGCTAAAGCATTTTACACGGTTCCATACAAAAGTTAACTCTACAAATTGAGAGGAATAGACTGGGGGGCAAATGTATGTATTTAGATTGAAAATTGGCTAAAAGATAGAATGCAAAGAGTTGTTGTAAATGGAAAATCCTCAAATTGGACCAAGGTATTAAGTGGAGTACCTCAGGGATCTGTTATAGGCCCCTTTCTTTTAATTTGTTTATTAATGATCTCCCAAGTTGTGTTGCGAGCCATATTTCAGAGATTGCTGATGACTATTTCAGAGATTGCTGAGTTGAGCGAACCGGAACCGCAAAGTTCGGGTTCGTACCGAATATTACGATTTTTGGACCCCGGACCCGAATACGGACATTCCACTGTATGTCCTGGTTTGAGTTTGGGGTTCGGCGATTCATATCGCCTAAACAAATTTAAAATTACAAGTGACTGGACAGCTATTGCTGCCCAGTCACTAGTAAAATAAGCCCCCCCCCCCGGTCCCCACCCATTGCTTGCGGGTGGGGACCCTAATAATATTAGGGGGGACCTAATGTCCCAGCCCCGGTCCCCACCCATTGCCGGCGGGTGGGGACCCTAAAATAATAATGAGGAGGGGATCTAGTGTGTCCCCCCCCTGGTCCCCACCCATGAGTGGCGGGTGGGGACCACAAATAAAGTGACTAGGGGTGCCCAGCCCCTAGTCACTTCCCCCCCAATAAAAAAATGCCTACCTACCCCCCCTCACCCTACTAATAGTGAGGGGGGGTGGGAAATAAACTAACCTGTAAAAAAATAACAATTTCAATACTTACCATTTGATGTCTTCTTTTTTCTTTCTTCTTTTCTTTAGCCCCAAAAAAGGCCAAATAAAAAACCATAATACGAGCGCAAAAAAAACAAATCCACTGGTGAGCTCTGCAGGGCGGGGGAAGGCTTATAAAGCCTTGCCCCGCCCTGCAATTAAGCTCAGAGCACTCTGACTGGTTGGTTTAAGCCAACCAAACAAAGTGCTCTGACAGGTAAATGAAGAGGCTGACAGGTTAGTCTCTCCATTTGCCTGTCACAGCACTCTGATTGGTTGGTTTAAAATCCAACCAATCAGAGTGCTCTGTGTCATTTTACACAGCGTGGGAAAGTTCTTTAGAATGCTAGCCATTTTAAACAGAGTGGGAAAATTCCAAAGAATAAAATAAATCTCAGTGCTGGGCTGAAACGTTGTTATTTTTTGGTGGATTAAACTCCCTTAAACGGTGTGCTGAGTCTCCTGTGTATTCTTTTTGCTTTATGGGCGTGAATGACGCTCCTTCGTTGCACCCGATACTTGTAAGTGTGCAGACCCATTCATACTTTTCACAAGCCACAGGTGATGTCATAAGCAGGAGACTCCACAGACACATTTAAAACACATTTTTCTCCCACACAATATATTGTTAATTTTCAATATTTTTGTATTGCGTGCATTCACAGTAAAAACAATGTTTGGGTGACATTGTTCATGAAATTTTTAATGATTTAGCTTGTCTTTTGGAAAATGATATCATTAAGTAGCCTTGATTTTTACTTAGAATTCACATAACTGCGCTATTAACATTAATTTATAAGTTACACCTGTCCCTGCAAGGCTCTCTGACCAATTTATTCATCCAACAAAGAAGAGTCCCATTTTGCAGCTGTGATATAGCAGATCCTCTTGTTCCTGGTTAATGTATATTGTAAATAAATATTGACATTTGTTTAAACATGTTTTCATTCTACAAGAGCATAAAACAATGTATAAATAATAATTAGAGATAGTATCTTTGGGCAGACTTAAATATAGAATATATTACTGTTTAGCAAGAATGGTGAAAGGAGAATTACACTCGGATCCTTCCTACAGAATGCATTTTAATATTCCACAAGATACATTAAGTATCATTAAGTAAGTTAGTTTCAAATGTTTCTTCGGGCAGACAGCCATTTTGTCTGATCAGTTTCTCCTATGTGGTAGGCCTGTGGTACTTTAGTTAACGAACAAAAAAAGAGAGAAGGCCCAGCACTCCAGTGTATTCCAAAATGCAAAACTTTCCTTTTTATTCAGGATCATAATCCATGGTAAAATCATCCACAATTTCAGAAAAATATAAAAAGACTTACAAAATGAAATGGAGAAACATGAATAACAGTAGAGACAAATGCTTAACGCATTTCACACCTAGATGTTGCTTTATCAAAAGAGTGTGAGCGGGAGGAGCAGGTAATTGGTGGCAATGCACAGACATTCAGGGCCGGATTAAGGCATGGGTATTATGGGCTGCAGTGCAGGGGCCTCGGCCAGCTGGGTGGCATCCAGAAGAAATTCCAGGTAGACCGTCTGCTTTGGGGCCACCATAATGTTATGGCTGATAGGTGTGCATGGTGCAAAGATAGAAGTTAATACAGGACAACTATCTAAACATAGTTAGGAGAGTTAGACAATGGTACGGAATAGCTACCATTACTATAGGGTTCCAATAAGTATTTAGTTAACCAAAATATTAACGGTGGGATAGCATAACTACCATCAGTCTATAGTTAGTCAGAAACTGCTCCCATCATTTACTAGTTAGCCAGGCATAGATGGTAGTACACTATGGCTCACATCAGTATATACAACTGCTTTACACTATTCCTCCTTTGATGCTCAGCTAGACTTTTGGCTGGCTGTGCATTATGAGAACTGCTGGTCGCAGCTATTACATCATTTCTTTTGCTGTTAACTACAGTCCCCATGAGGCTAATACTGGTTGAGCATCATGGTAAATGTAGTCAACAGCAAGTGGATTGACAGGCATTAGGTATGAACTGCAGTTCTTATAATGCCCAGCCAGCCAAAATTTTCCCCACCATGACATGAGTGGTAAGGGCTAAAATCTGCCAAATTACAATAATATTTTACAGGTGTGACGTGTTTGCCTTCTCTAATGGGGACATAATGAATAATGTTTGACGCTCTCACTGCTAGTAACTTATTTCCTTAATGCTCAAAAAGTAATGTAACTGGTTGAGTATCATAGGAGCTGTAGTCCACAGCAGCTATGAAGCAAAAGAGAGACAGAGGGACAGACATAGGGCAAGAAAAAGAGGGAAAGAGTGACACCCAGGGAGGACGGCATTGGAAACACAAGAGAGTGACACTGAGAGGGAGACAGATGCAAGTAAGGGTAGAGAGGAGGACAGATAAGAGTGATACAGAGGGGGAGATAGGGAGACAGACAAGAGTGACATTGAGGAAGAGCGAGGGAGACAGACAAGAGTGAAAATGAGAGGGAGACAGACAAGAGTGACACTGAGAGGGAGACAGACAAGAGTGATACAGAGGGGGAGATAGGGAGACAGACAAGAGTGACATTGAGGAAGAGCGAGGGAGACAGACAAGAGTGAAAATGAGAGGGAGACAGACAAGAGTGACACTGAGAGGGAGACAGACAAGAGTGACATTGAGGAAGAGCGAAGGAGACAGACAAGAGTGACACTGAGGAAGAGAGGAGACAGACAAGAGTGCTTCAGAGGAAGAGAGAGAGGGGGACAGACAAGAGTGACAAACCCGGAAGTGCAATTGTAACATACTAACAATTCTAAGCTGACAGGCTACTTTAAAAGGCAATAGTCTATTTCTTATTCTTGACATCTAGCAACTTATATGTCAAGCAATCTACATTATATGTTGTGGCATTACACATTTTAGAGGGGAGCAGCCCTTTCATTTTTTGTGCTCAGAACTGGGCAATTTTTGGCCACTAATCTATTCTGAGTCATTGAGGGATGTGTTTTTTCTGTGTGCTGCACCTGATTAAAATATCTCTGTAACCTTGTTTAGGAACTTCTGGGGTTATATTAAATGCGCTTGTATACCAGATATTAGTTCACTATCTACAGTAAAATCGGAGGCTAAAAAATACATCTCCAAGACATGCACAAATAAGCTGGGATTTAATTGGTATTTGAATGAATATTATGTCTACAGGAGAAAATCTGCAAACACAGCCTTTTTTAATCAATTTAATGATTCAAGTGTTTTAATGAATAGAAGGTCCTTGGTGACTGTGACATCACAGATAACAGAGTGTGTAAGAGAGCAGATGTGCGGCCTTGCATTTCTCTCATTACTTTTTCCAGTGGTAGGTTGTTTGTGCCCAAGGTTTTGGTGAGCATAGAAAAATATGATTACTAGCAAAATGAGCGGTTAAAGGGCAAAACCTTGGGAAAATGCTGCCTCAGTACAGATATACCTCTTCCAAGATTAATTGTGTTTGGAATTGCAAGGCAACCTTGAGAGAAAAAGATCCTGTTTTCGCAACTAAAACTGGAAAACACAGTGTAAATGAATGGACGTTGTTAGGTTGAACGTATTGCACAAACTAACAGGAAAAAGAGGTTCTTATTTCATTTGTAGAAAAGGCCATTGTTTGAAAATGTAGGACAAGGAAAACCCCTGATATACCACAGATTACTTGTTTGTTTATTATGCTTTATTCTGGAATGAACACTGCCGTTCTGGACAATCTATGAACACATTCTGAGTGCTCTTAAAACCTTCCCTTTATATATCAATTACATGGTATCCTGTAAACCTATTTTTTTCCCTGTGTTTTCTTGATACACAATCCTCATTAAGCATAATATTTTAATAAATGGGGTGTTGTTTTTTTAAACGTATTGGTCCGTTTTACTGAGGCTCAAATGTGAATTGATTGAGCAGGAATGACAGGTGAGCCTGTCCTTCTGCCATTCACTTCATAACATTTGCCTTCAAATTCATATAATTCTGACTTTTGCTTTTTTAACCTATTGGGGTAGATTCAATAGAGCGTGTTAAGTACAAAAATGCATTTTGCAGTAATTTAACAGGTACAACTGATTTAAAACCCATTAACAGGTAAAATCAATACCACAGCCTCTGAAAAATCTCTATCTAACAAGGAACCGCACAGTAATTACCTCACACAAATGATTCACCCCAGTTACAAAGTAACAGGCAAAAAACGATATATTTTTCTCCTTTACCATAACGAAATCTGAATATTAACTCTTTCAGTGCTCTAGGTCAATGATCCTCAACTGGTGTGTCCTGACCCAAAAGTGGGTCACAAGCTGGTGTGGAGTGGGTCCCAGACCTCTGCTTCTGCTTCATCATAAGTTTTGATTTGGGGGAGGAATGATGACGTTGCGACGCAATCTGCTTTCACCATCTGAAGCTGAGAAGCTCTCCAAGTACAGTGATGGTGTTTTCGATAGTTCCACTGATATCTCTTCCTCTAGGATTTGGAAGCAGCCAAGGTGGCACCATTTACTTTAGGGATACAATTTCAAAATTAGCCTTATTTGGGTCAAGTGAAGTTTGGGCTTGATGTGACAGATACACGGCAGTGACTGTTTAATGCACATATCTTTATGAGAGTGGCTTCCCTGGCTCTGGTCTAGCTGAAGACAAAATACAGGAACAGCATAGACGTAGAACACAACCTCAGAGTTGCTTTGTCTACCATTACCCCAACGTTGAGACATTTCTCAGGAGCAAAAAGCACCTCTGTCCTAAATACTAGAACTGCTGGTGCTCGTGTTTACTGGCGACTTCATGACAGCATGCTCATAGCGCACTTAACATGATGACATGACACTAAACAGGCAAGCATTTTGGGTGATGGCACTGGAAAGCTGTTTTGGTGGCACTGGGAATCTGTTTGGGCAGTGAGAATGTGTTTGGATACAAAGGTAACACTGGAACGTGTTTGGCCACAAAGATGGCACTCGGAAGTGGTTTTGGGGACAGAGTGGCATGAGAATGTTTTTGCACACAAACACGTCACTAGAAAGTTGTTTGGCCACAGAAATGGCACAGTCAAGTTGTGTGGGGGGCAAATATGGCACTGGCAAGGTGTTTGGGCACAATGATTGTGAATCCCAAGCCTAGGACAGCACAATACCTAAATACACCACTGCATTAATAAATCTCTGGGCTAACCCACTTTTCTCCAACTGTCCCAAATACTGTTACTACCAACACCTTCCTATTGACCTCTTCACTCTCTGTGTCTACTGTCCCCCACTCCCTTTAAATTTTAAGCTTGCGAGCATAACTCCCTACTTCATGTATGAGTCTGCCCTGTTCATCTAACATAGTATGTCGTTCCTCTCTATGTTCTATACCAAGTGCTATATAAATACATTTTAATGTCATTTAAGGATTTGGCTGGATCTCATTAACATTGTAAACCTCTATTAAAAAAAAAAAACTCAGGGCTTGATTTACATACTAGACAGATAGACATGCCCAGGTTTTTAAAAATCATTACAAAATAATTATTCTTTTAAGGAGGAGAAAAAAGTAGGTGGAGACCAAAGCAGGCATTGTAAAAATTGACAGTATATTAAATAAAGAATAATAATAACTTCCATTAATCTTTTTTCCATTGCTATAGTTTTTACGCTAATGGGCCCTCAGACCCCACCAAAAAGATATTAATATTGTTATACACTATAAAGCACAAACCTCCATCAAATGTTAATCAGAAGCATTTTCTGGGGTAGGTGTCTGGGGGTTCATACGATGATTATACATGATACTATAGAAGCTACAGGTTTCTCGAGCAAGAACAAAAACATAGGATGACAACAGCCAGTAAGAGCCAAAGCCATGTCCAGCTACTGAGGGCCTGTGCTTAGTACATTTTCTAGTGACATGGTTTCCAATATTAGCATTCCCTGTCACAATAAGCTTTCACAATGCCATACATGCATTTCATACACCCAGCAGTAGTAGAGCAAGGGTCATCTTAACCAGATAACACATCCTAGCAATAGACCATTTGATAGATTGCATGACCTTACTTACTTTAGCACACGTTGACTAGGTAGATCTAGCACATATAGAGTTCAACGTATATTCTAAAAGTACAGGAGGAGGGAGATTACATTATGATACTTTTTATATAGTTCCCAGTCTGGTATTACTACAACATATTAACTGGATTATGATGGGGGTTTTTTTTTTCTAAAATGGCCTCAAAGACAGAGAATGTATACAGAATCTAGAGGCATGCTGTGTGAAACAAAATGGACAGGTCGGTTGATTGAAAGGTATCTACAGAAAGATAAAACAAATACCTACTGAGAAATGCACTCAAACATGGCAGAACACAGGTCAAGATAGGGACACAATGACAGTTACAAACAACAAATGCTGCCGTGACAAGGGCATGCAAATGTAAGCTAGAAAGTAACAAGCTGCCTTAAGTGATCCAGGTAATCAAACACTGGATAAAGCAAGCTGCTCTCTTTCTATTCTTCTCCATCTGAAATTTCAATTATTTATACAGAAATCTAAAATTTGATTGCTGATAAAACCCAATTATATCATCGGGTCAGTCCATTTTAAGCTCAGATTTAAATTAAGTTAGCTTTCTAAATGTACCTAAAATATTATTATACTACTTATAATTGAAGGCATTCTGTATACATTACCCCACCCAAAAATCCAAATTGTGGCAATTAATTTTCCACCCAATTACTGAATAATTCCAACCTCCTTCCACCCATCCAAGCATTCAATATTCTTTCAGTATCGACAATCCTTAACTTTAAAAAAAACTATTTCTCTGCAGGCTGTGACAAAGTTTCATGCACTGCCTAGTAGTTCCTTTTACCTTATTATTATTGTTGTCTCTGAATGTTTGTTTATCAGACTGTTTGTTTGTCTGCTACAAACACGAAACCTGCAGCACAAACAGGTTATTTCTAAAAAATAAAAAAAAACAGTTGGCAAAGTGAAGGAATGAGCAGTAACATACAACAAGTTAACACCATGAATGCTCTCATTTTAAATTTTTCCCCAGCTTTATTTTTAATTAACAAAAAAAGATGATTGCTTAACGGTCAACTCTAAAAGTAAGGCAATCACCATGGAAACCAGTAGACTCTTCCAGCTGTTTCCACCACTACTAGAGCTTTGCCCCAGAATTGACCTTTAAAAAGATCCCCCATTGTGTCTTAAACAAAGTAAAATACTTAGTTGGGCCACAAACTAGTTTACTGCTGTCTCCTTCTTAGAATCTGAGTGGCAAACAAAGTACAGTCTATTACTCCCATTCTCCAAATCTTGATCCCACCTATTATATGACTCCCAACTGTCCTGCTTTGTGTGAAATAGTACCATTTTGGAGAGAGATTCCTGCTGTCTCACAAAGCTCTACCTCTGTCCCACATTTTGGGACACAGGTAAAGCTCGGCATGATTTAAGAGCACAAAACTGGTGTAAAAAAGTAAGTCTCCGGAGCCTGAGACATCGGACACTGGCTACTGCGCAGGTGTAGTAGAGGTGACACGTGACCTTGCAAGCTCTGCTCCCATGCCCTGATTTTCTGGGGCAAGAGGTGGGAGGTATGCAACTATAATGTATTAATCAACTACTCTTATGAAAGAGCTAGGATTTTGCACATTCTATATATCTCTCTGGAGTAAAAATTAAAATCATTAAATCATTTTTTGTCTTCTATTGGATCAACAGTAGAAAAGGTTAAGCCTAGACATTTTTCCCAATTTCATTCATTATGTAAGTATAGGGTCTACTCAATAAAGAGAGAATTGAAATAGAAAAACTATCCAAAGCAGCTAAATGCGATAATTTTGCAACTCTGCTACTTTGGTCTTACGTTTGAAATTCAGATCTCAATTCCCTGAAATTCTCTCTTTACTGAGTAGACCCAATAAATGATATATGGGATATTAAATAAAAAAAATTAAATCCACTATCTGTTACACCCTAATTGTATAAATCTCAAACATAATATACAAGAATCCCCTAAACACTGATACTAGATACTACACATATATAATACCAATCCACCATCAAATATTACATGTACATAATATATAAAGCAGCAACCCACCTTAAAAACAAAAATATGAAGCCTGAGCCTTGGGATCTTACAAGTCATGGATACTCCCAAAATGACCACATCCTTAGAAACTGTATCCAGTTTATGTATCCAGATTTATACAGGTTTTGTAAGCGTCAGTAAACATGTCATGTCATACAATATATACTATATCTCTTGTTATAAATAAACTATATTAGATGATATAGAGTTACTTAATTAAACATATCAATTGCTAGATGTTAGATATCTATATGATTGTTGCCAAAGATCGACATGTCATGTCATTTTTTGTCATTTCTCCTTGTTCACAGATTGTATTAAATAATCTATAAAATAAATAAATAAATAACTAAAAAATGTTTTTAAAACCCCACTGATACTAGTATGTCACAACAGTATGCCAACACAGTCTGTGAAAATATAGCAGTTTCCAGTAATAATATTAAACTCTTCCGCACATAAAACATCCTTCATGAAAAATTGGGCCTAGGTTTATTCCACCCCCTTCTCAACCAGTCCTACAAAAGAGAACACATCTTTTCGGTATGTTTACCACCTATAAAAAGTTAAAAAGGAAATAAATATTATGTTGCAGTATCTTTAGAGTCTTTTTAAAAAAAAATAGATGTAAAATTAATCTTTTAACTTTCAAATTATTCGCACTATGTTTACCTTCTGTAGATGTTTTCTATTTTAGCTTCCTGATACCTTTATTCACTCTTGCCTCATTTGTGCATGCTCTGGATCCAGATTCATCCAGAATAATCTTATTAATCTCATCTTCTTTAATCTCTGTTTGCCCTTTAGAATGTTTACTTTATTTACAAAAGGTGTATGATGTCTGCATAAAGTAGACCTGTGACCCACAACATTTCTCTACATAAATTAAATTAAAACTATTTTATTAACAGATTTATATTGTTTCTATTTTGTAGATTGTAGATTTTGTATATTGGTTGTATAACCAGAATAATATACATATAGCTGTAATTACCATCTGAACTCTGAAGCTACAATACTTTTCAATGTGGAGGTGGCCATCTTAGAAACAGGTACTGTTTAAAAAAGGCTAATACCAGCACACAAGTAGTGCCTGAACTAAGTGTGGAGTGTTCTCTTGAGCCTGTTAAATTTATTGCATTTGTAGAAAACTCAATCATTAACAAAAAGGTCAAGATCCACTGTAATGGAAATCTTCATTCACTATCACTTTTATCATGTTACTCACTGTATGCCAATGTATGTGATATCGTACTGCTGATGATCATGTAATCATGAATCATGTAAGGCTCGGATCTATTACTAATAGTATTTGACATATTTGATTTCAACTGTTACAGTGAATGTGATCTTGAGTGCATGTGTTTTATTTAAATATACAAACAAAAATAACCAGGACATAAATAAAAGGTAGTGGATGACATCACTGATGACAGCATAATAGCTTGTCATCAGTGATATATTTTTATATAAGCCTTATTGCACAGAGAGAGGAACATTTTTTTTCTCTGTCTACTGTAGTTTATTAACAATGGTATCCCGATTATCATTTAAATGCAGATTATCATAATCTCCTTAATTTTATCATGGTCAAGGGTGCCTGTACACCTCTGCTAGAATCCACAAAAAAGCACATCCCCTGACCTATACTATACTCAAACTTTCCCTTAATGATGGCCAGCGGTGAATTAAGTGACTGCTTAGGACACACCATTACTTAATAGGACCATACATATGTGAAAGCTCAGCCATGGGTGCAGGATGGGTGTCGGGGCAATGAGATGTGTGTGCTTTTCCCTGGGCACACAGACATCATTCCTAGCCAGGCCATGGTGCCCTCATGGCTGTAATTTCATTTGAAATTATTTTAATAAATATGTGTATTAGTATGCACTAATAATTACGCCTACTATTTAGGTTTCCTTACTTGCCATACCTTCCTTCAGTACCACGCATAAATGAATGCAACTTGTTTTTTTGAGAGATGTTGCCTGCATAATACTGGTATTTTGGTCTGAAATATGAATCCTGGGAATTAGTCTTGGGTTATTAAGGATATGATGACATCTGTGTTTTTTTATATTAGTTATATAATTCCACTAAAAGGGTTTGTATTACTATTTCCACATATTCACTTTTTAAACAATGGTGTGACTTATTTGTAGTGCAGTAGTCTTTCCTTTTTTATAAGTCAGCAGGGAGGGGACAAAACAGTATAACTAATACTGCTTCAATTAACCAAATCTGCTGTTATTTGCATGTATGACAGTGTGTGTGTGTGTGTGTGTGCATGCATATGTGTGTGTGTGTGAATGCATGCATGTGTGACTGTGTGTGTGCCACTATATGTTACTATAACATATATATATGTGTTTGCATGTATGCGTGACTGTGTGTGTGTGCGCAATTATGTGTGTACATTCATGTGAATTTTTTTTACACTTGTTGGTATCCAAAGAGCCAACTTCCTACTTCTCCTGTCCTCTCAGGTCTCTCTCTGTTGTAGATGTAGTAAGTGAAGCTGCAGACATTGAGTTTTTGTCACAGTCTCATTTTCAGAAGCTGGAGATAGACTGGCATCATCAAAATAGTAATTTTCCTAATTATTTGCATATACTGTATAATGTTCACCTGTGCATGTGCCACTATGTGTGTGTGTGTGTTACTGTGTGTGTGTGAGTGTCTGTGTTTGTGTTACTGTGTGTGTGTGTGTGTGTGTGTGTTTGCATGCTTGTGTGACTCTGTGTGTGCATGTATGTATGACTGTGTGTGTTTTGTGTGCATGCATATGTGACTGTGTGTGCCACTATGTGTTTGCATGTGTGTCTGTGTGCATGTCACTATGTGTGTGGTGTGTGACTGTGTGTGCCTGCATGGTTGAAAATATGTGTGTGCATGTGTGACACCATGGAGATCATGTATAAACATGGTGCACATGCAGATAGCTCAAAATAGTACTCTAGGTACCACCCTGGGCCAGCTACACTAAGATGAGACACTAAACTTCTGAGACATTTTTATTTAATGAATGCATATACAGTGGATAAATACATAGATATACATGTAAATTGAAAGCATGCTCTTTTTATATTCCCATGTTAAATTGTGCAAATGTTTCTGCCTTGTAGAATTCTAACAATTCAGCGTTGGGTCAATTCATCCAAGTAATGGCTGTCAAAAAATTATTATTCTCTTTTCCAGTTTCCTACAGAAGGTGGCCAATTCAAAAGGCATGTCAACATCTTGCATATTAGTAATTAGAATGAAACTAGCACATAGTCAAATATAAGCCTATGAAGAGCAAAGACTGTTATCATGTATTGGCCAGTGCAGAGGTGAGGGAAACAATACACATTTAAGTGACTAGAGTGGTTATCAGATTGCTAACAGAACACAGCAATCATGCTGTTTAATGTCTACAGCACATGTGAGCAAAGCAGGGTGTACAGTACCAGGCTGTGCTAAAGGCTGCTCTTGTCTCCTTCTGTTTACCCATTGTGTTGACTTAGGGCGGAGTTACAGGTTATGAGATGTGAGGAGGTTGTTGCCTCAGTTTCTGATAAACATAAATCATAACTTTTGTCAAAGGCCTCTTTTGTTTCTGCTACTTTGTTTCGTCTCTTGTTCCTGTGCGTAGTTCTTACATTGATTCCCATTTTTGCAATATTCATATTTACTGGTGAAATATTGTGTAAAAATGTAGACTTATTAGGTGATAAACATACCAAAGTTTATTGCCTGTTGGATGAAAATACCAAACATCACTATTTATGTTATAATTCACTGGCATTACCTTAAATTTAGCATGTCCTGTTTTTTGTTCTGATTAGCCCCAAGTAGCGTTTAATTCTTTTTCAGGAGTTAGGCCCAAGATTAAATGTGGTTCAAAACCTTGTGGACAAATAAACTCTGTTTAACCCTTGCTCGCCCTACTCATGTAATCAGAGACTGAATTGAGCAAGGGTCTCTTTCTGCTAGCTAGTTATTGTCCCCTATTCTGATCCCATGTGTTTCTCTGCTATACACTAGCAGAGAGAGACAGTAGCCAACCATGGAAGTATGACAGCTGCTGGTCAGAGGATAAACTGGCATGAACTATCAAAAGTAATTGCCAATTTATCCTTGTACTAGGGAAAACTATTTAGCTATCGTTTAACACCTTCGTGACGCAGGGTACTTGTGTCTTAGAAGCACCAAAACATTTTTGTGTTCCGATCAGAAGGTGATTGGTAGCCGGCGACACAGCAGCAGAGACTTAATAGTGCCTGCTGAAAAACGAGCGATTCCTAGCAACATCATTTGGGACGTCATGGAGTGGTGCTTGCTTTGAATGTTGGCTACATTTTACCTGCAAGTCTGAGGCCACTCAGGCATATTATTGGGCAAATTGCCTGTGGCATATTAAATGGCAAAATAACAGTGGCATATTATTGGGCGAAGAGGCTGGGGAAGATTAATGGCAAAATATCAATGGCATATTATTGGGAAAGGGGCATCATCTGACAGTTGGGATCCTTTTGCAAGTTCATGCCAGGAGGGCCCCGATAAGCTGTTATATGAAAGATGTTCTATGCCATCCGAGTGTCTTTTGGGACCAGTCTAATAGGACGGCTTAGAATGTCGGAGCGTCACAAAAGGATTAAAGACTGATGGTGTTTTTGTCCCCAAGGACACAGTTTTGTTTCTGCCCGGGACACAGAAATGGAGACCTGATCAGGCTATTTGGCGCTGTTTTATAACAAATAATTGGCAGGTATGGCACATGATTTAAAATGTGTGAAGTTGCACCTATAATGGGGAAAGGATAAAATAAGATAATAAAATGATATCAATTTTTTAAAATGTTGCTCTTCAACCTGGAGCATCCCTCAATCACATAAAACAAGAGGTCTAAATGAAATAATTTGTGGTGTGGAAGAGAAAGGAGATAAAAAAAAAAATAAAAGACAGAAGGAAAAATAAGAGGTAATAAAGGAAAATATGCAGAACAAAGTAAAAAAAAAAAATAATAATAATAATATTAATATGTATTACAGTTCTTAACATTGTGGAGGCATTCTAGAATTTCATTATTCCCTGTTTGGTCATTCACTTTGCAGCATTATTGCATTCCTCTTTCAAGAATAACATAAAAACTAGCTCTATAATGCAAGTGTACAAGCAGGGAGATAAAAACCTAATTTTATTTTTCCTTTTATATGCAATTAAGTCAACCATATAAAAAAAAACAGTGGCATGTGATTTATATATGTGTTTGTTTTAAATGACCAGGTTATCTAGTTACATCTTATGTAAGTGGTAGTGTCCCTTTAAGTGTTTGGTGGAGATATTATTTTCCTCACTGTGATTTGTTCAGAATATCAATGCTGTTTTTGTAGTTTATCTTTTAAAAACACAGTACCAGTGTTAATAATATCAATTCCTCATTCTGTACAAACCTCAGTCTATTCATTAAATAGACAATCATGTTGAACTAATAGGAGAATAGCACGAATCTTGCATTAATAACAGAGTTGTAAATTTGGAATTAAAGTAGATTTTTGCAGCTCATCAGTCACTTCACCACTGTTCACTGCATCAATGTTTTTTTCTTTAATTAATTTAATTAATTAAAGGTCAAATGTGTCAAACCAGTCAAGCCAGGAAGTTATTATGGGAAGTGTGGATCTATCCTACTGAATCAGCTCTGTGGGAACAGTTGTAAAGATTTAAACTTTGTCCATTTTCCCCCCGATCAATTGTTGGTCCTCAGCTTCCTATACATCCTGAATATTCCTGGTTAGTAGAAAAGAAAGCAGACTAAGTAAGGCACCAATTCAGGAGGTCAGACTCAGAGAGAGACACTGTCATTTCAGAAAGAGGAAGAACAGGATAGACAAAAACAAACAAAAAACAGAACAGTGAGAACGGTGTATGATAACAGATCACAACATGACCACCCACCTAAATATCCTACAGGATGTATCTTACCAATCACTTCCCAGTTCATTTAACTGGGAATCATGTTATAGTCAGTAGTCTTCCTGTTTTACAGCACTTAAATAAATCACCCTTTCATCATTGTTACAAGAAAATAAATAAATGAAATAAGTTGTCTTTAATGTACCATGTGTGTCACATGTTATTTGATTGGGTTTTAATAGATGTTTATGTAACTGTCCTGCAATATGAATTTATGTATCGATTGTATAAATGACATGTGAAATCCCTCTTACATTTTAATAATGTAGGTTAAAAGTCATAAGTTATAAGTGCTGGACTAGAGGTAAACTAGAGCGACAGTCTAGTCACCAAAGTAACTTTTCTGTTAGTTGAAGTCTATAGATTTTGTAGTGCATAGTTTTTTTGGAATGAAATTTGATGCAGGTAGACTGTAAAAATCAGGTTTTTATTATGTTACTCAAGCCCTCCCCCAGTGGTCATTCTCTACTTCAAACACCAGTGCGGCTGCCCTAGGTCTGGAGAACAGAACTTCAATACACATTTGTTGTTTGAATTTCGGCTAAAAGCATTTCTGTTTTCAGCAGTTGGAAGTTGGGGAGAGAGAGACAGAGAGAGAAACTGCATCTAATTAACTATAATTAGAGAGAGACTATTATATTTTTTTTAGGTTTTTTTTTTTTTTAACACATTTCAAACCCAGCAGAATATATGTGGTACAAATAAAATAATACTTATATAGTTGAAAGCCTTTTGAGTTATATAAGTATCATTGTATTTGAAACAATTTTAGAGAAATACAAAGTGGGCATTTTTAAAAACTGTATTTTGTTGTGCAAATTATAACTGTATGCATGTATTGAAGACCAAATCTAATAGGTTAATTATACTTTGGAGGCGCCAGGAAGGTGAGTATCCTTTATCCGATCTGACCCACATCCAATTTTTTTTTTCCAGATTTTGGGTAATTTTGGATCTTCAGATAAGGGATACTCAACCTATATATATATATATGGTTGTACCTGGATATTGGTGCCAATTACCCTCTATTCTGTTTATGCTATTATTTGCTTTTTAATGATCACTCTTTTAATGTATTTACTTTTTATGCCCACCACCCAGGAGTTAACCCAGCCAGCTCCCACAGTTAACTGATGTCTAGTGGCAGTTCCATGGTGTCTGTCCATTGCCCAGGCACATAGGCATACTATCATTCTGCCTCGTGTGCTCCCATGTGAGCCCACAGCTCTGTTGTCCGGCATGCTGGAGGAGCAGGAGAGGCAGCATGGAAACATGTCTGGGAATTTGGGCAGCACACAGACCCCATCTTCTGATCTCCTCAGTCAGCACCTCTGACGGAAAGCATTTTTAGCCACCCCTGCAGGCAGACAAAGCAAGTGCTGCCCTAGGCACTTGCCCTGATTGCCTCATGCTAAATACAGTGCTATGAAGGCATGAAATCAGATACTGGGCACCCTGAGATTTTTGAGCAAGAGATATGTACAAAGACTCTCAGTACCAAGGAACATTTGTATAGATCTTAAGATATTTGACCCAACTGTTCTTGATCAATGATCTTTGAGTGGGTGTGAAAGGGGAATAAGAATGGAGACATGGAACAAGAGGCGTATCTCAGACTTCAAGTACACTGTATCATAACGTGTTATGAAAGAAAAAAGATTTTGATTTGAATAGCAAAATTAATGTAGATGATGTGGTAATAATTACACCACATTATAACCAGGTTATTTAAATGATTTACTTATGTGGGACTTTCTGTATGTCTTAGTATATAATGATCTCATATATCATAACTGGATATATACTTCAATTTGTTTAAGTAGTAGTACTGTTGCTGTTTCTGCAGTGCAATTTTACCTTGTAATATTGGTTACCTTGACCTCACGCACAGTCAGAGAAGATCAATAAAAAGTATTCAAATTAGACTTGTTTACATAGGTGGAAAATGTTCCACCTGTTTATGCTGTTTACTGCTTAGGAAATACTCCAACTCTGATCATGGTTCCAGATGACTCAACAATCCGAAAATTCCATATTTCTCATTTTTATTGTGTCTGAGAATGAACTAGACTGAGTGCTGAGAGAAATAATAGAGCAGAAAAAGGTCAGTAAGTTAAAATAACATAGCTGGCAACATAATATTATATGAAAACATGACAAATGACAAAGCTTTTCCCAGTTTTGTATAGAGTGCCTCATAGAGCTTTTATTAAAATAGACTATAGGCTGCAGGCCCGAAGCATAGAGGTGCAGTTGAGGCGGAACAAAGGATGTTTTATATTATTTGCTATTGCATTACTGGCTCATAATCAGTTGCACCTTAATAATACTTATATCAACATGCACGTGCCAAAATGAAAAAGAATTAGACATATTTTTAGTGTAAAATAAAATAGTTCTACTTGAGATACTCTCTCTGATACAACATGGAAAGTGTTTAACACTGATATTTGTTTTATAACACTTTATAATATGTATTTAAATCATTTGTCTAGTCTGTGAGTTGGACGTCTTATTGGCTTACAGACTTGATATGCGGATTAATTTAATCAAATATAAAACAGTATTCTTATGCACAGAGTAACATTTTCAGTTATTCATTGCACTCTGTTCTATTTCTAGAAATGTGTAACCCAGCAGTAGGCAAGCCCTGTGCTTGCCATGGAAACTAACTGCTATGATGGACATGCTCTGTGGAAAGAATATTTCTGTGCTTTATGGGGTAGTGGGCTGTGACTGACAGGAGCTTCTTGTCATTCTCTATGCAAAGGCCCATTGCCTAGAAGTGTGATCAATATATTTGGGTTTACTACCAAGAAAGAGGATCTGATCCTGATTTTTGTGTGAAACGCACATGAATCTTTGTCAAAGTAACATCCACATGAATGGCAGGGCCCAAGGTTTTCCAGCAGAACATGACCGGCTTGCCAACTGTCAGCGGTCATAATGTTATGACTATGTAAAAGGAGGGCTTTTAAAAGTGGTGGGAACATACACCGATCAGATTACAAAAACTGTGGAAAATTGGCACACATGTGTATAAGGTTTGCTGCAAGCCACTCAAGTGTACAAACCCCCAATAAACCTAACACAATAGAAGTGAACAATAGGGGGTGTGCAAAGAAAAATACAATAATATTGCCTTATCTAGAGGAAAAACTTGATGGAGTCAATCCAGTGGCTGGGCACAAACAGAAGGAACCATCATAATATTGTGTAGTATATTAATTCAATCCAGTGCCTTATTCCCCCAATAAAAACCAAACTCATACACCGATCAGCCATACCATTATGACAACTGACAGGTGGCAAGCCGTCAGAAGCAGTGTGATGTTTTGGGCAATGTTCTGCTGGGAAACCTTGGGTCCCTCCATTCATGTGGATGTTACTTTGACACGAACCAACTATTTAAGCATTGTTGCAGACCATGACACCCTTTCATGGAAATGGATCTCCCTGATGGCATTGGCCTCTTTCAGCAGAATAATGTGCCATACCACACCATTCCTGAGCCACAAAATTGGCTCAGGAATGGTGTGATGAACACAACGAGTTTAAGGTGTTGATTTTTCCTCCAAAGTCCAATCCATGGAGGTCCCACCTCACAGCTTACAGGCCTTAAAGGATCTGCTGCTAACGTCTTGGAGCAAGATACACAGCACACCTTCAGAGGTTTAGTGAACTCCATGAGGGGTGAGGGCTGTTTTGGAGGCAAAAGGGGACCTACACAAAATTAGGCAGATGGTCATAATGTTTTAGTTGATCAGTGTATACAGTTATGCCATCTGGAGCCTATAGT
Organism: Pelodytes ibericus; assembly: GCA_036172795.1. Lineage (NCBI taxonomy): Eukaryota > Metazoa > Chordata > Amphibia > Anura > Pelodytidae > Pelodytes > Pelodytes ibericus. The sequence continues at coordinate 71,162,996 of CM069859.1, forward strand.
TAACCCCATAGTAGGTATAGTAAATATAGTACTTAATACAATAGTCGATAAACACATTAATTCTGATAATATCAATAAATATTCACTTCCTAGAACTGAAAGGGTTAAATATCATGTATAAGTGACAGTATACAAAGAAAGCATAAAGTGTTTATTTATGGTTTATGCAAAGGATGGCATAGAAGAAGGTGAATAGAGATTTGAGTCTTAAATTACAAATAACATGCCAGGGATTAGCAAGGGATATCGCTGGTGGATGTTAACTGCTGGCAGAACATGTTCAGAGTATTATACTCAATGACAGACTGATATTTCAATCACAAATTAAAAAATGTAGAAAACATGAGAAGAAGGAGGTCATTTATAAAAATCCCGCACATAGAAGCAGTAAGTTAACAAGGGGACAATTACCAGTATCTTATGTAAGAAGGTGATTGCCCCATTTTTTTTACATTCCTGACCCTGTTATACATTTCTACCTTTGACTCAGTGGCCACTTAGTTAGGCACACCTGCTCATTAACGCAAAATTTCACTACTACTAACTCCCAATACCTGGAGATGGTATTCATATACAGTATATATATTTGAATGAAAGACCAAAGATGTAGGATACTTTTTTCCCCCCTACAATATAACAATCTCAGCTAACGCGAACCTTCGTGGTGGATAACCACTTCTTGGGCGCTGAAACGTTAAAGGCTTGCTCCCAGCCTAACACAAAGCAGGAAAAGACAAACAAACGCCAGCTATAACATCCAATGTAGACGGGACATCCAGGTAAAAAAGTTGTAAATTTTATTCCAAGCCCTTAGACATAAAAAATGCAAACATGCAGAAGGGGACAAAACACAGGAGTTGACACCCACTTAAGGACTTGGAATCAAATGTACTACTTTTTTACCTGGATGTCCCATCTCCATTGGATGTTACAGCTAGCGTTCATTTGTCTTTTCCTACTTTTTTCACATGGTTGGAAAAGATGGTGGCAAATGCTCCAGCCTCCCATTTTTGGGGGGGCCCACACAAACTTTTGTATAGCATTTTTTTCATTATGTATACAACCAAATAGTTTTTATTCTGAATTAGTGAGTGGAAAAGGTAGAACACCTACTAGCAGTTTTAGCATAGAATATAGAATAAAGCCCCCAGTGTTTAGTTTTCTACTATGTAATTAAAGCAAGCACTAGCAGGAAAGTTACCCCACCTCCCTCTCTAGGGGACACGGTAGGACCCGGCACCACACCATCCCCACTGTGATATCACACCTATTACTCAGTAGGAAACAGCAGTGAGTTTGAATCGGCAGATTCTGTAGTATGATGACCAGGCCTCACATTCTCACCCTGCTGGCTTAATAGTGATATAAAAAAACAAATAGGTTGATAGTAGTGTTTGACATTGACGTATTGTTAGGTATAATGACTGACATTTGTATTTATGGAGGGCAGAATGTGTTCACAAACAAACACAACTGGAGGATGCTACATTGTTGAGTTCTGGCCAAAAGACTACCACATATAAATAGGAGTTGAGATCTGGGTCTCTGTAAAATCAGAGGATCACCATTATTAAATTGGAAAGTTGTAGGTGTATGGCAAGCTACAGAGATTCACTAAATGACATTAGTGTTTAGTTATCCAGCTCTAACAATTTATGCAATAGATGCTACAGGATTTAATGGGATGATGCAAATGTAATTAAACAGTGACAATCCAATACATAAGAACACTGTTTGTTCGTTTGTAATCTAGAAGGATTGGAGGTGGGCGGGCAAGGGAAACACAAGGTATTAGAAAAATACACAGAAAGGGCATGTCAACTATATAACTATAATGGTAGCCTCAGTGTATATAAATATATGTATATATATATATATATATATATATATATATATACGTGTGTGTGTGTTTATATACGGTATGTATATACTATACATACTAAACAGTTTGCCAGTTTACAATCTAGAGTGTATTACAAGTTGCTTTCAATAGATGGTTTTTTGGTACTAAAAACCGTGTATAAAGGGGCAGAGCCACTTACACTGTCTGAAAAAACATAAGTACTGCATGATATAAAGTGAATAAAGAGAGGCAGATTTGTCATATCATCTTTTTCCTCAAATCTTCCTATCTTCTAAAACTGCAAACAACATGTAATAGCGTTATTGTTGTTGCTATAGCAACAGTCCTGCTTATCTCTCCAGGAGCCTTTCTTATTAGTTGAATTAAGAGGCCCCTGTGAAATGGTTTTCAATGTAAAACTACAGGAGAACTGTAAATTATTTTAGAGTGCAAATATGTGTATTTCCTATACAGATTGAGTATCCCTTATCCAGAAATCTGTTATGCAAAATGATCGATTAGCCAACTTTTTGGGGAGATTTTTCCATAAGGTGTAAATTCCACACGCACCTGTCAGAATGCAAGCCTAGTTTATTCAGTGTCCAACCCCCTTAAGCTGCTATATAGCCGTTCCATGCACTCAGATTCCCCCACTCCAACAAAGGGTAATAAACTTGCACATGTGCAGGCCTGACATGCCAACAGCACCTTCCGTCACAGGTACATCACACTAAAAATTAGTTATTTGCTCTGTACAGTATTTGCATGACTGACAGTACTGTATTTAATGAGTGCTGAGAGGCTTTAATATGTCTTATTGGTGAAAATGATCCATTATCTGAAATTACCCGTTGTCCAAAATTTGTATTATTTATTTATTTATTTAGAAAGTGTTTTACCAGGAAGAATACAATAGGAAGAATACATACTAGTTTTCAAGTATGTCCTGGGGACCAGGTCCAGAATGGAGTTACACAGTTACACATTTAACAGTAGATTAAAAATAGATACATACATACATAAATTAAACAAGTTGAAAGGATAAAATACTTCAGGTCCCAAAGCATTTTGGATTAGGGATACTCAACCTGTATTAGAAACCTACAGAATATAAGCTAGGTACAACCGGCCATTGAAGACTTTCCTGAAGAAACGTTATCACATAACATGTTGCCCAAAAACTTATTTTGTATTTCAAAGATTTTAGCTTAAAAAAGGTAAACACTCCTCTTATGTAGGCATTATAATTAATGTATAAAATGGACAAAATATATTACCTACCCACCCACGCGTACATACTACCATCTCAAGGGTAATTTATTTTGAAAGCTATTGAGTTATCTAGTTAGATTTTATCATTATGATTGGAATATTTTCACTTCAGACCATTTATGTCATGGACACCAGACTCTTGCAGTGGTGGCTGGCTGGTTGTTAAATCTTGTAACTCCTTTTCACAGTGAAGGAGTGTTCAAGAGGAAGGAAGAAAGTCGCCTTCCTGAAACCTCAACAAAAACAGGGGGGAAAGCATGTAACTGACTTGGATATGTGTGGGAAACAAGTGTCTGCAGAGATACCTGGGTTCTTATTATGCTCCTGGGCAACAGTAAAAACAAAATATACCTGCAAAAGTTATGTCTAGCCAATGTTGTTGACAAGAATCATGCAAATTTATCTGAAATATATTGGCACAGGCCCTGTAGCTTATGTGTGCTGCGCTTATGGTATAAGTAACTGGGGTCATTATTAAGGCAAAATAAGCAATTCTGAGGCAAATTTACAGTCTATGCAGATCCAACACTTGAGAGATTTTACCAAAGAACTGTCCTTAAAAGTGTGGCTTTTAGTTTAGTATAACATGAGGGCCTGGAGTAAATGGTAGTATTGCACACCCCCTTGCAAGATGGTAAGAATCATAGAAATCCTGCTTGTTCTCATGTACCGCATCCATATAAATGTAGAATTCAGTTAAAGTCTCCAAATCTGTGCATGTTTATTCGCTCCATATTATTTCAGTGTTTTTCAGTATTACAATAATACCTTATAACTAATGATAATAATAAGGAATTTATGTAACAAAATGTATGAGAAAAAGGATATTCACTCATTTGAATGGCATTATTCACATTGGTTTCTGCAGCAAAAAATTAAATAAAAGGAGGAAATTAACTTTTACTCAGCTAGTGTGGGCAGTCCCTGGGCCGGACTTTGGGGTATGCAACCTGTGTAACTGCTTCACGGGGAGCTGCGGGCAGCATAAGCTCTGTGTGTTATCGTATTTCCGATACCTTGCATCATCACAACACGCTGGGAGCACTTACTGACCTCCGTGTGTGTTTAACATCAGTGTAAGATTTTGATATTTGAAGAAATGTAAAATGTAAGCTATGCATTGTAAAGTACTTTGAATGCACTTTAACATGCATTAACATATAGAAGATGCATTTTGGGCACCAGACCCTTTGAGGCAGTGCCCAGGTGCTTCCTGGTACAAAGGAAAGGCCTTCTTTCTGAACAGCTATGCTGAGGGTGTTAGAGTAAATATCAGCACAAGTCACAGCCTCAGGCTTTGGTTGCTCCTTGGCTGGATGATTTGTTTACTTTTTTAACACTCAGCATTGGTAAATAATTTCAAAGAAAATGGTCACCAGTTAGACAATAGATTGAATGACACAACAGTAGTTATGTGTGCCCAAATGTTTGCAGACATTTGGTGAAGTACTACAGATTACATTTCTAGAATATGAGCTTTTCTAGTTGGTTGAAGAAACACTATAATAGAGAGAGAAAAAAGGTTTGTTTGGACATCTAAGTATTTTGTATTGTTGAGTTGTTTTAAAGTAGTGAAAAAAAAATACAGTGGACAATGGAAGAAGGGGTTATGGAAATCTATGAAGGATAAAGTGGCAGCAAGAGAGCTTTGAAGGACAAACAATGCATTTGTGGAATGGGAAATTAAAGGCCAGATAGTAAATGGGACATGCAGCTGGTGGCATACGATGCTTTAGAAAGTTACTGGCCCCAACATTTCTGATCATATTAGTTGGCCATTTTGCAAAACTATTTAAACGGAGGGAAGTTGCTAACCTGCCCCTGTTTTAGACTCATAGAAATTAGTTTTTGATCTAAAACTAACATGGGATGGAAGGTTCATCTGCTTCTTGAGCACCCTTTAACTATAGCGTTCCTTTGTATATCCATGAAAATACCTATTTGATATATTAGTTATTTTCTGCACCCTTTAGCTTGTCACTTTCATTGTTTCATGAATGTTTGAATACAAACGTCATTGATATCCATTGTCATATTGCTCTGGCCTCTCCCAGACACATAGTATAACATCTAAGATTAACAGAATGCTGTTTATTTTATGTATGATATTCTAAAGCATGTGTTTTAAAAAATGTTTAATAATACCTGTTGGCGCTTACACACCCCAAAACCTGTCTATTCTCTCTTTTGCTAGGCAAATAAACCTATGTACTTGTCGTGCATATTTCTAGTTTAGCACTGGTATGTATGGAATTTGATTGCAGTGTATGAATAGGAAATATAATGGTATTATTAGTAATACTTTTCAGCCTAGCCTAGCTGCAGTGGAATTCATTATACCTTCTCAGTCACTACCTGCCTGTCAATACCTACATAAGGTTTCCAGTAAGTATTTTCAGGACCTGTCTTTGATGATCTAGAAATACATGGCATTAAGGTTCTTGTTTACTAGGTCATGCCATAGTACATAAGCCCTGCATGTATGCTATGATATATATTTTTTTGAGCCTCAACTTGTTGAGGAACTGGCACAGACAGGCTGGTGGTTTGTGTACAACCCAAAGCAATAGAAGAGACCTTTCTGGTTCAAAGGTAAGGTGACTACAGGAGTTGCATGAGTGGTCATGAGTGTATGCACCCTATCTGTTTGTGAGTGTTATTTTAACTTTTAATACAAAAGTTTATCCTTATTTTATCTATTATTATTTTTTGCATTTATTGTTATATCTTTTATTTAACTTCCGATTTGGTTAAATACTTATTATTATTATTATACTATTATTATACAATGAGTTGTTTCCCTTTCTTTTTTCTACGGCTTCTGAATTCTATTTGCTTGCACAATAATCATGTTAACCATACCTTCTAAGTGACCCTATTTAGGAGGAATAGTCCCTATTTTGCACCCAAATTCCCCTTTCCCTCTTTTCTGGGAACAATGAATTTTTGTATAAGGGTATCACAGAGCTCACAATATAGCATGTTTAAACTGTAGTAAACTGTAGTATTTGCTGATCCTTATCCACACCACCTTCAGTCACTGCCCCAAAAATAAAAGTATCCTCTTTGTCCATTCGAAATGTTTGGGGGTATGTGTAAACTGTTTCTAGTAAATAATCATAGCCTGATTTATTTTTTTCACTTTGCTTCTGCAGAGCTTTTATATTGAAGTCAATGTGTTGGTGGTCTTCTTCCCCACACAGTATACAAATATTTATACCAGAAAATCTTGCTCATTGGGCACATAAGGGTTGAATAGCTTTTTATGTACACGTGACGTTAGAAACGCACATTGCTCTTTTATGCTGGGTTCTATCTGCTTCTAAGGTCTGTGGGCTCCGTTTTGAGAGTCATTACAATATCATAGCAACTAGGGAGAAGCCGGGCTCAGAAGTCACTTCTATATCCCATACCAGACAAAAAATAAACTTTGAACTGTTAGTTTTGCTGAACAACAAAGCTAAACAGACTAAAGGGAACTATTTCATATCACAAGGGAGCACTAGAAAAAAATCATTTCATGGAAAATCATCATTACTTCATTTTTCAGTTATATTATACATTGATCTATAAACACTGAGATGATGAGTATGTTCTCTTTAAAAAAAAAAAAAATCAACTCTGTCTTCTGAAAATGTCTTTCCATAAATCACCGAAAATGAATATACCAAAAGATTAATAATAACTCCAGTTTCCATTCCTTGAAACAGATACTGCTGGAAAAGGCAGCTAATTAACTGGGTGTCCGGCATTGAGCTGATTAACCTTCAGGGTTGCACCGTGCAGGGAATGGGAAGATAAGAACAGTGTCATGATTCAGTGTACCCACTGTGCCACAGGAAAAACTGCCAAAGTTTATTAGAAACTTGTTATTTAATTCATTAAAAACTGCTAACAAGGCTGAGAAATGATCAACATGTGGCATACATAGCATGACATTTTCATGGATGTCTCAAGTGTCTGTGTGTTGCTGTACACATATCAATCCTCTCCCATGAACTAGCATTTACTGTAACTAGCTTCAGTAGCCATATTTAGGCTCTGTATGCTTTGCAGAGCAAGACAGGTGAACTTTTTACATATATAGGTAATATTATATTTGTAGGTAATTAGTGACAGAAATGCACTAGTCACTATACTATTTTGCAATCATGGTGGCCACAAGATACTGCCCTAATTTCTTATACAACTAGGGTTGCCACCTTGGCCATATATAACTTTTGCAGGATGCTTTGCAGTATATTGATGTTATATGTGACCAGAAGGAAATCATTTAGCTAATCAAGTAGCGGATCCCACAGAACCACATTGATTAGTTAATTGATTTCCTTCTAGTCACATATGACTTCTACATACTGCAAGGCAGCCTGCCAAAGTTATATGTGGCCATTAAAAACCCTATGTACAACCCATTTTGCCCATATGGTTAAAACATTAATTAATAAAAATATTCCTTAAATTGTATACTTTAAACTTAATTATCTTATGATTTCCCATTTTGTCATCAATGTAGGCATGCTTTACACCACAATATAAAATGAAAAGAACATCGACAAAATAATGATAATATAATTGATGTTATAAAAAATAATTTTAAACAAATATAAACTGCAGACATAACGGAAGCTGTCATAGTGAAATAAGACACTGATAAATAAAGGGTTTGTTTTATATGACAGAACACTCAACATTTTTGCAAGACTGCTGCAGCCAGACCATATAGAGGATATCAAGACTGGAAACTGCAGATATATCTAAACCAGGATTAACATGTCTGTTAATGGCTGCTGTGGGATTAGCATGTCTGTCTGTGGTTGTAAACTGTAAGGAGAGCTATAGCACCCCCTTTGTGTGGAAAGAGGAACTGGCAAACTTTTGATTTCATTTATTTTTCCACAGGTCAGCCTGACCTCCCAGTGACCCTTCCCCTGACCTACTGCTGGTCACTCTCACCAGGCACATTTTGTTTATCTTCATCCTCAAGGCTCCAAACTCAGAGTTTTCATCTCTAACCTTTATGTCCCCTCCATTCTAGTCGCCAGTCACAGATTAAATGTGTCTTAGGTTTAGTTGTATTTACCAGTGCTGTTATATAGTAGTGCCTCCATAAAAGCCAGAATGCTTTATTTTGGTATGTGTAATGTTTATCTTCACTTTCTGGTAACCTTTCATTGGCTCTGATCAATTTAACAAGAATATAGCTGCAATAAAAATAAAGATTCCTTTAAAAACGTGTTTTAGATGCTTTAAATGAAGAAATATGTCATGAATAAAATAACAGCGTTTTCGTATGAAAATGTCAAACTGTGTTTCAGTAATGTATGAGTGAGCACCACCGTTGTACTTAAAAGTGAATTCAAATGCATAGTTTCCTTTTTTGTTTCTACTTTTTTCTACTTCTATCACAAATACTTATTGTACAGTACATTTTTTGTAGCATTTTTCATTAATTTACAGAAACTGCTAATTAATGCACATATATAAATGACATATGTTGTTATTATTATTATAATTATTTTAGAGTAACTTTATCATTAGTAAATGTTTGGGGGGAGGGATCATGCTCCAAAATTAAAACCTGCTAAATTGGATTGTGTTATATTTTGTTTAATCATTTTTGTTGTTATTCTAGAAATGAATTTTGTTGTTTAAACATCTAATACAAAAAACTGAATAAACAAGGGAGAGCATATACAGTTCACACAAATCTGTATAGGTGGAGTGGGTTCTGAAGGACAGTGTTTGTCTTATCAGACAACTAAACCAGGCATGGGACAGAATGACTGCTCTTTAATGGAATGTTTGCAACATCCCATCTAAGAGCTGGAGGACCATTATCTGGCTTGAGCCTAAATAAACTTTATTGTCCTTTCAGTGATATGGCTCCCTGGGGATCACTAGATGAATTAATCACTGTCAGATTCTGTAAAGTGACTGCAATGACAGTTCATGATCACTATCCAGTAACAGAGTTCATGTGGACAAGAAAATCTAAAACCATATAAATTAATCATTGCAAAACCAACATATAAATAATTTATGAGAATCTGGAGCATTAACTAAAATGAGGATCCCTTACAGTATACTTCATAATGCAATTTTAACCGTTAACACAAAAAACAATTGTTTTATTTTGTAAATTACTTTGTATTTATTATTCTTGGTTATATTTTTTTCCAATATTTCGTGTCATGATTTGTGATATGACTGATTCAACAGCATTTGTATGAACACAAAAAAAAAGAAACCTACATTAAAGTCTATTCACTGTACCATGTGGCAAAACATACCTCCTCTACCTCGGTCCCATGCAAAGTGGGACAGTTTGGAGGCATGGTAAACTACATCACATTGATAAGGGAACAGCAGTAGTCAGGCATTAAATGCTTGTGAGCATGACTCTATCTACTGTCTCTGTTTGTCTAAAATAGTCTGTAATTCCCTTTTGTTCTCTGTATATTTATTCTCTGTGTGAATTGTTGACGCTACATACATAGATAACGTGTTACGTGATAGTTTAGTTGAAGGATTTTTCCAACTCAGTTCCCTGTATTATGAATATTTCCCCTGTATTATGAATATTTTCCCTGTATTATGAATATTTTCCCTGTATTATGAAAATTTTTGGCCCATTTAGTCTGCTCATTTTTAAGTTTATATGAATTTGTGGATGTCTTAGATACTCATGCAATTCACAACCATTTTTGTATTGTGTTTTATCTTATTCTACTATCGCTGAAAACATTTTCGTAGGATCCGATGAAATAATGACTTTTCTCAACTTAATATTGTGATTCATTTATAAACCACCAAATAATTTTTCAGCACTGCATTATATAAAGGGTTAATGAACAAGGCGAACATTAAACTGATTTTCTGGCATATGCTTTGTTGCAATTTCACTGACTTTCACTGACATAATGGGCATTATTAGTAATAGTGTTTTAACTCAAATGGTACTATTCAAAAATAAACTTCCATGGTCACTGATAGGGACCAATATTTCCCAGCATGAACTTAATCGCCTCTGTTGCTTGCTCATTTTTGTATTTTTACACTTCTTTGTAACATTTTTATAGAAAAAATAGCTACACAGAAAGAGATTAGATATTTACAAAGTGTTTTGCCACAAAAATGGATAGTGATTTCTATAGTTTTCAAGTATGTATTGAGAATAATGTGCAATACAAAGTTACACATTTAAAAAAATTAAAAAATACATAATAAAATATTATATATTATATTATATTTATTATTGTCCATTATTCACAGGGATTCATTCAATTTTTTTTTTGTTATAACATTTTCACAGCTTTATCCATCCAGGAGACGCAATGCATTGGAGTTTTGAGCTCTTTTCCCGATGCAATGCATCTGTATACTGCATTGTATTATTATTATCTATTTATTTAAAAAGTGCCATATTCTTCTGCTGGTTCTTTCAATTGACCTATAACATAACAATATTTCTTATGGACAACTGAAACAATTATTTTCTTCACACATGCACTAGAAAGGAAGTACAGCTTTTTAAGTAAATTATAATAAAGGTGAACAGATCAATAGTTATATTCGGTTTTATATTGTCATCAGCAATTTCCCTTGCACAATCTTATAAGATTTGTTTTTTTAAACTGATTTAACCGGTGTGGATTATTTTTAAACCTATTCAGCAATTTTTAATTAAATGGAATAAAACAATTAAAAAATATATTTCTTGCTTATTTCCCTGGGCACAGGGTGCATAATGCATCGTTTTCTCCTTTTGCAGCAGTCAGCTCAACTAAGGACTAATTGGCTTCTGGTAGTGCTTTAGTTTATTACATATTAACAAACTGTGAGGAGTTTGTGGTACAATTCCAAGGTGGATGACACCACACTGAAACTAGACAAATTTCCAGCTAAGTTTACATTAGTACAATAGTAATGGTTTATGCAGAAACGTAAAAATTGCTTGCAAGTACTCTATCTAATCATAATCAATCATCCAAATTATATTAGATGTTAATAATTATACATAAGATATAATAATTCTACTCCATTACATAGTAGTTAAAACTGTTGCAAAAGATTTTTAATAAAGTCTATTTTAAAAAAAATATGTAAAACTAATCTGTTTTTGTACATTACAATATTGTGTATGGGTGGTCAGTTGAGATAAAATCAAGAACGTTTAATTTTTCAACTCATGCCAGAAAAACAAGATTTTTTTTTTTGCATCAACTGCAAAATGGTTACATTACATATTTGTCTAGAATTGCATTTATACAGGCAACTGGGCGTCAGTACAAACATACACTGCTGGTTCCTATTACCTGTGGATGAATATCAATGCTCTTTATCTATTTTTTATAACCTGATATTATCTGCTAAGGAATTAAAAGCTAAAAGCATGGGTAAATTATCTCAAGGAGTGCAATATGGCTGAAGCGTTCATGGCATGAACCAAATATGAAGAATAAACTTGCTGATGATTCGTTATTATTATTTATTAAAGATACAACTGGAAATGTAGTTATTATAGTGTCACTCTCACTTTTGTGCTCTCATTTGAATCTACTCCATTGAATTTAGTTCATGGGAATAAATCTTGTGTGTGTGAATCAGTTAGATTTGACAGTGAGAAAGGTCATAAAGTATTGCACTTATCCAAAAACACTCAAGAACACACTTGATAATGTTAACCATATGTACAATGTTATTTGATTAAGAATATGTTTGTTCCCTGTACTGCTAAAGTGTATAACATAATTCACTGTGAGTTTTGGAAAAGGCCTGTGACACCTGTGACATCACAATAGAAAACAGACATTCTGATATGTTAGATAATCATATGTTACAATGACAGTTTAAATATCTTTTGATTTTTCTAGTCTTTTCATTCTCATAGTTCTCTAGAAGTTTTAAGGATCTTTAACATAGTAGCACTTTCAATTGCTTGCCTGTGTGTCCTTCCAACATCAGCTGCCAGGTTTTTCCAGATTCCCAGGGTATCTTCAGAAATAGTTTGTGTTTCATTGGGTAATTTGTTTGTTTGTTAGCATCAAATCATGAAGTTGTAAAGCAAGAATTTTATTGCATGACTGTGGGTTAGATGTGTGTTTTCTCCTGTGGGGAATCAAGCAGGGCCGCTCACTGACTAGTCTCGGGTGACAGCATGATGGGCATCATTCCTAGTTGAGGGAGGTTCCGGATAGGGTACAGAGTATGGGCTATTATGTGTTGTACCATGGGCAATATTGTGCTCTCCAGGAACCCATTGTAAGACCTAACTTAGTGGTTTCACTATTAAAGCATTGTGGTGCTCCAGAATGCTATTTTGCAGGTCAGGTTCTCTAGCTAAGCAGTTATTGGGTACATAAACAGGTTTTTCAGAGACACCAGGTAATAGTCAGGCTGGCCCACAGACCTCCCTATTCAGCATGGAAATTCAAACCCCAGGAATTTTCATACCTGTACCACTCCTTGGGGTAGACTTTGGCATGAAGGCAGGGGAAGCCATACCTGACACAGTGTTTGATGTATGTATTTTTAAGTCACTACCTTCAAAACATGCTTCTCATTCCATGATAAATGTTATTTTGAAACTATTGCGCTTTCAAACTAGCCAACATACGTTAGCTTTGATAACAGAGTCAGTCAGCATGCATTCTGTTTAGAATCTTCGACACCCCTTGAAATTTAGTAATGGATAGACTTTCCCATATTGTTCTGGGGCCCATAGTTCTCTCTGCTCATTTGCACATACCTTTTATTGTGTTATAAAGGATATTGCCTCTTCGCTGGTGTCCTGACTAAGGGGGCAATGTAATGGGTACTGGCATTGTTCTCTGAAATTTTTACTCACAGGGATACAATTTATACCAGTGTTTTATAGACAAATAATGTAACGTGCAATAGACCAGTGCTAATCTATAATCATTGGCAAATGTCCAAACACCTACCTAACACAAAGTAAAATCGAGCACAGGAAGCAGAGGAGATGTTCTGGCACACGGCTCAACCAGCATTCATTACAAAGGACTTGTCACCTGCGGTTTTGTTATTGAAAGTTATGAGGTGTGACAGCGGTTAAACAGATTTTATTTATACACAAGGATATAAATTAAGCCTCTCTTCACCTAGCACACTGGGTTTATTGTTAGGCCAACATGAATGTTAACTCTTAGAGAGCGATGATTTGGCAATCAAGGCTGCTGGATCTTGGGACTATATTACTAAGTGAAAAGAAAAGATTAGCAGTCTCTACATCTTTCTTACAGCATTACCTTTAAACAGCAGGTGAGACTTAACACACTCACCTGTCAGCTTACAATTAAAACATTATATATGAATGCTACCATTGTCATGGAAATGCAGCCATCTTGAATGGGAAATTGCAATAAAACAGCTCTTTGAGAAAGGATTAGCTCACTGCATGTTTTATATTTGCAAGTAGTTGTACAATACATTTTAAAATGGGCCTGTCATCCACAAAATTGTGCAATATAATCGCCAGCAAATACATAAATTGAGTTATATTCTCATTAAAGGCCTCTTTCTAGAGGCCCAATTTTCACACACTGTTGGAATTCTGGGATTGAATACTTTAATTTCAGTTGATAGACCCAGTGGGTGCAAGCAATAACATGCAACTTACTCGATTTCAAATGGTTAATGAATAACCTTTAATTTACACATGTGCTGCAATTTGGCCAACATAATGTACACATCAAACATTCTGTTACATCTTTATGAACATTCTCATATGAATTAGAACAATATAAATTAGACTATACTTGGAGAAGAATACCTTCAAAGAATTGGAGCAGAGATGATCTTCTTATTTGATTTAGAATACATAGTCTGAAGTATAATGCAAGAAATACAATAACTTTAGATTTGTAAACCATAAAAATGGCAAAATATACCTTGAATGAAACATCAGATCCCACCAAGCTGGAACACACTCAATTCATCTTTCACCTATCCCACCTATAGCCACCCATCCACACTTCTGTTACTACAACTTTGATCCCTCTGACCTCTTCAATCCCTTATGTGTCTCATGTACCCCATTCCGTCTAGATTGTAAGCTTGCGAGCAGGGCTCTCTACCTCATGTACCACTCTGTTATAGTTTGTCTAACTTAGTATGTAGTTCCCTTCTATGCTCTGTACCTAGTTCTGCATAAATTGTTAGTGCTATTTAAATAAATGTTAATGTAATGTAATAAGGGTAAAATCACTGGGGAGATACGAGAAGAGGGATTACTAAGAGAAAAAGAGAGATGGAAGTTACACATTATGGAGTAATTATAAGACTCCCATCTACAAAACTAGCTCTGTAAAAACACATCATGGCAAAAGCAAATAGTCTGAATTCATAGGAAGTTAAAGCTCAGGTACAATGTACAGAAATACAATTTTATAGAAGGATCATGAATGAGTGTTTCAGCAGAAGACGTAACTGCTAAATCACTTAGGGTGTTCTAAAAAAGCCAAGGATTCAGTGGTGGCAATATATCAGAGGTCTCTATTTCCCCCATCCATTTTGCAACACGAACACCATTGGTCATGTAGTCCAAACAGCACAAATGCCATAGCTACCCATCACTTACGTTCAGGTAATTCTATATTTTTGTATTTTCTGCTTCCACCTTGTACCATTTGGGTTACTGCAACCAATGAAGGACATGACTGACATGCAATGACATTTCCAACAATTTATCTGGCACCATAACTGACCCAGAATCAGCAAACTGACATTGGGTGCTGATGTTTAACTTTTAGAAAGATACAATCTCCATGCATCTTCCTGGTCATATCCACCTTAACCATGCCCCATCGAACTAGCCCTTTGGAAACCTTCAAACAATGGACCCACCATTGACAGCCATGAAGGCATGCCTGAAACTCTGGAAGAAAACAAACTAAAATTAAATCCAGGCTCCCAGCTCATACATTTAACACACAACCCGGTGTTCCCACCAGGCACACCCCCATTTAAACTATCATGGTATTCTAGATCCTCCCTTTTGTCATTGGGCTCCTTTCTTAAACTTTGCAACAGATGCACGACCTAACTCAAATACCACACTATGAAATATTTAAATACTTACTGTCACGAAGCTCCGTGACTGGGGAAGCCGGCCGGGAAATGCTGTGTTAATTCTGTAATTATGTTGTATACCCAGTGTGCCCCTCTGTTTCCCCCAGTTTAATACCTCCCCAAAGGGGCAAATCACTTGTGTGTTCCCCACTCCCTCTGGTGCCCGACCCCAACATCCCAAGTAGCAACCCATTACCACAACCTAGACCTAGAGACTATAGAGCCCCTCACTCATTTGGTTCATTTAAAACTCCCGCGACCCGGCCCAATGTCGCTCGAATGGGGATTGGCTGGTGAGTTAAAGGGCCGAGTAGCTCTCCCTCCTATTGGTCCGAGCCCCGAAATAGGGAACTGAAATGTATTTGAAAAAGGTTAGGTGATATAGAATTATGGATCAGGGAATTAGCCCCCTTCAAGACAATATGGAAGCATCCTAGGCGGCCAGCCACAATAAAAGTTAAGCCCGGTCACCTGGGACTTTCGCCCGCCCTTGGAGTATTCGGGGCACTGCTGATTGGTCGCTCCAGACTGTAGGTACGGATCCTATTGGTCATCTGGTTCAAGGGGAAATGGTAGGCGCCCAATCAATTGGCCAGGAGTTTAAAGGTCCTTAAAAGTTAAAGGGATTAAATGGACCTGGCTCTGCCCCTCTCGCCTCATTGGTCGCTACTTTCCACAGTATGTTCCCATTGTTCCCCCCTAAACCTGGCGCCAGATTTAAATGTGTTACCCATTGTATGGAAGTTAATCCTGTTACGAGTGGTATTGTTCAATCATTTGTTACGAAGATGTTTTAATGTATAAATATACTCTCTTGTCTGTAATAAATTGTTCTTGCTGTGAAATCCTTGGTAGCCGTGTCTACTTCTGGGAATTTCTACTAATCACTTATTATTAAAGGGTGTTACCCAGGGAGCTGGCAATCGATTGTGAAAGATTGCCAGCTGAGGCTGAGGAGATATTGAACCTGCAAACCAGAATTAACATCTGGATACTGAGTCTTCTCGATACACTTCGATTCAAAATGATGTCACTACGGTTGAAGCCAGACATGGCAGCATGGATTTGACTATGTTTGAACAGATGTTTGCAACGAAACACAGAAGCCCTCAACTTATTTCAAGTCTCATAGTTTATTCAAAGAGCTCCAACATACACTTCAGTTTAAAGCATCCAGGGAATCCATCCTAAACACCACTTTATCTGACAAAGACTAGAATAATGCGTCTCAAAATACATACACGCTGACAGCCTGTGTGCTTACTGGGGAGAGAGCCTATAAACAGCTTGCCCTTTGGTATTTCAACCCAACAGGGCTACAAAGAATATACCACAATCTTGATGGCTTGTGCTTTCAGGGCTGCGGAGTGCCTTGTACATACTTACATGTATGGTGGAAGTGTCCACCAATTGCTCTGGAGACATTTCTTTAAACTCCTTTCAAAAGCTGTTGTCACCAGCATACACCCCTCTCTCAAGGTGGCCCAGTGAGGATCCACAACTTGCCAAGCACCAACAACTTCTTGTTCACAGGGTCTGCGCAGCCACATTGGAAGCTATTGAGAAGCATTGGAAGGGGACCAACCCTCAATATCTGAAATACACAACAATGTCTGGAACATATTTGGACTAGAAAAAAATAGCACTAAACTGCAGGACAAGATAAAACCATTTCACAAAATCTGGTCATCACCATTCTTCAACACACCTTTGGAGAATGGGCCTGGCACCTACATGCCAGATCTGTAGGTGGCAGGCCCATATTATGACTCCTACCCCCCTCTTTCCCTCATTTTCCATTTCCCCCATCTCTTCTTTTCTCACCTCTTTTTATTTTTAAGTCATGCTTGCATTTTTACTATCTATGTTTTATGTTTGACTAGGATATATATTAAATATGTTGCATGTAAATTTGGATGCCACTTTAATATATGATGTCTTACTACAGCTATTGAACATAACTGCAGAACTTGTGTAATTTCATGCTCTTTCCATCTGGATGCGTGTTGGTTTGGTTTGCAGAACAGAATCCTAGAAACTGATTTACCACTGCGGATGCTCTACACAGTTTTTATAATCTTTGTGCATTCACACAATTTGCTCTTTGATGAAGACTGGATTGCTGGACAGATGGTCATGTAACAGGTCCATTGTACTAATATTTAGTAAATAGATCAAAATGCAATTATAGTGATACATTTATTTTGTAGAGTGTTTGGCTGGATTTTTCCATATATAAAGGTAAAATCCATAATTAAAAAAACTCTTTCCTAGGAAATTCATCAGGGACAAAATTGTCTGTAAAGAGAGCACAGAAAATCATGGGTAATTTATCTTGAGTTAAAAGAATGGAAAAATCAATACTCCTGGGTTCAGAAATTCTGGAACCTACTTCATATTGCCTGTGAGAAATGCAGCAGTTGACCTCTAATAAAGTTAATACTTAACATGTTTATTTTACTATATTAGCACTGAATTTAACTCAATCAATACTCAGGTCACAAAGTGTTCTCCTATAGCACAGCACAAGCAGAGTAAGTAGAATTCTTCCTTTTTTACAGGCTACTTACAGAATGTGTGGTAAAGGTAATCTGTAGCCAGCACTGTCTATATAATTGCAAGTAAAAATGATGTGTAACTTGGATATGATTCTAAAACCAATATTTTAACCTATCTGGTTCACCAAAAGAGTTTCACCCAAGCAGTAAGACGTGTGTATTTATCTGGATACAACTGGAAATCATAAGGAGCTGAACTTGACCCAAGGTCAAAGGGGAAGTCAGTTTAGGGGAGTTGCTATCAAGACTTAGCTCAAAAAGTCAATGGGAATTCAATATGGCTGAAATGGTCAATGAATAAATTCCTAGGTCGAACACCTAGGAATATGGACTTGTCAGGTAACATACATGTCCAAGGACATGTCTATGTACATTTCCAATGGGCAAACTTCTTATTTCCTGTGCACAGTTTATCCTAGTACATCGAGTAGAAGACATAAATCAGAACATAACAAATCCCATAAACAAGAGAGTTCACAGGAAGTGATGCGTTAACTGGAACCTGACTTCACAGACACCTGGCAACTCTTCTCTTACTGTGTTTTTTAGAATTGTCATGCATTCCAAATGAGAGATAACTCAAAGTATTCATTTTGGTAAAGCACTTTATAAAGAAATTCATAATTAGAAGTCTTTTTATGAAAGGTGGCCAAAAACCAGACCCAAATATGATGGTACAGAACCCCAAGAGCAAAAACTGTCTAGTCAAAACTGGCAACTGGAATGCTCAGATTAGGGTGAAAGAATTCATATTAATGATAATGCTTCCCTTCCTAATGTGTCAACATCTATGTAAATAGGCAGTGAATACCCATTGCTTTAAAGCAGAGTATATATTACAAGGCTGCATTCAAATGATTATGCCCTGAAAGGTAATGGTCCTCCCCCAATCTATTAGAGGTTACTTTATTAAACTGACCTTATAATAATTAAGAATTTATGACTAAAGGGTAAATATATTAGATAATTCATGTTAACATAACTGCAAAATGAATGACTGATATATACTGAAAAGCACTTGTTGGCTTTGAAATTCTCATAAAAATGCTTACATCATCAGCTCAAATGTTATCAGTGAAGGTATAATCTAGTTTACTGTCAAATGAAGCACAGGCAACGGACATTTATATAATTATTAAATAAGCAATTGTGATAACACAAGATAATCCGCTAAATACTTAGTGTTTACCATCTTGTGCAATGTTTTAAGTCTATTTAATGTTTTCCTTAAAAGAAAACAAACCAATATTTGAGAATATATTTTTGTTTCAGTAACAGAACAGTAATTAAATGAATTCATGAAGAAACGAGGTGACATCTTTATCATACCTCATAAACATTGATTGACTGGTTTGTGATAAGGCCTGTTTAAACTGCCATGCACATGATAAGGTACACATAGTCCACTCAGACCCTCATCGTAGCTTGTCTAAATGAGCCTTCTGAAAGAACAGATACAGCATTAGGTAATATAGATCATGTAAACATTTCAGTCTCTGTCCCTAGTTTATTTGTATGGAAGAGACACAAAGTAATGTATGGTGTCTGCCCATGCTGACATTCAAGACATCCTACAGTGAGTCCATGAATACATTTTACAGACTTTGATGGACTATTAGTGCTATAGGATAGTCATTTCCATTTCTTGGAGTGTCTTGATAGTCTCAAATTAAATTAAACATAAAACTATTGCTCCATATTTAATAATGTTAGTTATCAATTATCAGTCTTTTTTTTTTTTTAACTCATATTGTTCAAATGCACTCTATGGTATTCAAAAGGCAAAGTAACATTTATTGGGTCAATAGAGCCCATTAATGTGATTTGAACCTCTAAAATAATTTGTTAATTAAATGTATTCATAGTATTCTTAGCTTTAGTATCCCTTTATATATTGACAAACATGAATCAAATCTCAGAATGGTACTTTTTACTACACTTGGTAATGTAACATTACATTGTATTAATCCTGTTAAAGAACGCTTACACTGAGCATGTGCAGAGACCAGCTCATTCAAGCTGACATCACTAACATCCTGCAAATGTACAGGACCATCTCTATGTATGTAGATGGAAGATATCTTATTGGCTTCTGAAGATACCCACAGCACAAGATATTTGCAATAAGAAAGAGGAACCCTATTAAAAGTATGTTTTCAAATCTTGTAAAAGCTAAAAAATATTTTTTTTTTCCTATCAATAAATGATTTTTACTTATGCACAAATCTTGAGCAGATTACCCCCCAAATACAACGTTTTGGTAAACAGTGCGCTGAGCTTGAAACATCCCGGAAATAGATTTATTGTAGGATATAAAAAACAATGATTTCACTACAATGTTTGGAAAATATGTTCCGGGAAATGATTTGTGTATTTGTGAGCTATACCCATCTTCTTGTTTTCAGTCACTAGAGAGTTTACTAGAATCACGGTGGTCTGCCCTTTTAAAGTCTTCTACCAAGAGAAAATGGTACCCTTAGTGAGGGGCTCCTTCTCAACTTCCAATATCCAGGGTTGGATTCCAGATTAAGCAACACACTTTTTGGGGGTGCTGCAGGGGGCGTGGTAGTGCTTAATGTTATCACTACTCATTTTAATTAAGCTCTGATCAATTTTTAGGCAATGTCTGTAGCACATTATACAGAGAAACTCAATAAACAGAAGTCATCACATTTTTAGGTGCACTTATGAAGACAACTAAAACGACACTTTTTTTTTACTTGTGCTTCTAAAATGTAACTAGGTCCCATCTGAGAACTGTTATAGAGAGAGAGAACAACAGGCCTGACAAACTCCTATCAGACAAGTGTGGCTAGCCCCTGCTCTGATTGGCTGTGTGGCTAGCCCCTGCTCTGATTGGCTGTGCAACACTTTTGGCATGTGCCAGCCTCCTAGCCAGCCCTACTTCAGAGTAAATATGCACATATCTATAAAGATACACGTCAAGTTTTTTTGTGAGAGAAGGGACACTATTTTTGACCCCTGCTTCTTCTAAGGAACAGAAAGGTTTATTTGTCCTTTAATATAAATATTAGACCCTCAGAAGGCTGAGGCAACCAAGGAATTTGTTAAAACTAGTCTAGATCTGCTTGGCACTGGTTTTGCCCAGTCGTCTTATTTTAACCAAGATTGTAAAGTCCCTACTTCTTTCAGTGGAATATACTACTATAAAGACATGTGTTTTCCATTCATAAGGAGAAAATTCTTCTTTTTTTTTAAATTTAAATGAGTATTTTTTCATTAAAACAACAACAACAAAAATAACACTGGTAACACAAGCATTTACAATTAACCTGGTCCAGAGTGACTGTTGTGCTTTGTGGAACATTACATACACCTTTGTTTGAATTCTGCGTATAAGCAGGCCTGGGAATTCTCTAGATGAGTTCAGCTGTGCAGAACTAAATAGTACAAAGTCTCCAAAGTCATGAGTAAAACTCACCAATAGTGATAACCAAAATGATTTGAATACAGATGTTTAATAAAACCCTTTTGTGTCACAATTTATATGTCAACTTTAATTGAATATTGGTGAAGTGTTACTTTCTAGCCAAAACTTTATTTTAAGGCTCAAGTATCAGCGCAGGTAACGTACAGGCCAACTGCAGACTGTTTTCTGATGGATCCCTGGATAACCCAAGATGTAATCAAGTCCCCAAACACATATCCTTAAACTAGGAGGGTTCCTGATCATACCTCATGTAAAAAGGTGTAAACACTTTCACAAATTACATAAACCTTGTAACACCAATAGACTTGAGCTAACCACCCCATCCCATAGCCAGGGTTATGTTTCCCATAATGTGCAGCCAGTTAGTTGAGTAGAGTATGATGATAAATGCAGCAGTGGCAGTATAAACAGTCGGTCATCGCTGGACTAGGACCAGTCCAAGCACAACTTTTTAAAGCACAAAATTAACAGTAAATACTTTTCACCTTGAACTTCATGTTAACTCAGTGAATGGGGTAGTTTATTTTGACTGCAACAAACTATAAAAAATCTACATATTTGAAGCGACTCTGCTGGGATCTCTACCTCATGGATCGGTCTGTCATTGAATATATTATGTGGTTCCCTTCTATGCTCTGTACCAAGTGCCATGTAAATATTTAGTGCTGTTTAAACAAATGTTAATGTAATACCGGTCGGTACTTTGGCTCTCAATGCAAGTTATTGGACAGCAAAGTAGCTAAATTCTAAAAAAAATAAAAGTGTGGTCATGATGAGGTCATGAATATTTTGCATTTATTCCTTGTTTACTCTACCTTTCAGGTGGGGACAGGGAACTAAGACATGGAACTTCCACATAGAACCGTAAAGTCTGTACATAAGGCCATAAAACCAGCTATTGAATAAAATCCTAAGCTTCAAAAGCGTACAGACTAAGTCAACTTTTGACTCTGTTTAATCAGTAATCAATGTTAGCGGTTAAAGGCAGGTGTTTTGTTCAGATTTCTGACAGTTTCCGGAATATTTAGATAGTGTCATTTTTATAAGCTATACTTCATCTTTTGAGGTCACACATGTCTTGTAAGGTAATTTAGTTCTTTTTTTTCTTCTCTCTTGCAGGGACAATGTTTTACTGGACGCATCTTACGCTGTAAATACTTGGGTGTCACACAAGATCCGTACGTGTATGCCCTATTAAAGACTATTTCCAGTTTCCCTGCATTGTAACACAATGGATTTGCTCAAGATGTGATGTTTGTATGTCTCTCTTTTGTGATGTTTTTCTGGTCTCTTTTCTGTGAATGGTATACATGCATGTAAACAGAGCAGGGTGCAATAAAACTTTTAAAGGCTTTTATAATTTTAAAGGTCTTATGAGAGGAATCCTTGACACACATAATTCTTCTGCCATTTTTGATTATGAACCTGCTCTACAACTCTTTCAGATGTATTTAGTTTCCAAGCAGTGGCAAGCACGAACATTCAAATTCAACATTTACTGGACTTTGTAACAGGCAAATTAAGCCCCCCCCCACATTGTTCAGGGGGGTAGGATTAGTCCCTGATATACTAATTGAGTAATATTCTGAGGACTTGCCCCTGGAATAAAAATCAGTACGCACACATTCCAAAATTACACATACCAATATATTTACCTTTGGTAAACAGATAGAAAAAGCTAATCAAAACCAATGAGACCAAGAATGTAAGACAGGAAATACAAAACAAGAAATTGACATCCAACATTACACTGAATCTCTCTTCCCCCCCATCACTGTCTGTCTCTCTCTTCCCCCCTCCACTGTCTCTCCCCCCCCTCTCCACTATCTGTCTCTCTCTTTCTCCTCCTCCACTGTCTTTCTATCTCTCTTCCCCCGTCCACTGTCTGTCTCTCGCTTCCCCCTTCCATTGACTGTCTCTCTCTCTCTCTTCCTCCTTCACTGTCTGTCTGTCTCTCTCTTCCCCCCTTCCACTGTCTGTCTCTCTCTCTCTCTTCCCCCCTCCACTTTCTGTCTCTTTCTCTCCCCCTTCACTGTCTGTCTCTCTCTCTTCCCCCCTTCGCTGTCTGTCTCTCTCTCTTCCCCCTTCCACTGTCTCTCACTCTCTCTCTTCCCCCTCCACTGTCTGTGTCTCTCTATCTCCTCCTCCACTGTCTGTCACTCTCTTTCTCCTCCTCCACTGTTTGTCTCTCTTTCTACTCCTCCACTGTCTTTCTATCTCTCTTCCCCCTTCCAGTGTCTGTCTGTCTCTCTCTCTCTCTCTTCCCCTTCCACTGTCTGTCTGTCTCTCTCTCCTCCCCCCTCCACTATCTGTCTCTCTCTCTCCCCCCTCCACTGTCTGTCACTCTCTCTCTTCCCCCTCCACTGTCTGTGTCTCTCTATCTCCTCCTCCACTGTCTGTCACTCTCTTTCTCCTCCTCCACTGTTTGTCTCTCTTTCTACTCCTCCACTGTCTTTCTATCTCTCTTCCCCCTTCCAGTGTCTGTCTGTCTCTCTCTCTCTCTCTTCTCCTCCACTGTTTGTCGCTCTCTTTCTCCTCCTCCACTGTTTGTCGCTCTCTTTCTCTTCCTCCACTGTCTTTCTATCTCTCTTCCCCCTTCCAGTGTCTGTCTCTCTCTCACTTCCCCCTTCCACTGTCTCTGTCTCTCTCTTCCCCCTTCCACTGTCTGTCTCTCTCTCTCCCCTTCTCCTGTCTCTCTCTCTCTTCCCCCCTCCACTTTCTGTCCCTCTCTCTCCCCCCTCCACTGTCTGTCTGTCTCTCTCTCTCTCTCTCTCCCCCTCCACTGTCTCTCTCCCCCCTCCACTGTCTGTCTCTCTCTCTCCCCCTTCGCTGTCTGTCTCTCTCTCTTCCCTCCCTCCACTGTCGGTCTCTCTTACTCCCCCCCCCCCCCCCCTCCAATGTCGGTCTCACTCTCACCAGGAGCCCATTATCTATTCCACACACAGGAGCCCCATTAATAATGCCACACACAAGAGCCCCATTAATTATGCCTCACATAGGAGCCCCTTAATTATGCCACACACAAGAGCCCCATAATTATGCCACACACAAGAGTCCCGCGAGGTGACAATTGTACAATTCTAAAACAATAAATATCTATACACATCTCTCTCTCTCTCTCTCACTAGTTGCATTTATAATTATATGAACTTTTTAATATTATATTCAACTATTTTCATATGTAATGTTATTGAAAAATTGCATTTCTTGTTTTTATTCCCTTCCTCAGAACCCACATTGCACCTAAAGGACTTAACACAGCACCATACAGTACCCACAGCACTTGCCATGCACCTATATTGCACCCACAGCACTTGGTTTGCACTCATATTGCACCCACACAATTTGGCATGCCACAGTTTCAGTTTATCCCCATAGAACATACCACAGTGTCACTTTGTCCCATAGTACATGTTATTTTTCCCCACAGAACATGCCACAGCATCACTTTGCCAATTAAAATAAGCCACTGGCAGGTACCAATAAACATGCCACAGTCACTTTGTCATTAACATATGCAACAGCCAGTTTGCCTATTAATTTATGCAACCGTTTGTCCATTAAATGTGCCGCAGTTTGCCATTAATATGCCACAGCCAATTTTCCCATTAACATGCCAGTATTATTTTGCCATTAATATTCCAGTATTATTTTGCCATTAATATGAAACAGCCAATTTGCCTATTAATATGCCAGTATTATTTTGCCATTAATATTCCAGTATTATTTTGCTATTAATTTGAAACAGCCAATTTGCCTATTAATATGCCAGCATTATTTTGCCATTAATATGCCACAGACAATTTGCCCATTAATATGCCAAAACTGGCACCAATCGCCAGCCAAGGGGGTGTAACCAATCACAGAGCGGAGTTACACTGAGATTTGTCAATTCCATTGTTCTCACATGTGCACTGGGTGCCGCACAGCCATTTTGTTGGTTACTGGACTCCGGAAAGATGGCGACGTGGGACATAGATGGGAGCTGCACAGAGTTAGGTGAGTAAGTTTGCGCAAAACTGAACTCTAACTGCTTTTTTATTCAAATGTTCAACATACAAGAAGTTGGCACTACCTGAAGAAGTTGTTTATTGTTGTGCCCATGTCTAGAAACACATGCCTCACTGACTCAACTTAGTGAGCACACATTGCTCTGATTGGAGTTAAGTTCATGTGAGAGGCTAATACTATCTTTTTGAATGGTGTTTCTTTGGAAGGTAACTAGACAATTATAAAAATGTTCATTAAAATGTATGTATCTATCAGACTGCATAAAGTAAATGAACAATATTTATTTATTTGCTCCCACCTCCTTGGCATGTACGGTGTGGCACAGATCTCTCTTGTACCCCACAGTATGCAGATACATCATTTTTCTAGAATTCAGGCCTGTGCAATATGGTGGTCTAGGAGGGAGACGCACTGTTTGCATTGGCGCCACAGTCCAAACAAATGTGATTGCATGCTGATGTGTGTAAAACTCTGCCACCTACAGCTAGATGCCACAGATTCACTACTTTGCTAAATTAATGTGCATTTATGAATTTTTTTTAATGTCAAGAAATTAAATCAGACACGAATAATGAAAATCATACAGTTGTGACAGGATAGTGATACTTGGCATCTCTGGCTCAGGTCAGCACAATGACAATCATATGGAATTACACAAATTACTGCATTTAAATAGGAATTCCCCTAAAAAATCCCCAACACTCAAACCTAAAATTTACTGGTATGCAAAATACAGACACTGGAATAAGATTCAGGAGCAACATTTTTTGCAATCATCAGTACATGAATATAATTAGAATGCATATTGCACAACACATACTCTAATTCTTTCTCCTGCCATATACTGGGGATACACAATGTGCATTCACATACCAACTTAACATTCAGCTCCACAGGAACCCTTTGATTGGCTGGCAAAAAATAAGGCTGGGGTGATAATGTCAGAGGGAAGCTGCAGAAAATGAATATGGACATAGGAGTATTTAAGACTTGGTTATAAAAAATACTGTCTTTCAAAGCAAGTTTTAACATTGTATTATTCATATTATCGGCCTTGCATTAAGTTGTAAAGGAAAATTGAAATAATGTTTAGGTTAGCTTTAAGGGAAGTGGATAAAAAGATGAATTGGGAATTAAAAAAACCCAAATGCTGATCAGTGTTTATTGTCAATATAAAATATATCTAAATGAGCTAGGAGGAGATAGGTGTAAGAAAAGATTAGAATGAAGACATGAACTACTTGTTGAATTGCTGCTAAGCTTTAAAAATGCAATATGATTAGATTAAACCTCCCACGTCCCTGCAAATTGGCAGTTTTGCCTTAATGATCATCTAATAAAGGGTAGACACAGTTGGATCTTTGCCCTCATCCATAGTCTGTACGATTGCTGCCACATGGGAGGCAGGGATACAGTACAGATGTAAAGTGCAGTCAGCAAATAATGACCTAGCACATAAACATGCGAAGGTCACAGCTGCTGACATACACCTGATTAGGAAATAATAGAGTGCCCAGTAGTTACAAAAAGTAGCAAAGCAAAGCTTAGGGATTTACAGAAGTTTCTAGCGCCACCTGGTGACATAAAGTAGAATTGAACACGGTGCAGTTAAAGATTTCAGTTCAAGTGAAAAATGTTGGTGGGGGATCAGTAGGGATTGCAAACTTGATATCTGTGAGAAAGCTAAACATTATTAGAATACAGATATTCAAATATTATACATTATACTATACATTTTTATAATTATGGAATTTTAATATGCATTAAAAAACAGGGTTATTTTCAGGTTAGTGGCTCTTTAAATGTTGTTTGTGGTTTTAAGCAATTAGAACTGTATACAAAAGCACCAACATATAGCACAGCGCTGTACTTGCAACCTGTGAGTAAGCTAAACATTATTAGAATACATATATTCAAAGATTAATAACTATTAGGGTTGCCACCTTTTCTTCAGAAAAATACCGGCCTTGCTACTGTCTTGATAGACTTAACATTGGCCTGATGCCAGTTTTTTTTACCGGCCTGCCGGTAAAATACCAGCCAGATGGCGACCCTAATAACTATACATTTTTGTAATTATGGAACTTTAATATGCTTTAAAATAACTAAGTCTTCAGGTCAGTGAATTTTTTAAATATTCTCTGTGGCTTTAAGCGATTATAATTATTAATAAATAATTAGTAGGCACAGTGCCAATTTTAAGAAAATGTCCTTTCAGTGAGAACTGCACCTTTTGGTCCTTGAAGATTGTTAACAAAAGTGCTCACTAAGCGCGGGGATGTCACGTGACACCCGGTTGCTCAGATCATTCAGTGAGGCGCCAGGGGATGGAGCAAGTAACCAATGTCGCTGGCACACACTGCTTCCCCTCACACACAGATAGAGATGGAGGGAGGGGGAAGTAGCTGCGGGCCGCATAAAAAAAATGCCTGCAGGCCAGATGCGTAGTTTGGAGACCCCTGTCCTATACATTTCATGGTACGCCAGAAGCGGGGTTCATGTACATGTAGGGGAAAAAAAAAAAACTATAGTGTAACACTGTATATATAGGAATCAGTGTATGGTGGGGGATGCTTGCACTCACAAAAGTACATATAAAACAAGTGAGGATCTAAGCTCGTCTAGAGAAGCCTAAAGACACATCTGAAGAGCCTGTTTTATACGTACTTTTGTGAGTGCAAGCATCCCCACCATACACTGTATATTCCTGTATATATAGTGTTCCACTATAGTGTTCTTTTGTACATGTGCCCGCTTCTGGATTACTGTGTGTTATATAAGTGCTGGAGGAGCACTTTGTCGGGTGCAGAAGTACTGTGAGGAGAGTATTGTTCTATTGTTTTCATTCTTGTGTGCTGTTGATATACATTTCATGACCACAGTTCTGACAAGGGGAATTGTTTGTTGCTTTGGAACTTCTAAAGTTTATAAACTGTCTAAAGTTTATAAACTGCTAAAATGAAATTTTCTTTTAGTAAACCTTGTATCCAATAAGCTTGTTTTCAGATCCCTACTGAGAATAACAGCCTTCTCCATTAAAGTCACTGAGCACACAGATCAGAAGGCCTTGGCAGGGTTCACTGTTTTAACTGGGTAGTTATTGAATGTACTGGATCCTTTCAGTCAATACCTGCCATATTTACACACTGTGTTCAACGTTTGTGAATAACACACACACATCAACTCCTGAGACTTCAACTACATAAACATCTCAAAGCTGAAAACATGCTATAAAAAAAACCACAAAGAAAACCTTACACACAAACAAAAGTTAACATTTCTGTAAACTGCGTTTTGGACACAGAGCCATCTTTAACATTGACTGGATCCTGGGCAAACATTTGTTTGGGGCCCCTGGACCCCTGGACCCCACCCCTCATCCCCGGCATGCAATCACATCCTCCACCATAATACCTTCCTACAAAAAAATTGCTCTGAGTGTGTGTGTGTGTGTGTGTGTGAGTGTGTATATATATATATGTATTTATATAAATAAAACGGATTTATATGAAATATTATATAAACCAGCCATATGCTATATATTATGTAAATATTATATAGTTATATAAAACCATCTACATATATATATAATTATAATGTATCGGTGGTTTACATATATATGTGTATGTATATTCCTAAATGATATGAAATATTATATAAACTAACCATATGACATGTGTAGATTCATTTAATATTTATATAATATAGCTTGGGGTGGGGCTGTACAATTGCACACAGAGAGACAAACTAACACACACACACAGTCAGACTTACACAGACAACTTTACACAGTCAGATAGACACACTTACACACACATACTTACACAGTCAGATAGACACACTCACACACTTACACACACAGACAACCTTACACAATCAGATAGAGACACTTACACACACACACACACAGACTTACACAGTCAGGTAGACACACCTACACACACAGACAACTTTACACAGTAAGATAGACACACACACAGACTTTACACAGTCATATAGACACACACACACACAGTCAGACAAACACACACACACACACACTGCTTTTGTTTGTCCCCCTCCCTGCTGGGTTACCTTACATTTGAGGGAGGGGGCTGATACTTCTGTGCGTGGCTCCATGTGTTCTGAGCACCGATATGTCACGGACATCCGGTGCTCTAACATGCTCTGTAAGGGGACGGAGATTTCCCCCCTTACGCGACACAGGCAGACACCTCTGTGTCCGCATTTTGGACACACCTACACTATACGATCAGTGCTGATCGCATAGTGCAGGTAGCAGTTACGGATGTGCATGGGCAGAGGGCCCACCGGGCAGCTGCCTTGGTCCCCCCAGGAATAAGCGGGCCAGGAGCAGCTGCCCTGTTTTAAAGACGGCTCTGATTGGACATAACTTTGCATATACAAACAGAACAGTCACAAACTAACTTCATTAAAGGACAACTGTCATGCCATAAGTGCATGAAATAACAGAATAAGCCATAATATAGAAGCTTTGCCATTTTAACCAAAACAAACCTATCCACAATTGTCACTTATTTTACCATTTAGCGCCAACTGCTGCGATCTTTCCTCCTATCTGGGGTCAGATCTCTGGCTCTCCAACCCAAGCACCCTGCAGTCTCACCTCTGTGTAGCTATGCCTCTCACTGTTACTACAAGACTGTACATGGCACAGCTTGTATACTGGAAACAGGGCTGCAGGGAGATTCCCAAGAATACCAGATCTTCCTGAAGCCCTGTTACCAGTATACAAGCTGTGCCAGGTGCACACTTTTGTAGTAACAGCAATGTCCGACCCAAGCTAGGAGACAAGATTGCAGCCATGCGCTAGAGCAGTTGGCGCTAAATAGTAAAATAACTAAACATTTTGTACAGGTGTTTTTGAAAAAAATGGCACCGTTTATGTATTAGGGCTTATTCATTTGTTTCATGCAAAAGTCACTTATGGCATGACAGTTGTCCGTTAACTGGAAGAGAACAGTTCTTGGATGTCTTTTAGAAATCACTACCAAGTCAAAAGTATTGGCAATCAAATAAGAACGGATATGTTCTTCTACCCCCAATCTCTGCATTTCTGGATCTAAAGTAGAGAAGGCGAGATAAAAGGTCAGTGGGTACAAATGCATTCAAGCCCAACCACTGCTATCTGTGTGTACCTATATCTATGGCTTATTTGTCTTGCCTATTAGTGTCTCATCTCTGAGAACGGGTGGCCTTATGAAGTTGCACCATAGGCCATTAAATAGCTTTTTCCCCACTGGGCAGAAAGTTGCCAGCCCTCCCAACAGTGACCTCAGTATTGTGTGGATCCTGTGAGGAGAAATATAGAAACATAGAATGTGTCGGCAGATAAGAACCATTCGGTCCATCTAGTCTGCCCAATTTTTTTGAATACTTTTATTAGTCCCCCGTTCCTATAGCTAGGATAGCCTTGTGTCTATCCCACGCATGCTTAAAATCCTTGACTGTGTTTACCTCTACCACTTCTGCTGGAAGGCTATTCCATACATCCACTCTTACCCTCTAAGTAAAGTAATACTTCCTGATATTACTTTTAAATCTTTGACCCTCTAATTTAAGACTATGTCCTCTAGTTGTGGTAGTTTTTCTTCTTTTAAATAAACTCTCTTCCTTTACTGTGTTGATTCCCTTTATGTATTTAAATGTTTCTATCATATCCCCCCTGTTACGTCTTTCCTCCAAGCTATACATGTTAAGATGCTTTAACCTTTCCTGGTAAGTTTTATCCTTCAACCCATGAACCAGTTTAGTAGCCCTTCTCTGAACTTTCTCCAAAGTATCAATATCCTTCTGGAGATACGGTCTCCAGTACTGCGTACAATACTCCAAGTGAAGTCTCACCAGTGCTCTGTACAATGGCATGAGCACTTCCCTCTTCCTACTGCTAATACCTCTCCCTATGCAACCAAGCATTCTGCTAGCATTTCCTGCTGATCTATTGCATTGCCTACCTACCTTTAAGCCCTCTGAAATTATTACTCCTAAATCCCATTCCTCAGATGTTGAGGTTAGGACTGTACCAAATAGTCTATATTCTGCTTTTGGGTTTTTACGCCCAAGGTGCATAATCTTGCACTTGTCCACATTAAATGCCAGTTGCCACTGCTCTGACCATTTTTCTAGTTTAGCTAAATCATTTGCCATTTGGCTTATCCCTCCATGAATATCAACCCTGCTGCAAATCTTTGTATCATCAGCAAAAATACATACTTTGCCAACAAGACCTTCTGCAATATCGCTAATAAAAATATTAAAGAGAATGGGTCCAAGTACAGATCCCTGAGGTACCCCACTAGTAACAAGACCTTGCATCGAATATACCCCATTGACTACAACCCTCTGTTGCCTGTGTATACAGTGGCTAACAATTAACCAATTGCATGTGACTTTTTTAAACTAAAAGAGGTGCCCCCCTAATTTTCTTGTTTATCGCAGCTTTTACATACACTATTGTAATAACGAAGAAGGCAGATGCTATTTCAGGTCACTGAAAAAATGAAGCAAAACATGTTCATTGCTGAGCTTATTTACATATCCCTACCAGAATACATTGCATTACACTACATTCTTTTCTATGGTAAAAACATTTAATATCTTGTCTGGGACAGTTCTTCGAGGCCACTTCATCGTGGAAGTTTGAGTGCCTGATAGTTCATCGTGGTCAGGTGCTTCGTCAATGCAGGTTAGTTTTAGGGTTCATAATAGGGTGTTAGGGTATTAGGTTTTGGGGTAATTTTAGTATAAGGGGATAGTATTAAGGTATAACGTTTGGGGGTACTTTTAGGGTAAGGGACTTTATTTTATTGGGGGTGGGGAGTTAGCACCCGCAAACTTTGGATATTAATTTAGGGGGGAAAAAGCAAAAGTCTGAATATAAGACAACCCTAAAAAAAAGTTTTACTTGTATATATTAACATGTAAACTGTTTTTTAATATTTAATAAAATTACGATAGAAAAAAATGCATTTCTTGTTTTTATTTCCTTTTATTTGCCAATCTGCCCCCTAGCCTTCTGCACCCCACACTTGGCTGACACATCCCCCACAGCCATCTGCCCAAAGAATTTGCCTATGCATCCCCCCAGACTTTTCCAATGCTGCTGCCCCCTCGCACCCCCCCACCAATGCTGCTGCCCAACACTTCTGTCTTCTATGATGGACCGCCAAAAGGTCAGGTGACCTCTCGACTTCCGTGATAGAAGTCCCGACGGACATGCCGGGAAGAAGCGGAAGATATCTGTGCGTATCGTGCAGGCATCCACCGGCTGCATGCGAGAAGGATCCAGGTACCCTGCAACTCTGCGGGGGACCTGGATCCCAGTCTTATAGTCAGCCCTCTATTTGATTATAAGACGGAGCTCGAATGTAAGACGAGTGGCATTTTTCCTTTTTTTTATATTCAAGCAAATACGGTATTTAGCATGGATAGTTCAGCGTGGCTGTTTCGGTGCTGAACTATCCATGCTAAATACCGTATTTGCTTGAATATAAAAAAAAAGGAAAAATGCCACTCGTCTTACATTCGAGCTCCGTCTTATAATCAGACTTCTAACTGCCATGGTAAAGCAGACATGAGCAAGTGTCATAGACCTGTCTGGGATTATATAGATGTGTTCCATAAAGCTCTACTGGCTGTACTGGAATACCATGCAGTTATCACACTACCATGACATTTACACAAAGACTTGATTACATACAGAACCATTACCACAAAACAAATGTTTATTTCACTTTTTTATTAAACATAAAATTAGCATAATCTTTAGTAATGCATAAGCCAGTTTTTAGTAGCATAAGCTGAATAACACACAAGACTGTTCTCCAGATGACAATATACTAAAAAAAAAAAAATATATTTACAGAAACTATAGATTTCTACATGAAACAAAACAAAACAAAAAAAAACATTATTTGCCACTACTAAAGACGTTGAGCACACTGAGCTCGATTTGACCTTATGGCTGATGAATTATGGTGAATCAATAGGTTGGTTTGACTGACCGATGGTGCAGAATATGTTTGTATGATTGTGAAGGACTCTACATGTCTAGGCTGTTTGAGTTGATTATTAAAACATAAATACCAACCGATAGGAAATCAGCCTAAACTAATTCTAAATAGGAAAATGTGTAAAACAGAAAATGCTTTCACTATTTAATAAATGGAATCTACCAGGAAAATCTTTTAATATATGGATGTATACTGAAATCCAGTACTAAAGAAAAATAGTATTAATATACAATAACATTTCCATTAACCAATTAACTACAAAGAGGTACATATTGATTGTACAAAACTCAAAAAAAAAAATTAGTTAAGCTGGTAAGTTAATTGAAATTGTTAAAAAGTAAGGGATGAAAAAAAGTGTACAAAAAGATTAATATGGGTGAAACAATGCTGTTTTATACTAAACCTGTATTGAAATAATATATATAAAAGAGATAGTTTCCCTTTACGTTTACTTGCAAAACTGGTTAATAACGTATTTTTTTGTATTTTAAGCACTTGGTTTCATTGAACAAAAGAAAGTAATTTCCAAATGCATGCGTAAAACTCCAGCGACAAGCTCATGGTAGGGGAATGATATGAGTTGCAACTTAATTTATCAAGATTTAACACAACTATGTCAAGACATCCATTATTATTCAATTAAAAAAAGAAAGGATTACATATAAACCACTAATTTGTTACAGATTCAGGGTCTGGCTATACACACACAGTCCCTGTTGTGGGCACCTTATTTACCATTTTGCATAAAGCATATTTAATTCAGCAATATAATAGTATATTTAAGGCATAATACTGAGAAATATAACAGCAAAAGTTAAAACGTACTATTAAAGGCAGTTTTTCTCAAATGTACTATGTTAGAATTTTGTTTTCTATAGATGGATACATTGCATTAGCACTATAGTTAACAGATTCTCTTTCACGCCGTAACCTTTAAAGTAATTGTGGATGTGAGGAAAAGGTATATTGGTGCCCAGGTGCATCACATTAAATATTCAGCCTTCCTTGTTGAGGGCTCACCTGGCACAAAGAAGATAACTCGTTTCCACCAGCAAATTTTACTTTCCGGTTAATATACAGTCAGCATACCATGGAGTACAACGTACACACAAAAACTAAAGCTGTTTTTGAGCACCTGAAAAGTACTTTTTTGTGAAGATGCAATTCATTGGGGAGTATTATTATAATTATTTTTACACTGTATCACTATTACATAGCATTGTATTTATTTGTTTCTACAATGGTTCATTTACAGTAACTGATTGGGACTTCCCTTTAAAAAAGTGCTTAAGAACCTCAAGGCTAGCAAAATGCATTCAGTGATGTGCACTGGGGACCTTCCCTGTAGAATCTGGCACAAATTTTAATTAAATATTACCTTTGACCAATGGGGGCTTTTCACAAACAGGTGAGAAGAACATTTCCTCTCACCAATTTAGGTACGCATTTTACAGAGACAAACCTGGTGAGTTTCCCCTGCTAAGCAAACTTACTAGGTTTGTCTCCACACAATGAATAGGTAAATTGGCGAGATTCATTTTTCACCTTTTAGTGAATGCGGTTCCAGTGCACTATGCCATTAAATAATGCACTTCAAATTGAAAAATGTGCTTTTAGTTTATGTTACAATTCTATGCATTTAAAGAAACAGCAGGGATTATGCGGTCATCCATACAGTTAGGGGGAACAAATTACCGAAATCACACTTATTAATATAAGAATTTATGCAGAATGACCTACTGTTCATTGGAGGGGCTCACACTATCTATACAGGCACAATTGTGCACAGGATATGTTTTTTTCAGAGAAAGGCATAACCATCTCTTAAGTAACAATATATCAAATATGAGCTGGGATTTATAAAATTATGTCACTGGCAATAAAAATGGACAACAATTTGTTTTTAAGTAACATTTCCTTTGACAAGCTAAAACAAAAATAGTCGGTAGACTTCAGTTTCCAAATTGGCAGAGCAAAGTTGGCTACACTGTGTGCTTTAAATTCCATCATTATTCTGGATTAGCCATAGTTTACATTCTGTAACATCCATGTCATTGCATTGTTAGCTATTGTAGTATCTGCCTTATAGAGTACATTTATAATTTATGCCATTTTAAAAAGGTGTGTACACATTAAAAGCATTGTTCTATTTAACATTGAGAGTAAAAGGGACTGCTGGTTAAACACAAACGTAAGAAGGAACACTGCAGGGGGTGCAAAATGAAACCAAAACATTTACTAATGTTAAATCCTCACAGAACACGTAATATTGTAATCTGCAGTATGATTATCTTAAGGCAATTATCTAACGCAGAAACAATCATGTGTAGCATATATAAAATCTGCTAGTGACGGGCAGTAATGCGAAAATATATATATCATTTACCATTAACCCAGCATTGCACTATATATTTCTGTGGAGAATGGGTTGAGGAAAGAAATACAAGGAAAAGAAAATGTATGAGGCAAATAGAATCATGGAAGTACAATGATTGTTGGGATTGATTTGGAACCTAGAGATCCATGCATTCTACTAAGTAGCCAGCCTCTGCATTGAAATATACATTTTACAAGGACTGTCACTTAAATAATGCTCAAAGAGGTACAATAGAGCATACAAATTACCTTACAATCGCACAAACAAATGAATGGATTGTGTGAAAAATAGGTTTTCCATGTTCACAACATTGCCTTGTGGCCATTTATCAACCTCTGCAATCTCATTCACACCTAATAAAGTGTTAGAGTTTGGAATGGATGATTCTGTCAATGGATAGGCGACAGCTCATCATGCAATTTTAATTACACTATAAAAATAGACCGACTTGTTTAACCAATATCTACATGACCAATAGGCAGTAACTGTCATTGAAAAGCTATCTGTTATAACTTCAATTAATGTCTACCATAGTGTTCAGAAGAATATATTTGAATAACGGATACATATATTTGTGGGGTTTTAGATACATTGAGAGGAGATAAGTTTCCCCTAAAAGTTATTAAAATAATAAATGTTGCAAAGGACCCCAATATATCATAAGTTGTAAAAAACCAAAACAAAAGCACCTGTAATGCTGTGTCTCACAGAGGCACTATAAAGCTTTGGATATAATCAAACTAACGGAGTTGAAAGAAATAAGAATGGTTTATTACACAAAGGAAAACATCCACAGAAATTTGGCTTTCCACCTTTTCACATGGTCATAGCAAAGCTCTTCATACATACAGCTGAAAGAATTCAGAATGGCTTGTTGTATTGCTTGACACCATTTTCAAACAGCGATGGCTTGGTTTCCTTTTCTATTGTAGTCAGCAATGATATCCAGCAGTTTATCAAGAGCTTGTTATGGATAGGGCAGAAGTAACTCATTTATAAGGTGATTTGGAGAGCTCTGCTATAAACAGGAACAACACTGGGAAGCTAGATTCCTGGGATGTCACATAAGCCAATCTCTATCATCGCTGGTCATGTAAGAAACACTATTAAATATAAAATCATGCATTTAAATACCCACAATCCAGGATGCTGTGCTTGCAGGAAGCTAGAAAATCTCTGACTTGTTTTTACAATCAGTGTAGAGGTAGCAATGCCTGATCTACTGCACCATTACTTATTTATAAAGCAAAAAGGTTCAAGCATAATGGCTTCTAGCGAACATTATGAGAATCTGTGTAAAGTACAAGAGGAGAGATTTAACTTTAGAAGTGGTTGCTATCAAACCATTTGGTAAGCTGCCTGTACACACACACACACGAGAGGAGAAAGTATACAGCCAGATTTTATTTTGTGTTTTACAGATCATCTGGGACTAAATGCCATTTAATATATAAATATAACCCCTACTCAATTTTCATGTTTAATATAAATATACCTTATGAAATGGTTCAAGAAAATGGTCACTACAAAATGCTCCTCTCGGACTGTTAAACCCCTATTAATAACTTAATCCAGTTCTTTATACGATAATGATTTAGAGATGTGTATGCCTAATGGAATGAGAAAAAATGCTTCTCTACAAATGCATTAATAACTGCAAGCAGCACATGAGGGCTTTTTAAGGGTCCGTTACCTGCTTAAGACCTCAAAAAAGGTCCTGTCAAATCTACCAGCATGACCTCAAAATAACAGGCTCACTAACATAAAAACAAACATAACTCTACATGGCAACACTAAAGCAGACTCGTTTCTTATGTTATGTAAAATGGATTTGGGAATTGTGTGTGAATCTCCATTTAATGTAATTCCAATGAAACACACTGTTTACTCAAGCAAAAACATCATGTTTGATTATCAACACTTATCATGAGGTGAAATCTCATCATAAAACATCGCATTATTTCCTGATTTTTTTTTTTTTCCGTTTGACACACAGGTGATTGATAACAACCATAAAAAAATTAGTGTTAGAAACAAAAGCAAAAACGTCACATTTAGCATGTGACATGTTTATACATTTATATCAGTATCACACAATGTAGTTAACTCAAGAAATATCAAGTTAGCTTCTTTTTTTCTCTCTTTGGGACTCAACATCTCAGTTTCTTTATATGAAGATTTTCGCTCTCCTAACAAGACATACTGTATCTGAAAATGATAAAAGAAATTCCATTACTCATTTTTATAAGAACTGCAGAAGCTAACACAATGGCCATCTTCTCCAGGCTGCAGGGCAACTAATCTTCTTAAGCAGAGGAAGGTTTCCAATATGTCTGAGGGACTCTGTCACCTAAACATTGTTTGTACTGTGATTGTAGAGAATAAAACATGATCTTATGTTAGCAGAATTGCAAGAAACTGCATTAAATAAATATATATATATATATGTACATATATACATTTTTCTTACCCTCCTATGGGTGGTATGTGTCTTCCTCAACCTCGGCTCCTCCAGCAGTTTGAGGGTTCTGCACAGAATGTTGGCTGTTCCTAGCACTGCACTCTGGACAGAGTGCTCTGATACCGTTCTTGGAATCTGTTGGAGCCACTCTCCCAGCCCCCAATGCGCCTATCGCTACTGGTACCACTTTGCCTTATTTTTCTCTGAATGTATGTATTTCCTTGCAATACTGCTAACATAATGTATAGATAATCTTGTAATTCTCCACATTCACAGTGTACACAATGCTTAGGTGACTGAATGCCTTTGACCAACCAGAAAAAAACTCTAGACAATTTGGGTTGCATTTCTTTTTAGGGACTAGAGAATAAAGGTAAGAGAGAATAAAGGTAAGAGAGAATAAAGGTAAGAATGAAGATTCACATCAGGAAACCTTACTCTTGGCATCAGCGTATGCATATCACAAGCATTTGTGATTCTCTTTAATGTTAGCTGTGACTAATTCCATTCATTTCTGTAAAATATTACATTTGCATTCTGTAATCTTTACATTTGCTGCTGCAAGTTGTGTAACCCATGACTGTATATGTTGGATCATCATTAGACTGGGCTACCAGCGAAAGGATTTTACTCTTACTAGAACACCATTTAAAGATCTTTAATAATACATATTTTGAGACTGGTTTTTAACACAGACACAAATAAATGTATGTGTATTTTCATCCACACCATAGTGTAGTGATGTTCTTAGAAATAAATAGATAAATAAGAAAAATAAAATCTGCTAGTGAAATTCACATTATCACAAGGAGATTAAAAAACTTGTTTCCCACCAATGTGCCCTGAATACTGGAGATGATCACCATTGCTCTAAATAAGCTTAACAAAAAAATGAATAAAGCAATGTGGAGTCTAGTACAATAAAATTCTTCGTTCTATGGCCTTCCGACAAATGGGGCATTCACTCATTCGATCTCCACAAAGCTGGCAGGTTCCATGTCCACACATGAAGATCATGTTCTTCAGCCGATCCAAACAA
Organism: Pelodytes ibericus; assembly: GCA_036172795.1. Taxonomy (NCBI): domain Eukaryota; kingdom Metazoa; phylum Chordata; class Amphibia; order Anura; family Pelodytidae; genus Pelodytes; species Pelodytes ibericus. The sequence goes on from CM069859.1 coordinate 71,202,131, forward strand.
ACTGGACACATTGTCTGCATTAAAAACACATATATACTCAATTACGTGATGTACACAATATCCAAGTCTATGACAAATAGTCAAAATAGGTCAAAAAAACAACTGGGTTTGAAAGTCAACATTTGAAGCAAGATTGAACTATATACCAATATAAACACAGAATTACTAAGTGTAGTGCAAAGGAATGGTTATAATATCATACTATTCATATATTTACCACGATTTATACACATTTCTACATGCATGTGTACACCAGTATTCCCAGTACCAGTCAAATGTTTTAATGATTGCTATGGCACAATAAAAAAAGATCCCTATAATGTGAAGTTCACAGATATTGCATGTGTATAATGTTGCAGTCCCGACATTCCCAGAATCCTACCTGCTTATACAGGAGTTGGACACAACTATAAAAGCACATTACAACAAATAACATTTTCCACACACTGAATTAGTCGTTAACCTTTTAAGGACCAGGGATTTTCCTGGGCCAAGGACCAAAGCGTTTTTTCAATTTTTAATACGCGGTTTTTGAAACATAATTTTCCTCTCTCTCATTTAACGTACCCATACAAGTTATATGTTGTTTTTTTAAAGGACAGTTAGAGCTTTCTTTTGATACCCTAAACATAAAAATGATTTACATTTTAGTATTAAAAAATACATATAAAAGAGGAAATTTTTGAGGAAAAAAAAGTTTTTCCCCATTATTTTCCCAATAATAAGCTACATAACTAGTGCAACACTAACCCACTTATCCCCCCTAATTAACTAACTAATAAAAAAGAAAAATATTGGTTCCCAAACCCCCCCCCATAACAAAAAAGACAGAAAAAAACTCTGAAGAGTGCGATGTCAGATCAGTAAAAATCATGCAACAGGCATGTAGGGGTTCAATTTTATTAAATAAATATATTAAAATTACCTTTATTTATTAAAAAAAAAAAACTAAATGAGGGCCATAAAGTGGAAGGAAACTGATCACAGTTAAAAACTGTGATCAGCAATGAAAGGGTTAATTTTCTTTTTTTCTTTTTTTTACCTCTGTGTATGTTATTAATTTCTTTTTACTTACAGGTCACTCTCTGTGCTTCACTATAAGAACGTGAAGCACAGAGAGTGAATTAGAGGCAAAGTCAGTGTGTGAACACACTGACTTTGCCATCTAATTTGCATGTTATAGCGGTGATGACTCAATCACCGCGATCACATGCCCGGAAATGCACCGATCGGGTCCAGGAGCTTTGCCTCGGGTGCGAGGTTTAGTCCTGGACCTGTTGCAGACTAGCTGGCGGTGCACACGGAGCGAACCGCCGGCTAGACTGCATGACGAGTTAACTCGTCATAAGGTCGCTAATGCTGCGGCTCTTATGACGAGTTAACTCGTCATAAGCTCAGGAAGGGGTTAAGATAGATCATGCTTTTTAATGGACGCCTATGCAGGTTTAATACTTTACTGCCAAATAAATGATTGGAAAAGATAATCACAATAAAAATGTGAACGGTAGTGTGATTCCACTTTTCAGTCATCCAAAGGTGATTACCTGTTCTTTTATGTCCTGTAGCTGCTGCTGCAGCTTCTGCACATCCGCATTGACATTGGTATTGTCCTTGTCCTTCTGCATAGCTGGAATGTTCCCGCCTGCTAAAGAACAATACAAGTGGGTCAGAAACAGCTCTTAATCAGAGACAGAAAAGCAAAACCTGTAAAATAACGGCTATGCATCACATTTTCATATATCAAAATATAATCAGTTTCAATATAACGCCATAGTGATCAGAGTTGTAGACCATTTTTAGTCATTTACACTTCTGTGTGGGTTGTGTTTAGCTGTAATTTTCCACTCATTTACTGTACCCACTTATTATATACTGTTTTTATCGCCATAGATTCTTTCGATTCCATCATATTATATAATCTACTATAAAAAAACAAAACTTTTTTCTATTTTATACATGAATAATCTTTTACATAATACAAACACAAATAACAAACCTGCTAAATACATTCTTATATTAGTCCTGAGTTTAGAAATAGTCCATGTTTACTTTGCTTCATGTTACATGGAAAAAATTGAAAGTAATGTATTGTTTTTTACTAGCCATTTATCCTACAGTGACCTTTTGACCCCAACCGTCACTCCAACCCCAACTGTAACTCCATGGGGGAGTCTAGTAACACTCCCAGAGTGATGGAAGTGATCTTGATCTGTACAAGTAAGAGAGTCATATCGAAACGGCATGCTGCCTCTCAATATGGCGATGGTGATCACCAGGGGGTCTTGCAATCTTGCAATGCCTCGATATCAACTTTTGATAGTTTCCTATGCTCATTTCACTGCATGACTTGCCAGGCACATCAGTTATAACCAACCACTTGTTTTTGCATGATATGCCTGGCGCCAATTGTTGCAAAGGGTTAATCGTGAATTCTTATTCAGAATTTGTCAAATATTAATGCACCTATAGAGGAGAACACAGAAAAAATATATTTTAACAAAAAAAAAAAAATGAAATCAACAGTAACCAATGTTGTGAGAGGTTAAAGCACTACATTTACATGGCCTAAATAGAAGCTGATTTGCCTCACCTATGTCCTCTGTTACCTCCTCTGTTACCTTCCCAGTGCAGCACATAACAAAAGGCACTCTTTTCTCAACCACTGCACGGCACTGAACACACTTTTTCATAAGACTTGCACAATCTGGAAACCAAATCATGATTATGATTAATGAAAGAATACAAAGCAAAAAAATTGTCTGAAACCACAACTAGATCACCTTCTATAGAATGACCAATATTGTGCTCCCTGCTGATTGGCTGAAGGTATGTGCTGATTGCACTGTGATTCCATCCAAGATTTAAATTTACACAATCATGCTTACATGGCTCACAGTGGAAAAGCATTAATCTCTGGGGCGCACCATACAATTTTTTTTACTCGACCGGTATATTTCTAAATATATTGTGACCGATTTTTTAAATTTTCTCACTATGGTGATTAAAATAGGTATGGTTTAAGAAAACAATCCGTGTTTAAATGGAAATATACATTTCTTAAAAAGAACAATTCTATTCATGCTGAACCCTCACCAACACTCGTGTGATAACAATTTGCAGGGATTTGAATGAACATTTATTGCGAAAGAACTATAGGAAAGTGTAACAAAGACAAAAAGACAACTCGTTGAAAAAAATTGAAAAATATAATATTTTAGGCGCTAGGACAGCGACGGTACACGTGCCAAGCCCTCTATTGTGGCACACGACTAGCGCACAGTCATCATGTTGATGCTACCAGCACCGACACCACTGCGTGTATGCATCTACTGTATGTGTATGCATCTACTGTATATGTGTGTATGTGTATGCATCTACTGTATGGGCGTGAGTGTGTATGTGTATGTAACTGTATATGCATCTACTGTGTATGCATGTATGTAACTGTGTATGCATGTACTGTATGTGGTGTTGGTACTTTGAGGTCTGCATCTCGGTTTATGCAGAAAATTAGGCACTCAGCCCCAAAAAGGTTCACCATCACTGCTCTGTTTGAAAGCAGACACATTTTTATACTTACTTTCACAGGCGCACATGTGTCCACATGGTTGAAAGAGAACTGCAGCTTTCTTGTCCGAACACACAACACATTCTTCAATCTGAAAAATGAAAAAGAAAGCACTGGAATATGAACTTCTAGGTTGTAAGTAGAGCATCTTTATTAAGATATACAATACTAACTGGAAGATTCAGAAAGTTGCAAAAGGAATTTATATCCGTAATCTACCACCCCTAGAATATTAATCTATATTAAAATAAAAGACTTCCTCAATCCAAATAGCATGGTGTTCTGAGCCTTTTAAACATCTGCACATATCTATTCCAAATATTAACCCTTTAAGGACCAGGGATTTTCCTGGGCCAAGGACCAGAGCGTTTTTCAATTTTTAATACGCGGTTTTTGAAACATAAATTTCCTCTCTCTCATTTAACGTACCCATACAAGTTATATGTTGTTTTTTAGAGGACAGTTAGAGCTTTCTTTTGATACCCTATACATAAAAATGATTTACATTTTAGTATTAAAAAATACATATAAAAGAGGAAATTTTTGAGGAAAAAAAAGTTTTTCCCCATTATTTTCCCAATAATAAGCTACATAACTAGTGCAACACTAACCCACTTATCCCCCCTAATTAACTAACTAATAAAAAAGAAAAATATTGGTTCCCAAACCCCCCATAACAAAAAAGACAGAAAAAAACTCTGAAGAGTGCGATGTCAGATCAGTAAAAATCATGCAACAGGCATGCAGGGGTTAAATTTTATTAAATAAATATATTAAAATTACCTTTATTTATTCAAAAAAACTTTATAAATTGTAAAAATAAAAAAATCTGTTAAAAAAAAAAAAACTAAATGAGGGCCATAAAGTGGAAGGAAACTGATCACAGTTAAAAACTGTGATCAGCAATGAAAGGGTTAATTTTTTTTTATTTTTTTTTTTACCTATGTGTATGTAATTAATTTATTTTTACTTACAGGTCACTCTCTGTGCTTCACTATAAGAATGTGAAGCACAGGGAGTGAATTAGAGGCAAAGTCAGTGTGTGAACACACTGACTTTGCCATCTAATTTGCATGTTATCGCGGTGATGACTAAATCACCGCGATCACATGCCCGGAAACTGACCGATCGGGTCCAGGAGCTTTGCCTCGGGTGCGAGGCTTAGTCCTGGACCCGTTGCAGACTAGCTGGCGGTGCCCACGGAGCGCACCGCCGGCTAGACTGCATGACGAGTTAACTCGTCATAAGGTCGCTAACGCTGCGGCTCTTATGACGAGTTAACTCGTCATAAGGTCGGGAAGGGGTTAATGGCATACATATCCTACTATTTATAATTCTAAGAAACAAGGTAGAAAGGCCCAGTAAACAAACACACTGACCAAATGCATAATTAAAGGATAACTCCAACATGAATAAAAACTGGGAAAATAAATGTATAATAAGCATAACACTTAAGGAAAATTGGAACAAATAAATGCACATTTATTTTACCTTTTTGTTTTGCAACACTTGGCTTGAAAAATGTACATTATGCATTAAACTGTTTTTAAAGAGACACGCAAGCCATCAAAACAAGTTACACATGGTACTGATGCGAGTTTGTTAGTAAAACACTTAATTATTGAATATTACATTGGACACATAATACAGAGATGTGAATCGATTTAGACAGGAACAAAAAATATATTTACCTTAGTCCTTGATTGTACTTGCTCTTTGCATACAAGACATTTCTTCACACGTGGAGAACACAAAGAACAGGTGGCAATGTGTCCACAAGGCCCAAAAAGAGTGTCTCTCTTCAAATCTGAACACACCATGCACTCTTCCAAGGTTTCAGAATCATTGTTCAACATTGATGGACTGTTGGACATTACTTGACCACTGGAATATGCGTGGGTTGAAATAGTAACAGATTTCGAGTAGTTAGTATGGGGTTTTACAAAGGTTTAACATTTTGACATACAAAAGAAGCAAAGAAAATCTCTCTTAAACCGTTAATAAGCAGTTAACCACCTCATGACGCTAGGCCGTTCTATGCTGTCCTATTTTATTGGTCCCAAAAGGCATATAACGTCCTTCAGTTAACAGTGCATCGCGGCACCCAGTGATGAGCAGAGGTCTGATCCTGCTGCATGGACTTGCAGCGTTATCTCACTTGTCAGATGAGGCCACTATGAGATTCTCCGGCAGGAGAAATTTAGCTGACGCTCAAATCAAGCACCAATTACATTTTACTAAATCGCGCCGTTGGGGCGTTCCTATTAATAGACTAAGGCCTATTAAGACACTGATCAAGTCTCTGCAATTGTGTCCCTCGCTAACGATCATTTTGTGATTGGGGCTAGGAACAAAAAAAATGGCATTTCGATGCGCACATCTTCTGGTACGCAAGCACCATGCATCATGAAGGGGTTAGACATTAAAAGTAATTTCTGTTGTGCTGATTTTATTTAAATAAAAATAGCTACATAAGAGTATTGAGTTTTTAGTTAAAATTGAAAGGTAAACAAGTAATCGTCACTTTGATATGACATATAAACCCTATATTAAATCAGTGTACACAATTCGTAGTTAAATCTTGACTATCTCATAAATTCACCTCTTTTCTAGAACTTGCATAACTGCAAATATGAAATTGTGCCCAAGGGGAAGAAAAACACTTTTTTTCATAAATTCGGTGATGTCCTTTAGACCCCAAGTTTTGGAGCATCACCAAAGGGCTTTATTTTAAGGGCTCTGTAACAATGTTTGGAGAACCCTTTCACCTCCTGCTAAAACTTTATAAAGTATATCATGTTGTTTAGGAACAGAAATGAATTAAAAGGACAATGGCCAAAATATTGTTTACAATGTGAATGCAGGGCATAAAAAATACATATATTGAAGGGAAATGTGTTTTAAATGAGTCTGTGCGGTCTCACAGTTATAATATCACTTTGGCTCACCACATGTAAAGGAACGGCAGTGGAAGACAAATATTTTGCCATGGACTCGTATACATACCTAGATTTTTCTTTGTGGCACTTAGCCAATGCTTTGCAAAGGCTGGGGTCAGGGCAAAGATCAAGGGGAGACTGTCCTTTTTTGTTTCGAATAGTGAGGTCTGCACCATTTGCAGCCAGAAAACAAGCTATAGATGCTGCACTCTTCTTCTCGGCTCCCTGAGTACCCAGTCCCATGATTAACTGAAAAAGATCAAATAATTAATGCAACTGATTAGTTAAGGTGTGCCAGATAAATATTACAGTGGCGTAGACCCACACACGTTTAAGATTTTGACAGTACTGCCTCTTTAAATAATAGTGTGGTAGGTTGTGAATATTGTTCCTAATGGGTGTAGACATTTCTCAGTCGGTCATAGTACACATGGCCGATCTTATTTTAACACTGGGGCATCTCTTTAGCCTCATGCAACCCTCCACACATGCTTGCATGTTTAATACGTATCAGTGCATGATGCGTGCAGTACAAATAAGTGTTTCCTTTGGATGAAGACACCAAGGGTAATTACAAAACTTGGCAATACAATGACTGCTACAGCAAAGATGACCAAGATTTTACTATTTTAAAGGACAACTAAACTTTTTCTTAACCTTGCTTCCTTGAAGGGAGAGACCCGCTTTTTTGCATGGGATCAGCAGAGAAGACCTAGTTCGTTACTAGGGCAGAGAAAGACAGTCGCTGACCACTCTTACCATAGAAGAATGGCTGCTACAGGTCAGTGGATAAACTGGCATGTACTAGATGCCAGTTTATCCTCACACTAGGGACAACTAAATTTGCCCTTGTGTTTCAATATTAGAAGCACAAGTGAAAAAGAAAGTATATTGTCCCTTATCAATAAAAGAAATGTAACAATTTAGAATGGAAACCTTTACCATACTAATCCTACTACAGCCACTGTTTAAAAAATGAGTAATATAAAAATGTTTTATCTTCTTCATAGACTTTTTGGGGGGTCCTGTACAGTCATTAATACTGCCCATGCTCAGTGCATTGTGCTTAAAACGTATGTGTAAAAAGACATACACGGCCTAAATGCCAGACATCTGTACTGGTTAGCCTGGAGCTTAATGCTGCTGGGCCACGTAAAGTGCCCGTAAAGGGTCATCTGTGTGTGATGTCTTAACTACTAGATCACTGATATAAATTAAACAAAAGATAATTTTAAGACGTTAGCAAAACAGACCCAATGTGTAAATAGTCTTAAAATGTTGCCATAAATCCCTCTTTTACATACAGATGCCAAGTTTATATCAAATGTTTTTGACAGTTGCCTTGGATTCAAATCACTTGAAATAAATAAGCAATATATAACTATTGCTTATAGCATTTATCATTTTATGAATTTTCTATGTCCATCTTGCTTTCCACATTACAATTGTTTTATAAAATGCAACCCAAATGTTATATTTTATATTTAACAAAAATAACTAGAGAATCCTATTGTATATTTTTATATAGACGTGTGTTAAAACACCAGAAAGCATGAACATTGATGGTATCCTCATAGGACTGCTCTCCAAGTATATATAAAAATAAGAATTATTGTGTGAACATGTATTTCCTGTTACCTTTTAATAGTCTATTTAAATGTTCCATGTGGCGAGGGAGAGGCACTGCTAACAGGTATATGGAGCTGGACATACTTGAGGAAGGCATTAACACATTGTAACTATGCACAAACAATTGACTGCCGTATAAACAGAAATGATATGAGCAGGAGTGACAGGGAGGATAATTACGGTATACACTATCCTCCTATGCTGTGCAGGTACATGAAAAATTGTATACCTGCCTACACTACAACAAAGTGTCCAAAAAATTATTAAATAATTGCTGAATCAAGTAAGGTGGAAAATAAAAAAGACAAACCTATATGTCTGTTTATTTTGCTGGAACCAAATCCCTCTGTATTCCAATCTCTTGAAAAGGCTCAAAAGAGAGAGGCTAATTCCACAGAAATAGCCATAATGATCTTACAGGGGAGCACCCTGCCCTCCTTTTCAGTTATGTCACTGAATTAGGGGCCCAGGTGAAATTACTCTTAATTTAAAAATACATGAGAATGGTAATCTGTTTTAAGGTTAATAACAAGGAGAGTTATAATACGCCACAATTGTGTAAAATATCCAGAACACATCCTTGTTTGTGGAACTGCCCCTTTCATTAAAAATGGTCTGCTCTATTAGCATCTATTTGCTGCTTGTTACACTGTGTTTTATTGGCTTGTGCAGCATGTCAGAAAATGCAGATACTCCTTGATATCACGGTACGGAGTTGTACAAAGAGCCACGTCAGCATTCATGCCACTTAAAATCACTTATGCTGTTTCATTCACACTTGCTTTGCGTCTCACCATAGAAATTTACAAATTTTTTTAAACTTTCTATTCGTATTTTCATCATGAGATGAATTTCATATATATATATATATTTATACATACACATACATACATTTGGATTAAACTTGAATATTTCCACTAGCCCTGAGATACAATTAAGATGTGAAAGGTTAACAGATTACCATCATGTACTCAAAATCTTTGTCAAACATAGTGGTCTATTCACTTAAAGGTAACTATGAAGGCTGTGGAGGCAAAAAGAAAATTTTAGCTTGCCGATTTAGCTATATACTGAACAAAGTATAGCTCAATTGTTGAGATGAAATGCTCGTCTCACCTCAACTCTCACCTCAATAATTTAGTGAACAGCCCCCATACTTTGCATAACTTTTTATGTTTTTGTAACTTCTTATCAGGCACACCACCGGCATAAGATGTCGATAAATCCAAAAAAGATTAATAATGATTAAAAATGTGAACACCACCCAAGCATTGTTTAAGCCCTGAATGTAAATAATAATAAAAAAAATACTGTACATTATGTATGTAAATACATAACTTAAAAGGACTGAAGATTTTTTTATTCTCTGCAGGCATGGTAAAAACAAATATTGAAAAATGACCTATACATTGTGTTAGCAAAACATCAAGCAAACGCCTAAATTAGGAGAAACACGTGTTTTAATCCATTTAACCCCTTAGTGACATGACCTTTTGACCTTGTCTTTCCCTTGGTGACAAGGGCTGTTTTGACATTTCTGGGGTGTTAGTGCTTAGCTGTAATTTTCTTCTCTCTCACATTCTGTACCCACACAAATTATATGTTGTTTTATCTTCATAAGAAGGGCTTTCATTAAATACCAGTATGTTTATCATATCTTATAATTTACTACAAAAAATAGGATTAAAAAAAAAAAAACCCAAAAAACAAACGTTTTCTAACTTTGACCTAAAACATAATTTACACAAATACAATCATTAGAAAAAGACCCCATCTAAATAGTTTCTAAATTTTGTCTCTAAGGGCAGTCAAGCAACAACATCAGAGCATTGGAAGTGATTTTTTTTTCACTTCCGACACTCTACCTTCAAGAGGGCAGAAGCCATATTGGAGGAGCGGCGCCCACAATCGGTCCGTGGAGCGATTCTGGGTGCCCTAGATTAAAAATTCTGTGTTGCATAATGCTTCAACATCAAGGCCAGAGAGCAGCACTGTCAGAGCAGTTTTCGCGATCGTTGATTGCAAAAAATGCTCATTCCACCACAGGACGACCCAGGCACGTCCATTGTCGCAAAGGTGTTAAATGTGTCTGTGATGTCTCCTGTTTATGACATCATCTGTAGAACGGTATGCAAATTACACATTTCCCATTGAAAAACAGTTCATTTGTATACTGTGTTACAGGTGATGTCATAAGCATGAGACTCCACAAACATATTTAAAACACATTTGTCTCCTAATTTTGCCTACAATTTTGCGAATATAGATAATTTTCAATAATAGTTTAAGCTCTTAATTGACAGTAAAACAATGATTAGGTGATACAGTCCCATTGAGAGATCCCCAGAAAAAGAAGACACTGATCAGACAAGCGGGTCGAACCCCCGGTCTGATTGGCTGAAAGGGCTGACACTGTCAGTGTATGCCAGCTTCTAGGCCTGTTGTGCCTCAACTGTGACACTCTCTAAGATACAAGTGGGTTTACTCCGGACAAACTTATTAACCCTTGCTTCCGTCAATGTAAATGAAGCAAAGGTTAAAAAAGTTTAATTGTCCTTTAAATTTAGATAAGGGTCTCATAGGAAATGAGTACATGGAAGGTGGGCAAAGAAAGTAGAACAGAAAAGGCAAAAAATAATAGGTAAAGCAGGAGAAGTAAAATGGGGTCATTGTAATAGGAAGTAGGGAAGACAAAATAATAGGTAGGGTGATGAAATGAAAAAGAATAAGGAAGATGAATGATAAAGAAAAAAATACTTGGAAGGGACTGATTAATAAAGTAGGTAGTACAAATAAGAAAGAACGAAACAATGGGGAAATCCAATACAAAGGGAATTAAAATGCTTACTGTGTTCTTTGATGGTTCCCAGTTAGTGTCCACCTTGCCAACATCTTGCATATCCTGGAGTTGGCGGAGCTGTGACAAGGTGTGGTGTCTAAGAGCTTCATGTAGCGGGGTATCACCATCCTTATCTTGGATATCCAATTTGGCTTCTGCACGTACTAAAAGCTGAAAAAAAAAAAGATCTTGTAGATTATTTTTGCTAAAAAAGATGTAGGGGAATTGGAGACATCTTTTACATAAGTGAAGGATTCTCTTCTCCAATACCTTGATGGCTCCACACAGATGTGTGCATTTGCTTCAATTCTAGCAACACCAAACATATAGGAGACGTGCAATACTTTTGTATAAGAAGTATTTTTGTTTCCTCTAACACATGACTACCATCAAGCTCTAAATTTTTCTAATACAGGGCTTCATGTGAAGCTTTTAAATTTTGTGTGGTAAAGTCACCTATATTATTTATGTCCAGTTTGTGTGCGCAGTAAGCCTGTTTTTATTTGTTGGGTCCTTCATTCAGACAATTTCTGTGGCTGTGGCATACAATGTGACATTGCCTTAATATGGATTGTTTCTTTTACAAACATCATCCTTGAATATTTGCTCATACTACCACCTTAAAGAGGGAGTAAACTGAAAAGTTATGTTATGTGTAAAAGACCATTTCTCACTGTTTTAAATAATTTTTGAATGGTACTTTCACAGTCTGTTGTCAAAACAAGAACAAAAAAGACTTGGGAGAAAGGATTTTGTGAAGCTGCTACTTTACTGAGCCACTGCCGATACCTTCAGACATTCCTAGTGGGGAGTCTGTGTGTCACTCATGTAAGATGGGGGCAGATTGCTTTGGTGGGATCTGTGTATTGTTAAAATTAACTTTTAATTGGTATTATTAAAATATATGGAAGGGTGATTATTGGCTTTCCGACACACCCTACAGTGTACACCAATAGAGAAAACTGAAGAAAAGTAGAAAACGTAGTAGTAATAGCTTTCCTGGTACAGAGGTGTTAGGAAAATAATACAGGTTAATGCCACTTTATTTTGTAGGTGTCTCTTTACCCCTTTTGGTAGTCTGTTGTGGCAAATACCCTGTGTCTAGTGTGGAAATTTTGGGACATTTGGGCTTAGTTGCTTTATTAATTAGGGCCTTTATGTTGGCTCCTTAAACCCCGTGTTAGCCCACTGCACCTCCACCTTCTTATTAGGAGTGTATGTTTGGTACCTCTTTAAATTAGCAGTCTGTGCAAGCAGACTGACTGTTAGTTTGTGCAGTGATGGAAAGAGTTGCTCCAGCCCCCCTCTCTCCTTCGCCCTCTTGTGTTGTTACACTGTAATTAGCAGGTTTGTTGAGCACCGTTTAGTGGTTTAAGGGACATATGAATAGTTGACGTGTAAGTAGCCTGTTGTCTTTGGCTACACCGCAAATGTGGTCAGTATAAATGTCCACCACTTAACCCGGTTGATCCTGCCTAATATTGGGTAGAGCAGAGGCTGTTTTCAATCACAAAGTGCACCCTAAGATGAGGGCAGAGGAAAGCACGTGTGAATGGGAATATGAATGCTGAGGTTAACTGTTAGGAAGGATGAAGCAGGCATGAATGTGAATGCAAACACAAACAACTTGGAAGTAGAACATTTTAGTGGGAGTGAGCAGGCAGACCATGAGAAAAATGCAAGATGTCAGTACTGTAGTATAAGAAGAAACACAGAACATGCTTTACTTTACCATTACTATGTAGATCTAAGCCAGGTAGAGGTTCAATCTTACCCGAACAATCTGTGTATGCTGACGTTCAACAGCCAGGTGAAGCGCTGTCTGCTGGTTTACATTCTGGATGTCTAGGTTTGCACTCCCCTGAAAACAGTATACAATCGTTAAATGACATACCCGTTATAGTGACAGCTACAAAGGAAACCTCTTAAAATGGCTGCACAAGAGACCAATAGGTTGCAGTATTTTGTAGTAAAATATGAGTTAAGCAATCTGATTACAAATAATTCTCATCCTAGAGCAATATTTAACATTATGACCACATGTGCCAAAAGAATGTATCAAACAAACAATTTAATTTACTCTACACAGCTTCCTCTGATGAAAAGAACAGGTCAAAGAGGGAAAGACATTTCACAGATACTTTTACATACATGTATAGGCCTGTATTTTCAACATTCTGTCAATTAATTTTTGCATACAAAAAAAAAACAAAAAAACATTTATAATTTCTAAATTTCTATTATCTAGATTTGGAATTAAAAAATTAAGCATCGCAATGTTTTAATAAAGCATATATAGATGTTAAAGTATAAAATAGGGAACAAGGGAAGTGTGGCACAATATGCAAAAAAAATATGTCCTGCTGGTCCCAAGCTAACCAGACGTTTATCTTAACAGAAACACGTGGGTTTACTCTCTGCTGTGTCTCACAGCTGAGACACAGAAGGTTTGGTAGGCTGTCATGAGCTGAGAGTGTCTGCAGAGTACAAGGTTCGAGACCCTCATTTTTGCTTGGGATCAGCAGGGGGGACTTTAAATAGGTCCCCACTGTTGATCCCATGCAAAAATTAGGTCTCACTGCACTAGCAGAGAGAGGCAGTCGCCAATGAGACTAAGCTACTTGCTTCCCATGAAAGCATGGCAGCCATCAGTCAGAGGTTAAACTAGCATTTACTATCAAAAGTGCATGCCAGTTTATCCTCACATTAGGAAGAGCTAACCTTTTCACTTGTGCTTCTAAACTAAAAGTTTAGTATCCCTTTAATGAAACACGTTATCATAGACGCTAAATCCTTGACATTAATAGATTTCAAAAGGACTGATCAAGAATTCATACAAATTCTTTCTAATAAACACAATGCATTTTGCGCAAATAGAATTATGCACTGTAAAACAAATAAAGTGAAAACAAAACAGCAGGTTGGTAAGCACTGTACTGAAAGATTGTGGACTCTTTAAATAATGAATGTGAAAATATCTGTTGGGGGTAAAATGACCTTTTAAGTTACTCCATCACAAACATTGCCCATTCTGGGAATGTAAAGGATAAAAAATGATACACATTGTGTTGGCAGAATTGCATACATTCAGGAAGAATAAAATGTATTAAAGGTGTCTGGGACATCAACTTGTGACTTGACATTCAGAAGAACTATACTAATGGGAGTTGTATAATTTGTATATTAAGCCACAAAGGCATGAACTAGAGATGGCACAGGTACATTTACAATAGATTTTTCTCTTGATCTATGCATTTAGTTACCAAGGATCCACACATAAAAGTGTCTGAAAGTTAAATAAAATAGGGGAGATTTTTATACAGCCTGACAGTTTGATGTGCAGGAAATGTGCCTCTGCCAGCAGGGCCGCCACCAGGGGGCGACAGGTGATACACCTGTTATGGCCCCCTTTAGGAAAAAGGGGGGGGGGGGAACACTTGCTGGCAAAGGTGCTGGCTATTGTGCAATGTGGGTGAAGGGGCATGTCGGGGGGGCAGGGGTAATTCCTGAGTGTGCACTATGGGTGAATGGGCATTTCCTGTGTGTGGAATATGGGTGACGGGGCATGTTCTGTGTGTGGCATGTGGGTGAAGGGGCATTCCCTGGGGTGTGGAAGGTGGGTGATGGGGCATGCCTTGGGGTGCATTTAAAACTCATTGACATGATATACAAAGATTTATGCATTTAAAAGTCATTGGCATAATACACAAAGACCTGGTTAAAATGAATTTTGGAGGGTGGGAGGAGAGAGAGATCTGAAAGAAGGCCCTCGATAATTGGTTCTGTAAGGGGCCCTAAAATTTCTGATGGCGGCCCTGTCTGCCAGAGTTTTCCATGAATTATAAGGCACAACACAGCACCGGTTTCTTAATATATAGCTTGCGATCAGGGGTACTCTACCTCATGTATCAGTCTGTTCTAGTACATCTAACTTAGTACTATGCTCTGTACGTAGTGCTACGTGAATTGTTGGCGCTATATAAATAAATGAAGTACACTGCACTTTAATAAACGGAAAGAAAGGGAGAAAATGAAAGAATAGGCTGCTGGTAACAGCGAAAGGTGCTACCAGTCCACCTTAAAGTAATTTACAAATCTCACAAAACACGGTAAAGAGGTAAAACAAAAGTTGGTGATGTAAAGAAGAAACATCACCAAATTTTGTTTTACCTATTTACTATTTATTTTTGTAAGATGTGTATATTATACAATTTAGGCTGCATTTTTATTAAACTTTGTATAGATTCACCTGCTTTTTTGGTATAAAAATATATTGTCCTCTCCTTTTATCTTACTTTAATATTTATTTTCTGCTTTATACAATCAATTTTCTATATAAATAAATGTTAATATAATATATATAGGATGTGTCTGTGCTCAGTGGCTCATGGGTACTACTGAAATGTATATATTTCTATCAAAAAGCTTAGTGTGTTTTTTCTAAGTCACTATGAAGCCATATTACCTGGTGAACCAGCAACTCTGCTACTTCCACATGATTATTAAGTGCTGCCAAGTGCAATGCAGTGTAGCCATCATCTTTCTTCTCATCTACAATCCATGGCCGGGGTAATTTGGAGAGCAGGACACGCATAGCACTGGAAAAAAAATATTTCATTGAATATTAACAAAATGATAACAAAGTATTGCACAAAAAAACCCCCACCACATCTATTCATAGGGTGAGGGTTTTATAAAGACATCAAAGTGAATTTCACTGAACGACCCATTAAGAAAACAAGTTAATATGCTGTATGGAGGAGAAAACACTGATTAGCAGTCCAGCTGTTTGCCAATAACAACAGGACATGACATTGTATTTTGCAAAGAACCTGTGCACACCAAAGGCATAAACGCCTGTTACACAAGTTAAGTTACATCACATCATAAAAAAAGAAGGCGCCAATGACTATGTGGAACCGGCGATAGCACTGACTAAAATAGTGGCATGAAAGCATGCAATCTTATTACGTTAGCTGAGCAGAAATTAACAGTCATGCAACATTTTGAGACCGATCATATGAATGAAAAATAGATTTGGTATCATGACAGAACTATCTGGTTTTTGAGTACCTGGCCCCTCACCTTGTTGACTTTGGCACCACAATCATTACAGACTGAGTATCTGAACCTGGGAATCATAAGCAATGCATTGGAAAACTTCTTGTGCATGTATATATGCACTTCTGCCCTCCTTCCCTTCCCCACCTAATCTTCATTATTGTTCCCTCATTAAACCAATGTGTTAATAAGCATTGTATATTATGTGTGTGCAGGGCAGTAACGTCATACCCACAAAATAATATTTCCTCCTATACACCTAGATCCGAAGGTAGAACTTAATTAGAATGTATTTTTTTGTAGTAATAGTATCTCCTGATAAGGTTGTTAATTTAACAGGCCACTTTGCAGTCAGAAAGCCCTAGAAAATCAGTTGTGCTTTTGTGCCTGGAAGGAGGAGATGATTCCTTGGCTGCACCATTTAGTGGTGCTGGAATATAGGGTCTGGTGGACAGCTGTAACATCCAAGTTTTGTGTTCAGTAGCCTAAAGCTGCTTATAAGATCTGCACAGAATGGGTGTATGGATGTATCGGACCAGCGAGCAATGAAAACTTCAGATGTAAGCACATTTCAAGCAATACTAAAGGACAATGGAGAAATTTAACTGGTGATAGCTCCATACTGAAAATGTCAGTACTTCATTGGCTAAAAGAGGAGAGACTAATTTTCCTAGACATTTAGTGTGAATGGTAATTCAGCTATAGACCACCATGTGGTAAATGTTATCAAAGACATTGCCAATTACACCTTAACCAGCATCTGGCGGCCAAACGTACACCATTCAGCTTGTAACTGTATGCCCATCAGGCTTCCAGAAGAAAGCTGCATAGTCACAAAGTAGGCACTCCTGACAAATGTTAAGAGCGAGACTCGCTAGACTGTGCACGTTTTGCGTGAGCTATCTATTTATAGATCAGTCACCCCCAACCTGCCATGAACTAACTACTCATATGACAGAGCATGGACTGGAGCACACAAACCTACTCAAACATGGCTTATTTAACCTTTTCACTTCCGTAATATAACACATTTATACCTATATATATATATATATATATATATATATATATATATATATATATATAAACAATCAATGAACACACAAACGTATAATGGGGTTGGACTGGAAATAAAAAGTATATATGTTATATCATTGGCCCTACATTGAACCGAGCGAGCATAATGTGAGCACATTATTTCAAAATAAAAATAGTAAAATGCATAACTAAATAGATTAAGCCATCCAGCCCTGAACATTTGACTAAGCTTTAAATCAACCCATCAACTTATTTGTGCTGACCAAAACCTAACCAAGCACTTCTACTACTCCAACTTGTAATGATGTCATGTGACAGACTCTACCTGCACTGAATGTACTCATGTAATTCCAATCACTGAACTGGAACTATGAACAGAGAGGTGTTGCTGAAATAACTACTGCAGATCAAGTCAAAATGAACTAATTAATGCATATTGAAGTTGGCATTGAAAGATTAGTATCATTTCTCTTAGAGATCACTCCACAGCCAATTAGTGGGCTCCCTTAGCATTGCATGGCGATGCCCAGGCATTTGTGCTTATTTCCTTCTCTATCAACTATCATTTTTTCCCTAATCTTTAACCTAGTCATATATCCAGAACCAAAGTCTATCGCTTTCTTTCATCCAACCACCAACTACAGGTGGAGTATCCCTTATCCAGAAATCCGTTGTGCAAAATGATCCGTTATCCATAAATGGTGGGGATTTTGCCACACACACCTGTCAGAATGCAAGTGCACAACAGTTTTTTCAGTGTCCAGCCCCCTTAAGCTGCGATATAGCCTTTCCATGCATGCTCAGATTCCGCCACAACCACAAAGGGTAATACAATGACACGTGTGCACAATGTCTCACAGCACAATTACATCCCAGTAAACGTGAGTACTGAGAGGCTTTAATATATCTTATTCCCCAATCTCACCATTCTTTAGCACACTCCACATTCATTTACCCTTCAGTACTATTACTGTGGTGGACATTTCCCATGATGCACTGCCATATGGTCATCCCTGACCTACATACAAAACAAGACACAAACACAAAGAGAAAGAACCCCTGCTTTTACGGTTAAGCAGCAGCTATAACAATAAAGATTTCTTCACACACATTATTAGACCAGTGAGACAAACTATAAGACACAGCTACAAAGATAATTTAGTTATCTGCTAGTGTGCTTGTCATCAACACAATCCCAAATACATTACAATTTACCAAATCATAAGTGAATTGGACTACAATCCTCGTGTGAAACACACATTTTATAAGGATTATAGAGAAAATAGCTGTCTATATCATAAATGGGTGGATTGCCTTGAGGTCTCTGAATTCCTTGACACCTGAACATGACCAGAATAGAATACACAGACACATTCCTGGCACTAAAACACAGTCATGAAATGGATAACAATAGAAACATAGATTACGATATGTATCAAAATCCTTCATTCACAGCAACGTTCTTCCTGTTTTATCTGTACAAAATGGCGCCTTCTTTCTCAAGACCTGCAGAGTTAAACGGCCTGTAACATTACACTGATAAAGTATTTGGAGACTTGGAAGTATTTTTTCATATAATATATATTGTAAGTTATATTCGGGGCTCGTTTCATGTCTGTATAAAAGGCAGTCATTATGTAAAAAAGTGAGCAGACATTTTGTGACCTTAATGAAGGCAAATTGTCTACAAATGAGCTGAACTACAATACGCAAACAGATCAGATGTTTGGAAACACAGCTCACAAAAAATCTAAATATTATTACAGTATATAAACACCATCTTCATTTCATGCTTTCATTTATCATTATGCTTTATTTTTAAATACACGCTTACATACTTTTATCTGAAGTTAGACTGCAGGTTTAAAGAGACAGTTCTTTTACTGTAATGACCCGAGTTCAGTCACAAATGTTCATGGTGTAACAGAGGGTAACGTATACCTTCTGCCGAACAGGTTTAAAGCAAAGTATTACTATGGCCTCTAATGGAGTGAGGCCACCACTAACTGGCAAAGAAAACCCTTTTGTTCTATAATGTGGTAGGATTCAAGGGTTAAACGTGCAACTTATACTTGCCACATAATTGCTAAACTTTAATTGACGATTTGTTTCCAACTGTTTTTTTGTTGTTGTATTTTTTTTTTTTTTTTTTTACAACCACAACCTTGCTTTAAAATGTCCAGCTCCCTTCCCCCATTCTCCAGCTACCTTGAAAGTTACGGTTAATGATTAATAGCTACAGAAAATGCTCTTTAATTTTCAAATCCGTATTAAATTCTTACATGACTAGGTTTCTCTGCTCACATTTAACACATGCAAAATACTAAAAGAGAGGAAAAGCTTTAAAAACACACAGAGAAGAAAATAAAAAAATTCATGAGAAGGAAACGAATGGGATCTACTCCAGCCTGATAGGATTGCAGAGGAAAGCATCATTATTCAAAGCACTCTCCTCTTCAATCAAGAAATCAGCTTGTAGGATTTGTTGTGGCAGCACGGGGGTTATGTGTTTCATATCTATACAGACTCAGACTTTCGCTGCAGCGTTTCTAAGTATAGGGACAGTCGCATCAGGATTAACCAGTGACCGCGCACGCTCAGTGAATACAGGGCTAATAGAAGTGGAAACATGAGAGACCGCTTTATTTGGCAGTGCTAAAAATAGCTGAACAAATGGCAAAGCAGTGTTGGGGCTCGGCAGGATGAACAATCAATAAGCAGAAAGCATGATAAGAGCTCCCAGAGCTCGTGGATCGACAATCGACAGCTGAGAGACTATTTTTTGCTATGGTTGACTAAATATGGTCAGGGAAGAGAGAGGCACTAGAGGGACCGTTTGCCTGGGATTGCATGTTTCAAATGCTTAGCTGCCTATAAAGCTGTAACAGTTTAGCTTGTGCCCTTTGAGTGGGGGATATGCCTTGTCTGTAGTGTGTATGTGAGAGTCCTGACCTCACTAACAGGCTTCATTGACCTCTGAAGGAAGAGAAGTAGCTTAACACAGATGTGTCTACAGTTCAATCTGGAAACTTCAACAAAAGGAAAACCCTGATACAAAAGATGCATTGTTATACACGGAGGCTACAAAATCCAACTTTTTTTTGTGCTTCTTAGTGCATTGCCTTTACAACTTGTGTATATACTTTTTTTTTTTCCCCACAAAGTGAGCATGGAATAGGTTCACTAAAACAACTTTCTGGGTCATGGTAGTGAACTTGTGGCTGTACAGCAATTAAGCAGGTGCACAGAGCTTGTCAGTTTACTCGTACTGATTGAAGGTGAGTTACTGTGTGTTTACCCTTATCCTGTCCCCTACTTTTTCTTTTTCCTATTCAATCTAGTGACATATTGAACCAGTAAATACAGCGATTCTCCAGGATCAGACTGATGATCGCAGTGCCTGGGCCACTACTACTAATATTGATTTGTGAAACATGCACTCACAAAATACATAATAAAACACCACAAGCTAATGGATGGCTATTTTTAACCATTACTTGTCAACAAGAATTTGCAGCAAGGAGCAGCAGAGGCCTTAATGGTTGTGCCAAGGTTAACCAGCTGCATGTCATGCTAAATCATTAAATTTTCAGTACAGCTCTAGAACCAATTTACTTAACACAATATAAACAATATGGGTTACATTCCAAATTATACAATATTAAATCAAATGTCTCCCGACACGTAAAATGCGCATTTTAAACAAAGCACGGCTTGTTCATGGCTATCCGCATTGACTACACACTGTGAGGAAGATTTCACACAAAGAATGTGTGTTGTTTCTTATGTGACCAAATGTATTTGCAATCTAATGTTAAGTGTTGTGTGTGGGGAGGATGTGGACTGTGCAGTGTAGCATAGCTTTGTACTTTGCTAACTATTTAAATCCTGACAGTGTATGCTGTAATAGTAATACTGCAATGCTGTTTTTCCTTGTATTACTGTGCTATATCACCAGCTACTCTCTGATTTGCTCTCTATCAGCTGCATGCACTAGCTTTGTCAGGCGCTGCAGGAATTTTACTTTGGCTCATGTATCCTTTTCTCGGGACACCTGACCGATAGTACTGTTAACTACGAGAGCCCACTAGAAAGATCTCTGCATTTCACAAACCCAGATTCTACCAAATACAGATGAAGTAGGAGCTCACCAGCAGCGTGACATCATTCAAGTTGTTTCAGTGCCTAGGAGATTACAGGATGCAAGCTGGAGACTAGGTGAGCATGGCAAAATACTAAACATTTGCAGTCATCGATTCAGAGGGCAGCAGGGGGTGTTGTAAAGATTGCTGACTAGTGCAAGAAGGCAGGTGGAGGTGAATCACAAGGCAAATAAATAAATATGCCAAAAGTGCCTGCTCTTGAATTAGATACTGCATAGTCGCATGTTATGTTCTGGCCTGCTGGTATAGACCACATTTTTATTGCTGTCACACATGGTAGCGTGCATTGTAATTACGAATACATTTACACAAGTCTATAGAATGTGCTGGTTGAGGTGAGGTGGGGTCATGTAGAAAATTTAATAGGGGTTAAATGCATTATTTGATGGGTTAAAACATTAAGAGCCATTGTGGGTGAGAACGCCTTAATTCACATTCCACCTGGCACTCAAAGGATTAAAACATTTTTGGGGGTTAGTAGTAGTTTTTTTTCCCCCACCCCCCAACTTTGACACTTTAAAAAGAAAAAAATATACATATATATAATTTTCATATTTTTTAGTTAATATATTTGGGGCAGCCAAAACTTTCATTTGCACAATTCATTTCAGTACAATGCATAGAGCTGTGAGGCAGCCATCGCATTGTATTGCAGAGGCCTTTTTTTTCTTTCCAGGGCTTTGCACAACAATGCAGTCTTAGCCGATACAGTGTTCAAATAACAAATTGGTATGGTTTTTGTGTTGTTGTTTTTTTTTTCCCTTCTTCCAAATGTAACAAATAAGTGTATAAGAAATGATGACGTTTTGTTTTCAGCATTATCCGACCTACAGCGAACACTGTGCCTGTTTCGAGTACATACTTCTTTATGTACCCATATGAACATACCATGCTATGGAATGTAAAGAAGTATGTATTTTAACCAGGTGCTGACCACCGCTCACACAACAACTGCTGGAAGGAAGAGGGTCACAAACATTTCAATGATAACGGATGGTATTAAGTTGCACTGCTTCCTTTCTCCTGCGTGTTTCTTTAAATAGAACTAATTAACTTAAAGAATATGTACATTTTGTTTTCTCTTTCACGCTGTGACAAATCACCAGGTAAATTAGTGACTTTAACTTGAATGACCTATTTAAATATATATACATTTTATAGATAAATATTATAGTTAGGTCATTTATAACTAGATTTTGTAGCTGTTCTCTAAGTTTATTATTACCTCCATTAGCGAGACCATGCACTAGATTAACTGGGTTTATACAAGAGGTTCATATTATGAACCCAAAGTGAAGTCTGTGTTGAGAAAAGAGGCAAGCTTTGTAAATAGTGTTACTATGTAATGCATGTACAGAATAGCACATTAAACAGGATACTGTCACTGCATTGTGTTACACCAAATTCAGACTTCCATACCCTTAACCTCACAAGGTCAGGCTTTCACTGCTGCATTCCCGTCCAGCAGGCACACAGTTAAATATACTAAATATCAGTATTATAAAACTATAAATGGACATTATGTACCTTTGATGAAATGCAGATGGGTACATCTGACAATGAATTACTTAACTGAGCTTGAACTGAAACTAATGTCACCAGGGTTTGCCTTAAAAGGGTGGGAATACGGCACTTTCAAATTCCTAGCACTGATTTGCAGAAGAAAATGTAATGTGGGAAATGTACAATCCACACAACACCTGTTTGAAAACATGCTCAGGTTTATGTCAGGTGTGTACTGTCTACCCGACAACGTGCCTGAATAAAGGACACATTCACTACAGAAAGAACTTTACAAAACAGTCGCAGGCAAACCTGATTATGTCTCATTAACAAAGAACATTTTACACCATTCTGTTTTAGAAATTCTACACCATGCATTTCTGGGCTATACAATCACAGACAACCCTTTGAAAGCCACAAACATGCAATACAAAACACAGTGTTGTTCACCTAGAGCCACTTAACACCTAATCATTCATTTACTTTGCATACAAACAAAATGTAATTTCCACAAAGTGTAATTAACGCTATCCATTACATGTAGAAGAGAGTATTTCAGAGCCAAAGTGGGTAAGTACAGCTTTCAATGAGTCAGGGGCTTAGACTATTTACAAATCTTAATACAACGCAGAGAGACCTAATTAGATCATATCTGAAAACAAACTCCATATATGTAATAACAACTGCTCGCATGTAATGGGTATAATAATATTAACAGACGCACACATATATAAATACACACAGACACAGCAGTTGAAGTCAGGCCCTGTAGCTGTAATAGTACTGAGTCACACCAGAATGTCATATCCATCACTTACATCAGCTGCTCCCTTTAAAAGCAGCACAGGCTGAACTCAGCATGTGCTGACATGGTCGTAACTCAGACATTTCCAATGCCTGACTGACATGGGGAACAGATGCTGACATTATCAAATGCTGCAGTGCTTTTTTTCCATGGCCTTTTCTTGCCCTGATATGGCAAATGCATGAAAGTGAATTGCCATCCAAAAGCACACTTGAGCAGCTGGATCTGTAGAACTGTTCACATATAATGGATATAAATAGAAACTGGTTTTATGGCTTCCTTTATTGCTCAATTCAGGGAGACACTGCACCTGCTGGGTTTCTATCGGGACATGCATGGAGTAAATATATTTACATTACTTAGCAATAGACACATGTATGTTAAATTTGTTCACTGGTACTTTATGCCGGAAAGAGAAACAGTGCATGTGAGAATACATTTTACATTACACAGACTATGTATATCTGTTTAATGTGGCAATTATAAACTGCACCAGCATCACCTGATGCATGCATTTGATTAACTGTAGGCATAATCAATTCTAGTTTCTAAGTGCACACATGATATAAGGTTGACAGAAAATAACCCTTTTTAACAAGCTGAGGACATAAATCGAAATGAACTAACACAAGCAACTCTTAAAACAATATTTAAACCTAAGTAGCAACAGTCTAATAAAACAAAATACCTGGATTTATTAAAATAACTGGAACATTGAAAGCATGACTCTTGATAAGCTGAAGATGATTTTGTAGTATTTTACATAAAGGTCAGTTTTTTTATTCATATGTTCATTACAGTTTTACCATTAAAGTCCGTTTTAGGCCTAACGTTTGCTTTAATGCACACCTTTTCATATGTTTTTCATTTCCCTCCAATGTTTTATTGTATACATCATCCTGCTTACACGTTTTGTTCTCTGAATGCAATCTTATTTTATGTATTATGGTTCCAACATATCTTTGGCTGTAATATGAAAACTGATAAATGCCTGTATCCTCTGCTTTGACAATTGCCGCAAATAACACACACTACACCATTCAGAATCAAGTGGAATCCTTACCGCCTTCCCAAGCCTGTATTTTCAATTGATTTGATTCACCTTGCATTGCAATGCTTTGCTAAAGCTGGTAAAATGGAACCAAATCACCTCTTCAATGGATTTGGTCCCCTTCAACCAGCTGTAGGATTGCATTGAGGACTACAGTATCCAGGAGAGGCTGGCAACTCCAGTTACTACAACAAAACGTTCCCTTTACTCAGGAGAATGAGTACCATGCCGAATTATGTTCTTCTTTAGTATAAACAATACATGAAATAAAGTCTGATTCATGGACTATTATGTCTTTTTTTTTTATTACAACTATGATTTAGGAATGTGTTTCTAATACCTGCACCTCGATGTTTGATTTCAAATATACAGGACTACACAATATATTCTTTTGACCATTACATAAAAACATAGAATGTGTCGGTAGATAAGAACCATTTGGCCCATCTAGGTTGCCTTATAAAGAAAATCTGATTACTTCCATTAGTTCCTGGCCTTATAACTGTCCCTTGCAGGCTTAAACTCCTTCAATGTATTACCATTAATATCATTGAAATGAATACAGCGCCATATTATACGGTTAAAAAAAAAAGAGATAAACCATAGATTGAGATCTATTTGAATGCAGGTGTAATATATTGCTTATACATTCAAAAACTAATCTCAAAGATTCTGTCTTGGAATATACTTGGAAGTAAAAACCTAAACTGTGGAAAATACAACACCATATTTTAAAAACAATTTGAACAATCCTAGCTGATCGGGGTTTAAAGAACAGCTGTCTCCAGCATTTTCAGAACTATAAATGATCTGCATCACTTTTGCCAATATTATACAAAATATTTTGTAATAAAAATGTTTGACCCACAGATCTCTGCATAACGGATGTTGTGATTAACATGTTGTCCAACTCACCCTCTCTTACTAAGATGAATCCATGAAGTTTCAATAAATCCTTTGTTTTTTAGAAGGAACTATTACAACATCAAAAGAATGATAGTATTTCCTCCAACCCACTGGGTTGTGATATCTACACATACAAGCCAAACAATTACACTTCTGCACTAAAGCAACAAGACTAAATTCAGTAAAACTTCAAATACAATAAAAGCATAGAATAGTTCAGAATTATACCAAGGTCAGCTCTGTGTTTAAAAATATGAAGAATATTTATGTGAAACTTGAAAATAATTAATGCTCCTGCTTCTTCATTAAATGCTGCAACTAATACGAACATCTATTACAAAAGAGGAGTGAAATCCATTCATATGTATAGCAAAGTATTTCGGCTGCAAAGGCAGGCACAAAAACAGGACCAAATTCATAAAATCCAGCCCTTTTCAGGAATGAACAATGATTCATTGGTGGGGAAGAAGTGAAGAATTTGAACTTCGTCACCTTTGAATTGTCAGATTCAAGACCGCATTCTCTCTCCATTTATAAATTTACTATCATGGATTATTGAAGCCCTGTACTGGCATGATTGGTCAAGGCTAAAGTCACTTTAAATTTGATCAAAATAACCCACATAAAGGTAAACCATTTTACTTATATATATAAAAAAAATCATCAGCAAATATAGATTCATTTGCATAATCTACCTGCATAATCTACCACCCACACGTTTATGAATGCCAGGACAAATTATAAATCCAATTTTTGTTTTGAGACAGGCTATGTTTTACATTCATGTTTTACACTAAGGAAAACATTCAAGCAGGCAAGAAAAAATTAATTATTACGCACAAGATCGCTGCAAACCAATTAAATTACCTTAATGAACACAATCATTAGTTAAGCATAGCATACCTAAGCAATTAATTTATCTGAAAAGAAGAAGAAGAAAAAACAGAGTAGACAGAACAGCCCCCTTTTGGAAGGGTACTAAATACAAAACGTTGTAACTAGCCAGGAGACCATTTCTGCTTAATTAAAATTGTTTTCTGAATGGTACATGGATTATGCACCATTCAAGAGAAGTCTTCTCCTACCCTTTGTGAAAGCAAGCACTAGGGGCTGCCATTTGTCTTTGTCTGACCCTTTAACCTCTTCAGTACAGGTAACGCTCCTCGCACGTCATGAATGTAAACAAGGGGTGTGGCCAATTTAATACTAATCATATTAAATTCTGGTTTATAATAATAAATATTTTCATCAAAAGAAAGTCATACATTTACTTAAAAACAATCTAGCGTTTGTATGGGTACACTAAATGATTACACAAAAGTGCTTAAGGAGTTAAAACACGTTGGGGAAAAAGATGTCAGCCACAGGCTATCATCCCATGTCTTTCGCAATATCAGTCCAATAGCATATTAGGGGAACCTGCTATGGTTGAGTGAGCGTATAAAGTGCTAGGATATACTGCTGAATTATTTTACTTCTCTTTCAAAAATGTAATCCAGTCCTTGGGGGTTTATCCATTTTTCTTTCTTTTGCAGAATACCACTTTGCTAGTAAAACATTAGGATTGCTTCTATCAGTTCAAACAGCTAAACACTTTACAGTAAGCCTGCCTTGGAGCATAAACTGAAATTGGGCCATAGAAAGGTAATCACATGGCTCTCCCGTGCGTATACACAGATAAAATCAAATGACATAAAATAGTAACTAGTGGTGTTTGTTACAGAATAATAAATGGGATCCTTACCTGGGGTTTCCCCGCAATGCAGCATGATGGAGAGCATTAAATCCATTATTGTTTGTGAAGGTAACGTCTGCTCCAGCCTCGAGCAGTACAGCCAATATATCATCCCGTTTCTTGCTTATTGCATCATGGAGAGGAGTATCGCCTTCTGAATCCTTCAAGAATCGGACATTTATTATATTCAAAGCACAGGTAAATGATGAACATAAAAAAATAATGCATTGGCAAAATTTTGTGATAAAACCATTACTGTATATGGACATTACTTTTCACACAACTCATATACATAGATATATCTATATATCACACACCTATCTGTATACAGAAATGGAGATCAATAGATATATTCAAGCACTACTACAATCATTAAAATAATAATATATAACAATTATGAACGGCAATAATAACAAGATTTCTAGTATTGTGAAACCATGAGACAAAACATCAAAATACTGTTAGGGAAATGCATAAAATGTGATCTTAAAATGCCCTCGTTTAAACCAGTTTTAAAGCAATATAGGCAAATTTTATAACATTGAAACTCAGTTGCAGTGTTCATAACAAAGCACTTTTAGTTCGAGCTCTCTCTTTTAGTCTCAATAAAGCCATTAAATAATTATCTGATTAAATTACGTTTAAAGCAATGTAATCAGCAGCATCTTTAAAATGACATTGTGTAAATGTGTTGGCCTACATAATCTCATGTGTTTAATTAAATCCTCTGCAGAATGCAAACTAGATTCTAAGCCGCTCCTCTTGTTGTTTATCAGAAATAAGCAGAGCAATGTTTTGGACTGTCAGGACTGGACTAGAAGGGGTGAGTTCCAGAACTACTTCTTTGTTACTGACAAAAATGTAAAACTGTGATACCCATTACATTTTTAGGCGTGCTCGTTTAATAATCTCAATATTTACAACATTGAAAAACAGCATCATTTATTTTATTTTAAAATAATGGAGCATCAGTTTACATGTGTGACAGTTATGTGTGTGGTGAACACAACTAAGCACAGGTGTACAGAGTATCCATAATGGATGTCAAGAAACCTCTCCTTGCTGTTGCAATTATATTGTGCATTTGATAGTTAAGGAAGCTCCTGCCTTTTTTTTGGAGTAATTTGGGACAACATATGCTCTCATTATAGTGCATAAGTGTAATTTCTGCTGTGCCTGTGACCACATTATGCTATGTACAGCCTTTTAATTTATTTTGTAAAGTGACTGATAAATTAAACCGAAGAAAAAAAAGAGATCTGACTATACTGGTCCATGACGAGACAGCGTTATTCTAGGAAAATATTTAGTGAACACATTTTTACCATTATTCGGCTTTGTTATTTTAGTCAATGCAAGCTTGTGTTGCTTTCAAGAACATGCAAATGACAAACAAGTATCAGCAATGCAGTGTTTTTTTCAGCTTTCACACTCACTTTTCATGTTACGAATATAGATCGTTTCAGTTTTGTTACATAGATAAACAAGGCATTACCTGCAGACTAGGATGGCAGCCAAAGTCCAGTAATGTTTTAACAACCTGCAGATGGCCTTTATTGACAGCAATGTGCAGTGGAGTCTGTTTGCGTTTGTTGCGAGCATTTAAATCTGCCCCACCACGCTGCAAAACCTCAATAACAGAACCTTCATCTCCAAACGCAGCATGATGCACAGCCCGATCTCCATCTTTATCCTGCAGAAGCAAAACGCCATGTTATCACACAGACTGTTCTCATTCTATTGCATTTCCCAGAAGAGTCTACATAAAAAGTTACTAAAATGCTAATGTTAATGAATTAATAAAGCCTGAAATGAATGTAAAGAAAACACATCCAATCTAACTGTAGTGATTACAGCTTACATTATCAGAGAAAAGTGGTACTCTGCAATTAATAAACTGAACCAAACAGTTCCCACCAGGATACAAACACTACTGAAGACATAAGCAAGTATAACCAACATGAGTGAAGATAAACATCTGGGCTTAGTGAACGGATCCATAGGTGTTAAGAGATGTATATGTAAACAGCTTCCAAAAATGTTCACTAAAATATATTTTGTTATATTATTTACTTGACTGTTTACTAGTTTTTGTGATGTTTAGTAAAATCTTATTTTACATTTTATTATCCATGTTTAGTTAAAAAAAATAATCTCATCTGTTTCCGGATATCAGCATATTAGATATTTCCATACTGTAAATCACAAGTAGAACTAAATGTGTGTTATTTCTTGTATATGGTTATGCCTTTGTTAGTTTTTTTTCCAACCATTATAAGTAAATAGATTTTTACTATTACTATAAAAAAAATTACTATTTTTAGATGTATTACTATTTACAGCAATAGTGCATGAATATAATATAAAATACAACATGGGCATTATTCACGAAAAAATTGGAATTATTCACGGTGAATGTGGTAAACTATGAATAGCGTAGAGTGAAATCTGGAGAGTTCATTCTGCAACAAGAAAAGAACTGACTCTGCATAATGCATTGCTAAAAAAGAAAGACTTTTTAAAAGATTTATCTATGCATTATCCGTGGCCAGCTGAGTGCTTCTAGCAGGAGACGTTTGACAATGCACAATGTAATGTTGAATCAGTGACATGAAAATGTTTGGTGTATACATTGGTACACGTCTGCAAGATGCCTTAAGTCTCCATTCTATTTGGATCACTTCTATCACTAAATGTGGCATCAGAAACACTATCATATTCCAATGCCCAAATCCTGCCTGAAAAATTCAAATGTAACCATGCAAAAATGTAGCCCATACAAATTATAGGCGGACGGATTAGTTATAGGCTGCAGTTATGCGAGTGTCATTATGTTCAAATTTTGTTAACAGTTCTGCTTCTCTATATGTGAAAAAATTAAATGAATAAAGATTACCTCAGCTTCTACATCAACACTTTGTTTCAGAAGCAACTTCAAAATGTCTACATGTCCATTCTGGCTTGCTGCTTGCATTGCTGTATGTCCAGCGCATTGTCCATTTACCTAGACATGGAAAGTGATCATTTAAGTAAATTACATGAATATAGAGAGATAATAGGGAGAGGACAGCACACACACCACGTCTCTTGCACTAAAACATTAAGATTTTTTTAATAAGAGAATCACCCTCAGTTTTGCAATGATTAACGTCTTCCCGCTTGTAGGACGTTCCATGCCGTCCTACTTTTTAGTGCCTAGAGGCTAGCAGGACCGCATGAAACGTCCTACATTAAACAGCTCAACGCGGTACCCTGCGACTTGCAGCGGGGTCCCCACTGTCAGGTGAGGCCACTTTGAGTGGCCTCACTGTGACACAGAAAATGTAGCCGACGCTCATTTTACAGTGAAAGCCTGCAGGACAGCCTCAGTCTGACTTAGACTTACAAGCATAAAACACAAGCACATCACACCATATTACAAGCATAACACAGGCATATCATACCTTACTACAAGCATAACACAGGCACATCACACCATACTACAAGCATAACACAGGCACATCACACCATACTACAAGCATAACACAGGCACATCACACCATACTACAAGCATAACACAGGCACATCACACCATACTACAAGCATAACACAGGCACATCACACCATACTACAAGCATAACACAGGCACATCACACCATACTACAAGCATTACACAGGCACATCACAACATATTACAAGCAGAACAGAGGCACATCACAACATATTACAAGCAGAACAGAGGCACATCACACCATATTACAAGCACAGGCACATCACATTTTATCACAAGCACATAAGACTAAATCACATTTTACTACAATCGTAATACAGGCACACCATATCACACCTTATTGTCAAGCATATTACAGGCACATCACACCATATTACAAGCAGAAGTCTGTACTGGGAAGCCTGTTGATCTGCACATAAATGGTAGCCTTGCTGGGAGTATCCCAGCAAATCTGGGACTGTTGGGATGTGTAAGAAAATGAAAGAGTGTATTATGTCCTCACAGACTATAAACACCAACGCTATATAGTTGGTCACTGCTACCTTATACCTGGGCTCGACAAACCCCTGGCACCAGGTCGTGAGCCCCGCGTGGTGCCCTCGGCAATGGCATCAGGTTTTTTTTATTTTCTTTATTCCTGCAGCGGTGCGCGAGGGAGCAGAGTGAGTGCACCAGCTGCACAGACTTCCTGCTCCGCCCCCTCGCGCACCGCGTTATACCGCTGATCACCGGGGAGCATAGCAGGGAAGCTGCTCTGAGCCACGGGGCTGCAACGGAAACCGTTTAAAAAACCAAAAAAAAAAAACTGCTTTCTTGTGTATATGTCTGCCTGGATGTGTTTGTTTGTATATATGTGTCTGACGATGTGTTTTGTGTGTGTATATATGTATGTGTCTGACTGCATGTGTTTGTGTGTATGTATGTGTCTGACTGGATGTGCTTGTGTGTGTATATATGTGTCTGACTGGATGTGTTTATATGTGTCTGACTGGATGTGTTTATATGTGTCTGACTGGATGTGTTTATATGTGTCTGACTGGATGTGTTTATATGTGTCTGACTGGATGTGTTTATATGTGTCTGACTGGATGTGTTTATATGTGTCTGACTGGATGTGTTTATATGTGTATGTATGTGACTGACTGGATGTGTGTGTGTGTGTGTGTGTGTGTGTGTGTGTGTGTGTGTGTGTGTGTGTATGTATGTATGTATGTATGTGAATGACCGGATGTGTGTGTGTGTGTGTGTGTGTATGTGTGTATGTGTGTGTGTATATATGTGTGTATATATATATATATATATATATATATATATATATATATATATATATGTGTGTGTGTGTGTGTGTGACTGACTGGATGTGTGTGTGTGGGGGGGGGTTTGTATGTATATGTAGAAAAACAAGGTGTAACAGGTTTCGCGTTCAGAAGTGGAGGGTGCACGGAGAGGACTATCACCCTAGTCCTCCAAATCAGAATAAAGGATCCTTTATTCTGTATCTATATGTGACAGACTATGTGTCTGTGTGTGACTGCATGTGTTTGTGCCGTTGTCTGGCTCCTAGATTTTTTTAGCTGGCTCCTAAAACTCAGTTAAATTTGTCAAGCCCTGCCTTATACTATAGCTAGCTTTACACACACAGTGAGACCATCAGTATTTTTTTTCCCCTGAAATTACTTAAATATGCATTATCCAGAACTATGTTGGGTAGAATAAGTACTGCAGACCAGTCTACATATTGCTGATTAAAGTCCTGTAGTATGGATTTTCATACCTGTCCCTGAATAAAACACCAAAATGGGCATCCTAGTATGTACCACATGAATACATAGAAACATCTATGAATACACAGACAGACACAGAGACCCATGCACTCAAATGCATACAGACAGCCTCTCACCAACTCACCCAATGCACCTAAACACAGTTTTTATAATTGCAAGCTGCCTGGTGGGAGAGAGAGCAACACACAGACGTGTAGGAGGGATGCAGTGGCGGAACTACTGTTGTCGCAGGGGTCGCAGCTGCGACCGGGCTAGTCACTCCAGGGGCCCGGCTGCCCTGCAACCCGGTTCCTGCTGGCATTGTGGTGGTGATTTCCTGGGGCCCGGTCAGAGATGCGGCACTTTAAGAGAGCGACCGGGTCCCAGAATGACATCAGTGCTCGGAGGAAGCCGTCACTTCCTCTTCCTCCCAGCTAACAGAGCGCCGCGGGAAGAGACCGCCGGGCAGGGAGTCAGAGTGGGAGCTCTGACTCCCATCATTGTGAGGCAGCCACTGGACCCCAGGGAAATCACCCTCCTGCACCTAAAAGGTAGGAAACAGGAGGGTGACTAAAAAAATGTAAAAAGTTTGTGTGTAAGAGAATGTGTGTCTGTGTGTATGTCTGCATGTGGGTCTGTGTGTGTATTTCTTTGTACGTGTATCTGAATGTTTGCATGTGTGTCTTTATGTGTATCTGTTTGTCTGCATCTGTCAATGTGTGCCCCTATGTACCTGTATGTGTGTCACTGTTTATATCTGCATGAATGTCATTCTGTGTATGTGCATCGGCATGTGCGTCTATATGTGTGTCTGTCTGTATGTGTGTATGGGTATCCACATGTGTATCAGTGTGAGTCTGTGTATCTGTATGTTTGTATCTGTAGAAGTGTCATTCTGTGTATCTGTGTATGTATCTGTATGTGTTATACAAAAGGATGGGCGGGGGAAGATGCATGGGGGGACCCTGTGGTTTCCAGTTACACCTCTGGAGGGATGGTTTTAGAACTCTACATCCTCCTGCTCCAAGGTGTGCTTACATCAGTACTGTTTCTCACATATACTACTCTGTGATGTCAGAAATGGGAAGGAACAAAGGGGGCTGAGGGAGCATGAGAGACTGAATTGTCCTATCTTAGCAAAAAACCCCAAAAACGGACAGATAATGGCTGGCCTTTTACAAAAAATACTTAGACACACAAACGAGAAGAAAACCACAGAGCGAATGCATAAAAGATGTAAAAAGTCTATGCAGAACAGCATCTTTAAGGAGAACCTAAATAAATTGTGACAACAGTGACAGGCCTCACTTACATCCACATCCTGTCTTTTGAGTAAATCCTCCACTTTTGCCACATCTCCATTTGCAGCAGCCTTCACCAGTTCTTCATTAAGATCCCCAGATTCTTGTGTTTCAAACAATTTCTTTAAAAGCTGAGACAATCTCTCTGTGGGTCAAAGTAAAAAAAAAAAATACAACTTGACAACTTAAATCCAATATTGTTCAGAGCTATTTTAGGACCCATAACACAGATATTCTATAGCAGAACAGAATAAGTTATTGTAAAAATGCATTAAAACAAGAGGAGAGCAGTTTACAATCCACAAATTACATTTTCAAAAATAATGATCCTCACAGACACATACATGTTACCATAAACACCAGCCACCCATTCTAATGGGAATTTCAATTAGAGCATTTAATCCAAGGTTTACAGGAATATGAAGAGCACATCTGTATTAATATGATATTTAGAAAAACTTGCAATTGAAAAACAGACACCTACCACCAGTTGCATTGCTAATTGCAGATCCTACAGAGGCCACTTTTGAAACAGCAGCTGGATTATAAGTCCAAGATGTACCACAAACCTCCACCTTCAGATCACTGTCTGAATATATCTGTTGTACTCTGCCAACTTTACCCAAGGTCTAAAAGAAAAACATGGAGTGAGAAAATCATTATTTTACACATGGTAAAACAATACAGTATATAAAAGGCAACAGATGGATAAGTGTGCAATTAAACCTACATGCATAGCAATGCCTTATTTTTTTTAAATATACTTTTTTAGGGCAGTAAACTAACACAAATAAGGGCCATACAAAAAAAAATTTGAATGCCTATTTATTATCATTATTACTACAGCATACACAAGGTAATGCAGCTTCCATGGTTGACTCAGTTGTCAGCTTGGCCTCTATATTTGGAATGTGGTAGACTTGCTTCATGCACTCCAGACTCATAAATGTCAAATGCCTAGGCACTGGCCTGGCTCGAATGCAAATTAAGTAAAAAAAAAAAAAAAAGAGCTCTAAGACATCTTGTAAAGCAGACAACATTCCGTTATTATATTGGAAGATCCCATCTACTTGGAAGCAGCGCTGTTCTCAAAGCACTTCAACTTCAGATCCATGCAGCCATTCATCCTGAGTTGACTGTTCTCTTCAAAAACCACCAACAATTAACATGGCCATGGGGGAAGTGTTATGCCTAATGAATCATTTATTTGAACCTTAAACCGGTCCTATCCCTTGCACAAACTTTTCTGAATTCCACGGCTTACAACCAGGGAAGCATCAAATAAGAATATAAGAATTTAAAAAAATAAATGCAAAATAATTTTAAAAAACGATATACAATTCAAAGCACTGCATGCAAATCGTGTGTAGCCATCACACCATAGTGATATTACAAGGTATACTAACTGGAAGCATGGCTTCAGCCCATTCGCCATGACCTCTCTGCAGCAGCTTTATTCGCTCTAAATCATAACAAATCTGCACCAGGTCTCCCACTTGAAACTGAGATGTTCCTCCTTCTGCACCTTGCGCAGCATCGCCACTTCGAACAACATTTGCTTTGGTGAGAACGGCTGGATTAAAAGTCCACCTACCAAAGTAAAAGGAATAATTCCACATTACATATACAATAAACATAGATTTTGCATTGTGCTCTTTAATGCCTTTATATTACAAACTGCAAAATCATATACAGAGTCATAATATTCTGTGTTTTTTTTTTATCTTCTACTATATTCAATAACAGCCCACTAAAAAAGCAGGAAACAACAAACATGTGTAAAGGCTAACAATATAAAGAAAAGTTACACAGTCAATGTCTACGGTTATAAAGGTAAAAAGTTGTGAAAACAATGGGTTTATATTTAGTGTAGGAGCCATACGTGATAAAGTTGGGCATTCAAACTTGATCCACTTTTTCTTTTTCAAGGGCTCAATATGAGCAATGAAAAATGGACACCACACCACTGCCAGAAGTCCAACAAATTTCTGTAAAATTTAGGAACCAGACTTGTTATTTCTAGCATTTGAAGCAAAGAGGAAGTCAAGCTCTCCAGCATATTAAAAAAAAGTATCACAATCTACAACCTGATGATTGCACACTGTGAGTGTCTTTTCTTGCTTGCCAGCATTGTGTATTTTACTTTCTTGGCTACAGCTACAAATAAATGTTGATACTTTAATATGCTGTAGTGCTCAACATCCTTTTTGCCAAGTTACATAGAAACATAGAATGTGTCGGCAGATAAGAACAATTCGGCCCATCTAGTCTGTCAAATTTTCTAACACTTTTATTAGTCCCAACTTCACTATCTTATATCTACTATTACTTTTAAATCTTTGCCACTCTAATTTAGGACTATGTCTTCTACTTGTGGTAGTTTTTATCTTTTAAATATACTCTTCTCTTTTACTCTGTTGATTCCCTTTGAGTATTTAAATGTTTCTATAATTTGCCCTGTTGCGTCTTTCCTCCAAGCTATATATGTTAAGACAGGGCTCAACAAACCCCGGGCGGCAGGTCGCCATGGAGACCAGGAAATCAGACCTGGCGCCCGGGTATGGCGCATGATGCCCTCGTCGCTGAGGTCATTTTTGTTTTTTAACTTTTAAAAAGTGGTACGCGAGGGAGCAGAGTGTGTGCCCCGGCTGCACATACTAACAGCTCCGCCCCCTAATGCACCTCAATAT
The DNA here is from genome assembly GCA_036172795.1 of Pelodytes ibericus. Taxonomy (NCBI): domain Eukaryota; kingdom Metazoa; phylum Chordata; class Amphibia; order Anura; family Pelodytidae; genus Pelodytes; species Pelodytes ibericus. The sequence continues at coordinate 71,238,612 of CM069859.1, forward strand.
AATGCCCTGAGTGCAGTTCTAGAAGCAACGATGGTCTGTGCCCATGTAAAAGGCACAGACAAACGTGGAGTAAAATTGCCCCCCTTCATTGCAATGAGGTTTAGCAGCAGGGAGGACGGACATATTGATTGATCAGCAGATTTTAAGATAAAAAAAAACGCATATCTTATGACTGACTGGATAGGTGTGTGATTTACTGACTGGATGTGTGATTGACTGTATTTATGTGTATGTGACTGATTGACTGTATTTGAGTGATTGTGATCAGCAGTTTGTGTTTAAGATTAAAATACACGTCTTACTGGCTGTATGTGTGTGTGTCTCCGACTGAGCGACTGAACGTGTGTGTCTCCGACTGAGCGACTGAACGTGTGTGTCTCCGACTGAGCGACTGAACGTGTGTGTCTCCGACTGAGCGACTGAACGCGTGTGTCTCCGACTGAGCGACTGAACGCGTGTGTCTGCGACTGAGCGACTGAACGCGTGTGTCTGCGACTGAGTGACTGAACGCGTCTCCGACTAACTGAACGCGTCTCCGACTGACTGAACGCGCGTGTCTCCAACTGACTGAACGCGCGTGTCTCCGACTGACTGAACGCGTGTGTCTCCGACTGACTGAACGCGTGTGTCTCCGACTGACTGAACGCGTGTGTCTCCGACTGAGTGACTGAACGCGTGTGTCTCCGACTGTGTGACTGAACGCGTGTCTCCGACTGAGTGACTGAACGCGTGTGTCTCCGACTGAGCGACTGAACGCGTGTGTCTCCGACTGAGCGACTGAACGCGTGTGTCTCCGACTGAGCGACTGAACGCGTGTGTCTCCGACTGAGCGACTGAACGCGTGTGTCTCCGACTGAGTGACTGAACGCGTGTGTCTCCGACTGAGCGACTGAACGTGTGTGTCTCCGACTGAGCGACTGAACGTGTGTGTCTCCGACTGAGCGACTGAACGCGTGTGTCTCCGACTGAGCGACTGAACGCGTGTGTCTCCGACTGAGCGACTGAACGCGTGTGTCTCCGACTGAGCGACTGAACGCGTGTCTCCGACTGAGCGACTGAACGCGTGTCTCCGACTGAGTGACTGAACGCGCGTGTCTCCGACTGACTGAACGCGTGCGTCTCCGACTGAGCGACTGAACGCGTGCGTCTCCGACTGAGCGACTGAACGCGTGTCTCCGACTGAGCGACTGAACGCGTGTGTCTCCGACTGAACGCGCGTGTCTCCGACTGAGCGACTGAACGCGTGTCTCCGACTGAGCGACTGAACGTGTGTGTCTCCGACTGAGCGACTGAACGTGTGTGTCTCCGACTGAGTGACTGTATCTGACTCTGTATGTGCCGTTGTCTGGTTCCTATATTTTTTTGCTGCCACTTAAAACTCAGTTAAGTTTGTCAAGCCCTGTGTCAAGATGCTTTAACCTTTCCTGGTAAGTTTTATCCTTCAACCCATGAACCAGTTTAGTAGCCATTTTCAGAACTTTCACAAAAATTATCAATATCCTTCTGGAGATACGGACTCCAGTACTGCATACAATACTCCAGAGCACAATGGCATGAGCACTTCCCTCTTTCTACAGCTAATACGTCTCCCTTTGCAAACAAGTATTCTGCTATCATTTCCTGCTGCTCTATTACACTGTCTACCTACCTTTAAGTTCTCTGAAGTTATTACTCCTAAATTCCTTTTCCTCAGATGTTGAGGTTATATTCTACACTCTGCAAGAATATGCGATAGAATCCTAACCTCAACATCTGAGGAAAGGGATTTAGGAGTAATAATTTCAGAGGACTTAAAGGTAGGTAGACACTGGTCCGAGCCCCATCAGAATTCTATATCTGCTGATTGATTATTCAAGGAGTGCCTCTGACTATCCGCATCTGTGTTGCTAGATCCCAACAAGTTGCTTGTTTATTTCTAGAAACCCAGGAAATGAAGCTTCCAAGTAAATGAATCAAAAAAAAGTTAGTAGTCAACAGCAAGGACCCATGACTCCTGAGATTTGTCAAGCCCTGGCAAAGGTACATTCGCTCATGCATTTTTCATCAGTCTGGATTCATCAGATGAGACCAAGTTATTCCAGTCCTCCCACATCACTGTAACTCCAATATCTTGTGTTTTGATGAGAGACGTGGGCAAGCAGCTGCCATTCGCCATTCTTGTCAAGTTACAGCACGTTGTGAAGCTTTTAAGGGTCTTTTGTTATGAATGCTATCTGCGGAGTATCTTTAGACCCTCTGTCTTCTGGTCGCTTAACGAGCCACTTACAACCCCCCGACTTCTGTTGTTCCTTGAAGGTGAACACTGATCTTGCTATACACTGAAAATTGTTGCACACAGCAGCAGTTTAAACATCAAACTGTCACACATTCAATTTGAATCCATTTAATGTCTTAATCTTATTATCCGTTCTAGAACACATCCCACCAAAATACTGGCATTATTATTAAACCAATCCTCTATAGGCTACTGGGACTTCACCAACCTATTTCCACTGGGATACTGCACCACAATATCATGATCTTCATCAATGCCACAAACTGTGCCAGTAGTAGTTAGTGTTTCGAACATGCCATCAGTCCATCCTCCATGACCATGCTGCAATGACTGCACAATTTCCAACTCAAGGTCAATGTTAACGAGATCACCAATTAGCAGGCCACCTGGATTACGATTACCATTTTGTTCACCTAAAGTATGAAAAAAGGTCAATGACAGACTAAATAAATAAATCATAGTTGGTCAACGGTTGAGGTAATGATGGGTAAACAAATATAGAAAGCCTTATCTTTAACAATACAAACATTTTATCACCAATTTATTTCTAAACACAGCACAACATAATATAAACATTGTAATGGGCTAAATATGAACTTATTTTCTACAAGTGAAAGTAAAAACAAATAAACAGCACAAATCCATATAAACATATTAGCTGTCTCAATCTAGAACCTCATTCAGACAGGATACAAAATGCAGAAAAAATAATTACACAAAAATGCCTTCCTGCTAAATTAAAGGGACACTCCCACCAAAAAATGAAAAGGTTTTATTTATTTTTTTATTTGGTATTGCTGATTTCAGATGTCTTTTGTTTTTGTTATGTGACTGTATTTAATAAAATATGTAACTAAACAAGTTCAACTGGGCGCTGCCATTTTCTTGAATATAGTGTTTTCTGGGTGCCACAAATTTCTCACTTTGGGGCTGGGGGCACAGAATGCAGTCTATAAGTCAGAATTCTGATCATAGACTTGCATTGAATGCGAGGGTAATGTAACTATTACATCACAAGGGGGTGGAGTTATGATCCTGTTTGATCGGGTCAATCCCCTCTCTGAGTTTTAAGGCAGGTAAATAAATAATAAATAAAAAAAGTTGTACACAGCCACCTAGTCCTGCCCACTATGATACACAGAAGCCAGTAAGAGAGCAGGGGAGTATCTTATGACATCATCATGCAGGCTTTGGCCACAGTTGTAAAGTAAGGCTGCTGGAAGATTTTGAACAATGTTGGATCATGTGAAAGTCACCAAATGGATCCAGGAGATACACATAATTCTATTTTTCCTTTTATATGCTATTAATTCAATCATACAAAAAAAAAACCCAGTGGCATATGATTTATTTATGTGTTTGTTTTAAAAGACCAAGTTATCTAGTTACATCTTATGTAAGTGGAAGTGTCCCTTTAAACTAGCCTGGGGCATGAATAGAAGGATCTGCCTGTGCTTTGGAACTCGTGATGTAGCTCAATACTAACTTCAGTGAGGGGGTCAATGGAAAATGTGCACAGAATCAGCCCTGTGTCCAAGTGCTAACAATTGCATGATCCTGGGTTTCCTGTCTTTGATTCAAATATGTTGTACAAATGGGTAATAAGAATAAAGTGAAGGCAAAATAAACATCAATTTACTACCTTTTTAAAACTGCTATTATATTTTCTTTCTAGTTTAGTTTGTAACATTTATTTGCACTGTGCTAGGAGGGTATGCAAGGTAGTCTTAGTTTACAGCAATCACAATATTATAGATTGAACATGCTTTGAAACACTTTGTAGCAAACAATTAAATGCAATAAATAAACCAAAAGGTTCTCTTTTATATCACACTGCTACTAATGCATGTGATCTGAGGCTGCTTTCTATTTACAAATAATACAATGGGGTTTTTTTTTTTTTGCATTAAGTCTATAGAGGTCTATGAGTCAGTGAGGTGGTTTGACAGATTCACATCCACAGTGGTGGATTTATTTGTGCCAGTTTTTTTTTTACATTTTGCAATAACTTATGTCTAACAATGCGACCTGCACATGTGCAGGATGTCCATAATATCGCACAACTGTACTGTCCCATATGTTCACACGTTGTCTGCTCAAGCCCTCAGAAAAATGGTCTTCTTGCAATATATACAAACATTGGGGGAGAGGACTAAAGCAGAAAACTTTGAAAGAGGTTTCTACGTAAACCCTCTCTGCATTTTTATGCATAAAAAAAAAAAATGTACAAATCATCCATTACCAGGAGCATCACACAGTGTGTGAGACTTAGTGTGTCCCTTTCAAACTAACCAGTCATGAGATAAATAATGAATAAAAGAATTTAGTAAAAAAAAAAAAAAAACTGCATAGTGAAGGAACAACCATAAATCTCTACGTGGACCCTCTGATTGGCTTCTCAAACTTAGCTAAGCTAAGAATGCCTGCTTCTCAATCTAGCCAATTACGTCATCTTTAGGGGATCAATCCCATTGAGGAAGCCTGCAAAAGGTAATATGTATGGTCTACTGCCAACTTGGCAAGCAATCATTACCAATATTGAATATCACTGTGTCAATACTATAGTTACATGTACATATTTATTGAAATTATATTCTATTTGCAATCTTTATTCTGAACCATATATTTTACCATTTATAAGCACTCGCACCATTTTTTTGGGGGGGATTTCTTTAATATTTCAAGGTAAGCATGGGGGGGGGAGGGGGGGTCAAGGAATTAATGTATTTTTTTTCCCCAAGGGTCAGTTTTTCTAGTCTGAGTGATATTTGAAACATATTAAACAAGTACATTCCAGTACAGAATATTTTAAGTGATTCTACTGCAGGGATCGTCAAATCACGGTCACAGGTCACCATGGCCCAGGTATTGTCATGCCCACATAGCGCCTTTCACTGCTGGAAATACTTTTTTGTTTTTCTTCTTCAAGCAGAGAGCAAGGGAGCAGTGTGTGTGTGTGTGTGTGTGTGCACCGACTGCACAGACTTCCTGGTCCACCCCCTAGCTCACAGTGCTTTAATGTCCAAGTGCTGGGTGTCACAGGTGTCAGCAGGAATGTGAAGATGGTCTGTGCCTGTGTGAGAGGCACAGGCCAGGCTGGAACAGAAATGCCCCGTTCCCTGCAATTAGGTAAAGCAGCAGGAAGGGGAGACATATTGGTTGGTTTATTTGACAGCAGCTCTTTCAACATTAACAGGAAACTGCCATTTCTTCCAGCATTTAAGTCAAGTTAGGTTTGATCATACTGGAGGGAGAGAAGGGAGCCTACCTTCCGGTGCCTGTACATGCACAATGAACCCATTTATACCACTTATTAATAGACCCTCAGATCCTTTTATTGGCTTACCACTTATATAGAACTAACATGGAAAAAAAAAGAAAAACTGATGGCTTGTGTGCATGTGATTGTGTGTGGGGGGCTGTATTGCCTGTGTGTGCACCGTTGTCTGTGCGTGCATGTGATTGTTTCCTAGATTCTTTTGCTGGCTCCTAAAACTAATTAAAATGTGTCAAGCCCTATTCTACTGTTCTTTATTGTGTGCATTAATGTTTTTATTTTGGTTCGATTCTCAGATTCCTTAAGTTATTATTTGGCCTGCGGATATGCTCTCATCATTTTGGGATTGATTGAATCACTATTTCCTTTCTCTATGTTTTTGCACTTCCTGCACAAAGGAGTCATGTTTTGTTTCAATTTGACAACAGATATGTGGCACCAGTTTATCTTTGCTGTGTCTTATATCGGTTTCAAATGGAAGTGATTTCATTTTTCTAGAGACTTGGCAGGGGCATCTGTATCTTGTTTCTTTATGAACCGTAACTGCATATTAAACTGAAAATGCAATGGCAAAATTATATAACATCAATGGTAATGTGGGAAAATTAAAATTAACACTTAAAAGACTCTTTACTTGGAAATATGTTTTATGAAGATTTGGATACCTTTACTTTGACATGGTCTGAAACAATTGGATATTGCCTTTTCCTGATATGCAACTCGCCTGCAAAATTATGACATAAATAACAAATGATGCCTACAGGGAATAGCAACATGGGCTATTCCCTGGAGGGATTTATAAAGAAGATTCCAAGAGCTCTCTCGCTAGTTTAATTTTTACAGTTAGTTTGCTGTAGCCCTTACAGCAGGGATCAACAAATCCCAGCCACTAGATCACCATGGGTAGACGAGTTAGTTTTTTTTGTCTCCTAAACATAGCAGGGGAGCGCAGAATGGCTGCAGAGACTGCCTGGTCCACCACCTTGCGCACCACGATATAGAGTCGGAGTACCGGCTGTCACGACATCCTGACACTCAGTGGAACAACACTTGAAAATGGTCTGTGCAAGAGGCACAGACCAGGCTGAGGCAGAAGTGTCCCTCTTACCTGCAATGAGGGAAAGCAGCAGGGATGGGGGACACATTGAAGTCCATTTTCTTTTTATTTAAAAATAAATAAATAACTGCTGCCCTATATTTATCGGACTGTCTATGTCTGTGCAGGTGTGTGTGTGTAGGTGCTGCAGTCAGGTACCCAATTGTTTTGTCTGGCTCCTAAAACTATAATTAATTTGCCTTACAGAACCACTAAGAACAAATTGAAATGAATGTACATTAGGCCCAACTATGAAAATTTAAAAAAAACTATGCATTACTTTCTAGTTTTATCTTTTACTTACCTTTTGCAGGCTTACTGCATAGAGGTGCATAATGCTACCCAATGTGCAAAGTCAGTATTGTGCAAGATACTGGGCACTTGGTGAAGCCATCACACATGACGTCGCCATCATTTATGCACGGTACTTGCTCTATTATATTTCAGTGGCTGGGAATACATACATCTGAACATAGCTGTATATGAGATCCAAGGAGCCTACAAACTATGCACATTTGAGCATGCAAAAAATAAAGAAATATGGAGAATGCTTAACAAACAGCATGCTCCACCAAATTTGGAGTGAAACTTTAAGTGAAGAGAGATTGAAGGACAATGAATGTGTTGCCATGGAAAAGTATGGACGCTGAAGTGGTTCAGCTCGGGCTAGCAGTCTCTTCTGGATTTAAATCAGGGCTTGACCAACTTAACAGAGTTCTAGGAGCCAGACAACAACACATACACTCAAGCACACATACAGCCTGTCACACACACAGCCAGTCAGTCTGTCACACATACAGCCAGCCACCCAGTCACATACACATACAGCCAGCCAGTCAGTCACACACACATACATAAAGCCAGCCAGCCACACACACATACATACAGCCAGCCAGCCACACACACACATACAGCCAGCCAGCCACACACACACATACAGCCAGCCAGTCACACACACATACATACAGCCAGTCAGTCACACACAGCCAGTCACACACATACAGCCAGTCACACACATACAGCCAGTCACACACACACACACACACATACAGCCAGTCACACACACACACACACACACAGCCAGTCACACACACACACACACACAGCCAGTCACACACACACACACACACAGCCAGTCACACACACACACACACTCACACACACAGCCAGTCACACACACACACAGCCAGTCACACACACACACACACAGCCAGTCACACATACAGCCAGTCAGTCAGTCACACATACAGCCAGTCAGTCAGTCACACATACAGCCAGTCAGTCAGTCACACATACAGCCAGTCAGTCACACATACAGCCAGTCAGTCAGTCACACATACAGCCAGTCAGTCAGTCACACATACAGCCAGTCAGTCAGTCACACATACAGCCAGTCACACATACAGCCAGTCAGTCAGTCACACACATACAGCCAGTCAGTCACACACATACAGCCAGTCAGTCAGTCACACATACAGCCAGTCAGTCAGTCACACACATACAGCCAGTCAGTCAGTCACACACATACAGCCAGTCAGTCACACACATACAGCCAGTCAGTCACACACATACAGCCAGTCAGTCACACACATACAGCCAGTCACACATAGAGCCAGTCAGTCACACACATACAGCCAGTCAGTAAGTCACACATACAGCCAGCCAGTCACACACACATACAGCCAGTCAGTCACACACACATACAGCCAGTCAGTCACACACACATACAGCCAGTCACACACACATACAGCCAGTCAGTCAGTCACACATACAGCCAGTCAGTCAGTCACACATACAGCCAGTCAGTCAGTCACACATACAGCCAGTCAGTCAGTCACACATACAGCCAGTCAGTCACACATACAGCCAGTCAGTCAGTCACACATACAGCCAGTCAGTCAGTCACACATACAGCCAGTCACACATACAGCCAGTCAGTCAGTCACACACATACAGCCAGTCAGTCACACACATACAGCCAGTCAGTCAGTCACACATACAGCCAGTCAGTCAGTCACACACATACAGCCAGTCAGTCAGTCACACACATACAGCCAGTCAGTCACACACATACAGCCAGTCAGTCACACACATACAGCCAGTCAGTCACACACATACAGCCAGTCACACATAGAGCCAGTCAGTCACACACATACAGCCAGTCAGTAAGTCACACATACAGCCAGCCAGTCACACACACATACAGCCAGTCAGTCACACACACATACAGCCAGTCAGTCACACACACATACAGCCAGTCACACACACATACAGCCAGTCAGTCACACACACACATACAGCCAGTCACACACACACATACAGCCAGTCAGTCACACACACATACAGCCAGTCAGTCACACACACATACAGCCAGTCAGTCACACACACACATACAGCCAGTCAGTCACACACACACATACAGCCAGTCAGTCACACACACATACAGCCAGTCAGTCACACACACATACAGCCAGTCACACACACACACACACAGCCAGTCACACACACACACACAGCCAGTCACACATACAGCCAGTCAGTCAGTCACACATACAGCCAGTCAGTCAGTCACACATACACAGTCAGTCACACACACACATACAGTCAGTCACACACACACACACATACAGTCAGTCACACACACATACAGTCAGTCACACACACATACAGTCAGTCACACACACATACAGTCAGTCACACACACACATACAGTCAGTCACACACACACATACAGTCAGTCAGTCTGTCACACACACACACATACAGTCAGTCAGTCAGTCTGTCACACACACATTCAGTCAGTCTGTCACACACACATACAGTCAGTCTGTCACACACACATACAGTCAGTCAGTCTGTCACACACACATACAGTCAGTCAGTCTGTCACACACACATACAGTCAGTCAGTCTGTCACACACCCACAAATTGTATTGTTTGAGGGGGTTTTTTAAGATGAAAAAAAAAAAAAGTTTATTTATCAATATGTCCCCCCTTCCTGCTGCTGTATCTCATTGGAGGGAAGGGGGATGTTTCAGTTCCAGCTTGGCCTGTGCCTCTAACACAGACACAGACTATCTTTACTTCTAACCCTCATGAGCACCCGGTGTTCAGACAGCATAGCAATGTGCACGAGGGATGCGGAGCAGGAAGTCTGTGCACAAACTCTGCTCCCTCACACACCTGTTTAAAGGAAGAATTATTTGTATTCATCCCAGCAGCGAGGGCAACGGGGATAACTATACCCGGCCGCCATGTCTAATTTCCTGGTCGGCAAGGGGACCTGGCAACCGGGGTTTGTCGAGCCCTGACTTAAATGCATAAGCCGATCTAAAAAGTCAAGACACTTGCCTATAAATCTACAATTAACAACTACCAATAAAACACTATTCTCTTAAATAAATGTTTATAGGAATGTAACAAAAAAAATGGAAGAATGGGGGACTTACCCAGCACTGGACAATGATCTCGGTAAAATGAACCTCCTTTAGCATCTTGCACACATTTAAGGTCTGACTGAGAAGCACATATTAAACATGATAAATATAAAAAAAAAGCTGAGAATATTCAAATAATGATAAATTTAGAAAGAGAGATATGCAGGAAATTGAAAAGGGAATTTCAAATTTAAGGTCAAATGTAGCAGATTTTAAAACATTTTCCCAGCTGAGAATTTGGTCTTAAGGTTAAAATTCCCATCTCAATTCCATGCAATACTATCTCTAATAAATAAAACCCTAGGTGAGGTAGTATTTCATACATCTGGCTAATGCTTATTAATAATATTTTCTATAGTGACTCAGAATGATTGCCTAGCTGAGCATCCCACATGTCTATTAAGTTATGTTTAATTGAAAGATTAAATACAGTGTAGGCATTTTAAACAGTAAAGCATTAATGAAAGAATACAAAGTACTACACTGAGCCTTCTTTTTCTCACATAGCGATAACACGGGGCAGACATGTTTAGAAACTTGGGTTGGATAAGTGGTTCCCAAACTTTATCGGTTCAGGGCTCTCTTAGTGCATTACGATTTTTCCAGGGCTACCTAAAGGCAGAACATATGCCTAGATAGATAGGTAGATAACTAGTTGCATATATACTTATTTTAACTTTTTACTATTCAACTGTTTTTCATATGGAATAAAATAGTTATTGAAAAATGCATTTCTTGTTTTTATTTCCTTCCTCTGCACCCACAGAACTTGCCATGCACCCATAGGACTTGCCCCTGCAGACACATTGCACAAACAGAACTTGCTCCTGCAACCTCATTGCAAATCATCTTCACCTCCAGTCCCCCACAGCATCATCATCAGCCCCACACCTATTTCCCCTTCTTCATTATTGTCAGCCCCTCTGTCCCCCCAGCATCATTATCATCATCCACTCCCCCAGAGACGTACCTAATGTATTTGCCAAGGGGGTGGATCTATATTTAACACCCTCTCCATCTTTCTTTAAATACATCAAATACCTCTTTCCCACAATGTCCGTGTTTCTCTCTCTCTCCTCCACCCTCCCCTCCCAGGGCCCGTCTCTTTCTCTCCTCCACCCTCCCCTCCCAGGGCCCGTCTCTTTCTCTCCTCCACCCTCCCCTCCCAGGGCCCGTCTCTTTCTCTCCTCCACCCTCCCCTCCCAGGGCCCGTCTCTTTCTCTCCTCCACCCTCCCCTCCCAGGGCCCGTCTCTCTCTCCTCCACCCTCCCCTCCCAGGGCCTGTCTCTCTCTCCTCCACCCTCCCCGGGCCTGTCTCTCTCTCCTCCACCCTCCCCTCCCAGGGCCCGTCTCTCTCTCCTCCACCCTCCCCTCCCAGGGCCCGTCTCTCTCTCATCCACCCTCCCCTCCCAGGGCCTGTCTCTCTCTACTCCACCCTCACCTCCCAGTGCCCGTCTCTCTCTCTCCACCTCCCTCCCCTCCCAGGGCACGTCTCTCTCTCTCTCTCCTCCATCCTCCCCTCCCAGGGCCCGTCTCGCTCTCTTCCACCCTCCCCTCCCAGGGCCTGTCTCTCTCTCCTCCTCCCTCTGCTCCCAGTGCCCGTCTCTCTCTCCTCCACCCTCCAGGGTCCGTCTCTTTCTGTCCCCTCCCCCACTTTCAACTAAGTATCCCTTGGCGCCCTTGCAACAGGCCCCCAGAGACGTACCTAATGTATTTGGCAACGGGGGCGGATCTATATTTAACACCCTCTTCATCTTTCTTTAAATACATTAAATACCTCTTTCCCACAATGTCCGTGTTTCTCTCTCTCTCCTCCACCCTCCCCTCCCAGGGCCCGTCTCTTTCTCTCCTCCACCTTCCCCTTCCAGGGCCCGTCTCTTTCTCTCCTCCACCCTCCCCTTCCAGGGCCCGTCTCTTTCTCTCCTCCACCCTCCCCTTCCAGGGCCCGTCTCTTTCTCTCCTCCACCCTCCCCTCCCAGAGCCGTCTCTTTCTCTCCTCCACCCTCCCCTCCCCTCCCAGGGCCTGTCTCTCTCTCCTCCACCCTCCCCTCTCAGGGCCAGTCTTGCTCTCATCCACCCTCCCAGGGCCTGTCCTTCTCTCATCCACCCTCCCAGGGCCCGTCTCTCTTTCTCCTCCACCCTCCCCTCCCAGAGCCCGTCTCTCTCTCTCCTCCTCCCTCCCCACCTAGGGCCCATCTCTCTCTCTCTCCTCCACCCTCCAGGGTCTGTCTCTTTCTGTCCCCTCCTCCACTCCAAACTAAGTATCCCTCGGCGCCCTTGGAAGCCAGCCATGGCGCACTAAGGAGCCACAGCACACATTTTGGGAAACTAGATCTTCCTTTATCTGACCCAACATGTCCACCGCCAGATAGGGCTATAGAAGCAGAGGATGTTTTATTAAAGCATTTCAACTTAAAATGCCTACATTTAAAGCAATTAAACATAAGTTGTATGTTAACCCTTCACTTCTGCATTGTGGGGCCCAATACATTTAAGTTACATTTTTCATTCTCAAGTTGCTAAGCCTACTTTTTACATTACCAGTAAAATGAGCACTGTCTTTTAAATACTTCTTTTCTTTCCATTAACAGGTCAAAACATTTGACTCAAGCAATGTTCCAGAGAACAGTTATGTCTTATAAGCCACAAGGAAATGGTAGGCTTTTTCAAAAGGAGAAGGGAAATTCAGCAAACCAAAAGCTTGTGATTACTGAATGCCAAGATTCACTGCCTGGATTTTGTATCAGAAAACCAACACACAAAATCTAATCTGGCCAAAACAATTAGCAGAGACCAGCACTTTACTATACTTATCCAGGAGCAGAAGAAAAGAAAAAATCAAGACATGAAGCAGTCAAACATCATTCAAACTTGAATTCCCAGAATGCTTAATAGGGATAAATAAAAACACAAATATGTTAGAATAAGCTAATCTCTATATAATACCTGCAAAACCATTATGACCAAAATAACTTTAAAACAGTGCAGCACCAATCTTAAAATCGTTAATATACTGATATTATAGCGCAGTCAGAAAGGGATTGCCTTTCAGAGTGCATAGAAATCAATACTCCATTAAGAAAAGCCCAGCATTTAAAAAAAACACACACATGTTTTGTGCAGGGGGGCAAGGTTTACAGTGGTTTCCTCTAGGAGGCATGTTTTGATACAAAGATATCATACGTTAGAATTAAATGAGATGCATATACAGTTTATGCACGCTTATGCATGCTTGTCTCTGATGCATTCACAAAGGGGACAAATCATCCAAGCTGGCAGAAGGACAGAACAAAAGAATGCACTTAAAAGAATCCTCTCTATTGGCTATTCCCTGCATCCCAGCTGTTTCCACCATTGTCATTGTAACTGCTTACCATGCCTTCAAATCCAACTCTGTAAAGGTTTTTTGCCCCATTGTCCCATAAGACATATGCTGCACTGTGTGGGCTTGATGCACTCCAGTCTTGGATCTCCGTTACCTATGTGTGGTTAAAGCAAAAGATCTCAGTTTACACATTTACCTTTTCTCACATGTACCCAGATAAACAACAAATCTGAAAATAAAAATAAAAAATGCAACAATACTTGTGTGTCTTGAGTAAACAAAACTATTTTCCATTATGACTCAATCATATGTAAAGAAAACCAAAATACAACTTATTTATATAAAACTGTCAGACACAGACTAATGTTTACATGACACCCATTCATTCAGTCTCTGAAAGAGTATAGATTCTCCATATCTTTTGTTTGTTTGCAGAGACAGGCAGCCGGGAGGGAAGTTATGCGTTGGTGTAGATTCTAATCATAAGATTTCTGGTTGCGGTGACTTGGGAGCAGTTTTTCTCTCTTCACTAAGTGCCTTTGCCCTATTAAAGCCATTAGAAAGCTTCTGGCTTTGGGTCCATAACATGCAGAAACTTCATTAGTTTTTCAGACTGGTGGTCTGCTGACTAGAGTAAACCGAGCAGAGCCAACTTTGAACAGTATCCATCCTTCAAAGAGGAGGGTAATACTCAAAGTACAGATCTAATATATACTTACTGAATTAAAATGTAAAGATCATTTAATAGGAACACACACCTATTAACCAATACTTGTTATAATAAGTATAGACATCAATATGATTCTTGCGACATACAAGTTAGAGGCCAATTTTGAAACCACTTCACAAAAAAGGACACACTCACTTTCCAACTGTAGAACAAATGTTTTGGTTGTTTTTACAATGTTCAAAAACCTGTGAGAGGGTTAAATTAATCAATTTAAATAACTGAAAGATTGAGGGAGGGCCGTAATACTGCTACTGATTCCCTAATGTTAGAATACAAACTCCCACATAAAGAAGCATTTAGCAGTAAAACAAAATGCAATAGATAGCAAATTGTGATTTAAACTTTATGTAAGGTGCATTTAATTTGTCTATTCAAAGTGTGCTAAAATGAGAAAGAGCAAATCCTGCTGTAACATTAGTAACCCCTATTACTGTCCAAGACAATCACTGTGTCAGGTCTGTCTGCCCTCACATTCTAGAATATCTCTTTATGTGTAATATGACACCTTTATGTAAGTGGATACATTCTTCTAAACACATCAAAGGATTTATAACAAAGTCTCTCACTTGTCCCTCCTCCAAGCCATAGGTGTTCTGGTGCTAGAGCGAAAAGACTAGCAAGACAAAGCAGGCAGCCTAATTGCTGTGTGAAGCTAAACAGAGAACCACAGAGAATCACAGCTAGTCATTCTGAGGATAACACATATCAAAATACATGGATGAGTTCAATGGAAGAATCACATAAGTAATTGGTGTTTTTATAATAGCCCCGACCTAAGCACTAACCCTGATTATAGTAAAGGCTGAATCACATTTAACCAGGGCTTGACAAATTTAATTTGATTTTAGGAGCCAGAATTTTTTTTTAGGAGCCAGACAATCACGCAAACATAAACGCAATTGATAAACACACACGCCTACTTCACATATATACAAACACACCTACGTTACATATACCCATATATCCAAACACCTCACACACACCTACGTTACATATACCCATATATCCAAACACCTCACACACACCTACTTTACATATACCCATATATCCAAACACCTCACACACATCTACTTTACATATACACATATATCCAAACAGCTCACACACACCTACTTTACATACACACAAATATACAAACACCTCACACACACCTACTTTACATATACACATTTATACAAACCCCTCACACACACCTACTTTACATATACACATATATACAAACCCCTCACACACACCTACTTTACATATACACATATATACAAACCCCTCACACACACCTACTTTACATATACACATATATACAAACCCCTCACACACACCTACTTTACATATATACAAACACTTCACACACACTTACTTTACATATACACATATATACAAACCCCTCACACACACCTACTTTACATATACACATATATACAAACCCCTCACACACGCCTACTTTACATATACACATATATACAAACACCTCACACACACCTACTTTACATATACACATATATACAAACACCTCACACACACCTACTTTACATATACACATATATACAAACACCTCACACACACCTACTTTACATATACACATATATACAAACACCTCACACACACCTACTTTACATACACACAAATATACAAACACACACCCACCTCACACAGTCTTTTCTTGGTTTCTTCTTGATGTGTCACTTTACCTCACTGCCGGGGAGGGGGACATTCGTGCTGCAGCTGATCTTCGTTGGTCGGCCTGCTGAGTGCCAGGATGTCACGTGACGACACCCGGCACTCAGACACGCGTTGCACGAGGGGGCGGAGCTTGCAGTCTGTGCCATCCACACAGACTGTACCCCCTCGCGCTCAGATTTGTTTTTTAAAAATCTGATGGCAGCGGCAAGGGGACCATGAGGCTGACTGCACCCAGGCACCAGGGTCTAAATTCCTGGTCGCCATGGCAACCTGGCGCCTGTGTCTTGTCGAGCCCTGCATTTAACAATTCAGCTCCAATGCTGGCCTTACCTCCAAGCAAGTCATATTATTGACTTTCTGCTTTTCCTAGTGTTAGCGCTGATTTTTAGCCAGCCGGTTTGAAAAAAGTAGCTTGAGGTCATGTTAAAGTGCCACTGTTTTTTCAAAAATAATGGTACACATGAAATACCCAGTGGAGCTATAATGGCATAATTTGAATGTCACAAACTGAGGGGACCTAAAAACAGTCCCCTCAGTCAATGGCATGTGAAAACAAAGGTATTTCTCTACACTAACAGTGAGAAACTGTCAACAACAGCCGCAGCTATGATGGCTACCGGTCACAGGATAAACTGGCATGTACAGTAAAAAAATCAGACCAAACAGATCCCAAACAGAACTGCAGGGACAGCTCAGCCTCAGCTGAGAGGCAGAGCTCGGTGTAAACCTGCATGTTTCTGCAAAGATACACTTTGGGTTAACTATAGGCAGGTGGCAAAAGACTTAACTTTAGCTTCTATGAGTGAAGCAAAAGTTAAAAGAAACCTTTAGTGCTAGTTTAAATTGTCTGTCTCAGGTATGTTGAATATGAAGGAAGTCCCTTTCACTATACAATCTGCTTTGCTGGTATGCGGTTGTGAAAAGTTACATATCACATAATGTACTATACAAAGGAGAGCTGAAGTTATGAAATTAGGAGGACACTAGGAGCAATAAAAAATTTTTTTTAAAAATCCCTGTACTCCTCTTCTTAATAGTTTCAGTTAGATGTGTACTTAGAAAATATGAGAACTCCAACAAAATGAGACTTCAGAAATCTCTACTTCAAGTTGTCAGCTCGCATTACAAGTCGGCTAATCTTGGCTCCAGCTGCCTACCTCAATTCTTTTCACACCATAAACAACAACAAAAAAGTGTCAGGAGTCACAAACAGCCAATATGTAATAAAGAGGGACAGCTAGAATGAAATACAGTCAAAAGTATTATATTTGCCAATGGAGAGATACTGATATTGTCTCCATGTTTACTTGTCTGTGCCACACACACTTCTGCTGATGCAAGCAGGAAACCAGAACTAAAGCTTATTTAAATTAAAATTGTTATTGACACACGTATACCCCTATGGAACCAGAAAGGTTAAATATCATATCGTAAGTGCAGTCAAGTCTATGTTCCTGAACCATGCCAAGTTATTGAGTACAGAATTGCACACAGTACAACACAAACAGCAAAGTAGTCCATTATGCGGTGTCCTTACATGATTAACAGAGCATGTCTTGTAGTAAAATATATGGAGATAAGAACTTTCTGATGATAAACAAAAGTAAAAAAAAACATTGCTCACCTTCCCTCTTCTGCCATTACCACCATCTTGGTCTTCCCACTGCCAGTCTACTCCACGCACCACTCTAGCACCTGCAAAGATTCCCCGGGCAGTAATCTTCTTTGACTTCCGACGAGACTCTAAGAGTACACTACAGGCAAAGAAACAAAGGAATATGGAAAACAATACTTAATTTTTTGTATTGTTTTTTTACACGTCACCATACACTTTTCATATATATTAGACTGCAATACATTGTTTTTTTGTTACATGCCACAAGGTTTCCATGTAATCATGTTACAGCATACTCAAAACCTTTGCATAGTTTAGTAATACTGTATAAAATATCTGAACATGCAATATTAGAAAATTCCATTAATCTGCAAGACAGAAAATGTAAACAGAAGAGAAAAGCAGTGGTAATGCTCAGTTTATATTTTTCTAGTGCTGCTTATGTCTGATGTGGAAAATCCCTACTGAGGTGACCATGGTAGCATGAAAAAAAAACACACACACAGTGCTTCCAATGGGGAAATATCCTTGGGTTTTCAGACTTAAAGGGAATTCATGCAACAAAAACAATATAATTAAAATATGTTTCTACCCCCACTGGTTATTTTGAAAGTGACATGAAAGAAGAAATTTTCAGCCGATTCTGAAAAAGAGAGGTGTCTATATATCTATACTTGTAACACATCTATATGTATAGATATATAGACACCTATTTTTGAGGGTCTGCTTCAGCATACATTTGTCAAATTAAACCCCATCCTACTTGATAACATGAAAGGACCACCATTTTAAAATGTGCCTTAAAGGGACACTCCCACCAAAAACTGAAAAGGGTTTATTTTTTTTATTTTGCATTGTTCATTTCATGTCTTTTGTTTTTGTAATGTGGTTTTATTTTATGAAATATTTCATAACAGGTGCTGCCATTTTGTGAAATATAGTGTTTTTGGGTGCCACCCCCCAGGGACTTTACAGCACTAGCCTCTCACTTTGGGGCTCGAGACACAGAATGCAGTCTGTAAGTCAGAATTCTGATCATAGACTTGCATTGAATGGGAGGGTAATGTAACTATTACATCACAAGGGGGCGGAGTTATGATCCTGTTTGATCAGGTCAATCTCCTCTCTTTGTGTTGGAAGGCAGGTAAAAAATAAAGTTGTGGAGATTTGGGTGAACGTTGCATCATGGATAAAAAAAAAAAAATGGATGCTGGACACCTAATTTTATTTTTACTTGTATATGCAATTAATTCAAACATAGAAAAAAAAAATAGTGTCATGTGTCTTATTTATGTGTTTGTTTTAATGCACAGGTAATCTGTAATTCTGAACACCGACACAAGTGTACTAAAAAAAAGTATTAAAAATTAGCAAATAGGTGGTTTTATGTGGCTTATCCTTTTTTTCCAAGTGTGTCACTTTAAAGCTCACTCCAAGAAAAAGAAAATCCACAGTTTTGTCACGTGTATGTTTTACATTGCAATTTGCTTAAAATATATTTAAAAAAAAAATGTAAAAAAAATGTAAAATGAAATTATGAAATTACAGCAGTTTGCAAGAACCCAGGACAGCCCACACTAGCTGAATAAAAGTCAATGTCTTTGTCTCTTTGTTTTGCTGCAGAAAACAATGAGAATAATTTAATTCAAATGAATGGACTATCCGGTTTCTCTAGTGATGTCATCAGACAATGTGTTGCATTTTTAAGAGGTCCGAATACGTACAAGGACAAGCTTATTAAATTCCACAAAATGTATTTTATTCCAGCAGCACAGGAAGTGACTAAATGAAAAAAAAACTTTATATGCTCAGTGCCTTTATATCAGTTCTGCAGCACCTGTAGTATACATGGAGAGTAGTGAAAAGTATGAATGGGTCTGCACACTTACAAGTATCGGGTGCAACGAGGGAGCATCATTCACGCCCATAAAGCAAAAAGAAAAACACAGGAGACTCAGCACACCGTTTAATGGAGTTTAATCCACCAAAAAATAACAACGTTTCAGCCCAGCAATGTGCTTTTTTCAAGTCAAAAATCTCAGTGCTGGGCTGAAACGTAGTTATTTTTTGGTGGATTAAACTCCCTTAACGACACAGGAAGGACTAGGTCCGTCCTGTGTGCCGAGGCGTTAGTGACACAGGACGGACCTAGTGTCAAAACGAGCACTGAAAGCAGAGTTTTTCCGTGTGGAAGCATTGTACAATACTGGAAAAAATGCCCGTCGGTATTTAGACCGCTCCGGAGAGCGATTGAAATGCCGTTTTTAAAGGCACAGTGCCTTTAAAACGACGGGCATTAAAAAACGAGCATAGGAAGCAAATTTTTTCGCTTCCTATGCTCAGTAAGTCTTTCTGATTGCCTTGCAAGTCGAGGCAATCAGGAACACAAAAATAAAATGCATGATCTTGGTCACTGTGTGACCAAGATGGCGCTGCCCTTCTAAGGGCAAGAGCACAGGAGGCAGGAAGTACCTGCTTCCTGTGCTCTTCCTGCAGTCACACGATTGCCTCTTCACAGAGGCAATCAGTGACTGCAGGCACACTGACAAGCAGTGGGGATGCTCTGATGAGCACCCCCACTGCCTGGTCAGATCAATATTAACCCTATATTGATCTGACCAGTTAGGATCTGCCTCCCTCTCCTCACATTTTTTTTTAGTGAGGGAGAGAGACAGATCAAAGTTATAAAAGTAAGTAAAAGTACAAATAAATAATAAATACACAACACACGAATAATAAAACAATAAAAAAAATGTTATTAAAGCAATTCCCTGCGTTTAACCCCTTCCGTGCCACTGATCTTGCGTAAGCAGTGATCGTGCACATCAGCGCATTTATTTTTGCTGTTTGTGCATTTTTTAGAGGTTAATTAATTTATTACAGTACTACAAAGGCTCTTCTAAGAGTTATTAACCCCTTCTTTGCCGTCGATCACTGCTTACGCAATGATATTGAAGCCAAAGCAATTTTTATCTGTCTGCATATTTTTTTTTTTTTAAATTTCACATACCCGCTAGGGGATTATGTGTAAAGTAAAAATATTTGAGTTTTTTTTTTAAGCTGTCTGAGCGCATAGCGATCAGTAACAGCGAATTAGTGGCAAAGGCGGTTTGGTGATTGCTCAATTAAGCTCACCATTCGCCCTGGTCAGATCAAAATTGGTCGGATCAATATTCACAAATATTGATCTGCCTCCCTCTCCTCACTTACATTTTTGTGACAGATCAGTATTAGTGATATAAAATAACATTTTATAAAATTGTCAGGTTTTATGAAAGTCTTTCACTGTGTATTAACCCCTTCCCTGCCATTCATCACTGTATAAGCAGTAATCTTGCACAGCAACAGTATGTTTTGCTGTCTGCACTGTTTTATGGATTAATTTCTTTGTACTATAATGTATTACAGTACTAGATAGGCTCTTCTAAGAGCTATTAACCCCTTCTTTGCTCAAGATCACTGCTTATGCACTGATTCTGAGGCCGCGGACTCAGGGTTCGATTTTGACCCTGGTCAGCTTTCTGATACATCATCTATCGTTAAAAAAGATATGGTTTGGTGGGGGTAAATTACATTGGCTGGCTTCAAAGATATATCCCATATAGGATACGGACGCAGGTTGACTACATGTCAAAATTCCAAGTTGGAATTTTGAGATGCGCATCTCACAAATGTTGCCTTCTAGCCAAAAAACAAACCTATGCATGGGTGCTATCCCTGTACTCGGGAGATGTTGCTGAACACATTTTGGGTTGTTGATTGGCAGTGACATATACCAGAATCTGTGAATTCATTCCTGAAGTACAATGCATGTGGAAAATAAACTCCCAAAAAAGTACTACCACAAACTTTAATAAAGGCTGGTGGTAGAATTAGTACATATACAGTATTAAAATACCACCATTTGAAATACCTTAGGATGTATATTTTCCAAAAATATATGGTTTGATGGGGTAAAATTCATTGGACGGCTTCAAAAATGTTCCAAATGGAACATGGGCGCAGGCTGATTACATGTCAAAATTCCAGGTTGGAATTGCGCACCCCCTAAATGTGGCCTTTTAGCCCCAAAACAAACCAACAAACCTATGAATGGGGGGGTATCCCTGTACTCAGGAGATGTTGCTGAACACATATTGAGGTGTTGGTTCGCAGTGGCAAATACCAGAATCTGAAAATTCCTGCCTGAACCACAATGTGTGTGGGGAAAAAATGACATCCCAACCCTTTGACATAGGTTGGTGGTAGAATTAGCACTTGGAAAGTGTTAAAATACCACAATTTTAAATACCCTAGGGTGTCTAGTTTTAAAAAATATGGCTTTGTGGGGTAGAATACACTGTCTGGCTTCAAAAATGTCCCAAATGGGACATGGGCGCAAGTTTTCTGCATGTCAGAATTCCAAGTTGGAAAACCAAAATGCGCACCCCTAAATGTGGCCTTTTAGCCCCAAAACAAACCAACAACTCTATGCATGGGTGGTATCCCTGTACTCAGGAGATGTTGCTGAACACATATTGAGGTGTTATTTGGAAATACTCCTTCACATTTTAAGGTAATGTTTACCTAAATTGCAATCTATCTGAAAAATTAAAAAAAAAATTTTTTTTGCTGCAAATTTTGGCAAAGATTGGTGGTAAAATGCCTACATGAAATGTGTCAAAATACCCCAAGTTAAATGCCCTGAGTGGTCTAGTTTTCAAAAAAATGTAAATGTTGGGGGTCATTCATGGATTTAGTACAGAAATCAGTGTTACAATGTCACTATCGCTAAATGAAAAAAAGGATTTTAAAATAGCTTTGCACTACTTATAGTTCTGGCCCTGTAACATGAATAAAAAAGCACAAGAACATAAAACATGGGCTATTTCTGAACTCAGGACATATATTAGAAACTATTTAGCAGTGTTTTTTTGTTGTCTCTTGTACATGAGTATATGATTTTTCAAATAAAAGTGATAAAAAATGTTTTTATTTTTTTGCCATATTTTATTCTTTTTTTTTTTACATCAAATTATGATAACGATAAAAACAATATATAGTTTGTGTGGGTACACTAAATGAGACAGAAATAAATTACAGCAAAACACAAACAGCTCAGAAATGTTAAAACAGCCCATGTCACCACGCATCGGACAAGCCAAAAAAGTCATGTCACTAAGGGGTTAAACGGTGTGCTGAGTCTACTGTGTTTTCTTTATACATGCAGTAATCACTGGGGGAGGGCTTGCGTAAAATATAAAAAAATGTGATTTATCGGATCACACTGGAAAAAATCCTGTGCACTATACAAGCAGTACTCTATACTGTCCCTTTAACCACTTCACGCCAGATGGTGCTTTGCTACTTGCAGATCAAAGTGTCAGAACACGTGCTCCTGGACCCCAATCACAGAGTAAAGTCCCTGTGTGTCCTTGACGAAATGCCTTGAGACTTCACAACATCACGTGTTACGTAACGGAAAGCACGGCGCGTTTAAGTAAAATATAGCCAGTACTCAATTTGAGCGTCAGATACATGTTACACGTCAGACTGAGGCCACACAAACTGGCATCATCAGCTGGTGTGGATCCCTTTTCAAGTTCCTGCAGCAGGATACGCAGCACAGTTCATCGCAGGGAGCCGCGATGAGCAGTACTGGTCAGGACGTTCTATTCCATCCTACAAGCATTTTGGCACTGTAAATCAGGATGGCATAGAACATCCTACAGGCGGAAGGGGTTAACTCTTCATACTTATGTTTGCTCAGCTATTTTTTTTTAGGAAGACCTATAGCTAATACATGTTGGCCATTCAGAGGAAATATGTTAAAGGACAAATATCAAGTGTAGTAATTTTAAACAGAAATTATTTAATGAAAGAATATAAATAAAGCCCCTTAGTGAGCCCTCTTTGTTCTTTATAGTTGGATCAGGGGACAGACATCTTGGAACAAATAGGGCAGATCTTCCTTCATATGAGCCAAGATTCTAAACAACATGCCTGCCTACAGGTAGAGCTATGCATGCAGAGAGGGCTCAATAAGGTGCTTTATTTATTTTCCTTCATTAAAACATTTCTATATAAACTGCAATCTTTCTATTAAAAACATACCTTATTTTTTGCCAACAGTTGGCCTGAAATGCAATTTACACATTTGCCATAAACATGAAACACCACAGAGATGTTTAAAACAATTCTTTTTTTTCACATTGTTTGGTTATAAATTTTTTCGCTATACAAAATAGAAACAATTTGTCACAAAGACATCTCGACAGTGGGCAAAACATTGACAATACCCAAGAAGAAAGAAACGAAAAGAAGGATATGTAAAAACATACAATAGGTTTCACCCAGTTGACCAACAATAGTTACAAACATCCAAGGTGTCTGGGTGCTGTGATGTTCTTAAGTCTTAATTCTTGCCTTTGCTTGCAATCCTGCTAACACAATGTGCAGAACATTCTATATATTTTCTTATTCTCTACAGTCTTTAAAAGATTCTCTACAGCAGGGCTTGACAAATTAGATTTAAAACTAGGAGCCAGCTGAAAACTTTAGGAGCCAGTACCAAACGCTGTGTCACAAAGAAAAATGCTTGGGTCCCAGTCCATAAACATATATAAATGACATACACTTATGGATACAAACCATTTTCACACATACTAATGCACACACAAGCTAACACACATACATGCACAAAACACTTGCTCACCCACAAATACACACACATACCTAAATGCTGACACACACTAACACATGATTTCACTCTTACATACATGCACAAACACATTAATATCCACTTAAATGCCAACACACACATACACAGGTCACACACACTCACACTGAGATACACTAACACATGCAGACACAAATACATACATACACACACTAACACATGCAGACACAAATACATACATAAACACTAATATCCTGATACACACTAACACATAGAGACACAAATACATACAGTAACATGATTTCACTCCTACATACATGCACAAACACATTCATATCCACTTAAATGCCAACACACACCTACACAGGTCACACACACACTGAGATACACTAACACATGCTGTCACAATTATATACACACTCTAATATGCTGATACACACACTAACATATGCAGACACAAATACATACATACACACTAACATGCTGTCACACAGATTCTGACACATTCATAAAAACAGGTGCTGAACACACACATTCTAATACACACACTATTTACTTACTAGACTTACAGTGGGAAGTTGGAGACATACCCTGTATCACTGCTGAACTGGGAAGCTTGAAGTTTTCCCTCCATTTTGAGGCAGCAGTAGGAGTTCCCATCACCTCTCACACGCATCTCCTCACTGCTACAGCTACTGCCCGGTGAGAAGCAGGAACAGGAAGCCGGGGGGAGGAGCTAATCGGCAGGCTGTTCTGTGCTGCTTCTCCCACACTCTGCCCCTTATCTGATCTGTAGGTAAGGGATAGCAGAGTGTGGGACCGGGACATTGCAGTTTACTCTGCTCAAAGACTATTCCAGGTGTCAGGAGCCAGAATCTAGTCGCCATAGCGACCTGGCGCCCGGTATTTGTCGAGCCCTGCTCTACAGCCTTTGAAAGATTCTTCTTAGAAAACAAATCCTATACTCACCGTTCACTTCCTGGCGTGGTGATTCTGTAAAATCGGTGTCTTAAGTGATGTTTGTCTCCATGGTAACATACAGTACACAGGTCATAATTGGTGCACTCCGCACATTTCCAACGGATTCCAATAATTGGTTGTTGACGGCAGGTGTCACACATTGTCCCATCATGTTTGATACCTGAGAATCAATATAAAATATAAAATAATGGCTTTTCTGTTCTGCTGATTTGAGTTGAATCATTTAACCCCTTCCAGATGCTAGGATGTACTATTTTCAGTGCCTAATAGACGCTAGGACAGCATAGTACGTCCAGCGTTAAACAGATCATTGCGGATCCCACCTGTTATATGAGGCCACTTTGAGTGGCCTCAGTCTGACACGGGAAATGTAGCCAGTGCTCAAAGCGAGCACCGGCTACATTTCACTAAATCGCACCGTGCCCGAACTTCCGGGTTCAGGCACACCTCCATGATGTCACACGTGACGTCCAGAGGTCCCGCAATCTTTTGGCATGGGCCCACAGGGTCTATTAAGACCTTGGTTGGGTCTCTGCAATAGTGTTTCTGGCTACCAGGCACAAATGGCCAGGCACAAATCATGATGTTTTGGTCATCTGGGACGCAAGCACCATGCATCACAAAGGGGTTAAAAAGCAAACATATATATGTACTTAAATTTTCAATAAAATTCTTTCATCTGCAAAGCCCTCCACTCATCTGCCATACATTGCCTCCCTTGTTAACCGATATTTCCCTACATGACCTCTGCACTCCTCAAACGTACTAAAGCTCTCTTCCAACATCACCTCTTGCAACCCACTGCATACTTCTAAATCATCAAAAGAGTTGATATAGTGTTGATTCTTGTAGTAAACATGGATTAGGTTCTGAATGAAAAGCTCAAAAAAGTGACCTCAGTAAACATTTTAGGAGCTATGAGCAATAATTTCACTATTCTTGGGTTTTCAAAGCTTTGTTAATAATATATACATATTTCATTGTGTGTGTGTGTGTGAGTAATGTATATATCACATACAAAATAGACAACATGTTTAACACTTGAAATTGCATTACGTCACAGTGGTGAATTCAATGAACTGTCAATGGGGGGGGGGGGGGGGGGGGGGGGGGGGGAGAGACTTGTAAGTTCAGTTATGTTTTCAACTCCCCTAGGCTATATACACACTGTGAGTCTAGTGGCATGTCACAGACAGTAGACTGTGTGTACATAGAGAAGTGTAGACTGTGTGTACATAGCGTGATACTGACATAGCCTATATGGAGTTGTGTAGGCAGCAGTACTATATGGTGGAGTATATTTTGGTGTAACTTATAGAAGTGCTTTTAGTGGTGCATCTTACAGAGAGTGATATAAACACTGAATACAGTAGGGTATTAAACAAGGTATATATACACATTTACACCATATACACACATATCCATTTTGCAGACCCTTATATACTCTATTTAGCCTACAGACAGGCGTGCATTCATGAAGAAGAAGGACATCTTTCTCACCGGTGGGCGCGCTGTCCAGCACACGGAGGTCGTAGGCCCCGGAGCAGCGATAGTTGGCGGCCGTACCGTTGTCCCAGACCACCACTACCTCCTCTGGGCTCTCAAAGCTTCGCACGGTTCCCACATGTCCTTCTCCGCCGTCCTGCTTCCCCCATTTCCAATCCGGGCCTCGGGACACCCGGGCCCCCACCCCTTCCACCATCACCCGGTTATTGCGGGAGCCGCTCATCCCCCGGGAGGGATTCAAGGACCGAGGGCCGGGGCGCCGCACTTTCCCGTTTTTATGATACCGAGCACAGGAGCGGAGACCTCACAGCACGGCTCCCTCTCCCAGCTTGCAGACACTCAGTGTGGGTAGGAAGGCCGACACTCCAGCCAGGGAACCACTTAGCACACCGAGACTGCGCGAACAGACACGGGGGCGCGCACCGACCTGACGAGGACGCGCAATGTGCAGGGAAGGCCACTGGGTGGAGACTGCATGGGACACACGCAGCATCTCTAGCACAAGATTGCTAGCTTATGGCACTCTAGCTACTTTGGACTATAATCGTATCGTAATGCTCTGCGAGTCGATTGGCCACAGTATAGATCCCTATTTTACATGTGTCAGTTCATATGTGGCTGCCGGTACCACAACCATCTATTTGATAAAGATCAAATCAGTGCCTACAAGTTTGATTAAAAAGGACTGTATCACATAAGCATTGTTTTACTGTGAATGTAGAGCATAAAAATGATTGAAAATTATCTATACATTCTAAAACTGCAAGCAAATGTCTAAATTAGGAGGAAAATGTGTCTCTCCTGTTTATGAAATCACCTATGGCACTGTATACAAATTACACATTTCCAATTGAAAAGCAGTTATTTTGCAGAAACTATCCGCACACGTTTCTGGTCAGTGGTAGCACAAACGACTGACATTTGCTAAACATCAGAAGATAACAGTGACACGATTAGGATACTTTTCTTTGTAACCCGCTATTTGTGTACCAAATCTGTCCAGCTGGTTCTTAAATACTTTTGTTCAGTTACCACCAGGCTGTCTTAAAAGGTAGTAGGCAGTGTTATAGTTAGCTTTTGTACAACTCTACTTCTGATTAAATTCAGGAACCACAAACCTCATTTGTCATACCTCTTCTTAAAGTTGCATCCAGGGCCGCCAACAGTTAGTGACAGGCGATACACTCATCACGGGCCCGACATGTTCTTCGGTAAGTCCCTGGTCTGCATGTTATGTGCTTGAGTAAGTCCAAGGTGTGCAATGCTGATGATGGAACATGTCCTGGTTGTTGGTGTAAGTCCTGGGTGTGCAATGTTAGTAATGGGGCATATGGTGGGGGATGCCCTGGGTATGCAATGTAGGTGAAATAGAGTGAGGAAGTTAGGGTCCCAGATCATTTGGTATGTAAGATTGCTTCCACATGCCTTACAACAGTGCCATATTGCCCATACATTTCCATAGCACCAGATTTCCCCCACATTTCTTTCCAGTGCATTATATTGCTCCCTTATGTTTGTGCAGACTGTGAGGATGAGGGAGGATGTAACACCAACAGTGCTGGTGATGGTTCTGCTGTCACGTCCCTGCAGTCTGCAGCTCTAGACCTAGCTGTACAATACTTACATCATTTTGTGGCCTATGTTAATGAACAATATATGGTCCACTAAAATGCTGTATGGAACTAACTTTATTATTATTTTTTATGAAGTACTCTCATGTTCTGCAGCACAGCAGAGTGGGTTAACAGAACATAGTAGATAACATAAAAAGTTTAGGAATACTAAAAATAGTGAAGGGTGAAGAAGGCTTAGTCTCAAACATGCACACAGTCTAATATGACACATGTAAGACATTTTAATTAGGTCACCTAATAGACTGGATAATCTTCTGTTGGGAAAATAACATCTTAATTGTGCATGTATAATTATAAGATCATTAGTGCCTGAAGAAGGAACCTTGCAACTTTATCTGATATAGGGTATACTTTAAACCAACTTGATTCCTAGATTTGGTTTATTCACCCGAAGACAACAATGCTTCAATTGAAGTTCAGTTTAAGACATATCTCTATATATTTTTATTCACTCAACGTGAGGAATACAATTGGGTCACTTGAAGGAGTTGCAGATTGAGTTTGGGTAGAGATTGGTATTTACACAACCACAATAAATAGAATTCTGTCTTATGACATTGTTCCAATACATTCCCTAACGGTCAGGAGTCTGCTATTTGTTAATACTCTGTGCCTTTTCTATTCTGGGATCATGAATGAGATTGTTGCTGCGTTCTGATTGGCTGAAAACGGTAGGATGCCAATCAGAATACAGCAGTGATTTCAAATGTTAACAGCCTTTTTTCCTCCATTGTCTTTCTGTCACCCTTATAACTTGCCTTCTCTATTGTGCAAGGCTTTAGGCAGCAAGAGAAGCACGTTCCATATACAGACTTCATTAAAAGTACAAAATAATGCACTGCAATATAGAATAGTATAATCAGTTATTACTGGCCTGTCAATAAAAAGTTCACCTACAACTATATTACATCAGTAATAGCCTGATTATTATTTGCCAATAGCCACCCAGCTTGCAAATTAAAATATAGTATCTCAGAACAGCTATGTGTGGAGATCAGTATGCTGATTTGAGATGATGATTGTGATTAATGCTATGAATTTCGATACAATGTTTCGTCATTATTTTTGGAACATGCCTAGTGTGTAATTAAAGAGGGCGTAAACCCCATTTTTTTTCTTTTTAATGAAGCAGAAAGACACTGGCTTGTCATGAGGGTGCAGCTATCCTACAAAATAACAGATCTGTCTATGCACACATTTATTGTGCTTTATACAAGACTCTGGTTATATCTGAAGTAATAATGAATATAAACTGATACAGGATTTTCAGAAGGTTAGAAAGACAAAAATATTTAATGCATCTATGTGTTAATATATGTGTTAAAAATATATAACCTTTTAGATAAATATAGAGAGGAGTACTTGAGATTTCTGTAGAGATCAGATGTATACAAGCATATTTAAAAAGCCACATGTACATCTTATTTATTTATTTGTTAGTTAGTTGTGTAAAAGCAAGATGAATATAAATAAGCCCTAATAAAAGTTTAGGGCTAAAGAGAAGAAAAATCAGCAGGCAATAGTAAATACCAATAAAATAAACTGAACTGAAATAATTTTAAGGGTCAGTAAATTACGCTGAGAATGTAAAACTTTAGGCCACTTTTCAACTCTCCTGATTGGCTGAGAATTCAGAAGTGTAAGCTGCAGCAACCTGAGCCTGCATCAGGTAAGAGTGCTTATTTGTATGTAACGGTAATACAGCAGTTTATTCTCTGCAACTGCTCAGGTCTGATTATGGAGGTGTTAAATCTCAGCAAATGCTCAGGTCTGTTCATGGACTGGTTAATATCTGCAACTGCTCAGGTCTGCTAATAGTGGGGTTAATTCTCTGCAGCTGTTCATGTCTGGCAATTATTGTATGTAATTAGAAATATATTATTAAATCTGATGAGATAAAAATGTGGTCACCCTAATCAGGACCGGCCTTAAGTGTTCAGGCGCCTGGTGTGGGCCAACCCCGTGGCACCCTCCCCTCCCCCTCTACCCTCATGTCTGTCTCTTTCCTTTCCCTCCATGTATGTCTCTCTACCTTCCCATGTTTGTCTCTTTCCTCTTCCTTGCCATGTCTGTCTGTCTCCAACCCCCCCCCCCATTTCATGTATCTCTCCCTTCCCATGTATGTCTCTCCTCTCCCCCCCCCCCCATGTCTGTCTCTCATCCTCCCCAAATCTGTTGTTATCTCTTTCTCCCTTCCCATATCTGTTTTCACCCTCCCCCATATCTGTTATCTCTCCTCCCCCTCATACCAATTATCACTCCTTCCCCTACCCATACCTCTTTCACTTTCCCCATATCCAGGGGCTAGAGCCCAGATGAGGTCATTCGCACACACTCTCACACATATAGTCGCACCCCGTCTCCCTCTCTTTCTCACACACCCCATCTCCCTCTCTTTTCTCACACACACAGACACCCTGACACAAACACTTATGCAAACACCCTGACACACACACTTACACACATTAAGACACCCACACACTGTGACACTTACACGCAGACACTAACACACATTTTTTTTTGTTTTACAGTGATAGCCCTGGAGTCTCCATTCGGGGCTATGCACCGGGGATTTGGGGCTATAGCCCCAGTAGCCCACCCCTAGCAACGCCACTGCCCATATCCCTTTCCCTCTCCCCATATCTCTTAGCTATCCTTCCCCTTCTTATATCTCTTTCCCTTTCCCCATATAGCTTTACCTCTCCTTTCCCTCTCCTTCCCCTTCCTCATATCCCTCTCCTTCCCCTCCTCATATTTCTTTCCCTCTCCCCCATGTCTTTCCCTCTCCCCATATCTCTTATCTCTCCTTCCCCTACCCATATCTCCTTCCCTCTCCCCACATCTCTTATCTCTCCATCCCCTCCCCATATCTCTTTCACTCTCCACCATTTCTGTTCTCTCCCCTCCTCTCCCATCTCTGTTCTTGCCTCCTCCATCCCCATCTCTGTTATCTCCCCGTCGTCTGTTCTCTCCCCTCTCCTCACCCATTTCTATTCTCTCTCCTCCCCCATTTCTATTCTCTCTCCTCCCCCATTTCTATTCTCTCTCCTCACGTTGTTCCCCTCCTCTCCATCTCAGTTTTCTCCCCCCTCCTCCTCATCTCTATTTCCTCCCCTCTCCATCTCTGTTTTCCGCCCCTCCTCCCCCAGTTCTGTTCTCTCTTCCTGTTCTCCCCCTCCTCTTTCCTCCCCTTCTGTTCTCTCTCCCATTCCCATTCTTACTTGGCAGCATAAGCTCCGTGTGTTAAACACATGGAGTTCTGCTTGCGCTCCCCGTGTGTAGTGATAACGCAGAGTATCGGAAATACAATGCTTCTTCACACAGGGCACCAGCCTTTTTTTTTTTTAAATTGCCTCCCCTCACCAGGAACTGGCCTCCCCTCACCTGCCCTCTGCATGGCCGCAGTGCAGGAACCGGGGAGGGGGCGGTGATGTCTGTTCCCTCCCCGGTTCCTGCACTTCGGCTGTGCAGATGGCAGGTGAGTGGAGATCACATCCCCCCCACCCCCCCCCAAGTCCTCTACAGGCAAACCTTTTTTTTTTTTTTAAAGTGTTACAGGTCGCACACCCCATAGGCCAGCCCTGACCATAATGACAGCCCTAGACATAACTTATGGTGAAGAGTGGAGATCCTGTCAAGTGTATAGGAAATTCAAAACTAAACATCCAGATTTTCACTTTAATTCTGCTATAACACCACAGGAACCTTGCTTCCAACTTCATTAACCTAACTGTAACACACATTGTACGAAATTGTTATTGTTTATAAAATAGTACTTTGCTGTCTTGTTGACTTCCTTTTCATCTAACAGCAGATGGAAATTTTCAACTGTTGGAAGTAATTACTCTGTGTTTCTGACAGAGGTCACTAGAGATTCAGAATTAACTTAGTAACGCATGTTTATTTATTTATAAAGTTTTTTACCAGGAAGGATACATTGAGATTTCTCTCGAGGTCATGGGTCCAAAAACATTGTTTGCATTGTTACAATAGGATACAAAATAATGTTAAAAGCACAAAATATTAAAAATACAAATATACAATTTTAACACAGAGCATGAACAGGTTAGAAATATAATCTATCATGATAACAGGTGCATTCTGTATTGAGGTATATTGACAGAGATCTCTTAAGTGATTTTAGATTGGAAAAGTTTTGTATTGTGGAATAGTTAGTAGAGTTGAGCGGACACCTGGATGTTCGGGTTCGGCCGAACTTCGGGAAAAAGTCTGGGTTCGGGCTCGAACTTGAGCCCGAACTTGACCCCGAACCCGAACTTTTGGGCTCTAAAATGCCTCTAAAAAAAGTCCTGGAAAGGGCTAGAGTGCTGCAAAAGGAAGTAAAATGTGGGTAAGATTAGGACAAGTGCCCTGCAAACAAATATGGATAGGGAAATAACTTCAAATAACATAAAATACATACAAATTAAAAATAGCACTAGATGGAATCTTTGATTTTAGCTTTGGAAGAACATAAATCTAAATCTAAAGCATGGCTGCCAGGAGGATCAACAGAATTATCCATTTAAGAGAGGGTTGGAGTGCATGGTATTCTCTTTCAGTTTATACTAAGTGACCCATAGGTTGAGGAGGCGGTGACCATGGCGGTGTAGGTGGAAGCGGCGCTGGAGGAGGAGGAGGTAGCCAGAATTTTTCAAAGTGCGCTGTAAGCACAGTATTTGACGGTTCTATCTGACTCTCAGATGTAATACATGTAATACTATTGCTATTCTATCAACCAAAATAGAGTCCCCATTCATACGAATAGGTTATAGACTTTTGGTTTATGGAATACATGTAATGCTATTGCTATTCTATAAACCGAAAGTCATTCGGTTTATAGACATTCGGTTTATAGAATAGCAATATCATTACATGTATTCCATAAACCGAAAGTCTATAAACCGAATGTCTTTCGGTTTATAGACTTTCGGTTTATGGAATACATGTAATACTATTTGCTTTCTATAAACCAAAATAGAGTCCCCATTCATAAGAAATTCTTATGAATGGGGACTCTATTTCGGTTTATAGAAAGCCAATAGCATTACATACAATGTAATCGCCGTACCCCAAAAAACTTAATGTTCGGTACGAACCCGAACAGTGCGGTTCGGGTTTGCTCAACACTAATAGTAAGTAAAGTGCTGGTACTGGATCGGAGGTTATAGGAGGTAGGAACAGCTGGGGAGAGAATTCTACTCAGGTATGCTGGAAGCTTCCCAGAATAGCTCTTAAACACAAGACTGGAGAGGTGGAGGGAGCATCTGGATTCCAGCAGTAGCAAGTTTAGCTCTGTTAACATGTCAGAATGGTGGGTCGTGTAATTATATTGTAGCACAAAGCAGCAGAATTAAAGGAACACTAAATGTTTTTTTTTTATAGAAAAACGTATATAGAAACACGAGTGAAAAGTTAGTTGTGGCGGGGGCGGAGCCAGCAGCCCAAGATGGTGGACGCACTTTAACAGAGCTCCGTAGCAACAAATACCCTCCAGCAACAATCGGCTACATACCGCTGCTATGAGTGCGGGAGATGCCGTGGGCCTACCTAAAATGGCCGCCAGTCACACACCAAACCTCACTCCACTTTGCACGAAGGCCTCTGATAGCCGAAACACCCCTCCTGAAGACTGGAGGATGGCGTTCAGCATGCTACCAACAAAAAGCGATATTGCTGAGATAGTGGAGAAAGCACTACAGCCCCTCCAAGCTGAATTGTCAGAGATGAAACACGATATGCGACAGATGGAGGGTAAAGTACTTACCCTGGAGGAGGTAATGCCATTAACCTGTGAAACGGTGAACGCACTGAATACACACGTACAGACACAGGAGTTTCAGATCTACTCACATCAACAACGTGTTGAGATGCTAGAAAATAAAAGCCGACAAAATAATGTCCGCATCCGAGGGGTCCCTGAAGAAGTCGGTGATGAAGACCTACGCGCTACAGTTGAACAGCTATTCGATTCGATCCTGCACAAGTCCCCAGCAAATTCAACCGAAGTGGACACAGTATTCCGCAGCAGGAGACTGAGAGGTCCGAAAGGGGTCATACCCCGAGATGTGATATGCACCTTACACTATTCTGCAGATCGGGATGCACTTTTGAAGGACTACTGCCATATGCCACCGGTCAAAATCCTGGACAAGGAGATCACGCTTTTTGCCGATCTCTCCCCTACCACATTGCAGGCTCGTAAGGCCCTACGCCCGGTGACTGTGGAACTAAGAGCAGCTGAGATTCCATACACCTGGGGCTTCCCATTTGCCCTACAGGTCCGAAGGAACAACGTATTGCATGTTCTTCGCCACCCAAAGGATTTACCATCTTTCCTCAGCGGGTTGGGCTTACCTAACATACAGGTACCGGAGTGGCAGAAACCTGCTACTTTTCCCGGTCCCCTCTGCGTAAACCCTACAACGTCAGAGACTGGCTAGCCTAGCAACACCTAAGCCGACTACCTGTCATGGTTCGGGACATTCCCACTGGGACGCAAGTTATAATTGGGGTCTATATCCCCAGAGATGGCCTCTACACCTTTAATGATGCTCCAATCTGGACTGTTTAAACACACTGTACATACCCAATTTTTACATATTTTAATAAGCCTCGTCTACATAGTGGAAACAATAGGCACATGTCCAATGTATATTATAGCAGAAGGCACAAACCTTACATAGGTTTGCTCTATTCGCTGGGTTTTCTCCCCCCCCCCTTTTTTTATTAACAAATGGGAAGAGAAAGTTCCAAAGCCATATTCAGTTCTTTGTTGCAGCTGCGGTGCAGCGTTAGTAATGTTATATTACCATGGGGCTGCTGGCTCTGTTTCCCCCACAGAGGAGCTCCACACTACCTTGGTTAGTGGAATTGGAGCTAGGTCAACTTTTTCTGACCGTTACCTCGTTTTTTTTTTGTGGCGCTTTCACGCCATAGGTGGCCTGTCCCACCTGGGAGTTTCTCCCTATTCCTTGTCTTTACCTTCTTCTCTGTTATACCCTTTTCTTCCCATCCCCCCCTCCCCCCCCCCCTTCATATATGACTCCCCCCCCATTTACCTATTTTTTCTCCTTTCCCCCCCCCCCCCTTTTTTTTTTTATTTATTTTTTTTTTTTTTTGTCTCTCTCTCTTCCCTCCCCCTCTATATAATTTTTTTTCATTCCTTTAAGACATAAGCGTTTGTGATAAAAATGTTTTTTTTAATTTGTTATGATTCAGATACGATTATCTACAATCTACATGTTTATAATTTCATATTAATATGTAAAACTAATAAAATATGATTTACAAGAAAAGTTAGTTGTCCCTAGTATGAGGATAAACTGGCGTGTACTTTTGATAGTCCTTTCCATTGGAACCAGGCAGCCGTCTGGTCAGCGACCAGCTTTCTCTGCTAGCATAGAGAGAGACCCTCATTTTTGCATTGGATCAGCAGGGTGCACCTTAACTAGGTCTCCCCTGCTGATTCCATAAAAAAACGAGGTTCTCTCTCTGCGCCAGCAGTGAGAGACCCTTGCATTCGGCTGTCAGAGCGGGTCTCTGCGAATGCTGACAACCAAGAACTGCTGTGTCTCACTATTAAGATACACGTCGAGTTTACTTAAATGTCCTGGGACATGTTTTGTTTAACCCTTTCTTCCTTGAAACAATGTATAATGTTTCTTTTAAACAAGGTAGTAAGCAATCACCGTTTTTTGCTCGCTTGACCATTACAGAGGAAACCTCTCCATTCGCATATTAGACTGGTCCCACCCATAAGGGCAGTCCCGATCCAAATAGCCTGGCACGTCTCCTCTGCACGAAGAATACAGCAACCACAGACGTACTTCCAAATAAGTCAAGTTTTATGTGGCCGGTAAAAAATAGTGGTGGTATACAACTAGATATCATAATACAACATTGGCCATGTATCCCGGCCCATATATGTATTCCACATGCTGCATAAAGAGTAAGTAAGAGTCTGGCAGCATGTAGAATGTATATATTCACAGACAAAAAACTATTAAAGGATCATGGTGAAGATCTCATAGCAGTATGTGTGATGCACATAGGCACAGACAGAATCCAATTAATTAATCATGGTGGAGATTCCACCTACCATGATTAATTAATTGGATTCTGTCTGTGCCAAACCAAAAATCCTATAAATAAATAATTAAAAAAAAAAATTAAGCATCTTCTTACCAGTTAGCAGCTCCTGTACAGGCAGAAAAAACATGATTTAAAAGGAGGGAAGAAACAGAAACCAGCCAAACCAAGGTAAAGGAAGGCATAAAGTCAAAAGGATGAAAGGAGAGATCCAAGGAAAGTTGGCCAATAGGGTGAAAGACAGGCAGTTAATGGCCAATGGGGTGAAAGGAATCTATGGTAGTTGGAAGAAGCTAAGGGAACTTGGGTAATACCATAATAAAAGGGGTTTAATGGTGAGTGAGGTAAAGAATAAAATAAATTATAATTTAACCCAGTCTAATACCATTCACCCTGGCAAGCATGAATATGAAGAAAAAGATTCAGAAACTATAGGGCTCAAGTAGAAGAATCAGTTGATGCTGCAGAGTGCCTGAACTCAGGGCGGTTTCCTCTTTTTGCTCTGTGGCAAAGATGGCCTTGAGAGAGCAGACAAACCATTCTGACAGGGGGAGTATAGAACTAAATAAAAGCTTTTTTTGCTGCAATTTTCTGTCTCACAGATGAGTTTTATGATCTCTATGTCTCGTTAACCAAATCTAAACAGCGTATTGCTTCTCCCACCCTTGCTGCAGGTCCAAATTTCTGGGAGGGTGAGGCAAGTGCAATATAACTGATGTTGGCTACTATGTCAATCAAACTTAGCAACAGAGACAAATGATGAGGCCTTTCCTGCATCTAACGGGGGTAGGTGACCACCAACCAGCTAGTTCATGTGAGGGTTACCAAATAAAAAATTAAAATGTACTGTGGTTATAGAATTCTGAGTACTTAAATAATTGTATTTTGTCATCACAGGAAAGTGCTTGATTATAAGAAACTAGAATAGAAATTAGAGTAGGGAACGCGGACGAAGATGGCCGC
The DNA here is from genome assembly GCA_036172795.1 of Pelodytes ibericus. NCBI lineage: Eukaryota > Metazoa > Chordata > Amphibia > Anura > Pelodytidae > Pelodytes > Pelodytes ibericus. Next base: position 71,275,881 of record CM069859.1, read on the forward strand.
ATAGACTAGGAGCTCCGCATCCCGCCCGTGTATAGCCTGCAATTTAACAAGCCATATTGAACATGGGACGCAGCAGAAAGCCGGGTCCAGACCCCCAAACACCCGGGGGACGCGGTAGGCAGATATCAGCATCCCTCCGTGAATATTTTCAGACACCCGCGGCCATGGCGTCACAGGCCTCTGAGGAACACGAGGCGCGCTCTCCGACAGGCTCGGCAGGACCGGAGGGAGAGATGCCCGATCCCTTACCAACAACACAGCTGGGCTCACAAGATCAACTGGCAATTGCCAACCTCTTCTCCTCGGCACCCTGGCGCGCCGACTTCAGTACGCTAATACTGGAAATTAAGGCCACAGTGAGAGAGGCAATCGATGAACTCCGAGTGGATCATAATGCCCTGACTCAAAGGGTGGATCGCCAAGAAGCCACTCTTGAGCAACACCGCCAAAGAATAGACTCTGTTTCCAGTCAAGCGTCACAACAAATACTCTACCTGACGGAATACAGACGGCGTTTGGAAGACCTTGATAATAGGATCCGCGGACTACCTGAGGTCCCAGGTACGGCTCCAGAAGACGTGAATCGGGCTGCCACACGCCTCTTTAACGCTTTACTTGACAGGCCAGAGGAGACTGCTATCCAGATGGATAGAGCCCACAGGGCCCTCCGGCCGCGCGGCCCACCCTCAGGCCCACCAAGAGACATTATATGCTGCATACCTGATTTCCAACTCAAGGAAGCTATAATGAGAGCAGCAAGGGAAACGGGGCCCTGGGACTTTGAAGGACATCATATAGCTTTATTTCAAGATCTCTCGGATATTACCCTCCAAACAAGAAGAACGCTCCGTCCACTCACAGCCGAATTGCAGAGACGCCATTTAAGGTACCGCTGGGGCCACCCTTTTAGCCTCTCAGTCCGCTCAGGAGACCTGACAAGGACACTGAGAAATTATCAGGACCTACCAATGTTTTTGGAAGATCTAGATCTGCCAGCACTGGATATCCCGGATTGGAGCCTACCAGACCTGCGCCCTATGAATGGATCTGCCAACAACCCCCCTCACACGAGAACCCGGGGGCACATGAATGCTGCACCGCGTCCCCAACGCCCCCAGAGACGTGGGCCGCCGCCGCAGCTTAGAGACCGGATAACTAACCGGGAAGTCGAAGTGGAGGAGTAGAATTTTTTCCCAATATACCGCACCGATCATTGTAAATATTTTTGTCACGGACTCACAATATGTTGAGCCACGACGGTCCTGAACACTGGAACCCCTGAACCCCGCTCTGAACCTATATCTCCACACAGAGCATTGATGGGGTCTCACAGTACACCTCCTGCAGACACCTGGGATCACTGGACGATTCATCCTGGCTGCCCCCTTTCCACAGGACACGATTGGCTCATATATATATGCCGCCTGGAACAATATATGCCAGTCTGAAGCCGCAGATGACGGTGAGCCTGTATAGTGCTTGGTGGGAAGCTGTGGACATTGTGCAGCTGAACTCCTACCACATACCTAGACAAACCTATTGTTCCCGAAGGACTTGTCCAGGATGTCCGCATTAAGTATCACATCTTAACGTTCAATCATAAGTAGTGTACTAACTGTTTTGTATTGTCAGAGATTCAGTAGATTAGGTTGTGGGTCCCCAGCGGGTTTGGTGCCTTCCCCCCCGGGCCAAGAAGGTTGAGAGATGACCTCGGGAGAAGACACTAAACATAGACCCTGTTTCCTATGAACCTGGAAGATTTGTTCTTCCCTCATTTTTGATGTAATGTCATCCCCATTTTTGAAAGGCCTTATGAGCCCCCCCCCCCCCCCCCCACGGGCTGGAAATATAAACCCTAGAGATTATCTTGTAATATAATGCTCCATATAGGGTAACTTTGTTTCAGGGATAGATACTGGTAACCATAGTAACCATGTTAGCGTTTCTAATTGTTCAACATGTTATGCATATAAGTACTGTTGCAGGTTCGCACGGGCGGAGATGGATCTCCTCCTAATATTTTTACTGTTTAGTTGTCTGAGATACTCGGTTTTGATCTGAGATCTTAGACTTAAAGGTTAACTGGAGTGGCCTCTTTGGCCAGTTTACCGCTCCCCCTCACTATAGGCGCTATTTTATATTGGACTTGATCTGGCCCTGATCCGTTTTTTCAGGGAACCAGAGTAAGTACCCAATAGGCGCCACGAGTGGTTCTTAATTACATTTTTATTTCCTACTCCCCCCCCCCTTCTCCGTTTTCCATACCTCCGACATCCCCCCCCCCTTTTCCCTCCCCTTTTTTTATTTTTTGTTTTTGTTTTTCTTTCTTCCCTCTTACATTTTTTCTACTGATTAATTTCACAACCCACATATACTTACCCTATTCCGTATCACTTACCACCTAGAGCGGCTTCGGACACAATGACGCACACTACCCAACCCGGGCCCCATTCCAGACGAAATCTTACCATGATCTCGTACAATGTTAAGGGGCTCAACATCCCAGAAAAAAGATCCCATTTATTAAGAGACCTTAAATTCCACAAAATCTCTGTAGCCTTCATACAGGAAACCCATTTTCGGGGCCTGACTCATCCTTCATTGACTAACACGTCGTACCCTCAGGGTTTTTTCAGCAACAACCCAGATACTAAATCTAAAGGAACCGCGATCCTTTTTGATAAACACACACCATTCGTTGAAAATGCACACCTCTCCGACCGAGAAGGAAGATATATCTTTGTGAAGGGTACCATCCTAGACGGGAAATACACTTTCGCAAATATCTATCTTCCCAACACTAGACAACAGAGCTCCCTCGCCAAGTTTCTGTCAAAACTACAGTCTTTCCAGAAAGGTATATTGGTGGTTGGTGGGGACTTCAACATAGCCCTAGATCCCAAAACCGACACGTCCAGTGGACGAAGCCACGTCCCACGTCATGTGGCCCTTAAAATTAAAAATGTATTGAATGACTTCCAACTAGTGGATTGTTGGAGGGCTCTACACCCCCTAGACAAAGATTTCAGTTTTTATTCCACACCACGAGGGGTTTATACTCGTACTGATTATTTTTTTATGCCGTATTACCACCTTCCCAAACTAGTTAAAGCCCGTTACGGATCCATCACATGGTCAGATCACGCTCCTCTGATAATGTCAATTGCTTCGACATTGACCCGTCCAATAGGAAATTCATGGAGACTGAATGAATCCTTTCTCTCCGATCCTACACTTCTGAAAGAGACCACAGACGTATTGTCCAATTATTTTGCAGAGAACTATACCCCTGAGATCGCTTCGCTAACGGCTTGGGAAGCACACAAATGTGTCATACGAGGTCACTTCATCAAGCTGGGATCGGAGAAGAAAAGAGCTAATGCTCGTAGATTAAAAACCCTTTACGCGGACATCTCCACTCTTGAAAAAACTCATAAAGACCATCTAAACCCGACGGATTTCCAGCGCCTGGTGGGACTTCGGAAGGAGCTGGCCTCAATCCTTAATACCCTTGCACGTAGGTCCTTTATAAAATTGAAAGCAATATATTACGAGCATGGAGATAAACCCGGGAAATATCTGTCTCGAGCCCTTCGCACCAAGCGCCGTTTGTTTTATATCCCCAAAATTCGTGGCCCTTCAGGTACCCAACTCAGTCTCCCAGCGTCAATAGAGAGAGAATTTACTAACTACTATACCCAGCTCTATAACCTCGGCACACACCCACACACATCCACACTGCCTAACCATAAGGCCAAAATTTCCGCATATCTGGATAAATATGTTAAACGACATTTATCCCCATCCGCTTCTACTTCCCTAGAGACCCCAATTAGCCTCGCTGAATTGAAGGAAGCGATTAAAACCTCAAAAACGGGCAAAAGCCCTGGCCCAGATGGTCTCCCTTTGAGTTATTACAAAACATTCCTGGATACGCTGGGACCGTATTTTGTGACCTCCCTTAACGCTATTTTAGATGGTACCATACTCCACCCACACACATTAATAGCTAATATCGCTCTAATCCCAAAGGAAGGGAAAGACCCAGAATTATGTAGTAGTTTTCGCCCCATTTCCCTTTTAAATGTTGATTTAAAGCTATTTTCAAAAATCATAGCCACTAGAATCAAATCTTATCTTCCCATATTGATCCACCCCGACCAAACTGGATTCGTTCCTGGAAGGGAATCCAGAGACAATACTATCAGAGCTCTGAACCTGATCCACTATACGATGAAACAAAAATCTAAGGCCATTTTGTTGTCAACTGATGCCGAAAAGGCCTTTGACAGATTAGATTGGACTTTCATGTTGGAGGTGCTGCGTCGGATGGGCTTCGGCCCTAATATGATGTCCTGGGTTATGTCTTTGTATTCCTCCCCCTCAGCTAGGCTACGGATCAACGGAGCACTTACAGAGCCATTCGCTATAACTAACGGGACTAGACAGGGATGCCCACTCTCTCCCTTGCTCTTTATTTTATCTTTGGAACCATTCATGGAAGCGGTCAGAGACAATCCGGATATAATGGGTCTGACTATTGGAGACACACAACATAAGATCTTGGGTTATGCCGATGATTTATTATTCCCGATCACGAATCCGGTTCTGTCTCTGCCCAATATCATGAAGGAGTTTCGGATTTATGGAGAACTGTCCAATCTTAAAATAAATAGCTCTAAATCTGAGATCCTTAATATCAATATTCCTGAAAAGACGGAACAACAGCTAAAACAAAACTTCCCTTTTAGGTGGTGCAATGGTAAGATGAAATATCTTGGGATCTGGTTGCCCAGGGACCTCTCAAATGTGTATACTTACAATCTGGTCCCATTTTTGGCATCTTTACGCAATGATTTCCATAAATGGTCGCCCCAATATATTTCATGGTTTGGCCGCATAAATGCGATAAAAATGAGCGTGATGCCACGGTTGTTATATTTATTTCAATCACTTCCCATAGCGATCCCGTTAGCCTTCTTTGCATCCGTGAAATCCCTTTTTCTTCAGTTTGTGTGGGCTAAAAAGAAACCCAGAGTAAAGTACACGACTCTGATCCGGCCGAAAGCTGGAGGCGGAATGGGACTACCCGACCCACGCACATACTACCACGCATGTCATTTGATGAGAATCATGGAATGGGCACACAAACCTCCACACAAGCTGTGGATTGATATAGAAGCCACACATACCTCTATCCCACTAACAAATCTAATATGGCTACCAAAGTCCCACGCTGCTGCAGCACTAGCCGAACACCCATTCATGAAGGCTACCATACATACTCTCCATTCCCTCTCTACCAAACATACACTCACCACCTATCCATCTCCTCTCTTACCTATCCGACACAATCCCGATTTTCGCCCCGGACAAAATCCTGGTGTGTTCCTAGTGTCCCCTCCAACCGAGCCTGCTCCGATATCTGACTACATGGATAAAGCCAAACTTAAATCTCTTCAGGCGATTTTTGGAGAGGCTCACCATTCTGGGTTGGACCAGTTCCACTATTTCCAGCTGCAGAGCTACTTTCACGGACTCCCTCAGAAACATAATCTGTCACGTGAACGTACACATTTCGAAATTCTGTGCACCAAACCCCAAATGCACTACATGGCATATCTCTAATGTACAGAGTTCTGATTTCAGAACTGGACCATACCCCTCTAAAATTCATGGGAAAATGGGAAGTGGATTTGCAGATGGATATAGACCAGCATGGCTGGGATAAAATTCTCACGATGGTACACAAATGCTCTATGCAAACTAAAGTGCAGGAAACCTTTTATAAACTTCTGACCCATTGGTACCAGACCCCAGTGCGCCTCAGTAAGGCTTTCCCAGATTTGACAGATCTTTGTTGGAGATGCGGACAGGCACCTGGGACCCTATTACATATCTGGTGGGAGTGCCCGGCAATTGTCCCGTTTTGGAAGCAAATTCACAAACTTATGCCCAAATTTACGGATTTTCCACCTCGGTTCGAACCAGGCCCTTACTTGTTACATTACACTACACAATCGATTTCGGGATACAAGAAATCAGTAGTCCGTCATCTGATTAATGCGGCTAATGTACTGATTCCTCTTCATTGGAAAGAGCCAACACCACCCTCATTCAGGGAATGGGTTGTGAGAGTCGAAGCAACACGTAAACTAGAGGAGCTGGTGTCTCATGCTGAGGACAGATATAATAAATATTTGAAGGTATGGTTTTATTGGTTAGAATACATCCAAGACCCCCAGATTCAAACTCTGTTAGAATCTTAGAGAAAACACTTGGGTATGTACCAAATGCGGATATTTGTATTTGTTAATACTGTATTAATCACTATTTTGGATGGAGTCGGCTGAGATCTGCGAAATTACGTTGTCCATAATAAGTTATTACCCTGCTGCGCCAGGGAATTTTTCCGATTCGGACGGTAATATGTATCCCTCCCCCCCCCCCTTTTTTTTTTTTTTTTACCACAACCCTGATTTCCCCCCCCCTTTTATTTTATTTTTTCTCTTCTCTCTCTTTCTGTTATTATTATTTTTGTGTGAAAACAACTTGACTTATGAAAACACTTTAGTCATCTTCATTTGGATACAAAGCTTTCCATAAGGTAGCAGTCTCCCTTACACAGTACCATCACATATTACATTGACCTATTCGTATGAATGGGGACTCTATTTCGGTTTATAGAATAGCAATAGCATTACATGTTTTACATAAACCGAAAGTCTATAAACCGAAAGACATTCGGTTTATAGACTTTCGGTTTATGGAATACATGTAATGCTATTGCTCTTATGTTCTTCCAAAGCTAAAATAAAAGATTCCATCTAGTGCTATTTTATGGCTCAGCTGTATTTGTAATTTGTATGTATTTTATGTTATTTTAATTTATTTCCCTATCCACATTTGCTTGCAGGGCACTTGTCCTACTCTTACCCACATTTTACTTCATTTTGCAGCCCTCAAGCCCGTTCCAGGACTTTTTTAGAGGCATTTTAGTGGCCAAAAGTTCATGTCCCTATTGACTTCAATGGGGTTTGGGTTTCGGGGTCAAGTTCGGGGTCAAGTTCGAGCACGGACCCAGACATTTTTTCGAAGTTCGGCCAAACCTGAACATCCAGGTGTCCACTCAACTCTATTTATTTGTCTTCCATCACTGGTAGGAGCTTTCTGGAGTATGGTTACCTCTGTTTTTCAGTAAATGTGACAGCTTAATGCATAGCCTTACAGAACACAAAGAAACTTTACAATGCCACTTTCTGTGGAATTCAACTCCCAGCATGATCAGTTCCAGCTTAGCAAGTGTAGTGTGCCCTTTCTATACATATAATGGGTGTGGAATGTCTTATGATAACACTACAATGCCTAAGAAAACTTTTTATATAAGGCACAGAGCAATTTCTGAAAAACATGATTGGATACAGTATGACTGAGCATGCTTTTATTTAATATGATTTCACGATTACATCTGGTACTCACTGAGCACACCTGTCACTCGGAGGCATGACGTCTCTTGTGTATTTCCGGGGGTTTGTGTTACATCCGAAAGACAACCCTACGCTGAATTCGGCAACAGAGTGAGCACATATACTTTTCGTGCTGTTGAATTGGCAACACTGGTATTTCAGAAATACACAGCGCGGGTGCTCCATGTTAGGTGTGCGGTGCACACCTAGCACATATGGAGCATCTGCCACTGAATGAGTAATATTCCTATGCAGTGTTAAGGTCCCCTCTGCTGAACTCATAAGATCAGCAGTGTTAAGGTCTCAAGATGACCAGGAAATTAGACCTGTCTTCCGGGCATGGGTGTCCATAGGGGGGGGAATTGGACCTGCAGCAAGGAAGGGAGAAGAATTCTTCCCAACGAGATATGGTCCAACGCGTTACTGTTTGGCCCCCTTCGGGCTTAGCAATTAGCCTGCTCTACCTTACATCTACATTTTACACACTCTACCATGGCCCCCTTTCTGCGTAACCCCACGTTCCAAAGCGGAGAAGCTGCATTCCCATTCAATACCTGGGCTTTTTCCACCATCATGAACATTCTCCCATTCTTGTACCTTCCGAACAAATCCATACTATCTCTGGAAAATGTTTGTGAAAAATTCCCAACTCCACAAATATCTCCCTTTTCCTACGCGCTGGCACGCAGTTTTATTGTGTGCAATATTTCTAAATTCTCAGAGGACAACTGGGACAACCCATTAGACCGACTTATAGACAGAGCCCACACTTTGCGGACCCAAACTTCCACCATATGCCTCCGCCTTCGATGGTCCATTAAATATGACTCACTTACCTCCGGACCGACCAAATGGTTACCGACCCTTCCCCATTTGGACATTGAGGATCTCCTTAAGGCCCATAATACTCTTTTTACTATAATAAACACTACAGCCTATCGTGACATGTTCCTGAAACACAGGGCTTACATCTCTCCAAAAAGGGGTGCCTATATCAATCCCAGGGCTCATGATTGCTGTCCCAAATGCAACCTACCCCAAGCCAACCTACACCATTGCTTATGGAACTGTAAATTTCGTGCAACAGTGCAAGATTACGCGAAGACCATGCTTGGAATTCATGTTGCAATGACACAAGAGTTTGCACTCTTTGTCTTCTCCCCTACTCCTTTCCCACGCATACGCCTGGCTAGAATAATAACCGCAGTGGCCAACAAAACCGTGTGTCAGATTCCTCCGTAACGGACCTAGTCTCCACCCTTTTCAGTGATGCGGTATTCCCTCGCCATATAAGGAAACTGCGCCACAATTCAAATGTTGAGTAATTTTGGTTCCCACATGCGCTGTCGGCTCAACTCCTGCAATTCGGCTTTATACTAAACCGAAAAGGAAACCCTCGCTTCCATGTTGACGAACCTCGGCTTGGATATTCTACTACTCTGACTTCTCCTATTAATGAACACGGACTGGCAATTAGACTTACCCTCTCGCATTAACCGAATATCCTTCGGCTTACACTCAAGCTAAGTTCTACTTGTGTATTTAAGATATTATTTCCCTTCAGTCATTCAATTTACCTAATGCATTGCTGAATATCAGTTCGTTCCAACCATACCTCTTGCTGAACTTTTAACCATTGTGTAACGGATCGCCTGGCACCCCGACTGGGTACCCCCGTTGAAGGATGCTCCTAGCGCTTCCTGAGGACTCCAAGCACTCTGGCAGACACCACAATCACTGAACCGGAGAAACAAATAAATTCTCCCAAGCATATGAATGCTGTAGACAGTTGAATAGGAACCATACGAATAGGTTTACTCTCCTAGCAGTCAAACTGGAACAGCATACAATAAATCCTTCCCCCAATAATGAGACGACACTTCACTTTGAGGGTTAAAACAGGAACTCCCTGTACTGTCACATACAGTCTCTTTTATTCCCAATCCACAAACATAGTACAGCCCACAGGGCATTACAAAACAACCAATCAATCCATACAATACACACAGACACTCCCACACAGAATCCTCCTCTCTGCATGTGATATGATTACTGAACACAATGGGTAATCTCATTATCACCAGCAGAGGAATACAGTTTTTACACAATATTTATAACTTCTAAAATATACATGTCACAAACATAAAGCATACATTTTCATAATCAATCCATTCAGGGCAACAACATATTAAAAAATGGCACGAATCAGACCAGGGGTTCAAAAGTTAAGGGAAAGTCCTTTGTGACTAAATGAAGCATGGCTTTCTGGCCCAAACCAGTTTCAGAGTCTTCTATCCTGGAGAATAATTCAATTATCTCCCAGGACAGACCCAAGACTCCATTAAGCACATGGTTGCAAAAAGACACAAAACACTTTAAAATACATAAAGTAACCTTTTCACATAACACACAGACATTTCACATATCCCCAGATAGCTGGGATCTGAGCGCACAAAACTACTGAAGAGCGCTCAGATCCTATTCACACAGTTCAATTGCTATGGAGCCGAAGTCTTTAACTACACAAATGGGCTCCATGGCATAGCTATCTGGGTTAACACATTCTCATAAAGTCTGGTCCATAGTCCAAAGGCAAGAGGCGGGCAAGCAGCCCCCTCCAAGGACACGTGGGGAGGCCGGTTTCGCCACACATTGCATTGCTGAAGATCGCTTGTTTGCATTCCATATTTCATGCTGAACTTTTAACCATTGTATTCCTGAAGATCTCTTGTTGCATTCCATACTTCATGATGAACTTTTAACCATTGCATTGCTGAAGATCTGTTTGTTCATTTCATACTTCCTGCTGAAAAGTAACCACTGCTCTGCTGATTGTTTAACCTTACTTATTTCCTACCATTTACTGCAATTGAATTCTATCTGTAGAGATCCATCAAAGTTTATTTCTAGAATAATTCCGTTATCATTTGGAGTCGTGACACCATGCTTAGATTCTGGATACAAAAAAACGAGCCCTCCTTAACAGTATTCCAGGAAAAGATTTTCTTTCTTTTCCTTATGTCCTGGCTCATGGTGCAACAAAACAAACTCCAATGTACCAAATTTTTTTTCCAGGACTGGACCCCTTACATTGCTTCTCTACCTACTGAGACTAGGGCCCAAATTAAACGCATTTTCCAAAGTTCCCTGTGGTATATGGCCCAGCTACTCCAGGGTGCAGACCCAATCAATGTTGCAACTTGACAATCTTAACGCCCTAAATATATCAAGCATGGTCGCTATCATGGGTTCGGATTCTAGCTTTCATTTGACGCCCAACCGCTCTAACATGCCTTTCTAACTGGTTCTTGTGCAACAGGATTTGGGAGACTTTGTTTATGTGTTATTGTGCTCTTAGCTTTAGATTTTTCTTGGATTTAGGAATGTTTTACACCGAGTATTGCGACCTACCGTAAATGTAATCGGTTCAATACAAACATGCGTATCACTCGATTACATGTTGTTACTAATCAAACCGCAAAACAAAACAGAAAAACAGAATGGATCAATTGTGATGTTTATTTGCTTAAATTTTTAGACGATTTGTGATAACAATGTTATGTATTCTGCTCAATAACGTGCCTTGACTGTATACATTCTCTAAGTATGACTTTACTCTGTATGATGCACTCCGCTTCAATAAAATTCTTGGAAGAAAAAAAAAGGAAGGGAGAAGAAGTAGAAGGTTGCAGCAAACATTTTTTTATTTAATTGTATACTCCCTCCTGTCAGAATAGTTTGCTCTGCTCTCCAGTTGCCGTTTTTACCACTGATCACTGGGGTAGCTGCCTTGAGTGGATTCACACCAGGGTCCACTGAACCTGCTAATTGAACCCTATAGTTTCTGAATCCGTTTTTTTTAATACCCTATTCATGCTAAACCAACCAGAAGGGGCTGGATTCTAAAATAAAAATGGAGTTAATACTCTAGCTGTTGAGACTGCATTTCCCATGACTCTCAGCCAGTGTTTTAAGTATCATGGAAAAGAGAGTACTCAACAACCAGAGTGCCAAAGGTTAGGTATTATATGATTATGGATTGGTACTGCATCTGCTAAGGAATGCACATCTCATGATTCTCATCAATCCATTTGGTTGGCTGAATACCATGAGAACATTGCTAGTTGCTAACTGTGGATGGGGATGTGCACGGGGGGAGTTGAAGTTACAGTATGTCTACAAACACTAACTGTTATTGTTGGCTGCATCTACAATAATATTCAATCAGCCATATAACTAGCTTAACTTTATTGGATTTGAAGTTACAGAATGGGATTATTACACTGCACACTAACTTTTTTGTTGTTGACTAAATACCATAGTAATTGTAGACTGGGGTAATAGTGGCTAATCTCACCCCAGGTATTGTAAACTTGCCATGATGCTCAGGTATATGCGGGTCTGTTAGCTACTACTACCATGGTTATATAATTTCCCTAATAATGGGTAACATTTGCCTGCCACCAAGAAACCCCTCTCCTGAGCTAACAAAGGTAAACAATGGGGAGGATGTAGGAGGTATTGGGTATACTGGTGAGGATATTTTTCGCTAATAGTGTGAAATGTGTTGAGCTGAGAAGTTGCATTCTGCCTCCTCACGATATCAATTTGACTGTTACTGACTCCATGGATTTGTCTCAACAATTTTCTTCAATAAATTGCTGATTTCCACATGCCATCAGTCCATTCCTGCTTTGATATTTTCCTGTGTATGTGAGGTGTGTGTGTATGTGACTGGCTGTGTATGTGAGGTGTGTGAGTATATGTGTGTGTATATATCTTTCAGGGGAAACTTGACATGTTTGGCTACACTTGATTATCCAGACTATAACCATGACCCAATAAGTAAAATGGATACACCATCCAAGAAGAGAGACGACAACAATGAGGATTGAAAGTTGAAATTGTTTTTTATTGTATTTTACTGGGTTCTAAAGGCAAATGATCCAGAGGAAGGCGAAAAAACTTGCGTAACAAGTAAAAAAATTCCTTCCTGATCCTGAAAACCAGCGATCGGCTGTATAACCCTGGATCGGCCTATTGACCATCGATGATAATGTTTTTATTTGACACTTTAAAGACCAAGCCAAATGATCCAGAGGAAGAAAAAAAAACCCGAGTAACAGGAAAAAAAAATCCTTCCTGACCCAGAAAACCAGCGATCAGCTTTTTACCCTGGATCTGGGCTGTATGACTTATACTCTATGCATGAATTCTGTGAACAAAAGATCTTAACTTATACTAAAGAACTTATACTATAACTTATGCTATACACATCTCTCCTGCAACCATTGTGGCATCCAACTCTGTGGTGCTCCTTGGCCACAAGATTATCCTGATCATCCTGGCTGCTGATCTAGAAAAAGAAATGACCTGCATATTAATAATACTCAGTAAGTAGCCCAGCCCAAAAACACAGTATAAAAAAGTTACTTACTGTGCCAACTTTGGCATATGTTTTTTGGCTATGAGATCATCCTGGCTCCTGATGGGCCCACAGACTGATATAGTAGTACAAGCCTCTCCTATATATACACTGAAGCTTTTGTGATGCGTTGACCAGCCCCATGACCAACAATGGTGGGTGTGGTCACAATACTGCCCATATAAGGAAATGGTCAGGGCAGAGCTAACATTGCAGCAAATGGATATTGATATTATTGCAGATGTATGTTTCAAGACGGCTTTAAATTAATGTCCAATGTCTAGATCGGAGTGCACAAAATATGAAAAAATATTTTCAAATCACATTAATATTAATTGTACTTTCTGTACATATTTGAAACAATGCTTAAATCAGGCAGTGAGTATTTTTTTCTGTGGCTGTGTATGTGACTGGCTGTGCATGTGAGGTGTGTGTGTATGTGACTGGCTGTGTATGCAAGGCACTTTGCAACATCTAAAAATATGCTAATAGTGTGAAATGCGCTGAGCTGTCAGAATTTGCGGTCTGCCTCCTCACTATATCTCAATTAGACTGTTACTGACTCCATGGATTTGTCTCAACAATTTTCCTCAATAAATTGCTGATTTCCACATGCCGTCAGTCCATTCCTGCTTTGATATTTTGCCACCCGCCGGGAAAAAAATCCTGTGGATGCCAATGCACCCAGGTGTTTTTATTCATGGGAAGCCCAAGGCCGCTGCCATCCATTTATTTCCACACCACTAGTGTCTAATGTGACTGGCTTTGTATGTGAGGTGTGTGTATGTGACTGGCTGTGTATGTGAGGTGTGCGTTTGCAGGGCCGTCTTTAATAGTGATTGGACTAGGCCCCCTGGACCCTGCCCCCTCCCCTTCATGCAATCACTCCATCCATCACAATGTTACCTCCCCCCCCCCCCCCCCCCCCCACAAAAACCCATAAAAATAAGCACACACACAGTTGGACTTTTCTTGCAGTGAGTATTTTTATTGCATTGAATAAAATGTGTATATTACGTGTATAATTACAGTGTATAAATTGTATATTTGGATACAAAATGTGTATATATGGCTGCAATATGTATACCATCTTACTATGCAACACTGCACTACAACTACTCATTACCTAAATGGCAAAGATATACACAGATATTAGAGAGCACTTACATGTGTTCATATATATTGATAAATATCTATATACATCTCGCTCTCTCTCACTAGGTGCATTTATACTTATATGGAATTCTTAATATTATATTCAACTATTTTCATATGTAATAAAAATGTTATTGAAGAGTTGTATTTCTTGTTTTTATTACACCTAAAGGACTTAACACAGCCCCATAGAGTAGCCACAGCACTTGTCATGCACCTATATTGAACCCACAGCACTTGTCATGCACCTATATTGCACCAACAGCACATGGCTTGCACGCATATTGAACCCACACAATTTCACATGCTACAGTGTAAATTTGCCCCACAGAACATACCACAGTTTCACTTTGTTCCACTGAACTGCCCATGCAGAAAAAAGCCACACTGTCACTTTCCCCCATAGTACATGTTATTTTTCCCCAGAGAACATGCCACAGTCACTTTGTCATTGCATATGCAACAGTTTGCCTGTTAAAATATGACACCGTTTGTCCATTAAATTGCCACAGTCAATGTGCCCATCAATATGCCAGTATTATTTTGCCATCAATATTCAGTATTATTTTGCCATTAATATGCCACAGACATTTTTCCCATTAAAATGCCAATATTATTGTGCCATTCAGATACCAGTAATATTGTACTATTAAGATGCCCCAGCCAATTTGCCCATTAAGATACCAGTATTATTGTACCATTAAGATGCCATAATCGTTGTGCCATTCAGATGCCAGTAATATTGTGCCATTCAGAGCCCAGTAATATTGTGCCATTCAGATCCCAGTAATATTGTGCCAGTCAGATGCCAGTAATATTGTGCCAGTCAGATACCAGGAATATTGTGCCAGTCAGATGCCAGGAATATTGTGCCATTCAGAGCCCAGTAATATTGTGCAATTCAGAGCCCAGGAATAGTGTGCCAGTCAGAGCCCAGGAATAGTGTGCCATTCAGAGCCCAGGAATATTGTGCCAGTCAGAGCCCAGTAATATTGTGCCAGTCAAAGACAGGAATATTGTGCCAGTCAGAGCCCAGGAATATTGTGCCAGACAGATGCCTGTAATATTGTGACATTCAGAGCCCAGTAATATTGTGCCAGTCAGATGCCTGTAATATTGTGCCAGTAAGATACCAGGAATATTGTGCCAGTCAGATGCCAGGAATATTGTGCCATTCCGAGCCCAGTAATATTGTGCCATTCAGAGCCCAGGAATATTGTGCCATTCAGAGCCCAGGAATATTGTACCAGTCAGAGCCCAGGAATAGTGTGCCATTCAGAGCCCAGTAATATTGTGTCATTCAGAGCCCAGGAATATTGTGCAAGTCAGAGCCCAGGAATATTGTGCCAGTCAAAGACAGGAATATTGTGCCAGTCAGAGCCCAGGAATATTGTGCCAGTCAGATGCCTGTAACATTGTGACATTCAGAGCCCAGGAATATTGTGCCAGTCAGATACCAGGAATATTGTGCCAGTCAGAGCCCAGTAATATTGTGCCAATCAGAGCCCAGTAATATTGTGCCAGTCAAAGCCCAGTAATATTGTGCCAGTTAGATACCAGGAATATTGTGCCAGTCAGAGCCCAGTAATAGTGTGCCAGTCAGAGCCCAGTAATATTGTGCCAGTCAGAGCCCAGGAAGTGTGCCATTCAGAGCCCAGTAATATTGTGCCATTCAGAGCCCAGTAATATTGTGCCAGTCAGAGCCCAGTAATATTGTGCCAGTCAGAGCCCAGGAATATTGTGCCAGTCAGAGCCCAGGAATATTGTGCCAGTCAGATAACAGGAATATTGTGCCAGTCAGAGCCCAGTAATATTGTGCCAGTCAGAGCCCAGTAATATTGTGCCACTCAGAGCCCAGTAATAGTGTGCCATTCAGAGCCCAGTAATATTGTGTCAGTCAGAGCTCAGGAATAGTGTGCCAGTCAGATACCAGGAATATTGTGCCAGTCAGAGCCCAGGAATAGTGTGCCATTCAGAGCCCAGTAATATTGTGCCACTCAGAGCCCAGTAATATTGTGCCAGTCAGAGCCCAGGAATATTGTGCCAGTCAGATACCAGGAATATTGTGCCAGTCAGAGACCAGGAATATTGTGCCAGTCAGAGCCCAGTAATAGTGTGCAAGTCAGAGCCCAGTAATATTGTGCCAGTCAGAGCCCAGGAATATTGTGCCAGTCAGATACCAGGAATATTGTGCCAGTCAGATGCCTGTAATATTGTGACATTCAGATAACAGGAATATTGTGCCAGTCAGAGCCCAGTAATATTGTGCCACTCAGAGCCCAGTAATAGTGTGCCATTCAGAGCCCAGTAATATTGTGTCAGTCAGAGCTCAGGAATAGTGTGCCAGTCAGAGCCCAGTAATAATGTGCCACTCAGAGCCCAGAAATAGTGTGCCATTCAGAGCCCAGTAATATTGTGTCAGTCAGAGCTCAGGAATAGTGTGCCAGTCAGATACCAGGAATATTGTGCCAGTCAGAGCCCAGGAATAGTGTGCCATTCAGAGCCCAGTAATATTGTGCCACTCAGAGCCCAGTAATATTGTGCCAGTCAGAGCCCAGGAATATTGTGCCAGTCAGATACCAGGAATATTGTGCCAGTCAGAGACCAGGAATATTGTGCCAGTCAGAGCCCAGTAATAGTGTGCAAGTCAGAGCCCAGTAATATTGTGCCAGTCAGAGCCCAGGAATATTGTGCCAGTCAGATACCAGGAATATTGTGCCAGTCAGATGCCTGTAATATTGTGACATTCAGATAACAGGAATATTGTGCCAGTCAGAGCCCAGTAATATTGTGCCACTCAGAGCCCAGTAATAGTGTGCCATTCAGAGCCCAGTAATATTGTGTCAGTCAGAGCTCAGGAATAGTGTGCCAGTCAGAGCCCAGGAATAGTGTGCCATTCAGAGCCCAGTAATATTGTGCCAGTCAGAGCCCAGTAATATTGTGCCAGTCAGAGCCCAGTAATATTGTGCCAGTCAGAGCCCAGGAATATTGTGCCAGTCAGATACCAGGAATATTGTGCCAGTCAGAGACCAGGAATATTGTGCCAGTCAGAGCCCAGTAATAGTGTGCAAGTCAGAGCCCAGTAATATTGTGCCAGTCAGAGCCCAGGAATATTGTGCCAGTCAGATACCAGGAATATTGTGCCAGTCAGATGCCTGTAATATTGTGACATTCAGATAACAGGAATATTGTGCCAGTCAGAGCCCAGTAATATTGTGCCACTCAGAGCCCAGTAATAGTGTGCCATTCAGAGCCCAGTAATATTGTGTCAGTCAGAGCTCAGGAATAGTGTGCCAGTCAGACCCCAGGAATAGTGTGCCATTCAGAGCCCAGTAATATTGTGCCAGTCAGAGCCCAGTAATATTGTGCCAGTCAGAGACCAGGAATATTGTGCCAGTCAGAGACCAGGAATATTGTGCCAGTCAGAGCCCAGTAATAGTGTGCAAGTCAGAGCCCAGTAATATTGTGCCAGTCAGAGCCCAGTAATATTGTGCCAGTCAGATACCAGGAATATTGTGCCAGTCAGAGCCCAGTAATATTGTGCCAGTCAGAGCCCAGTAATATTATGCCAGTCAGATACCAGTAATATTGTGCCAGTCAGATACCAGTAATATTGTGCCAGTCAGAGCCCAGTAATATTGTGCCAGTCAGAGCCCAGTAATATTGTGCCAGTCAGATACCAGTAATATTGTGCCAGTATTAACAAGGATTAAAAGTTGAAATTGTTTTTTATTGTATTTTACTGGGTTCTAAAGGCAAATGATCCAGAGGAAGGCGAAAAAACTTGCGTAACAAGTAAAAAAATTCCTTCCTGATCCTGAAAACCAGCAATCGGCTGTATAACCCTGGATCGGCCTATTGACCATGGATGATAATGTTTTTATTTGACACTTTAAAGACCAAGCCAAATGATCCAGAGGAATTAAAAAAAACCTGAGTAACAGGAAAAAAATTCCTTCCTGACCCTGAAAACCAGTGATCGGCTTTTTACCCTGGATCTGGGCTGTATGACTTATACTCTGTGCATGAATTCTGTGAACAAAAGATCTTAACTTATACTAAACAACTTATACTATAACTTATGCTATACACATCTCTCCTGCAACCATTGTGGCATCCCACTCTGTGGTGCTCCTTGGCCACAAGATTATCCTGAACATCCTGGCTGCTGATCTAGAAAAAGAAATGACCTTCATATTTATAATACTCACTCAGTAAGTAGCCCAGCCCAAAAACTCAGTATAAAAAAATGTACTTACTGTGCCAACTTTGGCATTTGTTTTTTTGACTATGAGATCATCCTGGCTCCTGATGGGCCCACAGACTGATATAGTAGTACAAGCCTCTCCTATATATACACTGAAGCGTTTGTGATGCGTTGACCAGCCTCTTGACCAACAATGGTGGGTGTGGTCAAAATACTGGCCATATAAGGAAATGGTCAGGGCAGAGCTAACTTTGCAGCAAATGGATATTGATAATATTGCATTGTATGTTTCAAGACGGCTCTAAATTAATGTCTAATGTCTAGATTGTCTAGATTGGACAAAATATAAAAAAAATATTTTCAAATCACATTAATATATATTATACTTCCTGTACATTTTTTAAACAATGCTTTTTTTTTTTTGTGGCTGTGTATGTGAGGTGTGTGGATGTGACTGGCTGTGTATGTGAGGTGTGTGTGTGCGTGTGTGTGTGTGTGCAGGGTCGGTGGAAGGATTTTTTGATACACAGTCGAAAGTGCTTTTTGGTGCCCCCCCCCCTAATCCCATGACTCTCCCCATATCCCTTATCTATCCTCCCTCTCCCCATATCTCTTTCCCTCCCCCCATCTCTGTTCTCCTCCCTATCTGTTTTCTCCCCTCTTCTGTTCTCGACCCCTCCTCCCCCTATCTCTGTTCTCCCCCTCTCCCCCATTTCTGTTTTCTCCCCCTCCTCTGTTCTCTCCCCTTCCACCCCATCTCTGTTCTCTCCCCTTCCACCCCTCCCCTGTTCTCTTTCTCCCCCTCGCATGTTCTCCTTCCCCCTCTCCTTTTCTCTCCCCTTCTACCCCTCCCCTTTTCTCTCCCCTTCCACCCCTCCCCTTTTCTCTTCCTCCCCCGTTCTTCTCCTCCCCTCCCCTGTTCTCTTTCCCCCCTCTCCTGTCCTCTTTCTCCCCCTCTCCTGTTCTCTTTCTTTCTCCCCCCTCCCCTGTTCTCTTTATTTCTCCCCCCTCCCCTGTTCTCTTTCTTCCCCCCCTCCCCTGTTCTCTTTCTTTCTCTCCCCTCCCCTGTTCTCTTTCTCCCCACCCCTCCCCTGTTCTCTTTCTTTCTCCCCCCCTCCCCTGTTCTCTTTCTCCCCCGTTCTTCTCCTCCCCTCCCCTGTTCTCTTTCCTCGCTCTCCTGTCCTCTTTCTCCCCCTCTCCTGTTCTCTTTCTCTCCCCCTCCCCTGTTCTCTTTCTTTCTCCCCCCTCCCCTGTTCTCTTTCTTTCCCCCCCCCCTCCCCTGGTCTCTTTCTCCCCCCCTCCCCTGTTCTCTCCCCCCCCCCATTCTCTCTCCCCCCCCCATTCTCTCTCCCCCCCCCCCACCCCATAATCTCTCTCCACCCCTCCCCTGTTCTCTCCTCCCACCCCTTCCAGACAGACCCTGGGAGGGGGCGGATCTCAGCGGGTACAAGGTCTGCTACGGGGAGCCGAGCAGCTCAGTAAGTGCTACTCGTGCTACCTGTGTGGAGTGATGATGCCTGCATTATCTCTAGACACGGGAGCGCGAGCAGTTCTTACTGAGCTGCTCGGCTCCCCGAAGCAGACACTTCTCTGCTTCAAGGGGAGGGGGCGGACCTCGCACCTGGTCAGATACGCCCCCTCCCAGGCTGCTCCACAGCAGCCGTGTAGAGGGCTGGCGAGGGGAGATCATCTCTCCAGCCAGTGCCTCTACCGGCATTTTTCTCCAGGGCTGGTGCCCCCATAGCTGCAGCACCCTAAGTCGGCTGCCGGAGCAGCCTTACAGTGGCGCCGGCCCTGTGTGTGTGTGTATAGGACTGGCTGTATATGTGAGGTGTGTGTGTATGTGACTGGCTGTGTATGGGAGGTGTGTGTGTGTGTGTATGTGACTGGCTGTGTATGGGAGGTGTGTATGTTACTGGCTGTGTTTGCGAGGCACTTTACAACACATAAAAATACCCTAATAGTGTGAAATGCGTTGAGTTGTCAGAAGTTGCGTTCTGTGCAGAGGTATATATCAGGGCAGTGTGTGAGATATAACCTTGTGTACATACTGGGTGGATATATTGACAGATCCCAGCACCCACGTTGCACTCATAGGACTTGCCCCAGGCCCAGATTGCCCTCACGGGACTTAACCCAGCATCTATATTGCACTCACAAGACTTGACACAGCAGCCAGGACTTACCTAAGAACTCTGATTGCCCTCAGAGGACTTAAGCCAGCACCCATATTTCACTCACAGGACTTGCCCCAGCACCCAGATTGCCCTAACGGGACTTATCCCAGCACCCAGATTGCACTAACAAGACTTGATCCAGCACCCAGAACTTGCCCTAGCACTGTGATTGCACTCTTGCCCTAGCACCTAGCCCAGCTCTTTGAATGGATCCAAAGTCTTTTTCCAGGAGGGGCACTTCCAATGTCTGTCTATATGTTTCTCTCCCCCTTCAGTGTGTCTCTCTCCCCCTTCAGTGTGTCTCTCTCCCCCTTTAGTGTCTCTCTCTCTCTCCCCTTCAGTCTGTCTCTCTCTACCCCCCTTTAGTGCCTCTCTCTACCCTTCAGTGTCTCTTTCTCTACCCTCCTTCAGTGTCTCTCTATCTCTATCCTCCTTCAGTGTCTCTCTCTCTACCCCATGCATTCTCTCTCTCCCCTTTTTCAGTGTCTTTCTCTCTCTACCCCGTCAGTGTCTCTTTCCCCCGTTCAGCATTTCTGTCCCCCTTTCAGTTTCGTTCTGTCCCCCTTTCAGCGTCTCTCCGCCTGCAGCTGTAGCCGCCACCGCCAACAAAGCTCTGGTCTGCAACTTTTGCCCCCATCGCCGGCAACTTCTGGGGGAGGCAAAAAATGGCAACGTCCGGTGGAGGCAGCCGCCAAATGTTTTAAATTGGTGGTGGCCACCGAATGTCTTAAAGGAAAAGAAATTTGGCAGCCGCTTTAAGACATTCGGCAGTCGCTGAATTTCTTTTTCTTTTTGTTTGCCGCATGCTACAGCGGCCCCAGGGCAGGTGGCCCATCAGGATTTTTCCCGGTATCCCGTTGGGCCAGTCCAGCCCTGAATATCAGAGTATTTGACACAAAAAATTAAGAGGCACTGCCTTTCTACTTTGCTACCGTCATGCTAGACTAGTACACAGTGCAATAGCTCCAGAAATGACACCAAAAGCAGAGATTTGATCTCAGGACTGTCTGCTTTAACAAACTAAAGCTTAGCTACCCAGCCAAATAATGAATACTTAAACTACAACTGTAGGCTATACCTCAATTCAGCCTTTTTATTCTGAGTAAGTTGGTACTGCTGACCAAACAAAACGTTTAGAGAGGGCTCTGACTGGTGTTTTCTTACACTCCACAGCTGGGACTTGTTTGCTGATCCTGCATTTGATGCTGACTGTGGATGACTACTTTTGCACCTAAGTTTGTGAGTTCATAAGCTATTATACTTTGTATCTCAATATCGATAAGATCTACCACACTATCAAGCATTATTGTTTGTTTTGTTTTTCACATATGTACATAAATACAAGTCTATTCCTTTTTCAAGTACTATGAGGAGTACTGGGGAAAAGCTGCGTCCACATGTGTTGGTAGCATTTATATATATATAATTGTGTTCACTACGTCCAAAAGCCACACTTCACCTATTTGTTTTGTAAGTCGCAGGGTTACCAGCCTACCTACCTCATAGTTTAGACACCAAAACAGAAATCATGTCTGAGTTCTCTACAAATATATCCTTCTTAGGTATGAAAACAACATTTAGCATTGCTGAGACTTCAGCTTGCATATAACTTTGACAGCAATAAGAATTTTGTTTCCTTTTACAACACTGAGTTATTAATTAACTTAGTTGAACTTTTTTTTGTTGGGGGTCTTACTTTGCATGACTTTCTCATCCAGAGAGTGTTCCTGACCCATTGGCTCTACAGGAGCCGAATGTGGCATCCGAATTGCATTGTTCACACAGCCTATGTTGGCAATAGTTCTTTAGAAGATGTTGCATGTTAGTGCTAACAGGAAGTGATCTGTAGCAACCATGTTCAGAATATACAGGAAGGAAGAACAAACCCCAACGGTAAACAAGTGCAATAGAAATAAACAATGGTTAGTTGCATGTAAACCAAATATAACATCCATAAGTTCTAGTACCTGAAGCCCATCATGTTTTATCCACCACTATATGTTACAATGCCCATTCCACCAGAACACATAATGCATGTTGTTAAACTGACCACTTATCACTCTGCATATGTGCTTTGCCTCTCACATAGTGAGCAATACAGATCAACCTTTGAAATGCAAGCAGAGGCAGTTACCAGATAAACTATCAAGTCTCTTACAGTTTGTTAATCTACTCATTTAAGTACATTGAGTACTGAGATACAAAAACCCTGACAATGAGGACAATGAATCTGATCTCTGTCTTGGTGAGAGTGCTGCATGAAATGGAAAGGGCAAGATTGATGTAAACTTAGAAAGACGCTCTAAAATGCTTTTCTCCAACCCCAAAACGTCATTTGTATTATGGAATCCACAATTTTAGCCAAACGCAGATCCAGGTAAAGATTCCCAAAAGGACAAGGGACTTATTCCCAGTAGAAACACACATATAGTCCAGATCAATAAGGCCAATGCATATAGAGCTCAGAGTGTGTCACGACCGTACCTGGTTCCCAACTCAGGTTTTGCTTCAAAATCCCTTGCATTCTATGAGTTTACACACTAACTCTAAATGACAAGCTAATCATATTAACAACTTTTATTCGCTCCCATTTCTCTTGTCAATTTTCTCACTATTTAAGCATAATTTGCTCTGACCTTCACTGCCTGCTCATTGAGGCATTTCTACTCTTCTACGGTGTGCTGAATGTCCTTTGAATGCTTCTACTATACCAGTCCTCATCCTTTTTTATATATTGTTTGCTCTCCACCTGAACCAACCTTTGAGTGCTGCAGTCTAAGAGAAAGTGTGGACAAAAGTATGGAAAGGGTGAAAGCATTTAAGAAACAATAGCGAATATCAAAAAAGGAAGGTAGGGTGCAGTCCACATCCAGTACAAATGGAGTGCCAGGTAAACAATCAATATCCAGTATAAACAGTAGAGTTTCAGGTAAACTATCAATATCTAATATGAGAAGTCAGAGTGCCAGGTAAACAATCAGGATCCAGTGTGGATG
Organism: Pelodytes ibericus; assembly: GCA_036172795.1. NCBI lineage: Eukaryota > Metazoa > Chordata > Amphibia > Anura > Pelodytidae > Pelodytes > Pelodytes ibericus. The sequence goes on from CM069859.1 coordinate 71,299,307, forward strand.
GTAGAGTGCCAGGTAAACAATCAGTATCCAGTGTGGATAGTAGAGTGTCAGGTAAACAATCAGTATCCAGTGTGGATAGTAGAGTGTCAGGTAAACAATCAGTATCCAGTGTGGATAGTAAAGTGCCAGGTAAACAATCAGTATCCAGTGTGGATTGTAGCGTGTCAGGAAAGCAGTCAGTATCCAGTGTGGACGGTAGAGTGTCAGGTAAACAATCAGTATCCAGTGTGGATAGTAGAGTGTCGGGTAAACAATCAGTATCCAGTGTGGACGGTAGAGTGTCAGGTAAACAATCAGTATCCAGTGTGGATTGTAGCGTGTCAGGAAAGCAATCAGTATCCAGTGTGGACGGTAGAGTGTCAGGTAAACAATCAGTATCCAGTGTGGATGGTAGAGTGTCAGGTAAACAATCAGTATCCAGTGTGGATGGTAGAGTGCCAGGTAAACAATCAGTATCCAGTGTGGATAGTAGAGTGTCAGGTAAACAATCAGTATCCAGTGTGGATGGTAGAGTGCCAGGTAAACAATCAGTATCCAGTGTGGATGGTAGAGTGTCAGGTAAACAATCAGTATCCAGTGTGGATAGTAGCGTGTCAGGTAAACAATCAGTATCCAGTGTGGATAGTAGAGTGTCAGGTAAACAATCAGTATCCAGTGTGGATTGTAGCGTGTCAGGTAAACAATCAGTATCCAGTGTGGATAGTAGAGTGTCAGGTAAACAATCAGTATCCAGTGTGGATGGTAGAGTGCCAGGTAAACAATCAGTATCCAGTGTGGATGGTAGAGTGCCAGGTAAACAATCAGTATCCAGTGTGGATAGTAGAGTGTCAGGTAAACAATCAGTATCCAGTGTGGATGGTAGAGTGCCAGGTAAACAATCAGTATCCAGTGTGGATGGTAGAGTGTCAGGTAAACAATCAGTATCCAGTGTGGATTGTAGCGTGTCAGGTAAACAATCAGTATCCAGTGTGGATAGTAGCGTGTCAGGTAAACAATCAGTATCCAGTGTGGATAGTAGAGTGTCAGGTAAACAATCAGTATCCAGTGTGGATTGTAGCGTGTCAGGTAAACAATCAGTATCCAGTGTGGATAGTAGAGTGTCAGGTAAACAATCAGTATCCAGTGTGGATTGTAGCGTGTCAGGAAAGCAATCAGTATCCAGTGTGGATAGTAGCGTGTCAGGTAAACAATCAGTATCCAGTGTGGATGGTAGAGTGTCAGGTAAGCAATCAGTATCCAGTGTGGACGGTAGAGTCTCAGGTAAACAATCAGTATCCAGTGTGGATGGTAGAGTGTCAGGTAAACAATCAGTATCCAGTGTGGATTGTAGCGTGTCAGGAAAGCAATCAGTATCCAGTGTGGACGGTAGAGTGTCAGATAAACAATCAGTATCCAGTGTGGATGGTAGAGTGTCAGGTAAACAATCAGTATCCAGTGTGGATGGTAGAGTGCCAGGTAAACAATCAGTATCCAGTGTGGATGGTAGAGTGTCAGGTAAACAATCAGTATCCAGTGTGGATTGTAGCGTGTCAGGTAAACAATCAGTATCCAGTGTGGATAGTAGCGTGTCAGGTAAACAATCAGTATCCAGTGTGGATAGTAGAGTGTCAGGTAAACAATCAGTATCCAGTGTGGATAGTAGAGTGTCAGGTAAACAATCAGTATCCAGTGTGGATTGTAGCGTGTCAGGAAAGCAATCAGTATCCAGTGTGGATAGTAGCGTGTCAGGTAAACAATCAGTATCCAGTGTGGATGGTAGAGTGTCAGGTAAGCAATCAGTATCCAGTGTGGACGGTAGAGTGCCAGTCAAACAATCAGTATCCAGTGTGGACGGTAGAGTCTCAGGTAAACAATCAGTATCCAGTGTGGACGGTAGAGTCTCAGGTAAACAATCAGTATCCAGTGTGGACGGTAGAGTCTCAGGTAAACAATCAGTATCCAGTGTGGATGGTAGAGTGTCAGGTAAACAATCAGTATCCAGTATGAGTGGTCAGGGTACAAGGCAAAAATCAGTATCCGTTGCGGATGGTAGAGTGTCAGGCAAAGAATCAGTATCCAGTGTGGATGGTAGAGTGCCAGTCAAACAATCAGTATCCAGTGTGGACGGTAGAGTGTCAGGTAAACAATCAGTATCCAGTGTGGACGGTAGAGTCTCAGGTAAACAATCAGTATCCAGTGTGGATGGTAGAGTGTCAGGTAAACAATCAGTATCCAGTATGAGTGGTCAGGGTGCAAGGCAAAAATCAGTATCCATTGCGGATGGTAGAGTGTCAGGCAAAGAATCAGTATCCAGTGTGGACAGTAGAGTGTCGGGTAAACAATCAGTATCCAATGTGGACAGTAGAGTGTCAGGTAAACAATCAGTATCCAGTGTTGAAGGTAGAGTGTCAGGCAAACAATCAGCCTCCTGGATGGGCATTCGAGTGCCAGATAAAAAAATGAGTATCCAATTATAAGAATTATTATATTGAATTATATGACTGTATTGAAGATAACATGGAAATAGAACAATTTTACTTGGTATTTTGTAGAGTTCGAAAGAGTGACATAGATCATCCTTGTCATTTTCCCTGTGTAGATTCAGCAAATGAGAAAAGTGTGCAAGAATTAATAAGATAAATGCAATTTTTGCACAGGAAAATTCTATGGGCTTTTGGGCACTGTAACAAATACCCAGCCATTCAAAATGATCATAAGTACATTAGTTTTAATCTCAAAGTTAAATTAGAATATAGCTTCAGGGTGTTTGCAAGCTACCTAAAACATGTTTAATTTGAAAATTGTTATTTTAGCTTTTATCTGGTCATTGATACTATTGGTATTCCAGAAATGTATTTTATGTACCTTGACTTTTGTACATGAAGAAAAATGTGGCATCTACATGAAAGACTCACCATAAAAAACAAATTCCATTGGATCTGTAGCGAAATATGGGATATTGAAAGGGTTAAGTGTAGAATCCAAAAAGGAATCTATGTATATGAGCATTGTTATTCGTGTTAAATCCTGACCTCAATACTGTTCGCAGGCTGCTGAACGCCCACTCTGCAGTGACCCTGTCTTTCCCATGCCCACAGGACAATCCAGCACTGCAATGTCCTTCTTTGTATGCTTTGTGAATTATATTCCAGTATAGTCTCATGAAAGAAAGGTCCTTGGACCACAGGTGCTGGATCAAGAAGGGGAGGAGTTACGTGATACGTAAGACTGAACTCAATCCCGCACAAATACCTGGTGGCTGGAGCTCATTTCTCTGCATTTACACTATAAATGTATTGTACAAACCACTGTGCATAGGTGGCAGTTTGATGCGACAGGACTCCCAAAAACAATCCTGTCCTGTTAAAGCCGAGACTGTTGGTAACTGTGCTTGTGACTGCAAATAGTAAAACCATGAATAATATAGTTGCAACTCAATGTATCAACTATACAGACAAGTTAAAGATTTGGTTATTGTTGGATCCAATGACAGAATGAGGAACATAAACAAATTACATCCAGTTATTGCTTGTTTCGTAATAACATCTCTTTAGTGTGAAATAATTGGCAAATTGTTGGCAGGTCTGATAAATCTTGAATTGCTGCAGTGATATGCAAACAAAAGTGTCAACATTTAGTGTGAATGATGAATCCATTCTGCCTTGTGTCAGTGGTACTGCTTCCCATTAGGGTCACAGCATGTTCATTTTTAGAATAATGCACCATGTCACACAGCACTCGCCATCTCAAGCTAGTTCTATCAACATGACAGTTGATTTCAGCTTTCTCCTACTGCCTGCACAGTGCTTGGATCTGAATACGAAAGTCCGGGCCCCTTTAAGACACCGGAGTAACCTGGTCAACGTTCTCAAAAGTGGAAATTGAGATAAGACGGTGTCCAATTTTGAGAACTTTGATCAGTGCCGACACATTGGGAGGATATATATAGTAAGGTCTCCACTTACTCCACTTTAGTAAGGTCAATGTGATAAATGCCCGGGTGCCGGTCTGTATAGCTATCCAAAGAATATGATCACACTGTCGGGTCATTTTTGTAGTAACCACCACCCATTTGATTAGTAGTGACGTTTCAGGAAGACTAGCTGTCCTTTATCAAGCACTCATATATATCAAACCATTATATAAAAAACACAACTATCAACTGCTCTCCCCACCTCCTCCCATGTTTTTGAACATTTAGTTCTCCAGATTGGGGGGGAATGCCCCCAATGTACTAGATAGTGTATATAATGTAAGTCCTAGATCGGTTTGGAGAAAGAGGCACTGTCATCTCTGAGATGGGACTCAGCATGTCCCTACAGTATCACCATCAAATATGGAGGACCAAGTAAATGTAATGAAGGGAAGGGAAGGCGAGCAATAATGAGCAAGGTGGCTATTGATGGGCAGATAAATGCCTGAAATAAAAAGGCACTTTGAGAGCTTCAAAGTGGCTTCCTGTAGAATATTAGGTCATCAAGTTCAAAAATGTTCGCCATCACTGCAATAGAGTCTAACTTTATTTATATATTTTTGTTATTTTTATACATAATTACTATGTACCGTATATACTCGAGTATAAGCCGAGTTTTTCAGCACAAAAATGAAAAATGCCCCCCTCGGCTTATACTCGAGTCAGTGGGGGGAAAAAAAAAAAATCTAAAACTTACCTCGTTCCTGCTCTGTCCCCCGGTGCTCTGAAGCTGCGTGGCTGTGAGGGAAGCGTTGTGAGCTTCCCTCCAGCCGCGCGGTCAATAAAGTGTGTTTTTTTTAAACAAACTTTATTGACCGCGCGGCTGGAGGGAAGCTCACAACGCTTCCCTCACAGCCACGCAGCTTCAGAGCACCGGGGGACAGAGCAGGAACGAGGTAAGTGCTGGGGTCTGGGGGAGGAGGGTGGCATAACGAGCATAGTAAGGGGCAATATCCTGGCATATTGGGGCAATATCCTGGCATATTGGGGCAATATCCTGGCATATTGGGGTCAATATCCTGGCATATTGGGGGAAATATCCTGGCACATTGGGGGAAATATCCTGGCATATTGGGGCAATATCCTGGCATATTGGGGGAAATATCCTGGCATATTGGGGGAAATATCTTGGCATATTGGGGGAAATATCCTGGCATATTGGGGGAAATATCCTGGCATATTGGGGGCAATATCTTGGCATATTGGGGGAAATATCCTGGCATATTGGGGGAAATATCCTGGCATATTGGGGGAAATATCCTGGCATATTGGGGCAATATCCTGGCATATTGGGGGCAATATCCTGGCATATTGGGGGCAATATCCTGGCATATTGGGGCAATATCCTGGCATATTAAATGGCATATTGGGGGCAATATTTACCAGTAGCTGCCTCATTTCCCACCCTAGGCTTATACTCGAGTCAATATTTTTTCCCAGTTCTTTGTGGTAAAATTAGGTGCCTCGGCTTATATTCGGGTCGGCTTATATTCGAGTATATACGGTATATTTTATTTTTATGACTGCAAGGAGCAATTGTTTATCTTGCACAAAGTATTTTATTAGCTGTTTCTGTTTTCTCATTCCTTAAAACTACAGTTGCATCTTATTTTATGATCCCACAGGGTTTTGGTCATGATAATGACTAATATGAGTGTCATCAATGAGAGAGACTGCTAACTGAAAAAGGTAAAGTCATCGAAATACAAGTAGATGTGAAGAAAGCAACCAGACGTTTTATAAAATCTGAGATCCAGGTTTAAATGAAAATTCTAATACTGTAATTTGATCAGTGCTTAAAGCGAGACAGGCAGGAATGCTTATATAAAAAAACAGAATTTAGACATAACAAAACTTATATGTAAAGTTATGGGCCTTACCACTAAGAAGCAAAAAGGCATTACGAGCACTCAGTTTACAGTGAAAAACATTGTATTCTGTATTAAAAAGGCAACTAACAATGTTATCTGCGTAATTGTGGTAACAAGCCTATGATTAAATCATCCTAATGATCTGGAAACCTAAACATTGCTTATACTGTGAATGTAGAAAATACAAAATGATAAGAAATGATCTATACCAGGGGTGACGAACCTATGGTACGCGTGCCACTACTGGCACACTGAGCCCTCAGTTGTGGCACGTGGCCAGGTTCACCCCTGATCACTCTGTCCAAGTTGCAGAGGAGCAGTTGTTAGCGGGTCTCAGAAAGGGGCACAGTATTTCATTGTGTTATCTTCTCATTCTTCTGATATACATGCGGATGCGCAGTATGTGGAGAAGTTGGAAGTGTTCAAGTCAGAAAACAAAGTTAATATGTGTCTGTGGGACATGTGTGACAGAGCATGCCCCTTTACTTGTATTGCACATCCAAGACTTACCCCATTAATATGCCACAGACAGTTTTCTATTAATATTCCACAGTTTGCCTATAAATATACCACAGCCAGTTTGTCCATTAGTATTCCACAGCTTGCCCTTTAAAATTCCACCGTTTGTTTGCCCATGAATATGCCACACTCATTATTCCCATGAATATGCCACACTCTGTATGCCCATTAATATGCCACTATTTTCCCATTAATATGCCACAGACCGTTTGTTCATTGATATTCCACTGTTTTCCCATTAATTTGCCACTGCCATTTTCCCCATTAATATGCCACTCGTTGCCTACTAATATTCCACCACCAATATGCCCATTTATATGCCACTCTATGCCCATTAATATGCCACAGCAAGTATGACCATTAATATGCCACTCTATGTCCATTAATATACCACAGCCAGTATGTCCATTAACATGTCACTCCAGGGCTCGAGTCCTGCAGGAACGCGTGGGAACGGCGTTCCTGCACTTTTTTTTATAGCAGGAACGCCGTTCCCTTTGCTCCTGCAGGACCAGGGAAGCTGCCTCCTTTTTTATTTTTTTTTTCGGCAGCTGCATCCACTAGATGCGGTCCGAGAAAAAATAAAAATAAAAAAACTTCCTGTTATTGCCACCGGATTTGACAGCATGTCATATCCAGTGGCGTTGTTTCCCTCCTCCATGCAGGAGGGAAGAAGACCGCACGAGGAGCTGGACGGAGACAGGGAGCACCAAGTAGATGGTGAGTACTTACCTCCTTGTTGCTCTCTGTCTCCGGTCGTCTCCTCCGTGCATCTTCCCCCCTGCACGGAGGAAGGAAGCTCCGGTCGTCACGTTTTTTTTTTTTAACGTTATTGAAGTTGCGCAAACTCAATAAAGTTAAAAAAAAAAAAACGTGATGACCGGAGCTTCCTTCCTCCGTGCAGGGGGGAAGATGCACGGAGGAGACGACCGGAGGTAAGTACTGTCTGGGGAAGGGGGAGGAGGGTGGATTAAACAAGCAAATCCTGGTCTATAGAGGGGCAAAATCCTGGTCTATAGAGGGGCAAAATCCTGGTCTATAGAGGGGCAAAATCCTGGCATATAGAGGGGCAAAATCCTGACATAGAGGGGCAAAATCCTGGCATATAGAGGGGCAAAATTCGGGCATATAGAGGGGCAGAATCCTGGCATATAGAGGGGCAGAATCCTGGCATAGAGGGGCAAAATCCTGGCAAATAGAGGGGCAAAATCCTGACATAGAGGGGAAAAATCCTGGCATATAGAGTGGCAAAATCCTGGCATAGAGGGGCAAAATCCTGGCATATAGAGGGGCAGAATCCTGGCATAGAGGGGCAAAATCCTGGCATATAGAGGGGCATAATCCTGGCATAGAAGGGCAAAATCCTGGCATAGAGGGGGAAATCCTGGCATATAGAGGGGCAGAATCCTGACATAGAGGGGCAAAATCCTGGCATATAGAGTGGCAAAAACCTGGCATAGAGGGGCAAAATCCTGGCATATAGAGTGGCAGAATCCTGGCATAGAGGGGCAAAATCCTGGCATATAGAGTGGCAGAATCCTGGCATAGAGGGGCAAAATCCTGACATAGAGGGGGAAAATCCTGGCATATAGAGGGGCAAAATCCTGGCATATAGAGTGGCAGAATCCTGGCATAAAGGGGCAAATTCCTGGCATATAGAGGGGCAGAATCCTGGCATAGAGGGGCAAAATCCTGGCATATAGAGGGGCAAAATTCTGACATAGAGGGGCAAAATACTGGCACAGAGGGGCAAAATCCTGGCATATAGGGTGGCAGAACCCTGGCATAGAGGGGCAAAATCCTGGAATATAGAGTGGCAGAATCCTGGCATATAGAGGGGCAAAGTAGATTTTGAGTGAGTTCCCACACTTTTTCCCCCAGGACTTGACCCCTGTGTCACTGTATGCCCATTTTTATGCCACAGTCAGTATGCATATTAACATTCCACAGCCATTATGCGCATTAATATGCCACAGCCAGTATGCCCATTTATATGCCACTCTATGCCCATTAATATGCCACAACCAGTATGCCCCTTAATATGCCACTTTATGCACATTAATGTACCACAGCCAGTATGCCCATCGACATGCCACCCTATGCCCATTAATATTCCACAGCTAGTATTCCCATTAATATGCTGCTCTATGCCCATTAACATGCCACAGCCAGTATGCCTTTTAATATGTCACAGACAGTTTTCCCCCCTCCTCCCCCTACCCCAGCTTTCCATGCTGCCTCTCTCGTGCTCCTCTCGCAATGATCTGATTGTGCACAGGGAGGTCACATGACTGGCGCTCTTAAGAGCACAGTACACAGGTACGCAAGAGAGGCAGCATGGAAGGGTAGACACCATACTGCCCTCTGACGTGGAGATGCACAGAACAGTGTTTCATGGGTGTGGTAAACTTCCAATGTAAGTATAGGGTTTTTTAATAGGTGCAGTAATAATGGCATTAGTGGCATGCATTGAATCAAAAATTACCTTTAATTTAAAACACCACCAACTGGGTCAGCTGAATCTGGGCCAATATATTTGAATAGTGTCTTTGGTGTCTACTGCTTGTGACATCACCTTGTGGCTTTATATGCAAAATACACTTTATCCAATGAAAAGTAGTTAATTTAAGTTAGTTTAATTAAGTGATGTCATGGACATGATTTGCCACAAACCTGTTAAAATCATATTTTTCTATTAATCTCTGCTTTTGCTTGTATTGGTATTGTTGTGCTTGTGCCCACGAAGTTCAGTTAATGCTCAGAATATGATAGGCATTGAACACTGAGAGTTGTGGGAGTGTGTGTTTACTTGCCACAATGATTACATAATTCACAAAAGAATAGAACCTAGTTTTTCAGTTCCACATGGATATATGCAAATTCATTTGTGTTATTTCACTCAAGGGCAGTTTGTCATCCACATTTTTGTGGACAGCAGCAGGCCCAATTTAATGAAATGTACCCCATCTGTCCTAATATCTTCAAATGAAGTACATAGTACAGTGAAAATGTGCTTTGTATAGATAAAAGCAAAATATATATCTAACTATACTGTCTACAGGCCAGTCAAAGTGCAATGTGCGTAAGATAGACAAAGCAAGTCCAATAACACAAAACTATTGTTACTACAGATGAATCCAAGGCTGCTAATGAATATATGTTCCAATAGGAAAATAAATATTTCAAATGCTCAAATGTTCTTTAAAGGGATGCTACTAAAATGTGTAAATCTGACTAAATTTAAACATAGTCAAACTTATTGTAGAATGTTTTTGAGGGACAAATAGATGTCAAATTGCATGAACAAATATTTTGTAAGTGTATCTCTTCCAAAAGAAGAAGATTACCAGTATATTGTATAACTTTTTTGTTACTTTTACATCAGAAAACATGCTAATATCAGTAACAATTCCAACAGGCTAGAAACGGTTGACGTAAAAGGCATAATCAGAGGTAAAAATGACAACTGAGGCTTTTTATGATAAGGTTAGAGGGTGAAAGGGGAATCAGTAGAACCATATAAAGTGGAAGAATAGGTAGAGAGCGGGAGAAGTTGGTTTAGTGTAAAACAATAAGATAGTAGAAGAAGGAAAATTGAACGGAATATGAGGGAATAAATAGAGAAAAGTACAGAGGTAAGGAAATTCCCCTCGGTGGAAAAGTCCATCCATGGTGAACAGCAAGGTGAAGAAGAAAAAAGGAGGCATATTGGCTGAAAAGAGTCCCATCCAAAAGCTTCACAGCCAGCAGGGGCAAACCAGGTGGTCTGGGGGGGAGGGTTAGGAGGCTAGGGGCCCAATGGCCAACTGAAGCGGGAAAGAGAATACGTGACAACATATCGCCAGTTGAAGTGCGTGAGACAGGGCCAGTTAGAGTTCAATAGTTCCACTTTGGAGGCGTTAGCACATCACAATATATAAATTCTTTTTGCCGGTTTTTGGGAGTTGAAATTACAGCTTTGATAGCATAAAATTAGGTCCAGAGGCGTCACTAGGGTTGGTGTCACCCGGTGCGGTAACTCATGGTGTCACCCCCCTGGATTTACTCCAATACCATGCCAAACAGATTCCTTAGTAATGCCAGTCAGATGGCTCATTAAATATGCCACATACAGGAGCCCCACAAATTATGTCACACACAATAATAATATGCCAGTATTATTTTGCTGTTAATAAGCCAGACAATTTGCCTAATATGCCAGTAATATTGTGCCTTTCAGATGCCAGTAAGATTGTGCCATTAAGATGCCAGTAATACTGTGCCATTCAGATGCCCCAGCCAATTTGCCCATCAAGATGCCAGTAATATTGTGCCATCAAGATGCCAATAATATTGTGTTATTAAGATGCCAGTAATATTGTGCCATTCAGATGCCTGTATTATTGTGCCATTCAGATGCCTGTAATATTGTGCTATTCAAATGCCTGTAATATTGTGCCATTCAGATGCCTGTATTATTGTGCCATTCAAATGCCAGTAATATTGTGCCATTCAGATGCCTGTATTATTATGCCATTCAAATGGCTGTATTATTGTACCATTAAGATACCAGTAATATTGTGCCATTCAAATGCCTGTAAAATAAATATTGTTCCATTTAAATGCCTGTAATATTGTGTCATTCAGATACCAGGAATATTGTCCCATTCAAATGCCTGTAATATTGTGCCATTCAAATGCCTGTATTATTGTGCCATTCAGATACCAGTAATATTGTGCCATTCAAATGCCTGTCATATTGTGCCATTCAAATACCAGTAATATTGTGCCATTCAGATGCCAGTAATATTGTGCCATTCAAATTCCAGTAATATTGTGCCATTCAGATACCTGTAATATTGTGCCATTCAAATACCAGGAATATTGTGCCATTCAAATGCCAAAAATATTGTGCCATTCAAATACCAGTAATATTGTGCCATTCAAATGCCTGTATAATTGTGCCATTCAGATACCAGTAATATTGTGTCGTTACAGTGCTCGTTTTCTTCCTCCCTCCTCCCCCTTCCCCAGTACTTACCGCCTGGCTGCTGCTCTGTGTCCCCGGACGCCTCCTCCATGCAGTATTCCCTCCTGCACGGAAAATACGGAGGGAAACACTGACACCGGATGTGACGATATGTCACATCTGGTCGCAGGGACTTTTTTTTATTTTTTTACACTTTTCTTTTTCCGGGAGCAGAATCCAGCGGATGCGGCTGCCAAAGAAAAAAAAATAAAAGTACAGGACCGCGATGTGCTGCGGGGGAATGCCCGCTAGTGGTGTCACCCGGTGCAGTCCGCACCCCCGGACGCCACTGATTAGGGCCAAATATGGGACTAGAGAATATCACTGATGGGTGCTGCCTGGATTATAGTTAGTTATATTGAAGCACCAAACGCTTCTCCTGAATGGTAGACAAAAGACAGTGCCCAAGATGAGTGGGGTGCAGAGTCCTTGGTCCTGGATCTCGGTGTGGCTGTAAAGTAGTGTAATTTACAATGAAAAAGTGGCTACTTCTTATGATGTGATTATTCAAAAGGGCACATCTCCCCATATAACTCACTCAGAGGTGCGAGAAAGGATGAAAGCTGTGACCAGTCCAAGTACCAGGATTTTGGGTGCCAGAGATTATGCAGCATGTTGTTCCTGCGCCTGTAATGCAAATGGCATATCCCATGCATAAGAGATCTTTGCGTTTTGCAGAGCAGGAGTAACAAGGTTCAGGTCTTGGCGAGACAGTAGGGTCATTTGAAATAAGTCTGCGTAAAGGAAGATTTCTCATGTACCCAGTGACATAGGTGTCATGGAGCGATAAGCTTGTAGAATGGCATCTCGTTCAGCTGGGTAGTGTAAACTACCATGAGAAGGTGCCAAATGCCCCCCTTGGTTTGCATGGATGGTAAATTTTGTACACTACTGTGGAGTCATCTGAGGATCTCTAAAGAAACTTGTCAAAGAGCTATATGATTGTGACTTTCAGGTCTGCATCGGGTAGGTCCTCGGGGATCCCCCGAACACTGATATTGCTGCAGTAGGATATGTTGTTGAGTTCCTCAACTTGTTTTCGTAAGGTAAATATTTGGAACTCCTGAGCTTGAATGGTGTGCTCAAGGCATCTTAAGTTATTTGCACCGGAGGCATTTATTCCTCTAGCCAGGGCCGATCCTAGGGTCACGGGCGCCTGGGTGCAGGTTTTCCTTTGGCGCCCAAGGGTGGGCGTGGCTATATTATGAACTCCTCCCCTTTAGACATTTCTGTTCCAGACAAGCCCATTTCAATATTGGGGAGAGGGGGAGGGAGAAAACTTTATTTTAATGTAAAGGACCAACGTTTATTTTAAATAAAGATATATATTTTGCCATAATACTGTGTAGTGGTTTTATTTATTTCTATGATGCTTAGCCAGCAACATGGGAGACTTTTTGCTGGCTAGCAGAATGAGTTTTTACTACCGTTTTACTACCATACTACCCATGATTCCCAACCAGCCAAAGTCTCTCATTAGTCTGGCTGAGCATCATTGGAAAAGAAGTACACAATGAGTGATAAATAATATTCCACCAAGTCAGTCACTCACGTGTCTCTCTCTCTCCCGTACCCTCATGTCTGTCTGTATCTCCCCGTACCCTCATGTCTGTCTGTCTCTCCCCGTGACCTCATGTCTGTCTGTCTCTCCCCGTACCCTCATGTCTGTCTGTCTTTCCCTGTACCCTCATGTCTGTCTCTCTCTCCCCGTACCCTCATGTCTGTCTCTCTCTCCCCATGCCCTCATGTCTGTCTCTCTCCACTCATGCTCCATGTCTCTCTCTCTCTCCATTAATGCTCCATGTCTGTCTCTCTCTCCACTCATACTCCATGTCTGTCTGTCTCTCAACCTGCACTCATTCCCCATGTCTGTCTCTCACTCTGCACTCATTGCCCATGTCTGTCTGTCACACCCCATATCTTTCTCCTATACCTCCTACCTACCATGAATTTGTCTCTTCCCATGTCCCTTTTTCATGCCCCCTACTGACCTCATCTCAGAACTCAATTAGCACTGCCTTGATCTCCCCGCACATAGTGATGACTCTGACCGTTATGTTCCGACGCTCTAAGTCATCACTGTGCATGGAAAGAGCAGAAAGCGCTGACTGAGGTCTAAGGGGAAACATGGCGCCGATCTGCAGAGCTGGCTCTGAGAGGCAGCAAAGCAGCACATGGGCAGCCCATTTGCAGAGGTGTACTTAGGGTACAGTTTGCCATTAACATAAGCAACAGCCAGTTTGCCTATTAAAAATGCTACAGTTTGCCCAATAAAAATGCCAGTTCGTCCATTAAAATACACCAGTTTCCCAAGTAATATGCCAATTATTTTGCCCATTAATATGCCACAGCCAGTTTGTCCATTAATATCCAACAGCCAATTTGCCCACTGATATGTCACAGACAGTTTTCCCATTTATATACCTATGCTAGTTTGCCAATTAATAGGCTACAGCCAATATGCCACAGTTAGTTTACCCAATAAAAGCATAATCTCCTCTCCTGCCTTCCCCAGTACTCACCTTGCTGCTGCTCTCGCGTCCCCGGCCATCTCCTCCGCACAGTCTTCTTCTCTACGCACGCTGAGTGCAGGAGGCGGGAAATAGACGCCAGCTGGTTGGGGGCTGGTGCCCTCCATGTGATAAATTGATGAGCGCAGTGAGGGCCCCGGGAAAGAACACACTTGCACACAGCCACACATAAATACACACAGTCATACATAAATACACACAGTCACACATAAATACACACAGTCACACATAAATACACAGTCACACATAAATACACAGTCACATATAAATACACACAGTCACACAAACACAGTTACACACTTAGTCACCCTCACAGACATACATTTACACAGACACCCTTATACACACTGTCACACATACATAAATACACACACAGCCACCTTTACACACTTAGACACAGGAAACACTTGCACAGACACTCATGTACACACACTTACACAGACAGTAACGCACACATAGTTATACACATTGACACACACATACACATTCACACACACTTACACAGACAGTAACACACACATAGTTATACACATTGACACACACATACACACTTATACACATACACACACAATTACACAGACAGTAACACATACATGGTTATACACATTGACACACACATACACACTTATACACAATCACACACACTTACACAGACAGTAACACATAGTTATACACATTGACACACACATACACACTTATACACATCCACACACTTACACAGACAGTAACACACACATAGTTATACACATTGACACACACATACACATTCACACACACTTACACAGACAGTAACACACACATAGTTATACACATTCACACACACTTACACAGACAGTAACACACACATAGTTATACACATTGACACACACATACACACTTAAACACACACACACTTACACAGACAGTAACACACACATAGTTATACACTGACACACACACACACTTACACAGACAGTAACACACACATAGTTATACACATTGACACACACATACACACTTATACACATCCACACACTTACACAGACAGTAACACACACATAGTTATACACATTGACACACACATACACACTTATACACATACACACTCAGACAGTAACACACACATAGTTATACACATTGACACACACATACACACTTATACACATACACTTACACAGACAGCAGTAACACACACATAGTTATACACATTGACACACACATACACATTCACACACACTTACACAGACAGTAACACACACATAGTTATACACATTCACACACACTTACACAGACATTAACACACAAATAGTTAAACACATTGACACACACATACACACATACACTTCCACACTTTCTTTTTTTATTTTATATTTTAACAATACCCTCCACCCCCCAAACTGTTATCACCTCCTCCTCCTTGGTAATCCAAGCACAGAGCAACGGGGGGAAAGCTCCGCCCCCGTCGCGTTCTGGGATTGGCTGCAGGGAGGAGGATGTTCTCTATGGTGTCTTGGCAGATACTCTAGAGAACGTCCTCATCCCGGCAGCAGCCAATCACAGAATGCGACGGGGGCAGAGCTTGCACCCGTCGCGCTGTGCTTGCTTTAACAAAGAGGAGGACGGTAGGGAGAGAGCTCCCTGCTTCAGCGCCTCTCCTCCCGTGCGCCTGGGCGCGGTGCACCCCCTGCACCCGCCCAGGATCGGCCCTGCCTCTAGCCCAAGGATGCTGCCTTCAATCTTCTGCACATCTTGCCTTAACATAGTCCAGATAGACAGCACACAAAATAAGTTAAATATTTGGAACTCCTGAGCTTGAATGTGTGTGCTTAAGGCATCTTTAGGTTTTTGCGCCTGAGGCATTTCCTCTTCTAGGTTGAGGACTCTACCTTCAGTTTTCTGCACATCTTGCTGAATCTTAGTCCTGATAGACAGCACACAAAGTAAGAAATGCTACTGCTGCTCAATATTAGTGAATTCGGCTCTAAATCGGTCATTTGGGCCTTTTGGAAACTGCAGGCCTTCGGGTTGGGATATTTGAGCTATGAAAACTATACAATTTCTGCTGCCCAATATGCGATGATGACCCCCTAACACATTTCAGATTCGGGTTTGATAACAGGATTTCAATTCGGTCTGGAGACTACTTGCCCTGCCCCCCCCCCCCCCATGATTATTTTAGGGGCCCCACCAAAGCTATGTTTATTTCAGTGTATTTTTAAAATAATGTGTGAGGACATTGGTTATTTTCATAGAATTCTGTGGGGAAGATAGAGCCTACCATTTTGGTTCGGTGCGTTGCTGGAATATTTTGATTGCATTTGATTGGGAAGCAATCAATGTGTAACCAGCTATAATGTCCGAATTGTAGGCCTATTCGGGGGCACATCGGGGCATATTGGGTAGCTCAGACTTTGGTTGACTGTATGGTCCCAATGTGCCCTGAAGCATTCTGGACTTCAGAGGCACCTTTTTGGCATGAATGATGCACATATTGAGTAGACTCAATAAATTCTAAGAATTAAAGATGGCAATTTGATTCAAATATGTACCAAAATGTGGTCTTTTGGTGTACAAAAAAGGGCTTTAGGCACTGATCAGACAGGTCATTTCCACCCATGTACTTATTGTAGTCTACAATTAATGTGGGTTTTTTTCAGTCTGAACATTTCTTATTCCAACCACAGTCACAGTAGCCTCATTGTGAATAGTTTACATCATGTACACATTTTTTTTAATCTGTGTACCTCAGTGCCATAATTTCTACATTGCACTAGGTTGATGTTTGCCCACAGTTTTGCCTGGGTTGCACTAGTTGTTGGGGGAATCACTGTTTGGTCAGTGACAAAGGAACATGTCTCAAACAAGAAGACCATTTCTAGCAAAGCCCTGCTAGTATAATAATTAGCAAGGTATACATGAAACCCTTATTTGAGTAAGGGCAGCATGAGATCCCTAACAACTTTCCATTTATGCAAATTTCTTCTGGGCAACCTGAGGAATCTAAGTGACTGTCCTGTTCTTGATATATATGAAAGGACTAGGCATATCCAGTGTCACTGTCACACAGTTTGCAACATTTGATCCCATATCTGAATCTTTTGGATGGAACATGTTGCTCAAATATGAGCCTGCCCTTGTAATGCATCAGTGACTCATAAAAAATATCTCTCTTTTGGGTTTGTCAAATTCTGAGATTTTGAATAAAATATGAGATACCGGGATGAATTTAAAAAGCCGATCATAGTGGTGTGGGAAGCACTGTTATTAAAATGCAGAAAATGTGGCACTGCTCCATAGTGTGTCCTAACCATTGTTGTCTGGAATAATGGTATTACTAAAAGTGGAATCTTTCTCCAATAGGAACACATTGTTGGCTTCTTCCCATGAGAAGCGTTGGTTGCCAAAATTGCTTGATCTTTTTGCAATCAGTTGCATGCCAGGACTGCTGAGCATATATATTGGTTTGGTATGAAATTTGGTCAAAAAGCTGTCTGGCAAAATCTATTTAAAAAACTCTATTTGATGAGAAGATGGCATAGGTTTTGCCAGGAGCTGTGGCAAATTCGGGTATGTCATTCAACTCAAACTTTGAACGTACCCAAACAAGTTGATTGCCACTCACTTGTTGGGTGGCAGGGGCATTCAGTGTTGCTTAACCCCTTAGTGATAGATGACGTGCCAGGCACGTCACAGAAAATCGAGGACTTGCCGACAGGTGACGTGCCTGGCACGTCATGCACTAAATAGAGTACGCTGGTCGCTTTCTTTACTCTATCAGTGTTGCTACAATGCCTCTATGTAGAGGCATTGTGCAACACTAAAAAAAAGTGCAGGGGCGCGCTACGATCACTCCCCGGAGTGATCGTAGCAGCCATTTAAAAATGGCGGCGCCGCCTGCACACATGTGCTTAGGAAGCGAACGATCGTTCACTTCCTAAGCATCTCCGGTGTTGCTAAAGTGCCTCGCTAGCGAGGCACTTAGCAACACCTTCGGCTCCCCCCAGAACCGATGGTGGTCGCTCTCCTTAGCGACCCCATCGGCTCAGTAGAAGGGAACTGGCAAGAGCATCGGAAGTGAATGTATTTCACTTCCGTTGCTCTAGGGGGAGCCAATCGATGCCTGCACAGCAGATGTGTGTGATCTGTGTGCAGGCATGTATGATAAGTGCTCTGATGAGCACTTATCATACAGTCAAAGGCAATATTTGTAAATATTGCCTTTGACAAGTATTGATCTGCCTCCCTCTCCTTACTAGTTTTAGTAAGGGAGAGAGACAGATCAGATAATGTAAAAAAATAAAATAATAAAATGAAATATTTAATAAAATGTTAGAAACCAAGGGCTTTTATAAAAGCCATTTCAAGTGTTTAACCCCTTCCCTGCCGTTGATCGCTGTGTACGCAGTGATCATACACAGGAGCACATGTTTTGCTGTCTGTGCATTTTTTAGGGGTCCATTTTTTTTACTGTAATTCATTACAGTATAACAAAGGCTCTTTTAAGAGCTATTAACCCCTTACTTGCTGTAGATCACTGCCTAAGCAGCGATCTGGCGCAAATGCAGCAATCTTGCTGCAGAAGCATTTTTTACATATTTTTTATCTTTTTTATTACACCCGCTTCGGGTTAATTGTACCTGTTAGGGGTTACGTTTAACGTAAAAAAAATTTTTTTAGCTGTCTGATCGCATGTATAGTGATCAGTAACAGCTGATCAGTGGCAAAGGCAGTTTGGTGATTGCTCACATGAGCATCACAATTCGCCTGGTCAGATCAATATTTGTTGTAAATATTGATCCGACCCGTGTAGATCTGCCTCTCTCTCCTCACTTGAGTTTTAGTGAGGGAGACAGACAGAGCTGTATAATGTAAGTTTGTAATTATAATATATTTTAAAAAAAAATTGAGATCCAAGTGCTTTTATAAAAGCCGTTTCCAGTGTTTAACCTCTTCCCTGCCATTGATCGCTGTGTACGCATCTTCCACAGCAGCACATTTTTTGCTGTCCGTGCATTTTTTAGGGGTTCATTTTTTTACTGTGATTTATTACAGTATATCAAAGGCTCTTTTGAGAGCTATTAACCCCTTGCTTGCCGTATATCACTGCCTAAGCAGCGCATATGGTCACTGCTATGGGTTAATTTTACCAACTAGGGGATTACGTGTATTCCTTTTGAAGCTGTCTGAACGCATGTATAGCAATCAGTAACAGCCGATCAGTGGCAAAGACGGTTTGGTGATTGCTCAAATGAGCATCACCATTCACCTGTCAGATCACTATTGGTAAATATAGTTCTGACCCATATGGATCTGCCTTCCTCTCCTCACTTGAGTTTTAAGGGAGAGAGACATATCTGTATAATATGTTTTTAATTGTAATAAATTAAATAAAATGTTACAAAATTGTGAGACCCAAGGGCTTTTATAAAAGCCATACCCTTTTCAGGGGTTAATTTTTTTGTACAGTACTACAAAGGCTCTTATAAGAGCTATTAACCCCATCCTTGCCGTACATGTCAAAATTCCAAGTTGGAAAATCAAAAAGCACACATCTCAAATGTGGCCTTTCAACCCCCAAACAAGCTGACAAACCTATACATGGGTGGTATCCCTGTGCTCGGGAGATGTTGCTGAACACATATTGGGGTATTGTTTGGCAGTGACACATACCAAAATCTGTGAATGTGTGTCTAAAGTACAATTTATGTGGGAAAAAATACACAATAAAATTACTACCACGAACTTTGACAAAGGCTGGTGTTAGAATTGGTGCATGGAAAGTGTTAAAATACCACCATTTAAAATAGCCTAGGGTATCTACTTTTACAAATTATATGTATAAATATATTACATGTATTCTATAAACTGAAAGTCTATAAACCGAACGACCTTCAGTTTATAGAGTTTCGGCTTATAGAATACGTGTAATACTATTGGCTTTCTATAAACCGAACGAGAGCCCCATTCATAAGAAATTCTTATGAATGGGGCTCCCGTTCGGTTTATAGAAAGCCAATAGCATTACATGTATTCCATAAGCC
This sequence comes from Pelodytes ibericus, assembly GCA_036172795.1. NCBI lineage: Eukaryota > Metazoa > Chordata > Amphibia > Anura > Pelodytidae > Pelodytes > Pelodytes ibericus. The sequence goes on from CM069859.1 coordinate 71,319,208, forward strand.
AAAAGTCTGTAAACTGAACGAAGTTTGGTTTATAGACTTTCGGTTTATGGAATGTGTAGGTCAGTGTTTCCCAACCCAGTCCTCAAGGCACACCTACCAGTCCAGGATTTAGGGATTACCTGGGTGTGTCTAAGGTGTTTTTACAAAGAAGAAAAAAAACACCTTAGACACAACTGGGTAATCAATAAATCCTGGACTGGTAGGTGTGCCTTGAGGACTGGGTTGGGAAACACTGGTGTAGGTCAATTGATTCGTATGAACGAATAAAACGAAACGAAAATAATGAACGAATTTCGTCTGAAACGAATGCAGTAATGAACGAAATTCGTTTTAGACTAAATAAATAAAATTTTCGTCCGAATGGACGAAAACGAAACGAAAATTTTAGTTTTGCACATGTCTAAAAAATACAGTGATCTTCAAACTGACTGATCAGAGATAACACAGGAATAAAAATGAATGACATAAAGAAATTATTAGTGAAAAATTATATATATTTTTATACTAATAAAGATCTCAATATATTATAATATAAACTTATTTGACAAAACTAAAAATGGGGGAGGGGGGCTCAGGTCAGCACATTCTGTACTGATCTGATTGGTACACGGCAATTCACTTTACTTCATGGCTCCAGCTACAAAGTATCACTGCTCTGTCACTCTCCAGTAGCTCATGAACAGTGTGAGGAGGAGAGAGGCAGAGCAGGAGACCAAACCAATGTTTTCTATCATTGACTTTGTCATGCGGGTCATATGATCGAGGTGAATGGTGATCACAGAGATCAAATGGCCAAAATAACACTGGATTAGTGACTCAGGACTGCTTCTTTAAAGAGGCAATGTTCTACAGCGAGAACACAAGTGTGGGGCTTCATTTTAAAACAAATCCAGAGAGAATTTGTCATTTCCTTTGTACCATATGCACAGAGGAGGTCAGCGCGGTGGCTGAAACTGGGCTCAGAGGACTGTTTCAGATCTGAGGCAACCTCTCAAACTGAGCACCGGCAAAACGAAAAGTTGTTATAGACATATAGTTATCGTATATGTACGTGCGCATGGTGCCCAATGGCCATGATTTGTAGGACATATGTATACAGTCTTTTGCGACAATGAATTCAGTAATAAATCACTATTTCTAAACTTGTTAACATCTTGACTGTATTTCCTCTTCATTTTGCAACTCATTTCATGGAATACAAGGAAGGACATTTCTGAGTGAACCCAAACTTTTAAACTTTAGCAAATTTATGAAGAATTATCATTGCAGCAAAATATATAATAACTCCCATGAGATCACCTTCGTTGTCATGCATTCATTGTCTTGTTCAAGTGTTGGCTATGTTAGTTTGCTGCATTCAGTAAGTGAATCAGTCATATACTGTAGTGTAGATGAGTCTCCTGTATTTATGGCCTGCGTGAATCTTTCTATTGACATAACTGTAATCATGACATAAGGTGCAGGTTCAAAGCTGATTGGACACAGCCTTTGTGACATAACACTATATAAGTTTATGGAAGGTGGTGCTGGATATAATATTTGGTAATATAAAGTAAAGTATAATTATATGTTGCAAAGTGTAATTTCTCAGCACTAGTTGTGGGCTCCAGAGGAAGGACAGCAATGGTTATTGTAGTTTAGTTTGAGCATAACAATTTTGTATGTGTCATTCTAGATTTATCATTACCTAGTTGGAAGAATTCCCTGACACAAGCATCCTACACTGCACAGCACTCGCTTCTTGTGTTCATTCATATAATGGGATTAAGTGCACAATGGAAAAATGAGAACATTTTTATGAAAGTTATTAAAGAAAACAATTACTCAAGCAAATAAGTAACGAATAAAAAGAAAAAATCCTTTATTTACAGTAAGAAGTTTAGTTATTTGACAGGCCTGTTGATGTTAACTATATACAAAACAAAACCACTGGGTGTTTTTTATTAATGCAGATGTATACACAATAAATACAGGTACATATCCCTAATGGAAGAGATATTGCTCTGCGTTGTCTATATTAATTACACTTGCTGCTATTCGTAGTTGTGTTTGTTATTGCATATATTGTGTTAAGCTATTATGAGTGATATATAGTACATTTCCCTTTTAGAGAACAAGAACTAATTTAGATTATAACATTGTGAGCAGGGTTCTCGATAATGCAACATATTAGTCTGTCTCTATATGTCTAATTGTGTTTGCAAGTCTGATTTAAGCTTCATACCAAGCAATGCATACATTATTTATATATTTACCTATTAATTATTGAATTCAGGTGTTTCAATCTGACCCATTTCCACAGGTGTACAAAATCAAGCACCTAGTCATGCAGTCTGCATTTACCAAAAAAATGGGTTATTCTGAGGAGCTCAGTGAAATCTGTAGTGGGGAAATTACCGTATTTGCCTGAATGCTCTGAAAAAGACCCCTTGTCTTATATTCAAGAACGTCTTATAATCTGACCTCAAATCGAGGTCAGACTATAAGACAGGGATCCCCGCAGGGGTTCCCGCAGAGCTGCAGGGACCTGGATCCACCTCTCAAGCAGCCGGTGGATGTCTGCACGATACGCGCAGACATCCTCCGCTGCCACCCGGTCCGACCACCGGGACTTCTATGATGAAGCCGGGTCCTTCCAGATTCATCATAAAAGTCCCGGCGGAAGTGGCGGGCAGCAGCGGAGGATGTCTGCACGTATCGTGCAGGCATGCTCCGGCTACTTCCACTAGCCACCAGGGATATTTGGGCAGCCGGGGCATGTCTGCACGATAGTGCAGATATTCTCCATGCTGCCCGACACAGCCATCTATTATGAGGACCGGCTGTTAGTCATAATGGACGCAGTGCTGTATTTACCGCGAGGCATCCTAGGCGGATGCCTATGGCGGCAAATTTTGGGGGGCGGCAGCGCCCCCCAGCACTGGAAAAAAAAATAAAAAAAATAAAAAAAAATTAAATCCGGCCCTTTAAAAAAAAAAAAAAAAACCCCCACCGCGCTTGCAGGCAGAGACGGAGGTGAGAGGGGATCGGAAGATCCCCCCTCACCATCGCTCTGCCTGCCAGGCTGCACGGGGAGCCGAACAGGCAGCACAGAGAAACCTCCGTGCTGCCTGTTCGGCTCCCCGTGCAGTGTGCCGACACGGAAGTGCCGACAGTCACGTGACGGGCGCGCTGACGTCATACGCGCGCCCGGTCACGTGACCTGTCGGCACAATCGCCGGGAAGCCGAACAGGCAGCATGGAGGGACCATGCTGCCTGCCTGCCAGGGAAAGGTAAGTGCTGATGGGAGACTGTGTGTGTGTGTGTGTGTGTGTGAGTGACTGACTGAGTGTGATGGGAGTCAGAGTGTGTATGACTGAGTGTGATGGGAGTAGGAGTGTGTGTGATGGGAGACAGTGTGTGTGACTGAGTGTGATGGGAGTCAGAGTGTGTGTGATGGGAGACAGTGTGTGTGTGTGTGTGACTGAGTGTGATGGGAATCAGAGTGTGTGTAATGGGAGACAGTGTGTGACTGAGTGTGATGGGAGTCAGAGTGTGTGTGATGGGAGACTGTGTGTGTGATGGGAGACTGTGTGTGACTGAGTGTGATGGGAGTCAGAGTGTGTGTGATGGGAGACTGTGTGTGACTGAGTGTGATGGAAGTCAGAGTGTGTGTGATGGGAGACTGTGTGTGACTGAGTGTGATGGGAGTCAGAGTGTGTGTGATGGGAGACAGTGTGTGTGACTGAGAGTGATGGGAGTCAGAGTGTGTGTGATGGGAGATAGTGTGTGTGACTGAGTGTGATGGGAGTCAGAGTGTGCGTGATGGGAGTAGGAGTGTGTGACTGAGTGTGATGGGAGTAGGAGTGTGTGACTGAGTGTGATGGGAGTGTGAGCTTGATGTGAGTCTGAATGATGGGGCATGTCTTAGGTGTGTAACGTGGGTGTGCAGCTTGGGTAGGGGGGTGCCCAGATTTTGTCTGCCTAGGGCAGCACAAAATCAAGATACACCATTGAATGGACGGAAGTGTCGGGCAGCATGGAGGATGTCTGCACGTATCGTGCAGACATCCCCCGGCTGCCCCCACTAGCCACCAGGGAGCAAGAAACAAGGTGTGTGTGTGTGGGGGGGGGGGGGCAGAAAGAGACAATGGGAGGGAGGGGGGAAAGAAAGACGAGGGGAGGGAGGGGGGAAAGAAAGACAATGGGAGCGAGGGGGGGACAAAGACAAGGGGAGGGAGGGTAGGACAAAGACAAGGGGAGGGAGGGAAGGACAAAGACAAGGGGAGGGAGGGGGAAGAGAAAGACAAGGGGGGATGAGAGGGGAAGAGAAAGACAAGGAGGGAGAGAGAAAGACACGGGGAGGGAGGGAGGGAGGGGGAAGAGAAAGACAAGAGGGGAGAGAGAGAAAAGTTTGGGGGGAGGGAGAGACAACGTGGGAGGGGGAGAGAGATAACACTGGGGGTGAGAGAGAGACAACGCAGGGGGGGAGAGAGGGGCAGTATTAATACATAAAAGGAAATAAAAACCAGAAATGCATTTGTTTAATATCATAATTTTTATTAAGTATTAAAAAGCAATTTACATGTAAATATATACAAGTTAAACTTTTTTTCCTATGGGGTAGTCTTATATTCAGGCTTTTTTTTTCTTCTAATAATCGTCTTTTTCGTCTTATAATTAGGGTCGTCTTATATTCAAGCAAATACGGTATTTGAAAGATTGCTAAAGGTATATACTGAAGAATACATCTTGAATCAGAATATAATTAGTAAAAGTCAACATGATTTTGTGAAAGACAGGTCTTGTCAAACTAACTTAATAACATTCTATAAAGAAGTAAGTAAAAAATATAGATCTAGGTGTTGCACTTGATGTGATCTATTTGGACTTTGCTAAAGCAGTTGATACAGTTCCACACAAAAGGTTACTCTACAAATTGAGAGAAATAGGTTTGGGGGCAAATGTATATACTTTGATTGAAAATTGGCTAAAAGATTGAATGCAGAGGGTTGTTGTAAATGGAAAATCCTCAAATTGGACCAGGGTATTGAGCGGAATACTTCAGGGGTCTGTTTTAGGCCCTCTTCTTTTTAATTTATTTATTAATGATCTCCCACGTTGTCCTGAGAGCCATGTCTCAGTGTTTACTGATGACACTAAATTAGGTAAGGTAATACACACTAATCTTGATATTTGTTCTTTACAGGAAGATTTGGACAGAGTGCGGAACTGGGCAATTAAGTGGCAAATTAGGTTCAATATAGACAAATGTAAAGTTATGCATTATGGGAAAAATAATAACAAAGCAACATATACTTTAAATGGTATTTCCCTGGGAAAAACTACTAATGAAAAGTATTTAGGAATAATTGTAGATAACAGACTTGGCAATAGTGCTCAATGACAGCCAGCAGCTGCAAGGGCCAATAAGATATTGGCATGCATAAAACAAGGTATAGATTCACAGGAGGAGGAGGATATCATCTTGCCTCCTTACAAATCAATGGTAAGACCTCACCTTGAATATGCAGTACAATTCTGGGCACCAGTCCTTAAAAAAGGATATTATGGAACTAGAAAAAGTGCAAAGGAGGGCTACAAAATTAATAAGGGGATTGGAGGATCTTAGTTATGAAAAAAATGCATTCATATACGTTTTTCGAAAAAAGGTGTCTCAGAGGGGATATGATAAGATTTTATAAATATGTGCAGGGCCAATATAGAGAGCTCTCATGTGACCTGTTCATTAACAGAACTGTACAAAGAACAAGAGGTCACCCCCTGAGACTGGAAGAGCAAATATTTCATAGACAGCAAAGGAAGGGATTCTTTACGGTAAGGACAATAAAGTTATGGAACTCACTGCCAAGAGAGGTAGTGCTACAATAGATCTATTTAAAAATGGTCTGTATGTTTTTTTTTAGTTTTTTTTTTAGAAAAGCAGAACATACAAAGCTATTAATAGTAGAATAAGTATTAATAATAGAGCTTGTTGATCCCAGGAGAAATCTGATTGCACTTTTGAGTCAAGAAGGAATTTTTCCCCCTGGGAGGTAAAATTTGAAATAGCTTACTTAGGGATTTTTGCCTTCTTTTGGATCAAAAGCTGGAATGATAGGTAGAACGGTTGACCTTGATGGACTTGTCTCTTTTTTCAACCTAAATTACTATGTCAAGTCAAGTGAGTTTGTGAAATTTCATCTCTGCTAGATATTCCACAGTCAGCTGTAAGTGGAAGCTTTTAGGAACAGCAGCAACTCGGCCATGAAGTGAAAGACCATGTAAAGTCACGAAGCGGGATCTCAGAATGCTGAGCCTCACTAGTTTTAAATTGGATTTAAATCAGTGCCAAACTTTTAAAGTATTTTAACAAAATCACCTTAACTTACTGGATTCACACAATATTATTGGAGTCTTTAGAAAATGCACCAATAAAACTTCCCTGGGAGAGAAACACTGAGAACATATGTGCAGATTTTGAACCTGAGCCTGTATCGTTTATCAAAATAAGTAGCCTATACAGAAATTCACATGTTGATGTATTACCCTCAAATCCATCCAAACAAAGCATACTAAAACTTATTGGAGCCTTGCAACTTCACCAGCCACTCAAGTGGCACACACCTGTACCAACACAATTGGAATAATAGTGGTCTCACCTATCTGATAACACAACCCACCATTTAACATGCCAGCATTATTTTGCTATTTAACATGCCAGCATTATTTTGCCATTTAACATGCCAGCATTATTTTGCCATTTAATATGCCAGTTTTCTTTTGCCATTAGTATGCCAGTGTTATTGTGCTCATTATATACCACCCTCTTCCCCCCTTCCCCAGTACTCACCTCCTTGCTGCTCTGTCTCCCAGTCGTCTCCTCCGTGCTATCTTCCCTCCTGCACAGAGGAGGGAAATACAGCCAGCGGGGGCACATTTCACCGATTAAAAGTGAGCATCTATAAAGGCATGTACTGCAGGTTGGGTTGGTATGTAAACAAGTTGCCAAGATTTCAGCATTAATTGCTTCCACTTAGTCACATAAATCATCCCATATGTATGACAGTGATTAATTAATGAATTCCGTTTATGAACACACATATATTCATAAAGGAATTAATGAATATATAGAATTTAATTTATATACAAATATACCATAGATATGTTAGAATATTACTTTTCACATTCTTAATATGTGATCTGGCACTGGATGAAGTGTTTTCTTCATGAAATGCCCCATGCTTTGACTAGCAAGTGTGTGGGGTAATGAAATAGCACTGGGCTATAGCTGCACTCATATTTTATTTGTAATACCGTATTTTCCGGCGTATAAGACGACTTTTTAACCCCTGAAAATCTTCTCAAAAGTTGGGGGGTCGTCTTATATGCCGGGTACTGGGATTTACTCACCTATTTTCTGCTCTGTCTCCGCTCGCGCTGTTAAGCCGGTCCGTGGCTGTGAGGGAAGCGTTGTGAGCTCCCCTCAGGCCGCGCGGCTTCAATAAAGTATGTTTAAACTTTTTTTTTAAACAAAACTTTATTGACCGCGCGGCTGGAGGGGAGCTCACAACGCTTCCCTCACAGCCAAGGACCGGCTTAACAGTGGGAGACAGAGCAGAAAATAGGTAAGTACTGGGGATTGGGGAAAGGGGGAGGAGGGTGGAAAACTCTATATTTTAACCTAAAAGGTTAAAATATAGATGTGATTTTTCCGGTTTATAAGATGATTTAGTTGGGGGGTCGTCTTATACGCCCAGTCGTCTTATACGCCGGAAAATACGGTAAATATGGCTTGAATAATGAAGGGAATAAAAGGATAAAAATAAAATAATAGTTTATTACCATGGGCGTCACGATTTGTTCCTGGCCACCGATCACAAGGTGATCGGTAGCCAGGAACACTCTGGCAGAGACCCGATCAGGGTCTTAATAGACCCTGTGGGTCCCTGCCAAAAAATCGCGAGACCTCCGGACGTCACGTGTGACGTCACGGAGGCGTGCCCGAACCTGGAAGTTCGGGCACAGTGCGATTTAGCAAAATGTAGCCGGTGCTCGCTTTGAGTACCGGCTACATTTTCTCTGTCAGACTGAGGCCACTCAAAGTGGCCTCATCTGACAGGTGGGATCCCGCTGTAAGTGCCTGCAGCAGGATCCGAAAACAGGGAGCCGCGATGAGCTGTTTAGTACAGGACGTACTATGCCGTCCTAACGACTTTAGGGCACTTAAAGTCAGGACGGCATAGTACGTCCTAACGTCACAAAGGGGTTAAAAAATACATGTCCCAGTAGAATTAAGGGGAGACCTAATCGGCCTGTGGAAGGATGGCAGCTGTCGGTCAGAAGATATCAAAAGTACACGCCAGTTCATCCTCATACTAGGGACAACTAACTTTTCAATTGTGCTTCTATATTAGAAGCACAAGTCAAAAAAAAAAAGTTTAGTGTCCCTTTACGTTTGCTTACCTAGACATAGAGATCATAAAAAAACAAACACCTATCAGACAGGAAATTGCAATAAAAAAAACTTTTATTTCATTTTATACACCCCCAATGTCAGAGTGGTTTGGTCTGCTCTCTCAGGGCTGTCTTTACCATAGAGCAGTGGTGGCGAACGTTTTTGGTCCCAAGTGCCCAATTTTTGACCGACACAAATTTGCAGACCACAAAGTGTCAACGCCGCATACTTACACACTCTTATACTCATACACACACACACGTTCATACACATACACACTTATACTTATACTCATGCGCACACATTTATACTCACACACACTCATACTTATACTCACACACACTCATACTTATACTCACACACACATACTCATACTCACACACACATACTCATACAGACACTCATATACTCATACACACACACTTATACTCATACACACACACACACTTACTCATACACACACACTTATACTCATACTCGCACACACACACTTATACTCATACACACACACACACACACTTATACTCATACACACACACTTATACTCATACACACACACACTTATACTCATACACACACACTTATACTCATATACACACACACACACTTATACTCATACACACACACACACACTTATACTCATACACACACACACACACACATACTCATACACACACACACACACACACACACACACTTATACTCATACAGACACTTATACTCATACTCGCACACTTATACTCATACAGACACTCATATACTCATACAGACACTCATACACACACACACACTTATACTCATACACACACACTTATACTCATACTCGCACACACACACTTATACTCATACAGACACTCATACACACACACAAACACACACACACTTATACTCATACTCACACACTTATACTCATACTCGCACACACAAACACTTATACTCATCTACACACACACACTCATACTCATACACACACACTTATACTCATACACACACTTATACTCATACACACACACTTATACTCACACACTTATACCCACACACTTATACCCAAACACACACACTTATACAGACACTCATACACACACACACACACACACACACACTTATACTCATACTCGCACACACACACTTATCATACTCATGCTCACACACACACACTTATACTCACAAACGCACACACACATATAGGTTCAGCTCTCACCGCTTATCTGCTCCGTTGTACTGGAGGTGCAGGCATCAGTGTAATAGACGGGCGCTGCCGGTCACCTGCTTCTTCTCCAGATGATTGACGCATGTGCGTTATGTGAAGAAGCGTTCAAGTCGGAAAGCAAACAGTTCATTGCTTTCCGACTTGAACGCTTCTTCACAGAACGCGCATGCGCCAATCATCTGGAGAAGAAGCAGATGACCGGCGCACCAATCTATTACGCTGATGCCTGCACCTCCAAGGCAACGGAGCAGATAAGCAGTGAGAGCTGAACCTGACCGTGTGCCACTGCTGAGGGCTCGGCGTGCCAGTAGGTTCCACCGCTGCCATAGAGCAAAGAGGGAAAACTGACCTGAGTGGACACACTGCAGGGTCCACTGATTCTGCTATTTGAACCCTGTAGTTTCTGAATCCTTTTTTATATTCTCACTTGTTAGGTTGGATGACATTATACTGGTTAAAATTATTATTAATTTTATTATTTCCCTCACTCACCACTAAACCCCTTTTATAATGGTATTGCCCAAGTTCCCTTAGCTTCTTCCAACTGCCATTGATTTAATTCACCCCATTGGCCACTAGCTGTCTGTCTTTCACCCTATTGATCCCTCCTTTCAACCTATTGGTCTCTCTCCCAGTCACTCTCACTTGCTTTACCTTGGGATTGGCTTGATTCTGTTTATTCCCTACTCTTTATTCATGTTTCCTCTGCCTGTGCAGGAGCTGTAAACTGGTAAGATCATTATATTGTAACCCTTTTCATTCCAAACCAACCAGAGGACTTTTTAAAATAAAAGTGGAGTTAATAATCCAGCTGTTGACTTTCTCCATGACTCTCAGCCAGTGTGTGAAGTATCATGGAAAGTAGTGTACTCAACAACTAGCGTTCCAAAGGTTAGGTATTACCGTATTTTCCCGTGTATAAGTTTAAAATTGGGGGTCGCCTTATACACAGAATGCAGGTCCGGCAGCACAAGCGTCCGCCTTGTGGCGCCACAATGGGGGGCGGAAAAAATCTAAATCCTCCATTTACCGTTCTCTGCCTGCTCTGGCACCGCTTGCCCTAGAGCCAGCCCTACAATGGGGCAGAGTGGGGTAATTGCCCCAAGCGGCAGTATTTTAGTGCTATTGTGTTGCCAGCAAGCGTAAATCGTTTGCTGGGACTGACACTTTAATCATACCTGCCGCTTGGAGTAAGCTCTGCACGAAGGGTGCATGCTCCGCACCCTCGCGCTGTGAAACTGTTGGAGTGCTGGATGTCATGTGACTTCTGGCGCTCAGAAGAAGTGGCGTTCCAGTGTTCTTCCTCTTCAAAGCTAAGAGGCAGACGCCATCCGAAAAATCCTCTTCCCTGCAAAAAAAGGTAGAGGAGCAGAGAGGAGAACCAACAGCAATGTTTTTTGTTAGCTAAAAAGAAGAGAAACAAGTGTCTTTGTGTAAGCGGTAAGTGTGTCTCAGGTTATGTGCGTATCGGTGTCACTGTGTGTAAGGGTGTGTGTGTGTCCCCCTGTTTAAAGGTGTGTGTGTGTAAGTGGTAAGTGTGTCACTGTTGTGTGTAAGTGGGTCACTGTCTGTGTAAAGGTGTCTGTGTAAGTGTGTCACTGTGTCTGTGTAAGAGTGTGTGTATGTGTGTCTGTGTTTGTGTAAGGGTGTCTTTGTGTGTAAGGGTTTTAATGTGTGTTAGTTTGTCAATGTGTGTTTAAAGGTGTGCGTGTAAGTGTGCCTGTGTGTGTAAGGGTGGGTGTGTTAGCATCACACCAGGCGTCACATCTGTGATCCTGACCCTCGTGGGTAAGTTGAGTTTTGCAAGTTGCAACTTGTAAATAAATACTTATTTTATACATTAGAGAGACTTACTGTACCCACGCAAATTATATATATTGTTATATATATGTATATATACATATATTGTTTTTATCGCCATATAGTAGGCTTTACTACAAAACAAAATCATAAAATATATTGAACATTAAAAAAAAAAAAAACTTTTTCTAACTGTGACCTAAAAATTATTTACACAAATACAATCGGTAAAATGTCCCTGTCTAAAAAGTTTCTAAATTTAGTCCTGAGATTATAAATATGCTTGTTTTCATGTTTTTCTGTTGTTTTTTTGCGAGTTATAGGGCAGTAACCAAAAAGTTTTTGTTTTATAACCATTTTCATCTACAGTGACCTTTTGACCCAACCCAAAATGTAACCCTAAACCCTAAATGTAACCCTAATTCTTACCCTTATGCTAACCCTAAATCTATTCTAATTTTAATTTAATTCTAACCCTAACCCGAGATGTTTAGCTAATTAAGCCTTTTTTTCCTTCATTCCTCTTCGGGCAGTCTAGCAACAGCATCATAGCAAAGGAAGTGACATTGTTTTCACTTCCGACGCTCTTCCCACAAGATGACAGCAGCCATATTGGAGGAGCATGTTCTCTCCAATATGGCCCCGCGATTCACTCCGTGGAGTGATTGCCGGTGCTCTAGGCAACGAATTTTGGTGATGCTTAATGCCTCGACCTCGAGGCATCACCGTTTGAGCGGTGTTTGTGAACTTAGACCGCTCATTTAACTGCAGGGCAGAGTAGGTCCGTCCATTGTTGGCAATGGTTTGCCAGACATGACGGACCTAGTCCATCCTATGTTGGGAAGGGGTTAATGGGTAACGAGAGGGAGATATGGAGGAGGACATACATTTTTGCAGTAAGGGTCCATGAATTTTTTTATGGTGGCCCTGTCTGTGGGTGCAATCTAGGCAGGGCCGAACTGGGAACAAAAACCAGCCCTGGAAAAAAATTGTATACCAGCCCCATAGCATAACATTATTAAAGCAGCCCCATAGCATAATATAATTTTTTTTGTTCATAAAAAGGAAAACCAGGCATTTTAAAAGCACATCTGAGGCATATGTACACAAAGTTATATGAATTGTCCTGTGCAGAGGCATATATCAGGGCAGTGTGTGAGACATAACCTTGTGTATATACTGGGTGGATATATTGATGTACCCCAGCACCCAGATTGCATTTAAAGTGCTTGAGCCAGCACCCAGAACTTACCCCAGCATTCAGATTGCCCTCACAGTACTTGACCCAGCACCCATATTGCACTTACAAGATTTGATCCAGCACCCATATTGCAATTACAAGATTTGACCCAGTCCCCAGGACTTACCCCAGCACTGAGATTGCAATCACAGGAGCGGATCAGTAGTCTTTTTTCCGCAGGGGAACTGCCCATGTTGGTCTGTATTTTACTCCTTTATGTAGTCTCCCCCCCTCTGATTTCTGTAGTGTCTTTTTCTCTCTCATTTCTGTAGTGTGCCGACGCTGAATTCCTTAAAGCTCCGGCCACCCCTGAATACCTTAAGGCAGCAGCTGCTGCTGAATTTCTTAAAGCAGCTGCGGCCACGTAGTTTCTTAAAGCGGTGGCGGCAGCCGAATTTATTAAAGTGGCGGACACCGCTGAACAGTTTAAAGTGGCCACAGCGGCCCACCAGGCTTTTTCCCGGTGGGCCAGTCCGGCCCTGAATCTAGGTTCTCTGGAAAGACCTGTGAATGCAATCTTGGTGCTCTGGCAAGACTTGTGGGTGCAAGCTGGGCGTTGTTTCAAGTGCTTTGGGCTCTGTGGCAAGTTATGTAGGTGCAATAATAAAAGGTCAGAAGAAATGGACTGAAGGGGGACAGAGAAAGAAAATAATAACAAGGAATGTGTGTTTTCAAAAAGGTTTCTTTTTTATTTACTATACCTTACCACCATCTGTGACTGGCAGAGGGAGTCTGAACAACATGATGCCACAAACTGATTCTATAAACAGGACAGTGTAGATTTTAATTTAAAAAAATCCCTCTTGATATACACATTTGCTAGAAATTGTAGTAACATAACATGTGACATGTATAAATTATTTTCTACCTCTGTAGCCACGTGTCACACTGCAAATATTAATTAGATGACAGAGTTCCTTTAAATGCCTTACAGCATCATTATATTTCAACATTGCACGGATTATATTATGTAAAAAAATTATTATTAAAGCACTGTGAGCAATCCTACAGATCGGAATGTGACTGTTCTTTTCCACAGACTGGAATGCAGATTGGCTTGCGTTGATACCCATACAGGTGGGTATTGTGAGCCATTCTGCCACACCTGTGATACAGACTGGAGTCAGTGCACCAGTCAGCAAAACATGACAGCTCAGGAGGAAGCTTCGCTTTGTCTACACGATGATACACTGCACTCAGGCCTCAGCTCCCTCCCTGCTTTGATTAATGGGCTGCCCGTGAGAACGATGCTGTTCCTTGATTGGCCAGTATCGCGCCGAGGGCTGTGCTAGCTTTGTTCCCAGGCGCTGATTTGCTGGAGGTGGAGCAAGGACAATCTCCCCATCCTTGAGCAGCTTCGGTCCCTGAGCTGATCCTCTGCCGGTGCCGGCACCCTTGCATGCAGCTGCACGGCTGACACCAGGCGCTGAGATGCTGGGCATGATTAATCTGCAAGGGTTGACCAGGGACTTGTCACTCTACCTGGAAAGCCAAGTGCGAGTGGGGCTATTCGGCTCCGGTGTGGGCTTGTCCTTGGTGCTGGGTTTTGGAGCAGCCTATGCATGTTACTACTTGAGTGTCATTGCAAAGGTAAGCAAGGGATGGAGGGCAGAGGGTGAGTGGGGTTTGCCATACACTGACAGACTGGCATGGTGCATAATTGAGCAGGTTCATGCTATATCAGGGATGCCATCCATTCATTGATCAGTACACCGGGTACTCATGTAAGTGTTATATTTCCATATAAACAATACGTGAGAATACGTGATGGTCACTGATGTGCACATCTTGTCCCCTTTAGTGTTCATGTAAGTTACATGATGTAACAGAACGTGACATCACACTCACTGTTATGTCACAATATGGTCTGACACAGGATGCAAGCTCACCCTTCCATTTTCTTTTCACATGGTAGAAGCCACAGCTGGTGGCTGGTGGGGAAGCTTTCTGCCGCTTCCTGAAACATCACTGCCCGGCTGTGACGGAAACATATTACCCTACGATATGGTGCTGGGAGGGCAGAGCCCAGACCTTGCTGAGACCCTTCATCACTGTCAAACCACGAGTGCATTATAACAAGTGAGTAACTAACGCTGGGCTGATCAATTCTAACTGTGACAAAAATCAGATAGGAACAAACCATTACTGAAATGACCTTGTAACCAAACAGCAGCACATTATTGCCTCAGTAGCTGGATTTTGCACCTCCTTCTGTTTCCATATAAATTAATCTGTTTCTTAATTAATGAATCGTTGTGTTATTTATTCTTAGTCAGACCTCTCGTGTCCACCTCTCTAGGGCCAGAAGGGGCCGTCATTTTTGTGGCTGACATCACTAGCTTCCCCAATTAAAGAAGCAAATCCAACCGACATGCAGTCTTCATTAGCTAATCACATTTCTACAAAGTTGTTGTAAGAGTGTTTTAGAAAAGTGACAAAGCTACATGGCAAATAAAGAGTTTTCCTGCTTTCTTAACTTTTTGTCTTTTCACTTGGGTGGACTATCAGCCCCAATCAGACTATTCATTCAGTTGATATAATAACACAAATGTTGCTTCTTCTAAATGCTTAAAATGTCATACTATTTTGTATGCATGAAATAAGTTTATATTGAGTGGTTTATTATTTTGTTTTGAGAGGCAAGTAAATTAATTCATATCACACTATTGACCATGATTGATTTGTTTATTATTTTGATTTTTTTTTACTAGCAATTCAACCCAGCTTTGCCCAAGATTTAGATTTTTTGTTGTTGCTGCTTCTCCTTGTGTATTTCAGTGTTTATTTTTGGTTTTGAATGCAATCGGTGTGTATTCGGCCATGATGGCAGAATTGCAAGATTATTCAGGGTCACATTGGGGCATATAGTGTATCTCAAAATTTGGGTGCCAGTATGACCGCATTGTACCCACAAAACTTTCAGAACTTTGGGCAAGTTAGCTTAGACATACACAAACGAAGCTTGTCAGCCAGGAGCAGGCTCTATGTGTTACAGTACCCAGAGGAGGCATTATATTATACATTATATTTAATTGTGTGTCTGTCAACTAGCTTAAGCATCTTGCAAATGTTGTTAAGTTGATAAGTCATTGTTCTACATCACTACTGATGTCAATCTCTTTTTGTCCATCCCCAACGCCCATACTGTCAGCATCCATGTCAGTCATGGATCTATAAAAAATATTTATGAAATTTTCATATTTCTACGAAAGCATTAGTACAATAGCAAAGGAGATTTAATTCCTGAAAAACTTATGTTATAGGTTTCAAAGGGTCGCATGGACAAAAGGAGATTATGAAATCACTGGGATGTAGAGCAATGTCTAATCACCTCAAAACGTTATTAACTCATAACTTGGGAAAGGAACAATGCAGAGAGCTGAAAATAGTTGTGTTGACCTTGAAATTCCAGCATGAATAAGCTGTGCAAATTTCACGATCCTAGAGTTCGAGAGTTTTTTCTGCTTCAGACAAACAAACAACAGACACCAGGATTTTCTGTTTAATAATTACGATGTGTCCAGAGCCTGGCCAAAAATAATTAAATGTATACCTATTACTAAAGATATATATTTATATATGGCACAAAGGTCCTTCCAATACAATCCTTATTGCTGCAGGGTTAATGGCAGTGATGTCTAACCTTGGCATTGCAGATGTTTGGGATCACATGTCACAGGATTCGAATGAGAATCATGTCTTACTTTTCTTGAAATGAGAAAAGTTATTTTTAAATTGAGCCTAGGGAAAAATTACACATACATTAATAGATAAAAGGGCATTTCCCTCCATAACTGGAACCTCTATGTTTCCATCATTCTTTATCCTACTGTCACTCATGATTCCCACTGTGAGTCACATTCCATTTTCTCACTAGCCATGTCTAATTGGCTACAGGCAGCATGCAGACACATCCATAGTTGCCAACATCGCCCATGTTTCCAGGGACACATATTTGTTCCACATGCTGCAGAAAGAGCATGCAAAGTGCAGCCCGGCAGTATGGATATACGCACAGACACAATCCAATTAATTAATCAGGGTGGAGATCTCATAGGACCTACCATGATTAATTAATTGGATTCTGTCTGTGCGTATATCCATCCTACAGATTGTCGGACTGCACTTTGCATGCTCTTTCTGCAGCATGTGGAACAAATATGTGTCCCTGGAAACATGTTGTCAACTATGCACATCTGTATACACTTGCACTTGATCAAGTGCAGCAGGTTCTGGATCAGCTGCACTTGATCACCTTTTTTAAACCTGGCTAGAATACCAGTGTTCTAAACCCTCCTTGGAGCACGAGAGATTATGTGGATTTGTTCAAAGAAGTACCAGACATTACCATACACATGCACGGTACAAATCAAATTCATTTTAATTCTTGCACACTATCTAAAAAAATTTGCACTTTGACTGTTTGATTGTCACCGTCTGAAAGTATGATTCCTGCATATATTGTGTTAACTCCCAACCTGATGAGAATTTAGATTAGGTATTGGCACATGTGGTGATAGCACAGCTATAATGACTGTACCACCATTTTAAATAACCCTCCCTCATACTTCATGTGAAGTGGTATTCTGACTTTATCCAGCTCAGATAAATTCCCTTGCTCATCAATAATAAATAAGGTCTTTGCAGTATGAAATGTATTGTGGTATGCAGTTCTAAAACATGGGACCTTTGCTTCCTCCTATTGAACCCTAATGAAAGAGCCATGGTAGAGCTGAACAAATGGCCCTGTGTTCTTTTGAATGCAGAGTTGCATATTCAGTATTGAGGGTCTTTGCGAATTCACAGAATGGCAGCAGTTCACTTGCCGATTGTTTAAATGACCTTGTGCTGTGATAGCTGATAGTCTAACTTCCAGACTGTGAGAAAGGCAAGGCGACATATCTGCATTATCTTATGGAAAATCTATCCATGTGCTTATTATATATTTATCACATATGGAATAATGTGCCAGGTTGAGTACCATTAGAAGGTAATAGAACCTCTCAGTTACTTGTAATCCACCGCTGGAGGTATTTTATTTTGTATATGATGCTATTAAATAATTTAGAAAAGCAAAGTAGGGAAAATACACATGTCAAGGGGCAGCTGAAGAGGGAGCAGCCATGTGGCATAAGCGTCACCCAAATAGGAGTACATTTAACAGCCTTTTCAGCGTCAGTGTGCGACCGTGGAGCGGAAACCAGGCACACTAGTTGTTTTTGAGGGGAGGGCATGGTCTGAATAGTTAAACGTATGTATGTCTCTTTAATTTATTACACTCAGTATATCTTTAATTTGGTATAGTAAATTATAGTTACGGTAACCCAAATGTTGTTTGTTTTATCTAGTGGTGGAAAGTTTAAATATGGGAGCTGTTACTGTTCCACTTCTGGCTGTATTACAGAGATCATTTCAAAGTATTGCTTTCACAAATCAGTCACAATAACTGAGTTGCAAAATATACTGGCCTGATTTTTGCAGTCAAGTTGATAGTTCATCACAGTGGACCCTTTAAGTCTTCCTTTGCATACTGAAGAGAAAATACTGAAGTTACCAAATATTAAAGTGTAACTAGCATGTAAGAATGACATGAGCTCATTATGCAGTGGACTATTTGACCTATGGTACACATTTTGTGACAGAATGCAGTCGACCAATGGCACAGGTAGCTTGATCACCAGAATAATGTTAATGCCTTCTCCAATGCGACTTTTCAGTCATTACTTACTTGAAGACAGGCAGAAATATCAGGAGTTTTTTTCAACAATTGTCAAACTACAATTCCCATGATGCTCTTACAGCATGTTATCAGGCAGCTATTGACTAAAGATTATGGAGTTTGTAGTTTATCAACACCTAATTTTCAAATCATTCTGCTGAATTGCCTTTAAAAATGCCTGCATTATTCCTCACACAAATAAAATAAACATTACTAGGTATGTTTAACAATTACCCAATCCCACTTTCTATTGTGTGTGAACATATCAGGGCAATTTGTTTTCAAATAGAGTAGACTGTATGTATACAAGTGGATTTTTCCATACAACTGTTCATTATTAATAGCCCCAATGTTGGCTATAGACTCATAGCCTCCAGCATACTCCATATATCATTCCCCAAACTGTCCGAGAATAAAAAGCTTTATCAAACTTCATTCTTTCCTTGCAAAGTGTATGTGAAGCAAATTAATGGCAATTATGAAAGAGCATGCTATATAAAAGTGTTAAAAAAGGAAATGTGAAATGCTCAGTTTGTCACTGTTTTGCATCTCTGCTTTGGTCTTCAATAGATTTTTACCCTTTGTTATCAGGATGTTGAACCAGTTCAGTGAAATCTACAGTATGGATAAAGGTCACAGCATTTTAGGGACTGGAATATTGATTTTATGCTCAGTTCACAACTAAGCTACAAATACAAAATTAAAAAATAGTTTTTTCCACTCTGTACATTATTGTAGATTCAGATTGTTCAATTACCTCAGTCCTTTTTATTCCATTTTGATCTTCCATTCACTATAAACTCAAAAAAATGTATTTTGAGAAATATTCTGCTCCTTAGAATTTGGGAGAATGATCATTGGCTCATACCTCCACTGATCCTTTTAGAAGCTAATGAATTTAAATGCAGCATCTACTGGCAATACTGTGCACTATATATATATATATATATATATATATATATATATATATTTCTGTCTTATATGTTTGTATAAGTATTGAATGCAAGATGTTGGGGGAACTCCCTTCTAAATGCTGTTATGTCTTTTGATACTTTAATAAAATAAATAAATGAACAAAACAGATTGTTGGATTATGTTACCCTGCTGCACAATTATCATGAGTGGCACTCTTCCTGTTGATTTTTGTAAGTTATGTGTACAGAATGGGGTCATATATAAACATGGCGCACACAGCGCAAAAATAATGGCTCTGTTGGTGTGTGCACCTATGTATAAAGCCACATTTCAGGCGTCTGCACCAGTATTAATTTCGAACTAAAAATGTTTAGTCAACGAAATTACATTGGTCTGCACACCATCGGCCGGTTACTTACTTTTTGGTTGTTTTAGTGCTCATTGCGTCAGGGGAGCCAATGTATATATAAAAAAAAACAAAAAAACAGACCACCTTATTAGTGTCGGAGATAGGGGTTTTAGTAATACGTTAATACAGATTTTATTTGTAAAGTGCCAGCCTGTTCTGTGGTATTATACAAACCATTCAATACAGGTATACAGGAAATAAAGAGATTTTATGATAGACATAAAAACGTGTACAGGAGTAGATTTCCCAATTTATCAGCATTTACAACCTAGAGGAGATAAAGAGGTGTGTTTGAGAGAGGTGTGTTTTGGGAAGTTTATGGTGGATAGTGGTCCAGTCACTAGTGGGGCTATTCACTAAAACTAAACTGACAAGTAAACTTGTAAACCATGTGGGGGGTCAGTTTATGACCACTGCACTGACAAATGGACTGCAGAAATCAAGCATACATAGCAGAGTTGGAAAGATATGCTCTCTCACTCCCTGCATGTCTGAGGTCCGAGCTTTGGGTGGTCACATTACATGCCAGTGCTCAGCCTTCAGACCACACGGGGTGGCCATCTGCCACTAGACACCAGGGAGCTGTAGGTCCTGTTTGGGTGATGGGGCATGCCCTGGGTGTACAATGTGGGTGATGGGGCCCAGAGCTGCACAAAACCAAAATATACCACTGTACTAATGCCTCATTCTTGCAGTTCTTGCCAGTCCAGTATTAGTAAATATATGTTATGTGTTTTTTCTGACATTAACTTGGTACATATGTTATACTGCCTTTAATGAACTAAATAGAGATGATGTTTTGAAACTTATGTAATAAATTATCAGTAGGATTTCATGCTTACCGTGGTATAATAGACTTTAGTCTGTGTTACAAAAAGTTAAATGTTCTGGATATGAATAGGAATATTTATGTTGTTATTTCCTGATCAGATGTCAGTAATTTTATTTATACATTTTTTATATTATTTGTTTAATTATACTGTGTTTTTTAGAACTATATCATAACAGTTTGTTTCCTTTCTTTCATAATGTGTCTTATAGCGAGCTTATTAAAACAGCAGATGGAGGGCAGATTTCTCTGGACTGGTTTAATAATGATGGCAATACACTATATCCTGACGCCAGCAGAAGACCTACAATCCTTTTACTGCCTGGTCTCACGGGAACAAGTAGAGAATCCTATATCCTCCATATGATTAAACATAGTGAAGGGCTCGGATACAGGTACAGTTCTTTGCTGATCCAAATATATTTTTATCTGAATAATCACTTTATTTATAGAATCAGAAGTCATAAGGACATGCAATTGAATATTAGTTATTCCATTGTGTCACCAGAAGCTTTAAAAAAATAAAAATAAAAAAAAAGCTGATGCATCATGGGTGGGGTGCAGGCCCATGGCAGTAAAAATCATTTAGGGCTCAGATGTGGAAACAATTTCTGCCCTCCACCCCAAATAGGTAAATATGGCAAACTGTGGCTGTGGTACTGAACAGAGTGTCTGTCATGGGCCCTCTTAAAGGGACAACTGCTTTATTACACCTACTGCACACCCGATTGTTCCATCCCTGGTGCAGGAACCCCTGCCCTTTGTTGATGCATAGGATGTTATGTGTGTTGTATTTTTCCTGCTGGCTTATCCACCATTGCTGAGCAATGATATGTTCCAAATCAGCAAGTTTAATGTCTCTGCGGTGCTTCTAATACTGCAAGCAAGGTGAAATGAATGATATATATTATTCCAAACAGAGGTATGTACAGGGGAATTGAAGGGCGCTATGGTAACATGAATTGCCAGAAGCAATATGATGAGGACAAAGCTTCTGAAGTGTGTGAAAAAGTTGGGAATTTCAAATCTTAGACCGATGTAGCCAAGTTGGAAAGTTTCTCCGATGCAGCTGAATGGGAGAATTTTTCCAGCTTAGCTACTTTGGCCTTAAGTTTGAAATTCCCATTTCAGTTCCTTGTAATTCTCTGCAATTCTCTGTTGAGTAGACCCTTATATATATATATTCAGATAATATGATGTTATGCCCCTGGTAGTATGTTATTCAGCCGTTTGATTAATTGAAGTGCATTCATTGTGGAGTGAACAACTGGTCCACTGAACTAAAAATGATGTCACCAGGTTGTGTCTGCTGTTACATTGGAAAGCGTCTAGGACAGTTCAGTGTGGCTGATTCACCGATGACAGTCAAGTGCGGCAGTTTGAGCGCTGAACTGTCAGCGGTGAAGATGAACGCGGTCGCTTCATCGCGGCAATGTAAGGGCTAATTGTCTGCGCTTACAAACGTACACCCACAAATAAATTAACCCCCCCTAATAAATGAAACCCCCCAAAAGTGACCCCTCCAAACCCTAATACTAAAATTAAACCCCAAACCCTAATACTAAAATTAACCCCTGAACTCTAATACCCCTATTAAACACTCACCTTTGGGTGTAATGTCCCGCGATGACCTCTCGCACGATGAACTGGCCATCGCACGAGAGGGGGCGGTGAAGTGGCTGCGTTAATGAAGCCGTGATGAACTGTCTCATCCCCCATTGGAAAAGGACCCTGTCTCTTAAATGGTCATATACTGTAAATGTAGAACATAAACTCAAATCATTGACCTTGTTGTAACCCAGGGCTCGACAAACCCCGGGCACCAGGTATCGAAATCAGACCTGGCGCCCAGGTATCGTGAGCCCCGCGAGGTGTCCTCGGCAATGGGATCGGGTTTTTTTTTCTTTCTATTTCAGCAGCGGTGCGCGAGGGAGCAGAGTGAGTGCACCGGCTGCACAGACTTCCTGCTCCGCCCCCTCGCGCACCGCGTTCTAGCGCTGATCCAGTACTGGGGAGCATAGCATGGAAGCTGCTCTGAGCCACCGGGCTGCAATGGAAACCGGCCCCCCCCCTCTCTGCATTGAGGGAGGGGGGACACTGATAGGTGAACTTTTTTTTTTTCTTTTAAAAAAAACGACAACCAAAAAAAAAAAAAACTGCTGTCTTGTGTATGTCTGCGTGGATGTGTTTGTGTGTATATATGTGTGTGCCTGGATGTGTTTGTGTGTGTATATGTGTGTGCCTGGATGTGTTTGTGTGTGTGTATATGTGTGTGCCTGGATCTGTGTGTGCCTGGATGTGTTTGTGTATATGTGTGTGTGCCTGGATGTGTTTGTGTATATGTGTGTGTGACTGGATGTGTTTGTGTATATGTGTGTGTGTGACTGGATGTGTTTGTGTATATGTGTGTGTGCCTGGATGTGTTTGTGTATATGTGTGTGTGCCTGGATGTGTTTGTGTATATGTGTGTGTGTGACTGGATGTGTTTGTGTATATGTGTGTGTGCCTGGATGTGTTTGTGTATATGTGTGTGTGTGACTGGATGTGTTTGTGTATATGTGTGTGTGTGACTGGATGTGTTTGTGTATATGTGTGTGTGTGACTGGATGTGTTTGTGTATATGTGTGGGTGTGACTGGATGTGTTTGTGTATATGTGTGGGTGTGACTGGATGTGTTTGTGTATATGTGTGGGTGTGACTGGATGTGTTTGTGTATATGTGTGTGTGTGACTGGATGTGTTTGTGTATATGTGTGTGTGCCTGGATGTGTTTGTGTATATGTGTGTGTGCCTGGATGTGTTTGTGTATATGTGTGTGTGTGACTGGATGTGTTTGTGTATATGTGTGTGTGTGTGACTGGATGTGTTTGTGTATATGTGTGTGTCTGACTGGATGTGTTTTGTGTGTATGTGTGTGTCTGACTGGATGTGTTTGTGTGTGTATGTATGTGTCTGACTGGATGTGTTTGTGTGTGTATGTGTGTGTCTGACTGGATGTGTTTGTGTGTGTGTATGTATGTGTCTGACTGGATGTGTTTGTGTGTGTGTATGTATGTGTCTGGATGTGTGTGTGTATGTATGTGTCTGACTGGATGTGTTTGTGTGTGTGTATGTATGTGTCTGGATGTGTGTATGTATATATGTGTCTGACTGGATGTGTGTGTGTGTATGTATATATGTGTCTGACTGGATGTGTTTGTGTGTATGTATGTGTGACTGGATGTGTTTGTGTGTGTGTATGTATGTGTCTGACTGGATGTGTTTGTGTGTGTATGTATGTGTCTGACTGGATGTGTGTGTGTGTATGTATATATGTGTCTGACTGGATGTGTTTGTGTGTATGTATGTGTGACTGGATGTGTTTGTGTGTGTATGTATGTGTCTGACTGGATGTGTGTGTGTGTATGTATATATGTGTCTGACTGGATGTGTTTGTGTGTATGTATGTGTGACTGGATGTTTGGGTGGGGGGGTGTTTTGCGTTCAGAAGTGGAGGGTGCACGGAGAGGACTTTCACCCTAGTCCTCCAAATCAGAATAAAGGATCCTTTATTCTGTATGTATATGTGACAGACTATGTGACTGCGTGTGTTTGTGTTTATGTGCCGTTGTCTGGCTCCTAGATTTTTTAGCTGGCTCCTAAAACTCAGATAAATTTGTCAAGCCCTGTTGTAACCGAATTGAAAATACATGCATAAATTAAAAGAAAAATGTGGCTTCTCACGTGGAAATAATATGAGACTCTGCAATTTGTAAATGGTGCTACAAGGTGAGGTTATGATCAGGAAACTTATCTTTTCATTTTTACAGTTACTTGTAATTCTGTTAACACAATATACAAATGAATCTTAATGTCCTGCTGCTTTATTACTACTGTAAATACTATTTAGGAGACAAGAGGTTTGTGCACATAATAAAAAGTTATTTTATTTTTGCAATGATTAAGTGAGTCTGATGAGCATGGAGGAAATCTACAACACCTAGAGAGGGGGATCCATGCAAATAAAGTCTATTTTGGAGACATGGCACCTTTTAAAAATAGTATTTTCTCAACTAATCTGTGAGTCTAATGAACTGAATAGTGAATACAGAAAGAAGTTCCAATAGCACAATGTGGTTAAGGGTGAATATTCTCACTCTAGTTCGATAGTTTAGAATTGTGCTAAATGTCGCACAGCTTACAATTAAATTAGAATTGTAATGAAGTATGACATTTGATATTTCCTGTGCTATTGCATTTATTTTTGTTATGTGCTCTAAAAAAAACCACAGTAGCAGAAATAAAAAAGAGAAGTCAAAGAGAATATCAGAAAAAAGCACAAATATAAGCATCAACCAGACAAGACAAAATATACCAAAAATAACAGAAAAATGTATCTCCCCATCCAAAGTAATAAAGAGACACATTGCTTTAAAGGAATAGGTTACCTTTTCAAGCTTGTTTTACAAAGTTTCATTTTTAGTTTACCAATGTATCCGCTTTAAAATGTGGCATTTTATAGTGCTTTTGTATTATTTTATGAGCTTCTTTCATCCCATAATGGAAGGACATGAATGAAAAACAGTTGTACAGCCAGCCAAGAGATGAGATTAGTGCCTAAAACACCTCTCAATTGATGGCTACAGCAGTGTGTGTGTCATGATCCCTTCCTATCTCTCATCACTCCCCGGACCAGGAAAGACACTAGTTCAGGGCTTGACAAACTTAAAAATAAAGGAGCCAGATAACGGCACATATACACAATCACACACACACACACACATACGCTGTCATTCTCGTACAGACATACACATACACAGTCAGTCTCATACACACTAGTTCATTGACAGAATTCCAAGATGTTTGATAAAAAAAATAACTTTCTGTCGATATCAGCCCAAGGCATGAAAGAGACGCATCATCCGCCAACACAACATCACCACAATGCAGTCTAACCATAAACATTGCTAAATGAAATACAAATAGAAACATATCATTATGAAACTAGTCTTTCCAGAAAAAGGTTACTTACCACTGCTTCTTATGTGGCACCATATGTAAGAACCAATGAGATCAACATTTAGTGACTTGGAGCTGGACAGTCAGATTCCATTTAGATAGCAAAGCACTAAGGACATGGACTGTACACATTATATGCATAGGTGATGGCAGGTAATTGTGGTAATTCTACTCCAGAAACAGTAGGATATCTAGGCACTGGAGGTGAGTTGGGATGAACAGGTCATCTAACCAAGGTCAGGTATACATTGTACAGAGCCAAACATGCTGAGATTCTCCATGATGTCTAGTAAAATCACCTTTATTCTCTGCCATTTTCTAAATACTGTTAGGGAGTTATTATGAGAATTGTACTTTATCAGCTACTAATTAGATACCTAGTTAAAAGTCCATAGTTTATGCATGAATCAGTAATACAGATAGAAACATAGAATGTGTCGGCAGAAAAGAACCATTCACTCCATCTAGCCTGCCCGATTTTCTAAACATTTTTATTAGTTCTTATATCTAGGATAGCCTTGTGCCTATCCCACGCATGCTTAAAATCCTTGACTATGTTTACCTCTACCACTTCCGCTGGAAGGCTATTCCATACATCCACTACCCTCTCAGTAAATGAATAGTTCTTGATATTACTTTTAAATCGTTGCCCCTCTAATTTAAGACTATGTCCTCTAGTTGTGGTACTTTTTGTTCTTTTAACCCCTTCACGTCGTATGGTGCTTTTGTCCTTAACGACCAAAGCACCATCCGACATCTGTGTGTTCCTGGCTGACGATCATGAAGTGATCGGAGGCAGGAACACGAAAACAGGGATCCGATCAGGGTCTCTCTAGACCCTCTCGGTCCCTGCCAGCATCTCAGACACGCAGAGATGCCGGAGATGTAGCGTACACTCTGTTTAAGCATCCGCTACATTTCCTAAGTCAGACTGAGGCCACTCACGGGATCCTCAGTACAGCTCATCGCGGGGAGCCGACAGTAAAATGGAGCTGACGCTCACTTTGAGCGTCAGCTCTATTTTCTGTGTCACAGTGAGGCCACTCAAAGTGGCCTCACCTGACAGTGGGGACCACGGGGTTCGCACACAGCTCATCGCAGGGGGCCGCGTATTAATATGACTGGTATCTGACTGGCATAATATTACTGGGCACTGACTGGCATAATATTACTGGACAACTGACTGGCATAATATCACGTCCGCATTTTCACAAGATCTCGGGATTTACATCGCACTTTGTAAGTGAGTCAGTGGATCCCGAGCCCCACATTATAGCGGGGCTCACTTGTATTTGATCAGCCCCAAAACAGATTGGAAACTAAAATGAATTATATGAGGTACAAATGCAAAATAACTGTAAAAATAAGTTGGAGAATTTTCCAACGTGATTATTATTCCCTCTTTTGGAAAGAACCGCATAGTGTTATAATGGGGTCTATCTGTATTTATAGTATCAGCAACCATGTTTCCACATATAATTATTCAAACGACTATTGTTAATACACCTTTAAAGTCGGACTGACACCCAAATAATATTTATGTTAATATGAGGCTTATTCATGAGACAGGTGATTGAGAAGGAAATTTCAGAACTAAGGCCAAAGCAGCAGAGTTTGAAAAATTCTCCCATACAGCTGAATGGAAGATTATTATTTTTTTTTTCCTACTCGGCTGCTTGGGCCTTAAGTTTGACAATCCCTGCAATTCTCCCTTTCAAGAATAAAGCCCCATTTCAGTATAAATTTATAAAACTGAAATGGAATGTTTCATAGTATTCATCATAGTGAATTGGTTAATAGTTTTGTGTCATTTGGAATGGTTATATATGGGGTATCTGAGGATATCACCCACCAGCCAGCTGGTACCAGAGTATTTGTCACTTCTCCTTGCACTTGGCACATTTCTAAGAGTGCTTGCTAAGCAATTAATCATGAAATTGTAAGTGCCTGATAAATTCAGCCCATGTTCATAATCTTATTTGGACAATGTGGTAATCCAGTTCCTCGTGTGATTATTGCTGCAATATCTGTTAATCCACAGAGTGGTTGGAAAAATACATTAACACTATTGGTCAATGCAGGGGATAGGAAATAAAAACAGTGCTTAAAACAAAATGTATCTTATTGGAAAATAGGAAGATATTTGATTTCTGTAATATAATAAGTGTCTACATTTCACCTATTATTAACAATGATTTAGCATTGATTTATGAACTGTTGTTTTCCTGTAGATGGAACTACTAGGATCTGAGTCATTATTATCTATAGAAGGGGCAAAGTTCTTAAAGTGGTCCAAAAAGTATGTTTTGGAAAATGTTTAATTCAATTTACTGGTAAATAATAATTTACTTGCACCAATACAGCTCTCTGGGATGGGATGTAGGTAAAATACACGGTTTGTACACTCGGCAGATTACATGATTAGTAGACTGTGTACCTTTTCAAGTGACGGGTCATGTCTTTTCTCCTAGGTGTGTCGTGTTTAACAATCGTGGAGTTGCTGGTGAAGATCTCTTGGTAAGGCTTTATAATTACATTTACGACTGCTGTGTACATGTGACTTTCTGTAATTGATAATTGTTGGCAACATGAATCCTCTGTCACTGTAACAGAAAAAAAACTTGGCTGAAAGTCTTCATGTAAAAAAAAAAATGTATTGGTAGGGTTGCCATCTAGACAGGTGAAAGAAAAGTTTAACTAAAAGGTGGCAACCTTATGTATTGCTCTGTCTGTGTTTGTCTAACATAGTCTTTAATTCCCTTTCATCACCTGTATATAAACAATCCAACAGCTTTATAAACCTACCCTTCTGTGCTAAAGTGCTGGGTGTGTAACAATAGTGTCCGGTTTGGTCAGAATTGTGTATCATGCTGGGTAGCTATTTTTAGAATTTCTGGAATATTTAATTAGCCATGCAACCCATTTGTATCCAGGGCCAACCTTAGGTGCCCTGTGGAGGTTACGCCCATGGTAATCTTCCACCCCCCACCTGTCATCAGAACATTGTGGGTGAGGGAGGGGAAACCAGGGGAATTTTGAGGAGGGGGTAAGGGACATTTTGAGCGAAGTAAGGTGTGGGCATAAAATAGATATTGGGAGGGAGAGGGGGTAAAAAAAAAAAAAAAAGCTCCAGTTTTAGCCTCCCTACTTCACCAAGTAACACGTCACCAACTACCCACAGTGCCAGCTTTGCTCCCAAAAAACATGTCTGGGCCCCCTCTGTCCCCAAACAGCTTAGCTGGGCCATCTCTGTCTCCAAACAGCATAGCTGGGGCATCTCTGTCTCCAAACAGCATAGCTGGGCCATCTCTGTCTCCAAACAGCATAGCTGGGCCATCTCTGTCTCCAAACAGCATAGCTGGGCCATCTCTGTCTCCAAACAGCATAGCTGGGCCATCTCTGTCTCCAAACAGCATAGCTGGGCCATCTATGTCTCCAAACAGCATAGCTGGGCCATCTCTGTGCCCAAACAGCTTGTCAAGCACGAGGGAGCAGAGCATGAAGTGTGCGTCGATTCAGTCAGCATAGACTTATTCCCTTGCATTCAAATGATCAGCGATATCATTCAAGTGAGACTGTTAAACAGCAGAAATATATTTTGAAATGCATGTTACAGCTGAAATTTAAAAACAAATAAGTATGCAATACTTACCTTGAAAACCTACATTTTACAGGTTTTCTATGGTAATCAATCTTCCCACCATGACATTTTCAAAAGGGGGGTCCACTCTTTAGGGCAGGGGTCCTCAAACTTTTTAAACAGGGGGCCAGTTCACTGTCCCTCAGACCGTTGGAGGGCCGGACTATAGTAAAAACAAAAACTATGAACAAATTCCTATGCACACTGCATACAGCTTATTTTGAAACAAATCGGGAACTAATACAATATTTAAAATGAAGTAAAGTTAAATCAACAAACTTACTTATTTCAATGGGAATAGTGTGCCAGTCAGATGCCCAGGAATATTATGCCAGTCAGAGCCCAGTAATATTGTACCAGTCAGATGCCCAGTAATATTATGCCAGTCAGATGTCCAGTAATATTATGCCAGTCAGTGCCCAGTAATATTATGCCAGTCAGATACCAGTCATATTATGCCTCTCAGATGCCCAGTAATATTGTGCCTCTCAGATGCCCAGTAATATTATGCCTCTCAGATGCCCAGTAATATTATGCCTCTCAGATGCCCAGTAATATTATGCCAGTCAGATGTCCAGTAATATTATGCCAGTCAGTGCCCAGTAATATTATGCCAGTCAGATGTCCAGTAATATTATGCCTCTCAGATGCCCAGTAATATTATGCCAGTCAGTTGTCCAGTAATATTATGCCAGTCAGTGCCCAGTAATATTATACCAGTCATATTATGCCTCTCAGATGCCCAGTAATATTATGCCTCTCAGATGCCCAGTAATATTATGCCTCTCAGATGCCCAGTAATATTATGCCAGTCAGATTCCCAGTAACATTGTGCCAGTCAGATGCCCAGGAATAAAGTGCCATTGCAATGCTCGTTATACCTCCCTCCTCCCCCGCATCCCCATCACTTACCTCCAGCTGCTGTGTCCCTGGCTGGACGCCTTTCGCAGAGTTTCCCTCCTGCACAGGGGAGGGAAACAGTCACTGGATTCGGATGTGATGTAACGTCACATCCGGTCGCGGTGTTTTTTTTTTTTCTTCTTCTTTCTGCAGCCGCATCCGCTGCGGCTGCCCAAAAAAAAAGAAAAAAAAAAGGTAAACAGTGGGGAGTGGGGGGTGCCGGAACCCCCCGCGGGCCGTATTAATGTCGGCGGCGGGCCGCATGTGGCCCGCGGGCCGTACTTTGAGGACCCCTGCTTTAGGATATATGTCATTTGCTCGGCATTGAGCATATGCCCTTTAGGAGTCCACATACATCTCTATGGAAAGGCCTGCACATGTTATGATTTACATGTGCACTGTGAACTGTACAGTTGTGAAACCTAAACAGAAAAGACAAAACATTATAAAATCACAGAACTCTGGCTCAAACAACTTATTACAGCATTGATTGCAAATTCAGAGAGGTGCAGGTGCATACAGGACAGTTTATTTTTAAGATTTCATGCGTCTGCTTAGACAAGAAACATGCTGAGGCCGTGCATTTTACAGCATATCTTGGTCCAAATATATATATATATTTTTTTTTACTGAAACATGAAAGTTGTAGATGAAATATGTTGGTTCTACATAATATACTCAGGCTAAAAATATTCAATGTCAAATTTTCCAGTTGGTCCTTATGGACATGTTTTCCATAATTTCTAAATCATTGTAAAACACAACAGCCAGTCTTATCTGATGTCATGTAAAACTCTTTCCACTGGCTCCCCATTAACTACCTGAAACTACCTGAAAGTGTTCCTGTATTCTACACTCTCATCTTGTTGACTTCAGTCAGCTGGTCAGTGCCCAGAATAAACATAAAAAAAGATTCACAGGCATTCAGCCATGAGGCTTTCGCATTTTGGAACACTTCTGCTCTTTGACATGCATCATTGTTACAGACCTTTAACCCCTTCACGACCATGACGTACATGTACGGCTGCTCCCAATGCCCGTACAAAACAGCGCAATTGTGACATTTACGCCACAATCAATGACATTTTCAGCTTACCTGGAAACTTCAGGAGGGAATGCTATCGAGGAAAGCAACAACAACAAAAACTGGACTGCTCGTGGGTGGTCTTAAAGTGATTGGCCAATGACAATTGTCACTGACCTGTCAATCACACCCTCTCAAACTATGCAAACCAGGTGAGGGCTGTTTCAGGCTGATGGAAGCAAGTCTGAAACGCACAGAAAAGGGGCTGGCTTAGCCTGAAATAACTGAGACAGGCCGTCTCAGCCATTTCAACGAGGATTTTGATTAGGCTAGGACAGCGGTGGCGAACCTGTGGCACACGTGCCACAACTGGCATTCCGAGCCCTCCGTTTTGGCACGCGGCCAGGTTCAGCTCTCAATGCTTGTCTGCTCTGTCTTGAACGCTTCTAAAGATAGCGCACATGCGCCCGATTATCTGTAGAGGACGGAGATGACCGGCGGCATCTGTCTTTTACCCACTGATACCCGCTCATCTTGGCCGGAGCAGACAAGCGGTGAGAAGTGAACCTGGCCGTGTTTATGTGTGTGTGTGTGTATGTATGAGTATGAGTCTATGTAAGTGTGAGTATAAGTAGTGTATGTGAGTATGAATATAAGTGTGTGAGTGTAAAAGCGTGTGTGCATGTGTATAAGTGTGTGTGTGTATGAGTATAAGCGTGTGTGTATGAGTATAAGTGTGTGTGTGTATGAGTATAAGCGTGTGTGTGTGTGTGTGTGTGTGTATGAGTACCGTATTTGCTCGATTATAAGACGACCCTGATTATAAGACGACCCCCCCAAACTTTGGATATTCCTATAGGAAAAAAGTTCAACTTGTATATATTCACATGTAAAATGCTTTTTTAATAAAAAATTATATAAAAAAATGCATTTCTTGTTTTTATTTCCTTTTATGTTCCAATGCTGCCTCTCTCCTTCCCTTGCCCCCAGCTTTGTCTCTCTCCCCCCCTTAGTGTTGTCTCTCTCTCCCCCTCCCTTTGACTCCCCCCTTGCCTCTGTCTCTTCCCCCCCTTGTTTCTCTCTGCCCCCTCCCCTTGTTTTTCTCTGCCCCCATCCCCTTGTTACTCTGTGCCCCCTCCCTCCCCTTGTCTCTCTCTTCCCCCCTCCCTTTGTTTCTCTCTGCCCCCTCCCTCCCCCTCACCTGTAACTCGCTCCCTGGTGGCTAGTGGGGGCAGCCGAGGGATGTCTGCACGATACGTGCAGAAATCCTCCATGCTGCCCGATACGGCAGTCTATTATGACGGACAGCCAGTCCGTCATAATAGACTGCCGTTTTGGGCAGCATGGAGGATGTCTGCACGTATCGTGCAGACATCCCCCAGCTGCCCGATTTCTCCCTGGTGGCTAACGCAGGCCTCCCCTGCTGCCGCCCGGCACGACCGCCGGGACTTTTATGACGAAGCTGGAAGTACCCGGCTTCATCATAGAAGTCCCGGCGGTCGTGCCGGGCGGCAGCAGGGGGAGTCTGCGCTCATCGCGCAGACATCCCCTGCTGTTAGAGAGGGGGATCCAGGTCCCCTGCAATTCTATATTATGATATATATTATGATTATAATATCGAGCAAATACGGTATAAGTGTTGTGTGTGTGTGTGTGTGTGTGAGTATAAGCATATGTGTATGAGAATAAGCGTGTGTGTATGAGAATAAGCATGTGTGGATGTATGAGTATGAGTATAAGTGTGTATGTGTGTGTGAGTATGGGTATAAGCGTGTGTGTGTGTATGAGTATAAGCGTGTATGTGTGTGAGCATGAGTATGTGTGGGTGTGTGTGAGCATGAGTATAAGTGTGTGTGAGTATGTAGTGTTGGCACTTTGAGGTCTGCAAATCGGTTTCAGACAAAAATTGGGCACTAGGGCCCAAAAAGTTCACCATCACTGGGCTAGGGGCTGATCAGAATCCATTGCCATCCTCCCCAAATTTTGGGTGGATGAAAATCAATCACACTGATCACATGCAGTAAATGCAAAAAATACAGGAAATGACAATCAGTGCTGTGTGAACACAGACTGTCAATCTTCCCTCTCTCTCTCACATTTTTAGCTTGTCAGGGAGAGAGTAGAGAAATATACGGTGTACCAAACAAAAAACAAATTGTTTTGCCATTTTCCAACAAATGTTTTATTTCACAAAGGGTTAAGTCTAAAAAAAATGGTCTCAAAAGAAAGTCATGACTGTCCTTAAAACCCCCCAATATATTAAATGTGGGGATTAATTTAAGAAGCAAGTGTGCACTTTTATGTAATTGCTATTGTCCAGAACGGACATCAAAACAAACAAAACCATTGTCCTGAAGGGGTTAAAAGAATTTCAAAAATATTCACATCACTTATCAGGCATTCAGTCAGTTCATCTGACAAACAGGATTTAGTGTATCTAGTTGTAAAGTGCTCTGACTCTTAATGGGAGAGAAGCATTAAACAGATTTTCAGATTATTTCGACAAACCCATCTATGACCCCCCACACATGCTTATATTCCCTTACGTTAAACTCTTCACAGCATCTAATCCCTTGTCGGTCACATAATATTTTCTCACACAACATTTAAAGGCTCACTGCAAACAAAACATTCTTCTTACACTGTTGTTTTGTTAGTTGTACCCTTATCAGCCTTCCCTCTCAATTACACTCTCTGAACTGCCACTGTTTTCTTGCTATTAAACTGAATCGATCTTACACTTACTCCTTCTGGTTTTTATTCTGTGCATACATAGGCACACCCCACATTATGGCTCCAGAGCATGGAAGTAAAACAAAAATGTACTGAAATGTTTCACTTTTTTCTTTTATGTTATACAGTCTACAAATACAGTTTACTTTACAAATGTCTTAATAGACAGCATGGACCTCACACGTTCCTGTTATGGTCACACAAGGAGGAACACTGTACAGTATTGTAGCTAGGGTTGCCACCTCAGCCATTTTTTACCACCCACATATAACTGTTGTGTGGTGCCTTGCAGTATGTAGAAGTCTTATATGATCAAAAGGAAATAAATTAACTAATCAACGTGGTTCAGTGGGATCCACTACTTGATTAGGTAATTAATTTCCTTCTGGTCACATAAGCAGCCTGCCAAAGTTCTATGTGGCCAGTAAAAAATGGCCGAGGTGGCAACTCCAGTTAAAATAGAAACACAAGGGTCCATAAACGGGAATGGTTGCACTGTATCAACGTGCTTAATCGCGATTGTCCGTAAAGTGAAGGTCCTTACAGAGGGTTATCCCTGTATGTATGCCCAAGGGAAACTTTTAATTTCTTTCCTGCAGAATCTACAGTTCATATGTGATCAAAGGTAAATCAGTTAATTACTCAAGTGAGCTGCTATGGGATCCACACCTAGATTAATTAACAGCTTCCTCCTGAATACACTTGCATTCTGCATTCGACAGGGGAGCAGGAAAAAGAGTCCAGCAAAACACTGACTCACCTGACAACAATAGCTGTACACCTGAAGGAAAAAAAACTCTGCAAATGTGTGCTTTAAAATGATCCTGTGTAATTGCAAGTATAGATATCACTTGCTTTTTGCAAGTTTGTAACACTTTAAAATACAGATTATTTTTTCTCTCCTTCCAGACTCCAGTCACAAAATGAGCGATAATGGGGGGTGGGGCAGTAGAAGATTAAAAAAAAAACCCAATTACATAAAATTAAACATAGTTAGAATACAGATATTCAAATTTGAATACATATATTTGTAACTATTTAACTATAATAGGCATAAACGAAAAGGTAGGTTATTTTCAAGTCAAGTAGTTATAAAACACTTTTGCCTTATAGTGTTTTACACTGTGACATTTTATCATATAAGTTTCCCGCCTTTATTTCATCGCATGCCTATATAAATCACTTTTAAAACATATTTCTCTTCATGTATGCATTTGTTTGTAATTCTGCTAATACAATGCATTAACTCTATTATTATTTCATTTATTTTGTATAACCTACAGAGACACACAGGTTCTTAGCAACAATGGGATATGCTCAGTGTTGGCACCCAAGATGCAAATTTAGGTTACTTGATTGGTTTAATGAAATAGCTGATAAAGAGCATAATGCAACAATGATAGACACTAGGAAACACAAAATGTATATGCCAGATAAATCACACTGGCATTTATATTTAGATTTTTACTAAAGTTTGCTATTGCAAGTAAAGTGCTTTAGCCACAGCACCAGGCCTAGAAAACTGAAAACTAACCATCAGTGTATCTTGTTGGACAGAACTATTTACAATCAGCATTATTATCAGCAGGACCAGACTGAGAATAGACACCAACCCTGGAAACAATTGTATACCAGCCCCATAGTATTATATCTTTATTTTATTATTCCCATAATATTATATCTTTATTTTATTATTCAGAATAGGGAAACCATGCATTTTTAATGCACAGCTGAAAAATACATTTATTATACACATTTATAGATGAGACATATGAAAGACACAATGGGTTATATGTAAATATGGTTGAGACCTTGGCTATTTTTTTTTTTTACTGGCTACTGATTTGCAGTATGTATCAGTCATATGTGACCAGAAGGAAATCAATTAACTAATCAAGTAGTGGATCACACAGAACCACGTTGATTAGTTAATTGATTTCCTTTTGGTCACATATGAATTCTACATATTGACAATTGGCAGGAATCAGCCAGCCACATGGAAGGTGGCCTACTCAGTAACCCGTTAGGCCAGTGCGGTATTCATTATCAGGGAAGACGGCATAGCCAACAATGACTAGCTCCCGGCTATTATCACAAATTATTAATTTACTGTACAAATGAAGGGATTAGACCACCAAAACTCATAACCTTTTTCTGTTTATCCATTCCCATCAATTTGCCTTCTGGTGGCAGAGTTCCACGTTAAACAAACCTGCATGCATAAGTGGTTTCTAGTAATTAATGACTTTTGGAGGAATACAGTATTTAATATACCCACTTTCACTAATGGAATGAGTCCTTAGTCTGCCTGCAGAGGGAGAAAGAGTGAGTAATGAAACAAGTTAGCATGCAGGCGTTGTTGTTTACACATTTTTATATAATTTCGAGGCCCCCTCTGTTGCTCCCCTTTGAAAAACGAGTGTCTCTTGAGGACACCAGACCCGTCAGACTGAGCGAGGCAGCGTGCTCTAGCCTCCTGACCAGCTCTGAGATAGAGCTGAGAGTAAACCTGTGTGTATCTCGAAATATATACACGTCGGATTTACTAAATATAAGGGAAACTAACATTTTAACTATTGCTTACTCCAAGGAAGTTTTGACCTTATTTAGTTCCCCGTGTTAATCGTCTTTAAAATAGAGTGATTCTCACTGCCCTGCTGCATCATATGGAAGCAGTTTATTTTTATAGTAGGCCCACTCAATTTTAAAAGCGCAATTGTAAAAAATGTTTAGTAGCACTTTAAAGAGATCTGCACAACTATCCATATGATGCTATATTGTTAGGCTTTATTTAGCGACTTTAGCTATCAATAGATAAGTAATATAACATATCCCCGAAGTTATCTTTAGTTAAGGTAAACAGCCTAAAAGGCACTCTCATTTTGAACTATGCCCCCATTGAACACAATTCGGAAGTTATTTCTGTTTAGATTCCCAAACTGCTATGAAAGCTGCCATTGGTGTGCTAGGGCAGTGCTTCAACCAGTGTGCCGCGCCGCTGGATGATGGGAGGTGTGCCGCAAAGCATCCAGCAGGTGCCGGGCCCCCGAGAAGGAGAGCCCGATGTTGTCTAAGACATGGATGCGGCTGCAGAAAAAAAAGTTTAAAAAAAATCATTGCCACCACATATGACAGTACGTCATATCCGGTGGCTGTGTATCCCTCCTCTGTGCAGGAGTGAAGACTGCATGGAGGAGACGACCGGGGACATGGAGCAACAAGGAGGTGAGTACTGGGGAAGGGGGGGTGAGGGTGGCATATTATTGGGCAAATTGGCTGTGGCTTATAAAATGGCAAAATGACACTGGCAAAATATTGGGCAAATTGGCTGGGGCTTATTAAATGGTAAAATAACAGTGGCATATTATTGGGCAAATTGGCTGTGACTTATTAATAGCAAAATAATACTGGCATATTATTGGGCAAATTGTCTGCGGCATATTAAATGGCAAAATAATACTGGCATATTATTGGGCAAATTATCTGAGGCTTATTAATGGCAAAATAACACTGGCATATTATTGGGCAAATTGGCTGTGACATATTAAATGGCAAAATAATACTGGCATATTATTGGGCAAATTGTTTGGGGCATATTAATGGCAAAATAACACTGGCATGTTATTTGGCAAATTGGCAGTGTCTTATTAATGGCAAAAGTAATGCTGGCATATTAATGGCAAAAGTAATGCTGGCATATTAATGGCAAAATAATACTGGCATACTAATGGGCAAATTGGCTGTGGCTGGTTTTGTCTGTCTATTTATGATTTTGTAATGCACTGGTTTTGTTTGTCCATTTATGATTTTGTAATGCACTGTTTTGGCTTGTCTATTTATGATTTGTAATGCGTTTGTCTGTTTATAATTTCTAATGCACTGGTTTGGTTTGTCTGTTTACCACTGGTAATGCACTGGTTTGGTTTGTCTGTTTATGATTTGTAATGCACTTGTCTTGGTTTGTCTGTTTATCATTTGTAATGCACTGGTTCGGTTTGTCTATTTATGATTTGTAATGCACTTCTCTTGGTTTGTCTGTTTATCATTTGTAATGCACTGGTTCGGTTTGTCTATTTATTATTTGTAATGCACTTGTCTTTGTTTGTGCATTCGTTATTTATTTTTGCTTACTTGTTTGGTTTTAAAGGTAAATACAGGCATCTAGTTCTTATGTTCTGTGTATGCACTTGACTTTATAACTTTAATTTTTATATATTTTTGTTTGTGGTGTGCCACGGAATTATGAGGGAAGAGTTTTGTTGTGCCCTGGGTGAGAAAAGGTTGAGGAGCACTGTGCTAGGGTATGACAAACTGAACCCACCTCTAGCTGGGAGGAGATGCTATTCTCCTCCACAGCTACTGTTTATGTGTGACATGATTGACACACCAACACACCAGTGACAGAAAAAGCTGGCTGCTTGACTGACTCTGAGGTGTCATGATGGAGAGCTCTGTCAGATGTCAGCCCTTTAGTCTTTGCAAAATCAAAACCCTGTTTGCCTTATTATATTGTATACATTCCCTTTATTGATAATTTTAATCCCAACCTACAAAGAAATGGTTGCATTGGAACAGCCAGGCAGCCCACATTCCTTTGCACACCATTTGTATGCTTGTCAACCTGTTCATCCGTGTAATGTCAAGTAATATTATCTATTAGTGCATCCAGTTACTGGAAAAGGTTTGCCAGTCCTTTCTTTTTTGCCAAGTTGCTATTGCCAATTCAAACTAGTTTATTATTCAGATATCATTTTTTTTGACAATCTTTACTTAGAAAAACATTTGAGAGACATGCGGATATTGGCAGTAAAACTATTCTAAATTATTCAATATGTTTGTGGGGTTTTTAGTACTTGGTTTTCTTGGCCCACTCCAAACAACAAAAATGTCCACAGTTTTATTACTTGCACCTAACATTAGCTTACATTTTTGCCGTTAAAGGACTACTGATTGCCAAAAATGAACTTATGCTTAATTAAAAGACTGCATCTTACTTTCCCATTTGCTCTAAATAGCTCTATCGGGGGCTGACATCTTTAGAATCTTGGGTCAGATGTTCCTTCATCTGAGATCCGACCTAGGGTTGGATCTAGCTAGGGTTAGCAGGCCAGACCGTCTTTTGCTGGACACAATACTTTTACATGATCCCATGCAGAATGTAATGTCCAGAGGTAACAAGTTACCTAATAAAGGAGGGGATCCCATAGGTATTACCTTAATTAATTAATTAATGTTTCCTACTGAACACTTATAAAGTATACATTCTGCAGTGCATGTAAAACGTATATGCTTCCCTCAACAAAATAAATATATGGAATCAGAAGTAGCTTGAATTTTCGTAAGATCTATTCAGATTAAAGGATGTATGCCAACAAAAAATAAGTTCTGTTTAACTGAAAGATAGCATCAAATGTAGACATTTTAAATAGAAATACTTTAATGAAAGAATATAAATTAAGCATTCTACTGAGCCTATTCTGCTTGTATATCTCTATCGGGGGGGTAGACATCTTGAGTCATATGAGTCAGATCTTCCTTCATCTGACCTAAGATTCTGAACAAAATGTCAGCCCCAATTATTACATTAATACATCAATATTTAATTATATAGTGCCAACAATTTACTCAGCACTAGATACAGAGCATAGAAAGGAACTACATACTAAGTTAGACAAACTAGAACAGACTGGTGCGTGAGGTAGAGAGCCCTGCTTGCACACTTAAAATCTAGAGGGAATGGGGTACATTAAACAGATAAGGGAGTTAAGAGGAGGGACAGATGTAGTTGTAATAACAGCAATGTGGATGGTTGGCAAAGATTTAGTGTGTGTGTTCTAGCTGGATCAGTTGTAAGCTACCTGATATACCTGAGCTAGGTGGGATTAACTATAGGTAAATCAACTGGTATGCTAGTTGGATGGGTAGTAAACTTCATTAAAGACATGAGTTTTGAGGGACTTTTTAAAGTTCGCAAAGGAAGGAGAGAGCTGGATGCTCTGTGGAAGGGAGTTCCAAAGAGAGGGGGCAGCTTAGGCAAAATATTGGAGGTGCGAGTGAGAAGTGGTGATGAGGTTGGAGGAGAGCTGTAGTCCCATTGAGGACTGCAGAGGTTGTACAGGGAAGTATCGGGTAACGAGGCAGGCAATGTACAGAGGGGCCGAGGAGTGGAGGGCTTTGTAGGTTAAAGACGAATCTAAGTTAATCCTAGAGCAAACGGGGACCCAGTGGAGTGCGTTGCAGAGGGGAGCAGCTGAATCAGACCGACGAATGATAAAGATGAATCTGGCAGTTGTGTTTTAAATAGATTGCATGGTAGAAAGACGAGCCAGAGGTAGTCCAGTTAGGAGGCTGTAACAGTAGTCAAGGTGAGAGATCACAAGCGAGTGCGCTAGAATTTGGTGGTCTCTGCGCTGTGGAACTGGCAAATGCGAGTCATAAGTGACCCCAAGACATCGGACATTGTCAGCGGGTATGATTGTAACATATTCAACAGTGACTGTGAAGCCAGGTGTAGGGACAGAGTTTGAGGGAGGGAAGATGATCAGCTCCGTTTTGGAAAGATTAATTTTCAGGTAGCGATCAGACATCCAAGTTGAGACGGCCGACAGACACTCAACTACACGTGACACAACAGAGGGAGTGAGGTCAGGGGAGGAGAGGTAGATCTGAGTATCATCAGTGTACAGGTGGTAGTTTTCTATTTAAAATGCCTACACTAGATGCAATCATGCAATTAAACATAACTTATTTTTTGCTGACAGTTGTCCTTTACATACTTACTGCAAGGCACAGGGGCTACTCAAATTAACCAAATCTTTTTATGGTGGTCTGTGATGAGAAAGATATACAAGCTTTCAAGCTTCCATGATCAAGTTTCTTTAACCCCTTCATGACGTTAGGTGCTTGCGTCCCAAACGACGCAAGCACCAAAACGTCACATGGCCACTGATCACAAGGTGATCGGTAGCCAGGAACACTCTGGCAGAGACCCGATCAGGGTCTTAATAGACCCTGTGGGTCCCTGCCAAAATATCGCGAGACCCGGAAGTTCGGGCACGGCGCGATTTAGAGAAATGTAGCCGGTGCTTGCTTTGAGCACCGGCTACATTTTCCCTGTCGGACTGAGGCCACTCAAAGTGGCCTCAGATGACAGGTGGGATCCCGCTGCAAGTGCCTGCAGCGGGATCCGAAAACAGCTCATCGCGGGGAGCCGCGATGAGCTGTTTAACAAAGGACGTACTATGCCGTCCTAACGACTTTAAGGCACTTAAAGCCAGGATGGCATAGAACGTCCTAACGTCATGAAGGGGTTAAGGAAGCAAGGGTTAAAAAAGGTACAATGTTCCTTTAAACCTGCTTTTGTGTAATGTGTTTGTTTTCAGTTCTCGTGCACTTGGTTTAGATAGTACATCCTAACGTCACGAAGGGGTTAAAGGCACAGCAAAGTTGTATGTGTAAATATAGCACATGCTAAGGGAAAGTTGCAGTGTACATGTTAATGCATTGTTTCTTATACCTGCATGACACAACTTTAGGGGTTAATTGTGGTACTAAAATTCTAAAAATGGAACACATAGTAGGTTTCCATGGTGTTTGTTCCAGAAATAACCCGAATTGTATCACCTTTAGTTATTACTATGCAAAACTGCTGCATTGCCATAGCAACATGCTGATTTACGTTGCAGGAGGGGGTGTTATTTATGAATTTCTAAGGCAAAGATATTATTCATATCCTGTTTGTATCAGTCACTAAATGTATTATCTGATGGGCTGAGCAAACCCCTTGTTTATGAGGCCAGGAAAGAGTTCCACCTCTTCCTTCCGTTAAAGCAGATTTACAGTTGTCGGCAGCGTAGAGACTGCAGTTCTCACTGAGAGGTGCTGCCTGAGTTTCTTATTAATATGCTGTGTAAACCAGCGGTTTGTCCTTAGCGGTATAGTTCAGCTGTGGG
Organism: Pelodytes ibericus; assembly: GCA_036172795.1. Taxonomy (NCBI): domain Eukaryota; kingdom Metazoa; phylum Chordata; class Amphibia; order Anura; family Pelodytidae; genus Pelodytes; species Pelodytes ibericus. The sequence continues at coordinate 71,361,014 of CM069859.1, forward strand.
AGTATGCTCTGGATAATTGCCTAGACTGAGGTGAATGCTTCAAACCACTCTGCTCTGAGTCCCAAGACCTAATAACTGCCTGCACAGGTGAGCTGGTGTGTAGGAAGAGGCCATGTGTCCATACAGAGACATCAGTTGATTGTCCAGCAAAGCTCACCACGAGCAGTGTTGGTGGCTACCCCTAAGTATATGGGGAGCTGCCTTGTAGGCTGGTGATAAAACACAAGACAAAATAATGATATTTATGGTTTGGTGCTTAGTATCAAATTGCTAATGTTTTTTTCACCGAGCAAACCTCTGATGAGGATAGAGACAATTTCCCTTGAAATAAACAAATAAAGGATTTTTGTTTGAACATCTTGTTCCAAGCTCCTACACTCTACCACAGCTAGGTATGTGGAATTCATTAATTGGTGCATGAGGAAACTGTTTCAGGATCTGCTCAGACATGCATCGGCATATAACATTGATGCACAAAAGAGCACAACTGTTGACCTGGGACAATGACACTTTCATTTAAATTTTTACTATTTTTATTATTAATTTCATTTATGAACATAGCAAAGGAGTCTTGATTAGTGTACAATTACTTACCAATGGAATATGTTGTACAGGATTGTGTAGAAGGACTCCGTATACTGTACAGTCCCGTACAGGCTAAAATTAATTTGGTAGAACATGCTGTTTCATGTGTCAGGATGTGATCCCAATTAAGACAAATACCTTTCACTTCAATCAGAACAATCACATCCCCCATCAACCTTTCCCAGGAACCAGTTCTTACAAATCATCCCCTCCCTTCACACTGTTCCAGACGGTGCGAACAACAAATTGGAGGCTATAACCCAGCGGCTTTGCTAAACCCAAACAATAATGGTTAATATATTGCAATAAAACTTGCGTGTTCCCAGATCTCACTTTCATTTTAAGACGTTAGCCTGTGTACACCTTTACATTACAATGTATTACAACCTGCAGCTCTGTTACAGAAACAAGTCTCAATAATTCAAAATAAATTGATAACATGAAACTATTCTTAAATACTGACAGAACAGTTTCAATTTTCTGGACAAATCCTAAACTACTTAAATTAAACAATTCGCAATTAAACATTAAGACTGGTTTAAAATATAACCAGACACCATGTGATCATCACTGATTTCTCACTATTTACCGCTAGTTCCCAACCTCTTTTTTGGCCTCCATTTTGATTAAATATAAAGCAAACTGTACCTTAGAATAAACCCAAATAGTGAAGTCAGTTATAACCTGAAGAAAGTATTTATTTTCACAGACTAGTTTATGAATGCATTCACTCTAGTTTGAACATGCATTATTTAAGAATGTTATTGCTTATTTCATACAACAAATATTTTGAGCTTCTAAAAGGGTCAGTAGGGAATGAAAGATGGACAGGAGCATCTTGATCCAGAAGAATCTCCAAAATAGACACATGGGAGTTATGTGTAAATTCTGTAACCACTGGGATGCTAAAAGAAGAACTAAACGGGACCATCTCTAGCTCTCATTGGTCTGATTGCACATCTTCTAATATAGAAGCAAAAGTGAAAACTGTAGTGCCCCTAGTATGAGGATAAACTGGTATGTAATTTTGATAGTACATGTCAGCTTAACCTCTGACGGGCAGCAGCCAGCCTGTTCCTGTCTGTTTGTGTAGAGAAAGACTGTCATTTTTTAATGGGATCAGCAGAAGGGACCTCAGCTAGGCCCTCTCTCTGCCCTAGCAGAGAGAGACTCTGCCCCTTGCATACCACAATCGGATCAGTGGGGATGAGCCCCCACTATGATTGGCTGTCCATGCGCTGATTGAATGCCAGCCTCCCCACCCACATGTCGGATTTACTTAGGAGAAGGGGACACTATTTTATAACCATTGCTTCCTATCAGGATTCAAGGGTTAAAAAAAAACTTTAGTTGTCCTTTAAAAGATTAAATATATATTTTTTCAGTATCAGGTTGAGACACATTGATTAAAAACTAACGCAGTAAGCTTTGCCTCTCCGTAAGGTTGTGAAATTAAATTTGAAAGAAATCTGTATATACAGAATAGGCCCCTTAAATTACGGTTTCTTCACTGTCTATTGAGATGCAAATTCAATGTTAGGTTCATCAATGGGAACAATCAGCCCTTGTCCTTTTGGAATTGACCACAATGCAGTTTTGTGGCCCAGTGCACAGAATCCTTATTAATACAGCTGAACTCCAGTAACTAACTAAATCTCCACTATGAGCACATGCACGGTATGTTTTGTGTAATCAGCTTAAAATAAATTGGTATGTTAAGCTTGGCTGGTGTTTAATTTCGTAGTTTTCTGAGTTACTAATCTTATATTAAATTTGGATTTACTTTTTTTAACTCATTTGAAGCAACTATTAAGTGTAATCTTGAATTTCAATTTGTGGTGCTATGTGACTAAGCCATTTCAGATGCCAAGTGTCTACGCACCAAGTACGTATAGGGATATCATCTTAGTTCCCAGCATGCTGTCAAAGCATTTAACCCATAAGCACCTCAGGGCTAGTAATGATTGGGTACCAATAGCAAGTTTCTGTATTTTGCAGTGTGTCAGATTACATTACATTAACATTTATTTATATAGCACTAACAATGTACATAGCGCAAGGTACAGAGCATAGAAGGGAACTACATAATAAGTTAGAGAAACTAGAACAGACTGGTACATGAAGTAGAGAGCCCTGCTCGCAATCTTACAATCTAGAGGGAATGGAGTACATGAGACACATAAGGGATTGAAGAGGTCAGAGGGATTGAAGTTGTAGTAACAGTAGTGTGGATAGGTGGCACTAGGTGGGATAGGCCAAAGCTAGGTTTGTTCCAGCTAGGTGGGACCAGCTAGAGGTAAAGTGACAGGTATTCTATTGGGTTGGGTAGTAAGCTTCTTTAAAGAGATGAGTTTTGAGGGACTTTTTAAAGTTTGAAAAGGAGGGAGATGCTTTGCGGAAGGGAGTTCCAGAGAAAGGGGGCAGCTCAGACAAAATCTTGGATTAAAGTGCACCTTTCACCCTCCCAATATTCATAATGCCGTGGGCATCCATTACTCTTCAATTTGATATCTTTCGCATATTCAAGAATAGGAGCCAAACTTAAAACTGCTAGTTTAAGTTCATCACAAGAAGACACAAGGCAGAACTCTTCAATGATAAACTATTCAAAAACTTCTAATGTTCATGTCAGTTACTGAAAATAAATTTAACGAACAAGATCCTAAATGCAGTATGGTAATGATTAGTATACGGTAATGTTGAACAAGGTTGCTCTCATTTCTTATTATTAGATTTAAGAATCTATTCAAGCATGGACTTTTATTTATGATAAAATATGGTGTAACTTTGCCTTCTTCAAAATGGAGTGCTACATCAATTCGCAACTCAACTCTGTTGGTCGGCCACTAAGCACAGACTACGCACTTTTTAGGTTCTCTGCAGAAGACTCTTCCAGCTTTTATCAAACTCAACCCACATTTTATCTGTGCCCCTTCAACAGTATGTACTTGACAGGAAGGAAAGGCAAATTGTCCCAGTATCTTAATATAGTGGTATTTTCAGTGGATTGTTCATCATTGTTTTAAAGGACTAATGCAGAACAATTAAGGTTCAGTATACTAGCATTATAAGAGCTCTGTTGATGTGTTTCTTGTCATCAAACTCAAGTTCTGTTGGATTACCAGAAAGCAGCCTTGTAACATGAATACAGAAAGCATACATATGGATGATCAGTAGGTGATTATTGGAAGATTTACACTGTTACCCTTTTAAATAATTGTGTGAGGAGAACATTGCAGACCTAGAGTTTGCCAAGAATTTTGCTGGAAGTCCGTTAAAGAAATTGGCATGAGGCCAATGTTAAATCTGTAGGTAATAGACACTATACATAGCAGGCTGAAGGGAAGTAATCACCAGACTTTTATAAAGGATAGCAACTAAAGCAGACAGTAGATTCTCTTCTGGAATTTCTACATGAATCATGCCTAAACACGGGACATTATTGTAAAAATGATGCAAGCGGACAAATAAAACTGTTAGTCGATGTACTTATTGAATTCAGAGTTGAGTCTTGAGCCTTTTTTTTAAAGTATGCAGTGAATGTGTGTCTGATTAAACGAGGACAGAGAGTTCCAGAATGTGAGAGCAGCATTGCTGAATGATTGAGAACCTGATTTTGTGTTTATTCTGGTAAGGAGTGATAAGCTAGCTGACTGACGCACTTGAGAAGGATTGTAAGGTGTAAGGAGCTCTTTCATGTAGTCTGGTAAGACTTTGATGGCCAGCAAGTCTATTTTGAAATAGTAGCACTTGAAAGAAATGTTTAAATTCATTTATTAATTCCATTCAAAAATAGAGGTGTGGCAGTGTTTAAAATGTAACATATTCCATGTGCTGAAAACCAGAGTGAATGGGGTAGGCCAGGTCCTCAAAATCAAACACAAGCTGAAAAATGTTTTAAGACACTTTGCTCACTGCTGCAACTTGGAATTCACTGTGCAACCTTTCAGGCCACATGGTTCTTCCTTAGGCTAAGGAGGTTTTTGCGGTGAATAAAGTCTCTTAAATGTATTTTTTCTTATAGATAACACCAGATGAACATCATTCTTAACAGTCTTTCCTTTCTATATCTTCTCTATGTAGTAAAGCATCTGGCTTTTCGTAATAAGCCGCCAAATCCAAATAGCACTTGCTAGACAATATGCTACAAAAAAAGGCCAATGCACCAAACGCCTATATCCTGAGCGTCCAACGGTGGCTCTCCAGCTGCTGCTCAACACAAGAAACAGCTGGTAGGCCGCAGTTCCACACTTAGGACCTGTATTAGATTAGTCTCCTATGAATATCTCCTGTACGGCCTACATATAATTAGGATTGTCAGCGCCTTTCTGCCAAGTTATTGCTCTGTGATTGGATGACTGCCTTTAATCATCTGGTAATGTTTCTTTGAAATGATTCTGCTTTTTGAAACTTTGAGAACATGAACACTTGGAATTTGAGGGAAGGATCACGTACTGAAGTATCAATGAAGCTGATTTTGTTGTGAAACATGTAATCTGATGTGCACAATTCACTTTAATTTGTAAAGTACCATGGCCTTTAATCTTGACTTGAATGACACTCATCACAATATCTTCCTGCAGACTCCAAGGACATACTGTGCAGCAAACACAGAGGATTTGGAGACAGTCATTCAGCATGTGCACAATATGTACCCAGAAGCACCTCTAGTGGCTGCAGGTGTTTCAATGGGAGGGTAAGTAGTTAAACTTATTTGTATAGAAAGTGTGAATTGCAGTGTTTCAAATAGCAGGTTCTTATTAACCAGAAATGAACACAGTAATCCTAAAACAGTCATCTCAGATCAGTAGAACTCCTAATGTGCCATGGGTAGGTTCGCTGGATCATGTAATATAGAAACGGTCAGATGGGTGTGTCCAAATTAAAGGGGACTAGTGGAATTGAAATAAAGCAAAGTGCCATATTTATCATATGTAATAGATGGATATTGTTCAGTTTCTGTCCTTTGAATACATTAGTCACATTTTTTTTTCTTGTAATAATATTATGTATCATACGCAAAGGCCTATCATAGACTTGCTGAACCTAATTTCTTAAAATTCGGGATTCACATCATTATGAAGCGTAAATGACAACTGTTCTTTCTGATTGGTAATACTGTATTTTGTTACAGACATATAAGCCACTGGATTTCTATATGCTAAACCACATTCCTTAAAGGTTTTTTTTTTTTTTTTTTAGCAGGAAATCACTTTCTTTTTAAAACACATTTTAGTTTTTGAAGATCTTTTCTTAGTGTTACTCTGTAATATAATCTGTAATCTTACCCTGTAAGGTAATCTATCACTTTGTTATACCCCTAACTCTCTCTTGGGATGCATTGGCTGTTTTGTGAAATAAATATTTATTTCTGAAAGACTTTTTGATTCTATTGCTCTCTATGCATTATAGTACAGACATAGGGGGGAAACTTAACACAGTTGAGATCATAACTGTATTTTGATTGGCCAGATTTGAATAAAATAATAGTTGCCCCCCTGACTGCTTTAAACATGCCGTGAACATACAAATGTCCCATACCTTTCCCACATATACTTGGACTGCTCTAAATGTGCTCTTTTGACTAGGCGGAAGCATCGCTGTAAGAATTCTGTGTTTGTAATATGACTCTTTAAATACTTGGAATAAAACAGTTCAGTTCACTTGCCTAGAACATTCTTATTCTAGGCATTATGAATAAAATTTATTTCTGAATACAAAATCTCAGATTTAAAATATTCAGTCTAAAAGCAGTTGAATTTGTTTAACTTGTATACAATTAACAAGCAATCACGAGATGAAATAAAGTAGGCCCATGCTAATATATACTATGGAATAACAATAGCTTTAAGTGTAAGAGCGATGTGAGGTAAATATTTACTCATTATTAAATTGCGAAGCATATGCTTTTCGTTTTAAGGTGTAAAAAGACATTTCAGTTTTCACTTATGTAAACTCTTCTTAAATATATTAGATTGTTCTATTGATGCTGAAATGACAGAATCACAGATACAGGCATGTTTTGAATGAAATGTGAATCATTCTCTCCTGCCTTATCTTGTCAGGAATTGTCACGTCAGAAGACAAAGCACACGGAGGAGAGTTATGAAATTTAAATAAAGTCATTTATATATTGTTATTGTCTTGAACTAGCTATCTCTCTAAACTAGCAGACCCGACAGACCCCAGTAGCTTGGCCTGAGCATACATGGACACAGTCAGTGAGGGCCAGAATCCAGTATATAGTTCTACCTCAGCTGAGAGGGAGAGTTCTAGAGATAAATGTGGGTTTACCTCAGACAGGCCATACCAGGTTATTATTCTATTAGTGAAACACAAGTTCCAAATATTCTTTAGTGCTTGAATCGTATCCAAGTGGTTTAGAGATAACACTACATTTGCGCATGCTTTCACAATGCCTGAGGCATTCAGTTCAAGAATGTTGAGATGAAAGTTTTAGGAATCTCTACAATGAAACCTCATGAAAGCAAATGTTACATAACATACATAATTTAATCTTTATATTTACCGGCTTCCACAAGCAAATATATAGATTAAAAATGCATTAAGTAATGGAGGGGGACCTTGTCAATCATAGATCTTAGAATGACAGGTCCACTTTACCAGCTGGGAAAGAAAGAGTTAAAATTATAGGGTTCTAAATTGTCCCTTCTGTATCTAGTAACACATGAGTAAGTAATGGAGCAGCCATACTTAAAGGAACACTTTATATTTCACTCATGCTTCTAATATAGACGCACAAGTTAAATGTTAGTTGTTCCTATTGTGAGGACCGACAGCTGCCATGCTTCCATTGGTACCCCTGCTGATCCCATGCAAAAATGAGGGTCTGTCTCTGCACTAGCAGTGAGAGACCCTTGCCTTCATCAATCGCAGCGGGGCAAGCCCCCGCTCTGATTGGCTGTGCTGACAACTAGGAACTGCTGTGTCTCAGATGTGAGACACAGCAGATAGTATACCTGTGAATATCTATTAAGATACAGGTTAGATTTACTTCAAAGTCCGGGAAAATGTTTTTTTTAAATCCTTGCTTCCTTTAACCCCTTCATGACGCAAGGTGCTTGCGTCCCAAACGACGCAAGCACCAAAACGTCACAAATTGTTCCTGGCCACCGATCACAAGGTGATCGGTAGCCAGGAACACTCTGGCAGAGACCCGATCAGGGTCTTAATAGACCCTGTGGGTCCCTGCCAAAAGATCGCGAGACCTCCGGACGTCACGTGTGACGTCACGGAGGCGTTCCCGAACCCGGAAGTTCGGGCACGGTGCGATTTAGAGAAATGTAGCCGTGCTCACTTTGAGCACCGGCTACATTTTCCCTGTCGGACTGAGGCCACTCAAAGTGGCCTCAGATGACAGGTGGGATCCCGCTGCAAGTGCCTGCAGCGGGATCCGAAAACAGCTCATCGCGGGGAGCCGCGATGAGCTGTTTAACAAAGGACGTTCGATGTCGTCCTAACGACTTTAAGGCACTTAAAGTCAGGACGGCATAGAACGTCCTAACGTCATGAAGGGGTTAAGGAAGCAAGGGTTAAAAAAGGTGCAATGTTCCTTTAAACCTGCTTTTGTGTAATGTGTTTGTTTTCAGTTCTCGTGCACTTGGTTTAGAGGGTGGGGGGGGCGGTTGTATTCTTAACTTTGCTTAAGAATTCATTTTTGTAAGTATATTTATCTATTCTATGTAACGCTCCAGATTTTTGTCAAACTATGACTCCAATGATTCCTAACCATCCTATTTTCTGTCAAGACAAATCATGTTGTTATTTTAATTATTCGGTGCTCTATAATGTGGTTCTTGTTCAAAAACATTTGAAGGACTTCTTGTCGCTGTCCTTGTTCTAATGATTAACATACACTTGATGGGTTTATTTGTGTTTATTAGTAATGTCCACATTAACAGTGAGTTTAATGTCTGTCATAGGAAACATGGGTTGTGGTAACAATAGAAAGTAGAATCTATAGTTTGTATGTATAACTATATTCAAGGTCAGTATAGAGGACATTTCACTGAAACTAGAGGAAGGAAGGCTTTTTATCTCCAGTAAATGTAGAGTTTTTTTCAGAAAGAACCATCAGGCTGTGGAATCCATTACTATGTTGGAAAATTAACTAGAATCTGTTAGATAAGAGTTATATTCTCTATAAGAGCAGAGTTATGGTCATTAAGGTAAACACAACCTTAATCTAGGGAGAAATCCTTCTACTATTTTTGGAGACAGAAAGCAATTTACGTCCAGTGAGCAGTAAAATAAGAAATGGCATCAGAAGTATTGATGGTTTTTATTTTCCTGAGACAAAATCTGAACTAAATCTACTTACGTTGCCAACTTACACCACACCTTCCGTTCCGGATTACAGGACAGATCTCTGTAGGCAAAGGTTAAGTAGTACTAAATGTTTTAATTTTTTTTTTTTTTTTTTTTACTGTGCCATGTTAATACATGCCAATTAACTTTTAGAGAAACAAAGTCCAGTGCCCATTTATTTGTTCTGTATTTATCATTTAGCAAAATAAAAATAACCCATATTATAAAAACAAGAGATACCATAAAGACCAAGGTACAAGTACAAAGTGATTTTAAGGACATTAAATGGAGGAGAAAGTGACAAAGGGCTGTTAAGATAATTAACTGGACATTTTTTCAAAGATCTGTGAAGCATTAGCTTCTTTTAAAGCCATTACAGGTTCAGTGAGTAAGATTAGCTGGAAATCTGGCCAGCGCACATGGGTATTATCAGGGATATTTAATGCAGGCTTATAGGTGCCAAACATTTCCCACTATTATAGAAACACAAATGAATTCTAGTATGAGGATACAATGATATGTACTTTTTAAGATACCTGCCATTTCAGTCTGGTCACCCACTGCTAGCACAGTGGTTTTACATGTAATCAGTAGAGGGGCCCTGAGTAGGTCTCTTCCATTGTTTAGCTGTAAAAACAAGAACCTGTCTTTCAATTCGCTGAGAGAGACAGACCCCAGACATATATAACTGGCAATCAGCCACTCTGATTAGTTGAGAGTGCGCTGACACCATCAGCACACACCAGCAGCAAGATAAGCTGTGCCTAGTTAAATGTAGAGCTGAATGTACAACCGGAGTGTATCTGTCAAGCTAAAGATATCTGTGATGTCTATAGTGATGCATGCTGGGATTACACCAGACAAGTGCCAGTGTGATTTAACTCTTGTTTCCATTATCGAAGTCAATGCTCAACATTTTAATGACATTTTACCTGTTCCTCTCATTTTGTGCTTGAGTGTGTCTTAAAGTGACATTTTTTCAATGCAATGCATTTAAAGATTAAGTGCTATATAAGAACCGTTTTCATAGTAAACTAATGTAGCTCACGGTTGTCCAGTTGTTGCGAGCATAATGTGTCAGTCAAGGTTTACGGGCTGCAGTCAGTCAAAAAATCCAAACGCTCTATTACCGTATATCACTTAATTCATGATCCACTACTCAATTCCAAACACTCCTCAACTGAACAAAAAATATATAAACAGTGTCTTCATCCATAGGCTAATAACAGTAGATCCTAACAAAACAAGTATGATTTGAGTTCTGATTTTAATGACATCATTTATATAAGTCTTTTACTAAATTCAGACTGTCTTATTATTATTAGGTTAGTTTTCTCATTTGTTTTACATAATATTTTCCCTAAATACATTTACTCCTAAAGTAAAATATCAACAAAACTATGAATTTTAAATAATCTTTAATAAGCCGTTAAAAAGTACAGAAAACACTACATAGAAGTGTAGATTGTGTCAGTAGATAAGAACCTTTTGGCCCATTCAGTCTGTCCATATATTTACCTACTGTAAAATCCTAATGCTTTATCTTATGTTCAGGATTGCCTCATGCTTATCCAAAAACAGGATTCATTTCTACCACTATACATTTTCGGCTACCCACTATGTGCCGATCACCTCCGACCACACTCCGAATTCGGAACACATACACGTATTTCGCACATATCAATTCTCCAGATTGTAGTTGGAGAATTGAGTAGAAAAGTGTAGAAGAATTAAAGTAAACATATTTCAAACACAAAAATATTTAAATACAATTATTTAAATTAATATAAGCATATTTTTTCCAAAAAAGTATTTTTATATTTTATGTTCATTTACCGTACTTTATTGTAATTAATGGATTACATTTTTATTTTTGATTTCTATTTTATTACACATTGGGCCATTCCGGGAGGACTTCAGCTACTTAACTCTGACTTCTATGGGAGAAATTTCGGCTATATTCATAATAGCCGAGGTCCTCTCAAAATGGCCCTGAAATAAGCCAACGTCCTCCTCATATATGCCTATGGGTAAGACAGATGCTACCACTTAGTTTGTGTGCATTTTATCTGGTTATATTTTGGTCTCGGGAGATATTGATGTGGAATTGGCGAAGATGTCTGAATTGTGGACCTATTTGGAGGCACATCGGAGCTACCTGAGTAGCTCAAAAATCCAATGCCTGTGTACCCCCGATGTGATCCGAATACGGACGCAATTCAGAGGCATTGTTCTGGTGCCAAGAAACCAGGGCGACCTGAGTCAACCCTTATATGTTTTAAATACACAGATCCATAGAAATGCATATAGCGTAAAGACAAATTACAAGTCAAACTACCATGGCATAAAAGTAGATAATGATCTAAACAGAAACGTAACTTGATTGTTGTATATCAAAAGCAATTAGTGTAAAAAAATAAATAGAGTATTTACCATGGAAATCAATGGAATATTTCTGCTGATAACTTTGCTTTTCATAAATAACCCCAATATATATTTTACCGTATTTTGTATCTATTCTGTTGTGCTTAGTTTCTGCCATAGCTCCAATTTCCCAGCTATGACTTTATTAAAGTGCTGCTTTCTTGCTATGTTTTAGTTGCCACTTTATTCAGTAAAGCACCATGTTCTAAATAATATATTGCGCAGAGGTCTAACGCTGCTGTACTTGTTTATTTTGTTTAGAATGCTGCTGCTGAATTACCTAGGTAAAACTGGGCGACAAACTCCACTTATGGGAGCTGCAGTGTTCTCAGCTGGCTGGGAAGTTTTTGAATCTGCTATAGTCCTTGAGAAACCTATTAATTGGATACTTTTCAATTACTATTTAACAACTTGTCTACAGGCTTCAATTATCAGGTGAGCCCAGGTTGCTTAAAGCAGCATCATATTGGCAAATTCTATGACCTGTGAAAGTGCTGTCTTTATGGTCCATGCACACAAAAAGAAACTAAAAATCAACTATTAATAGCTCAACTATTCATGCCTAATTTTACATTTCAAATGCTGCTTAACCTCCGTTTCCAACAGATAAAAGCATTAATACATCACTTATCACAGGTAACAGAATTTCACTCAATATACTGATATAAGTGCATGTGCTGCTCATATTGGTTTCCACTGTTATCTTTATTTTTTGCTTCTGTGCTGTTGCTTTATTAGATTAGAGTAGAGGGGTTATCTGCAATGCTATTTTCCCTCTCACCACTAAAGGTGACTAATAATAAGTAAGACTTCCGGTTTACACTCCTTTTCATTTTGTTTTTGTCATAATTAATGAAGCAATTCCATTATTTTTTCTTGAAATACAAGGTTTGCCACTGATCCTTCATATTTATTTTTGCTGTAAGTTATTGATCACATTAGGCTTTAAGAGATTGTCAATAACCAAATAAGAATCCAGTTAGGTTATTCTGTGTCTCCAAGGTATCTGTGAGATGGGTGCAAGAGACCAACAGCAAAGTCTGTATTGACTGGTACTCACACAATGATGAGCAGGACAGTGTCAACTCAGCAACACTGACATGTGGAAGGGAATTTCAGCTGAAGTTTTAATCTTCAGACTGACAATCCTTGTAAATATGTACAGAAATGCAGGTGAAAAGAGTTCTTGCTATCTTAATAGAACCTTACTAAAGGAGATCACGGGGGATAAACAACAAGGAACTATAGGTGCCAGGAGCAAAACAGATTAAACACAGAATACAAAATAAACACTGAGTCTTGAGACATGACATAGGTATTTGTATTGAAAGGGAAAATAACAATGTAGCAAACAAGTCCCTGAAAAACCTGGATTATCTCACCCTCTTGGGCTCAGTTCAAAGTTCCAGTGGCTTCAAAAAGTATCTGAAAACCAAAGACAATCAAACTATGAATTTAAAATTCTAATTTTTTTTTAATTTAAAACACTCTTTAATAAGCCGTCAAAAAATGCAGAAGAGACTACATAGAGGTGTGGAATATGTCAGTGGATTGGAAGCTTCTGGACCACCCAGTCTATCCATATACCTACCTACTGTAAAATCCTAATGCCTTATCTTATGTTCAGGATTGCCTTATACAAAAAAGGATTCATTTCCACCACTTCTGCAGTGCTAGGCTATTCTATGCAATACCTTGTAATGTTTTTTTTATAAACCACAGACCTTTAACTTACATATTTCCTCTTTTCCTGGTAAATATACCCTTCTCCATTACTGTGTTGAATCTTTTTTTTTTGGGGATTTCTTGTAGATCAAGTTTTATTAGGTTTTAAAACAATTATAAGTGATGGGGTAGACGGAAGAGGGGACAGAAATAAAAATGAGGGGGGAGAGGAACAAAGGGGAATGGGCGAGTCTGACGCAGGAGACAAAATTAACAGTTGCCTCTTTATGTATGTAAATGCTTATATCATATACCTGTTCTCATAGTTGCATTGAGCTATACATATTACTTTTCCTTAGCTTGTAAACCATTAACCATTTTTGTAGCTGTTTTTATAATAATTTTTACTGGGTAAAAAATAGGCACCCATTCTGGGGTCTTCATGGGACTGTGGCTTTCAAATGGGATCAATGAGAAATTTAATAGCAGTTTACTATCCATTCAGCAAAAAAAAGGAAAAAAATTACATAAATCTTCGTTTTTTGTCTATACATGTAGTATATTTACAGAAGCTACACATATAAACGTATATAAAGTGATATGCATATATAATGTGCAGTCATGGGAAAAATGAAATACACCCTCTTTGAAGTCTATGGTTTTACATAATAACAATTATCTGTTCCTGAGCAGGGCTTAACATTAGGTTAATATAACAACACAAGATATATTAGGAAATGTGAGTAAGAGGTCAACAATGCACCAGTAGTAACTTTAATTAAACAAAAATTGTACAGTCTGCTATATGGAGAAACATTGTTTATAAAGTATTAAATACACGGCTAATGTAAACCTAATGTATTTCCATTTTGTAGACACCGTGCTGTTTTGGAGAAACAATTTGATATTGAGAACATCATGAAGGTATGCTTTTATCCTTCAATAACGAAATATTCAATTTTACAGGTGAATAGAAAATAAAATTTACAGCCATAGAAACATAGAATGTGTCGGCAGAAAAGAACCATTCGGTCCATCTAGTCTGGCCAATTTTTTTGAATACTTTTATTAGTCCCCCGTTCCTATAGCTAGGATAGATAGCCTTGTGTCTATCCCACGCATGCTTAAAATCCTTGACTGTGTTTACCTCTACCACTTCTGCTGGCAGGCTATTCCATACATCCACTCTTACCCTCTAAGTAAAGTAATACTTCCTGATATTACTTTTAAATCGTTGACCCTCTAATTTAAGACTATGTCCTCTAGTTGTGGTAGTTTTTCTTCTTTTAAATATACTCTCTTCCTTTACTGTGTTGATTCCCTTTATGTATTTAAATGTTTCTATCATATCCCCCCGTTACGTCTTTCCTCCAAGCTATAAATGTCATAAGCCATAAGTCTGTTGTTTATCATTTTTTTAAGGATTTGAAAAAAATACTATTCAGTGTAAAGAGTAAACTCTAGATTTTATTCTGTGACTTTGACATTTATGGGTCTGAATAAGTTTTGGAGGTCAGTTTGTTACAACCTAAATAGGTGTGAAAATACCCACAGAATTATATTCTGTTGCCCTATTTGTTCTTAGTAATAAAAAAAAAAACCTTGAAAACCATTGAAGAATACATCTAAGTACATTTTTAAACTGCATTGTTTTAACATGGTTCAATGTATTAAACAAATTGCTTCCATTACACAACATGGCAACACAACCGTGAATGCGTGGTTACACATCCCTTTACCTGTCAGTGTGACCACACATGCACGGTTGGATGGCAAGCTGTGTATTAGCTCCATCTGATGCCATGTCCCATTGAATGTTGGGAGGTAAGTAACAGTCATGTAAAAATTGTAGGACAAGTAATCAAAATGGCTGCTCTCACTATAGAGTGCATACATGTTTTCTAATGTATAGCAGGAATAGGGGGTTTGAGTGTAAAAATCAGTGTACCTCAGGAGACTTGGTTCCTGACTTGTTTGGCAGCCATGTATGCCCAGAAGAAACGGTGGATACTATTTAAATTGCAATATATAATCATAAATAATGTCTTCTGAATAGAAAAAGACAAATACATGTAAATCTTCCTTACTGGCAAATCAATCGGCATATCTAGGTAACTAATCATTATTATAAACCTAGTACATATAAAAGACTAAAGGTTGCAAAACTGTTGTTGCTCATTTCTTGCATTACTATCAGTCTGCATATGAATGATACAAAGTGTATACACAGGCAAAATGTAACAATAAACTCCAAAGCTAGTTTGAGAGATAGAGAAAAGAGGACACCGATGTAAAGTAAAAAAAAAAAAAAAAAAAAAAAAAAAAAAGAAAAAGGGAAGGGTAGAGGAGGAAAGGGGCAGGAAGGAAGAGGAAAGAGGAGATCCAAGATTGTTTAGTATATTGATAATTAATTAGTATACAGGAATTGCTTACGCAATAGGAGAAACTATTCCACATAACAATTAATTCCTCACTCTCTGTTCATTCCTACTGGAGATCCTGGCCCTAATATGAAATACTTCCCTTTTATTTAATAAGGAGGCAATGTTTCCTCCCCTTACTCCCAATCTACAATGTTCAATCTCACATGATAGACAAATTTGCAAGATCCGTGTGTGAGGACATTTGGAATTGGCTGTGAGACTTTTGACTGTCAGACATGTTCTGTTGATCGTTCATGTAATCGTCTGCTAGTTTGACCCACATACTGAATGCAGCATTTACTGCCGGTAATGAAATAAATAACACATTCAGTATCACAGTTTATATCATTTTTCATTTTAAAGTCTTGATCTTTTGTTGAAGAATGAAAGGTTTTAGCAACATTGACATATTTACAACAAGGATATATCCCCTTAATCCTCAGCCAAGTGCAACCTCTCTGCACTAGCAGAGACAGTTGCCAACCAGACCGCCTGCTTCCCATGCAAGCATGGCAGCTGCCATAAATGGGCATGCAATGTCAAAAGTACAGTCAGTTTACATAAGGGGGAACTATTTTTCACTTTTGCTTCTTTACTGGAAGCACACGTGAAAAATGTTTTATTGTCCTTTAATCTAAATCATTGCAATTTAAACTTTAAAACAGTGTCTGTAAACAAAGTTGCATTTCTTTATTACATAAGTATCCTGACCCTTGTGGCGATATTTGGTATAAGCTGATGCCGACATTGATTCCTGGGGAACACTAATTCTCTTTACAATTACCCACACAATTGTGCTCCATAGTTCTAAAACCTTGGCAAATACAACTGGATTGAAAACAAGTATTTATTTGGACTTTGTAGCTTAAATTCTGCCCTCTGGTTCAACAATATTTTCAGCCTCTGTTATGTTTGAAGATTTAGATTATATTAACTGGTTAATGGACAGAACTGGTTTGTGATAAACATAGGGTTTTCATCTGTAAAAGACCTGCACATGAAAGTGTCAGGAATTCAAGATTTTTTTTTAAAAAGGCACAATACCCAGTATCTTATGTATAAAGGCAATTGTGCCACTTTTCAGGGGCATTATTCTTTATAGATGGGTTGCTCAAGACCTAAGCAGACTTAGTTCTACCCTTCAAGATCTGTTGGGTCTGAGTGTTATACATTGGTGCACGCAGTGATAGTGCCACACTGCCACCAGTAGACACTATTTCTCTCCACAAATTTTTTTTACATAACCCCCCATTGTACTTTTAACTTTAATTAAATAAAGTTTTGTCAAGGCCAAAGATTAAACCTTTTTCTAGATCTCTGTAGAATCTACTGGTAGATTCTTTCCTGTCAACCTTCCATATACAACTTTGTGAAGTGACCAGATGGAAGCTGCAGATTGAAAATATATTTATAACTGAGAAAAATGATCCGGATGTTAAGACGGTTTGAGGAATCACATGATGAGCACACTTGGCTACATGTATTTATCATTCTTATCATTGTTTTCCACCTGAACTACTTAAAAGCTACAGTAATTAAGTGGTCCAATAACCTTGTAAATTACAGTACTCTATTTTTCCTCCAAACAGAATTTTTTGAATATATATTTATCTTTCTTAATTTTAATTAGTTTATGAAGACATTGGATGGAAGATTAATGTGAATCCAATCCTAATATATAAACTCTCTATTTATGTTGTATTTGTGAATAACATGTGTAGATATAATTCATATATTAGTGACCTAATTGATTTTACTGGATGAATCACAGGCAAAATCTATTCGAGAATTTGACACAAGATTTACGTCGGTGATGTTTGGGTATCGGACAAATGATCAGTACTATAAAGATGCCAGTCCCTGTAACCGGGTGAAATCTATAGAGATACCAGTGTTATGTCTAAATGCTGTAGATGATGTGTTTTCACCTGGGCATGGTAAGTACATACAAACATACCATAAAACAGGCATAATATAATCCTTCAAAACTAGTGGTGAACCTAGGCTCAGATGGCACTTTAGATGCACATATCTTTACTTCATAGGATCTTTAACAGTGTTCTGGCCTCACTGGAACACAAGCAATAGTTAGAACCATGGAGGTAAAGTAAAAACGAGACTTAAAACTGGCTAAAACTCGTGTATTTTGTAAGTGGATATAACGATCCTGACAAGTTAACATGGCACTTGCAGTTTGTGCAATTTGCAGTAAGAACTGAGACTCAGTAACAGAATGACAAGACATCAAACCCTGCCCCCGGGAGGTTATGGACACATTTAAAGTTTCACTTGACTTTTAGAGTTTCAGAGCTTCGAACCACTTTAGTGATCCGAATAGCCATTGATTTGGGTCCTCTCAGAAAGCACCGAAATACTTCCAAATTGACACGGAAATCGATTTGTGTGAGGACTTCAGCTATTGTCAAAATAACCAAAGTCCTCCCAAAATATAAATAAATAACATACAAAAATAAAAATTAAAGAAGCCGCCCTGGTATAACTATAATATACATGGGCCTGGGAGCTGGCCAAATGATCATAAACATCAGGGACTATGGCTAGTATCCCTGCCCCACCCTATAATAAATCACACTGGGAGCTGGACAAATCCTTAAGGCCCCTATATAATATACATTGTCCTGCCCTTCTATAATGAATGGGACTAGGAGCCACTCAACTGGCTTCCAGCCCGAAAATATAAATGTAAAAAGGCACAATGTATTAAAATTAAAAAAAAACTTCCTACATCTACCTTTCCCAGGTACGGAGGATGAATCACATATATATATTAAAAAAAAAACACCCTTTAGGTACCAGGGGGGTGGGCAGTGAAAATTACTGCACACACCATGACCAGTGTTTGGACCCCAGGTGTACTTATTTAATTATATGGAGGCAAGGCTCTATTTTTTTTTTTATTATTATTTTTATCGATTTTAATTTCAGAGAATTGAAATGCCTGAATATTCTCCAATAGAAAAAGACAATCGTTTGTAAAAAATAAAAATAAAAATACATAACTTAGTATTAATGAGAACTGAATTTAAAATGTACACTTTCTATTTTTCAGCAATTCCTTTGGAAAATGCCAAACAAAATCCAAATGTTGCCCTGGTGCTCACCGCGTATGGAGGCCATATTGGTTTTCTTGAAGGCATCTGGCCACGACAACAAACATACATGGATAGAGTGTTTAAGCAATTTGTACAGGCTATATTTGAGCATGGTGATGAAATCTCTGACATGTAACACATGCAAATGCTGCTTTTGTTTCCTTTTGTTTTCTTCTAATCATTAATGTACAGTGGCAGGTTCTGAGAAAGCTAATTCAGCTTATGCACAAGTTAACTCACCAGTTGCTAATGGACCCTGGAATTCACCCCTTTCAATGCAAGGAGGTTGTCCAAGGCCATCTATACCACTCCGGTACTTAACAGGTTAAACCTCTACAGAAGCACATGAGTTAACAACAAGCCAGTAAGCCAGCAAACTAGATGTATGCGTCTGGCATTCAAGCACTAGCAAATATATAAATATACATATTGTTTTGTAGCCAGAACTTACATAAAGGAATGTTAGAACTTGTATTATTTTTTTTAATGTCTTACCAAGAATGACCTTAATGAGTATAAAGCTCTGCATATACTGAATTGCACTCAACCAAAACCATAATGTACACAGAAAAATAAAACATTCCTCAGGGTTTTCATACAGACTACTTTCTTTGCCTAGAAACACAAGCATTACCACATTACAGTTTGAAGGATTCGCACATCCGGATTGTTTTAATGTAATGCATGTTCATGAAGGCATTGTAAAAAAGCAAAAAAATAAAATCAACATAAAAAGGTACATAAAACCAACAAAAAAAACTGGAATGAAGTATGTAGAACTGCACAAAGTGATTCGATGGGTGTGACTTAAAGCATGGATTGTAGCGTTATTCAATTGATTCCTCATTAACTTATTATTTAACTTAGAAGGGAGATCCCCTTATTTCTGTTATACTAAATCATGTTTCTTTTACAGATTTATTTTATAACCAGCTATTTTAGAATGTGTTCTAAAATATATATTTTTTGGTTTATTCTGTTAAAATAAACAATGAAATTTTAAACCTTTCTAGTGTTGATGTGTTGATGTTGTTAATTATCTTGTAATGTATTTGTTGAGTTCTTTTATTTTCCAAACTAGATTGATTTTCCTGCCTGTGTCTTTGTTTTTCATAATTTTAATAAGACAAGATTAGGAGATTTCGGGGTGCTGGAAATCACTGAAACTTCCTCAATAAAGCAGAAGTTTGGTGAAATCTCACTCAAACCTTCATCAGTAATGCGGAAGTATAGGGAGCTCTTGGGATTCACATTCCAATACTACTTAGATTGTTAGTCAGTGGATCCCAAGCGCTATAGCAGGGTTTACCTGTATATCAGTAATGCAGAAGTATAGTGAGATCTTGGGACTAACATTGCAATCCCGCTTAGATTGCCATGTTAGTCAGTGGATCCCAAGCGCTGTACCAGGGTTTACCTGTATATCAGTAATGCGGAAGTATAGTGAGATCTTGGGACTAAAGTGCAGTCTTGCTTAGATTGCCATGTTAGTCAGTGGATCCCAAGAGCTATAGCAGGGTTTACCTGTATATCAGTAATGCGGAAGTATAGTGGGATCTTGGCACTAACATTGCAATCCCGCTTAGATTGCGATGTTAGTCAGTGGATCCCAAGCGCTGTACCAGGGTTTACCTGTATATCAGTAATGCGGAAGTATAGTGGGATCTTGGGACTAACATTGCAGTGTTGCTTAGATTGCCATGTTAGTCAGTGGATCCCAAGCGCTATAGCAGGGTTTACCTGTATATCAATAATGCGGAAGTATAGTGAGATCTTGTGACTAACATTGCAGTCTTGCTTGGATTGCCATGTTAGTCAGTGGATCCCAAGCCCTATAGCAGGGTTTACCTGTATATCAGTAATGCGGAAGTATAGTGAGATCTTGTGACTAACATTGCAGTCTTGCTTGGATTGCCATGTTAGTCAGTGGATCCCAAGCCCTATAGCAGGGTTTACCTGTATATCAATAATGCGGAAGTATAGGGAGATCTTGGGACTAACATTGCAATCCCGCTTAGATTGCCATGTTAGTCAGTGGATCCCAAGCGCTATAGCAGGGTTTACCTGTCTATCAATAATGCGGAAGTATAGTGAGATCTTGGGACTAACATTGCAATCCCGCTTAGATTGCCATGTAAGTCAGTGGATCCCAAGCGCTATAGCAGGGTTTACCTGTATATCAGTAATGCGGAAGTATAGTGAGATCTTGGGACTAACATTGCAGTGTTGCTTAGATTGCCATGTTAGTCAGTGGATCCCAAGCGCTATAGCAGGGTTTACCTGTATATCAATAATGCGGAAGTATAGTGAGATCTTGTGACTAACATTGCAGTCTTGCTTGGATTGCCATGTTAGTCAGTGGATCCCAAGCCCTATAGCAGGGTTTACCTGTATATCAGTAATGCGGAAGTATAGTGAGATCTTGTGACTAACATTGCAGTCTTGCTTGGATTGCCATGTTAGTCAGTGGATCCCAAGCCCTATAGCAGGGTTTACCTGTATATCAATAATGCGGAAGTATAGGGAGATCTTGGGACTAACATTGCAATCCCGCTTAGATTGCCATGTTAGTCAGTGGATCCCAAGCGCTATAGCAGGGTTTACCTGTCTATCAATAATGCGGAAGTATAGTGAGGTCTTGGGACTAACATTGCAATCCCGCTTAGATTGCCATGTAAGTCAGTGGATCCCAAGCGCTATAGCAGGGTTTACCTGTATATCAGTAATGCGGAAGTATAGTGAGATCTTGGGACTAACATTGCAGTCTTGCTTAGATTGCCATGTTGGTCAGTGGATCCCAAGCACTATAGCAGGGTTTACCTGTAGATCAGTAATACGGAAGTATAGTGAGATCTTGGGACTAACATTGCAGTGTTGCTTAGATTGCCATGTTAGTCAGTGGATCCCAAGCGCTATAGCAGGGTTTACCTGTATATCAATAATGCGGAAGTATAGTGAGGTCTTGTGACTAACATTGCAGTCTTGCTTGGATTGCCATGTTAGTCAGTGGATCCCAAGCCCTATAGCAGGGTTTACCTGTATATCAGTAATGCGGAAGTATAGTGAGATCTTGTGACTAACATTGCAGTCTTGCTTGGATTGCCATGTTAGTCAGTGGATCCCAAGCCCTATAGCAGGGTTTACCTGTATATCAATAATGCGGAAGTATAGGGAGATCTTGGGACTAACATTGCAATCCCGCTTAGATTGCCATGTTAGTCAGTGGATCCCAAGCGCTATAGCAGGGTTTACCTGTCTATCAATAATACGGAAGTATAGTGAGATCTTGGGACTAACATTGCAGTGTTGCTTAGATTGCCATGTTAGTCAGTGGATCCCAAGCGCTATAGCAGGGTTTACCTGTATATCAATAATGCGGAAGTATAGTGAGATCTTGTGACTAACATTGCAGTCTTGCTTGGATTGCCATGTTAGTCAGTGGATCCCAAGCCCTATAGCAGGGTTTACCTGTATATCAGTAATGCGGAAGTATAGTGAGATCTTGTGACTAACATTGCAGTCTTGCTTGGATTGCCATGTTAGTCAGTGGATCCCAAGCCTTATAGCAGGGTTTACCTGTATATCAATAATGCGGAAGTATAGGGAGATCTTGGGACTAACATTGCAATCCCGCTTAGATTGCCATGTTAGTCAGTGGATCCCGAGCGCTATAGCAGGGTTTACCTGTCTATCAATAATGCGGAAGTATAGTGAGATCTTGGGACTAACATTGCAATCCCGCTTAGATTGCCATGTTAGTCAGTGGATCACAAGCGCTATAGCAGGATTTACCTGTATATCAGTAATGCGGAAGTATAGTAAGATCTTGGGACTAACATTGCAATCCCGCTTAGATTGCCATGTTAGTCAGTGGATAGCAGGGTTTACCTGTTTATAACATTTTTCTGCAGTTTGTGAGTTGGTCTTGAGCTTTGCCACACACTTCTACAAACCAAAAATTCAGAGCACTTAAAAAAAGATGGACACCAGAGGAGGAAAATGTCTCTTAGCTTATGGGGCTGGCCAGTGACGGGTGGCAGACAGGGAGGTATCAATAGAGACTCTCATTCTAATGAATTATTAAACCATAACCTGTGTATACCTTTGTCACACAAGGGTTATTGCATAATTTATGGTCTTGTTGCTAATAAAATAAGGTTAGCAACAGCACTTGAAGAGGAACCCTTTTTCTTTTAATGAGGTAGAAAACCACTTCTGCCTCATTAATAGTCTAATTAGCATGTTGCACTAATTGTGCATCATTCAAATAATATTCTCTGTGATGTCAATCATATTCCACATAGCAATAGGTCAGGAGGAGATGATAATCTCCCTAGCCGGAGGTGTACTTGGCGTCATAGATGCTGCACACCAATCAGAGCTGCCAGGGACTAGAGTTACTTTTACCAGCTGATTTTCATGGTCCGTATATTAATCAAATTTGCCTTTTAAAATGTTATTTGTTCTATGAGAGCACATTTATTTGCACTGCACAAAATGTTGGCAATTTATAAATAACAATAACCAAAACAGTGTCACCTAGTGGAAAATCGGTAGATTGCACTTGATATAATACATTTTTTTGGTGACGTCACTTAATATCTTTTCTTTGTGTTTTCAGTATGTAGAACAACCTATTTAAGTAATGGTGGGGTAAAGGAGATCAAAAATAGAGTACCATTAAGGGCAAAACCGACTTCCATGAGTGGTTGTCTGGCTTTTGCACCTTTATCCTGAGATGTGTTTCAACTCCGTCTTGTACAGCGTGCAAATGCTTCAAGGAGTCCGTTTTTAAAATGGATTAAGAGGCTAAAGGTGATCATTGTGCTCAAGCGGGGTGATCTTATTATACTGCAGGGTTTGACAAAAATGTAACTTAGTTTTAGGAGCCAAAAAAAAAACCAACTGCACATGCACACAATCACGCAAACATACACACGCAGACAGTCACACATACATACAAAGAGTCACAAAGAAATATTCACAGATATTGAGTCACAGAGACAGTCAACATTGACATGCAGACTGTAACAAATTTTTTTTAACATTTGCATTATTCCATGTGTCGTCACTTACATTTCAGCTTGGTCGGCTAGGCACAGAGCATCTTCCAATCCCATAATGTTGAGCGCCGGGTGACACCCTGACTTTAAAGAGTGGTGCACAAGGGGGCAGAGCTGGCAGTGTGTGCAGCCAGCACTGACTGCTCCTTCGAGCTGCACTGAAGAAAAGTGGGGGGGGGGGGGGGGACATTGGTGAGGGGCACCATATAGAGTATGCAAATCCCCGCTAGGTCTGATTTTCTGGTCGTTCTGGTGCTTGGGATTTGTTGAGCCCTGTTACAAAGGCCTTGTTATGTTAAGGGGGGGGCAGGGCTCAGTTTTTTGTATATGGTGCTGTGAGCACTTTTGCAGCTCCCAGCCCCATTTCAGAAAGTTAGCTCCAGCCACTCAGTACCAGTACAGTTTTGAGTGGGTTTCACACAACATTACATAACCAAGTATACCTTGTACAGATGCTGCATGTTTGAAGCACACTATTTGCACATTTAAACTCAATACAATAAATAAAACAAACGTGCTTTGTTGGTGGCATTAAAAAAATGAAGGATTCTCTCTGCTCTAGCACAGACCCCTTATAAGATGCACGCGCGACAGCTGATTGGCAAAGCGACAGCATCCTAACAGGTCTGCCTCAGCATGGGGACTCTGGAAGTGATTTCCAGAGAAGGACTAGGCCTCCAAAATATTTTTTTATATTATGTACGAAAAGCCATGTCTCCCTGTATCATATCAATTTTGAATGGTACTTTTGCAAACTACCCTTCAACTGATAGCCTTGCAGTCTTCATCCAAAATACAAAAACTTGGAAGAAATCATGTCATGAAAATGCCGCAAACAGACAGAGAGGAAAGGGTTTGTGAACAGGTATACGAATACCAATGTAAAGAGTTAGGACGGCCGGCTGTGAATGATAGGATTGAATGTGAACGTGTAGACAAATACTAATGTGAAGAGTTAGGAAGGACGGCTGTGAATGATAGGATTGAATGAACGGGTATACGAATACTTATTTCCTATTTCTCCTGTCTCATCCTGCCTCTTGATTGTAAGCTTGGGAGCAGGGCAGACATAGATTTCCAGTTTCTGTTCATCTTGTGTAACAAGCACTGAACAAATTGTTGGTGAATAAATATATTACTGTAATAACAACTTGTTTGAATAAGCCAAGCTCAAGCCTTTTTCATCAGAGTGGTATAAACAAATCAAAAATCAAAAAAAATACTGCATTTATTCATAGAGGGAATTATATGAAAAAAGTAAAAAGCGCAAACAGTGGTAGATGTGGAAAACGGAAGATTAAATTAATTATATGTAGGAAAACAATAGTTGTAGTGTACACAAACTTTAAAACAGGTGCATACTAGATGCTGAAAAATTCAATTGCACATGGTCAACAACATGTTGCATGACATTTGGAATGATTTTAAAACCTACATGTGCATAGTATACCCAGCCTAGATGAAAAGCTGTCATAGGAAAAACTCCTGCTATTTCTCTGGAGTAAAAACAATCTGCTCCAAGACATTAGGCAAGAATGGTAACATTTGTATGTTTTACCAGGGAAAGGACATTACCTGTGACTAGCTGTTCTCAAACCAGCAATCCTCAACTAATGCTCTCATAAGGTGTATTACGGTGGCACATAACAGCAGTAATGGCGCTACTGCTGTTTGCACCAAATCTCAAAAAGGTTGGCCATTCAGTGCTATGTTTTCCAGTCTTGCACTTTCAGGTTGCTCCAGACCACTCAGTACAAGTACCACCGATGAATAAAAGATACTGGGTATGTAATGCAACCTGAAATGAGCTGACAAGCCTTCCACGCGCTGTTATCCAACGTCCAAACACATTTACGTGTGGGACATTTATATATAAACACTATAACAAAGTCTATTATTGGCTGAAGTTAATAGAACTTGTGGCAATGATAAAAGATGAATAGTCATGGTGACCCGTGCGTTAGTTCATAGGTTTGTAAGTCATGTACAAACAGTGAATTGAGATTATGCGTTTCACTATAATCAGTCAAAACATATTTTTTTTAACAATACTAAATAATTACTGTTTATATGCAAAAATATAACAAACTCCTTTTTTCCCCACAAAAGTGTCTTACAGTAAACCTCATGGCCGATACTTCTGATCCTGATCCATGCCATGCGATTCTTTATATCCTCTCAGCCATGCACGGAGCCTGGTTCCTCTTTTTCTGAGATAATTATAAAACAGTTCAATAACTTTGTTCTGAGTAATGTACAGTAAAAATAACCTATGTACAACACAAAACATGTTATGCTGAAAAATAAAAAACAATTTTCAACAGTTGTTCTTCCTATCGAAAAGCTCCAGAGATATGCTGCCCAGTATATTTCCTAACATCTCCTGAGCTTTGTTAGTGGTAAGGCCCTGTGGACACTTCAGTCCTTGCAGCACATCTAATGTTGCTCTCCATTTCCTTGCAAGTCTGCGTTCCCGCTGACGGTTCGACTTCACAGTCTTCTTCAGCGTTTCATTTTCCCTTTGCAGCTCAGCAATTTTCTTCTTGGCCGTCTCAGGGCATGCTAAGGCATAGCAATGA
Organism: Pelodytes ibericus; assembly: GCA_036172795.1. Taxonomy (NCBI): domain Eukaryota; kingdom Metazoa; phylum Chordata; class Amphibia; order Anura; family Pelodytidae; genus Pelodytes; species Pelodytes ibericus. Next base: position 71,387,194 of record CM069859.1, read on the forward strand.
TCTACTGTCACACTTAATCCTTCATGACACACAGAGTCTTCTTCTAGCTTGATTTCTTTTTTTACGGATAGTTCATTTAAAGGCTGAAAAATAAAAAAAAATACTATTATTTATATATATATATATATATATATATATATATATATATATATATATACCGGATATTACAAGTCCAAAAGCGTATGCCCCACGTATGCAGGCAAACAAAATCACGCACTCACAGGGTTAAATGAATGGTATAACGTCGATGCATCTTATGCTTTTTTTCGAATACATCAACTTTATACCATTCATTTAACCCTGTGAGTGCGTGATTTTGTTTGCATGCATACGTGGGGCATACGCTTTTGGACTTGTTATATTATAGCAACACAGCACCCAGGTATTTCTAGTCTCATTGGTCTTTGTGTTTGGCTGAGTGCTCCACTTTTGGAGATATATATATATATATTTAATAAAATAAATGCCCAGTCTTCAAGACTATAAAGTGTTAATTGCCCTGGTGCTAACCTGGCTCTTGTACAAAACCAGCAGTAAAGGAGCACTCTGAAGTCTTCAATTTGTTTTTATTACATAACCACAAACACCAGCATCAACATTTCTGCTCCGGGACTTTTATTAAAACACTGCATTGTCCTGATTACAGGTCACGCTTTTTCCTGGTAATTTAATTTGTTAAATTAGTGGTGCAGGTTATAAATCAAGGTTTACTTTTTCAGGATGGTTGAGTGAGGAGAAAACCCAATTCTCCTAGAATTTGGAGAATATGTTTTCTCCCCACACATCCGTCCTGAACTGTCCAGATTCTAACCTACACCTATAGGCTTCTCCCTAATTTATATTCGGCTTATAATCGTGTGCGGCCTATATTCAGGACAATACAGTATATGCTGAAAATACATTTCAGTCCTGGATTGGAACTTTTATCTAGATCATAAACGTAAAAATGACACACAAACAGACTTTCTTAACACTTTCCTTTATAATACCAGTACAAACAACACATTGTAAAAACACTATATTTGCTTTATAACTTTTACACAAGACATGGTTGAGAATGAGAGAAAGTCTCCCTGTAAACTATTTAATAAATGCATTGTTAATCAAAAACATTTGAGCCTGTGGCTAAAAATATAGCACCAATGAGTATTTCTTACAAACGTGAACCGTCAAATGGTTTGTTACTAGGAAAATAAAGAATAATTCACTTTTAAACTACCTACTGTCTATATCATTGGGGGGAAAGGAATTGAGCATACGCTAATGAACAAAATTCCTTGCATGCTTTTTCCTTTAAGTACTGGTGAGAGGTATGCCAAAACACCTCCATTTGTAGACGTATATACATTCCAAACAACTATACTTGATTTTGTTGGTGCATGATAATAGTAAAAAACTGATTTAATTAAACAATTACCTAAACTAATACAAAGATGGCTATGTACCATTTCTGTATTGTTTGTTTTGCTGTAATTTTCCTCATTCACATTTAATGTACCCACACTTACCTATGGTATAAAAGACCCCATCTAAATAGTTTCAAATATTTTTCCTTAGTTTAGAAATATGCCATGTTTACTGCAAGTTATACGGTAATAACCCAGAGCATTTTTTTGTTTCCTTACCCTTTTCTCCTACAGTGACCTTTTGACACCAACGTTAATCATCACCCTAACTCATCTGTAACCCTAAATGCAACCCTACCACACTGTCCCCTCAGTTTGATCATGGATTGATAAGGTGGAAGATATCAGACAAATGGCGGCATTAGCCGCAGACACCACCCAAGCAACAACCAAATATACTGAAAAGTGGTTCTACTGGCTACAGTTTCTTGAGGACCCCACTTTTCCATCTTACATAGAATGACATGTGCGCAGGACACGCACTGTACATTTTTTCTGATGACCCTTGACTGTGATGACCGAGACTCCAACAGACGAACACTCACACAGCATACCGCGACTCCCAAGTTAATTTATGCATTATCCAAGCCCACATACCACAATGGTGTATTGTTGCCTGGACTCGACCAACCCAGGCATGTCCATCGCCATGTAATATGTTGAGTATTCTTGTATGATCACTGAATCTAAGAGTAGTTACTTATTGTATCCCCACCCCCCTCACTATCCCCTTTCTCTTAATTTCTGTACCCCCCATTTGTATGTTCTGATTTGATTGGAAAATGAAAAATTTACAATAAACACTGATTGAAACATAAATATAACACAACCCTAGATCTAGGGTTAATTTAAATATAAAGTTCATTTTTTTTCTATGTGATTCTGCTAACTGCCTCTAGGGGCAGTAATTTCTGATCACTTCTGTCAATTTGGCGCTACAGGGCAGCGCCAAATTGGAAGGGCATGCTGCCATACAATATGGCGCCTGTGATCACTCCGTTGGGTTATCACAGTGCCCTGCAGGGGCAAATTTTGGTGTTGCATGAGGCATCATGTCAACACTACCCAAACATAGGCAACGATCCCACCACAGGATGTACCAGGTACGTCCATTGTCACTAAGTGACAGGTGTTCTGTAACGTACCTGGTACGTCCATTGTTGCGAAGTGGTTAAAAAGCAAAACTATTGTGACATTATATGTTGACTATAGAGATATTACATAGTTCACAATAAAGATATTTTTTTTACATATAGATTATAATTTTTTAAAAAATGTATTTTCAAATACATACCTCAACAAGTTGTTTCCTGAGGCCTCCAAAAAGTGTTGGCATACTATCTTCCCTAAGTCTGATGGTTTGTCCTGTACGGTCAAAACAATGGTCTTCAAAGTGGTCTGAACAAAGGACAGTTTCTTTATTAGGAATAAAATGCTCCCGTCCAGTTAAACAGACCCATTTTGATCTTTTTTCTGGGTCTATGGGAAACCTGTGAATGTTTGGGGGGTGGGGGGGAGAAACATTTTTTACTGTAGATAACTTAACATATTTGCATACAATTAACTAATGCATTTTAGTAGACATTCTGTATTTGTAAATGACATTGTATATGAATAATATCAAGAGAAATGTGGGACATTAGTGAGCAATTATTGAACACATTACAGGCAAAATTCTGCCTACCAGCTGTTTCTGCAGTACACTTCAGTGATAATAATGGTACCTTAATTCGGGCTACTCAGGAATTACCAAAGTGATCCTGAATCAACAGGTAAATTGCTAATTGTGACCAATTTTTGTTCTGAAATTTCAGTAGCTGAACTCTCTGGAGTTCGCTCAATGGAAATGGTAGCCTGTATCCACCGGGAAAGGATATCTGCTTATTTCAGTTTAATTTCGGGGTTACTTTGGCTACTGCGGAAAGGGCTGATGTTTAAAAAAAAAAGAAAAAAACACCACATTAAAAATGTGAAATATTTAGACAGAAAATATTATGTTAAAAAGTAAAAAAAAAACCACCATGTATTAATTTTAAAAAAATCCATATAAGTTATTTATACTATTATAAAATAGAACATTAATATATTATAATTGTGGATAATTATTTTTCCTTTTTACAAATGTTTAATATTATTCTACATGACTCTTAAATAGATTGCAAATTGAAAGGCCTGAAATTCACCAACCGAATGAGGCAAAATCTCCACATTTCAGCTACAAACTCAATTTTGAGAAGACCCTATAGTTTACAAGTAAATATAACTAAGAAACAATGTCAAATAACGTCTCATAATATGATGTTTATAAAGTTGGGACTCCAAACATTGATGCACCTTGGACACACAACATCATTTTGCAGTTATGATGTCAAATAAAATGATGTAGTGGGATTCTGACAAGTGGTATATAACATGCATTCATAAGTAAAGTGAGAACAAGAGGGCAATGCACCTAATGTGAAAACAGAACCAAATATATTCTGTTCTTTTGTCCATAGAAAAGTCCCTTTTGGTTTAGTTTATCCCATTTCAAACTGGAAGATTTAAGTGACCTAATGTGTTCACCACAACCTATGTCTGCTCCATGTTGTCCGAAGGATCTCGTACAAGTCCAGTCTTATATGGACACAAGACACCTGTCTACTTTCCCATTTCCAAAATAACAACAATTATCTTGTATTTTATTGGCAAAAAAGCATATCACACGGGGTATGTAAGTAACAGGAGAGCTATGTTATATCCGGCTTATCCTAAACATTGTATGTTCGGTACTAGTTGTAAACACCTGGAGAGTGAGTGCTTTACCCTGTATTTAACTGATGTTGTTAGCTGTCATGGCACACGCAACCCTGGCAATCACGTGATCTTAAAAATACAGCACGCACCCCCTCACCTGTGGAAGCTCCTGCCGCCCCCCCTCCTCATCACAGCCCCGCACACCGCACAGCTTTTGGGCATCGCCGTCAACCCCCCTCCCCTCCCTTCTTCCCCTGTGTAAAAAAAAAACAACAATCCAGTCTTCTTCGTGACGTCAAGCCTAGAACTGTCGCTCAGCAACATCCATACCCATTTCCGCCCACTGGCTGTCATGTAAACCGGATCTAGAACGAGGCTTGAGACGCAGGAAGAGGCGGGGACCTAGTGACTGGTCGCTGCGCATGATACCGGCGGCTCCGCCCGGGAACTTTATACTCTATTTGCTCATGATCGCTGGTGGAAATAATACGTGGGAGAGAGGATGTGTGTGTATATTCTGTCCTAGTCACAAGCACGGGGTGGGATCGGGCTGTAACTTGCTCTGCAGCTCGGGCTCTTGGATTTGGAGAAAGGGCCAATGAAAGGGGAACACGGACACTTCCTACCATTCAGGCCGGTAAGTGTAAGCTAGACCTGTAAAGGTTTCTTGGCGAAAATATAATCTACACAGGAGAAGAAAAGGAATGGGGTGACGTATGTGTGATTGTATTGAGCATTCTACAGTGCATTACTTGGTCATTCTGTCATGTAGTCATAGATTTGGAAGTAGGTAAGTCAGGTTTAATAAGACACAAGCTTTATTTGTTCATTTGCACAACACAGTTGTATGCATATTTAAAGATACGTTAACAAATAACATGTTGAATTACACTTGTACTACATTTAAGGGACTCTATAACCTAAACATTGCTTTTATTGTGCATAGAGAGGATAACACATGACTTGAAAATTATCAGTACATTGTGTTGGCAGAATTTCAAGTAAATGCCTAAATTAGCATCAGTAAAATGTGAGTGTGTCTATGTTTACGCACCTATATCACTTTAAATTTTATAAATATACTACACTATAAGAGTTTTTTATTCTTTTTCCCTTTGCATACTACGGAGAGGATTGCCTCCACGTATAGGGTAAATACGAGTGTGTAGTGTTTTTGGGAAGCGCACTGTTCACGTTGTGTGTAATGTTTAGGTGATAGTCCCTTTAGTACATATTTACAAATTATATACATGATCACTGTTTGTAGAGCGGATATCCTTAAACCCTAAGGTCAGGAAGTTTTTTGGTGAAAGAGGTAAGATCCAGTCTGTAGAAGTGTGTATGGGTACACTACACGAACCCCTAAAAATATAGCGGAGTTAAGTGCAAATCAAATTTACACTAATATACAAACTTCCAAACTACACCAAAAAGAGTAGAATAAATAAATATTAAAAATAATGTACATATATGATCTAAAGCAAGAACAAGTTGCAGACACAATGAAAATAATAAAAGCCACTTAGCAGATATGGGCCAAACAGAAAAATATATGAAATGATTATAGTAAAAGCAAACAAATATAACTAAAATAGAGAGAATAGGGTACATAACAATGAATATAAGAAGCTGTAAATACATAAAATAAGTGCAAAAAATAATATAGCAGTGTAGCAAAGTACATATATAGCTAATCGACAGAAGCAGAGAGAATTAGCTGCAAATCAAAATAGATGTGAAAAGACTAAATAAATAGAAAATAGATGCAACAAAATGAATTTTTCATAAGCAAAAGTCTTTTGGATTATAAATCGCCCATAACGGGTAAACAAATAGCAGCGAAGGCAGACACAACTGTGCTATGAATAGGTTAGTGCCAATGTAGATGCGTTCAGTAGCAACAAGCAAACAAAAAGAAACCCAACATAGTGTGTATTGTAAAAGGGGGTTTAATGCACATAGCAAGGAACTACAGGTACTTACAAAATATAAAAATGTATAAGGTACATCTAGGTACAAGTGGTCCCCGTCAGAGAAAAACGTAGCTGGTGATTGACTGTTGAGAGCAGAACTAGATGGTAGAAGCCCGCAAGGAGTTCTGCACAAAACCGAAAGTTGGTAGTGCACTCAAAAACGATGTCTGTGTGGGAATTATGAACTTCCACCCTATGCGTTTCGTGACTTGCTCGTGGGCAATATGGGGCTATATTACCATGGGTAATAATATAGGGAGAAATGGCACTTTGAGGTCGTTAACTTGGTTTACTGCATAAAATGCAGAAAACCCAGGCTCAGATGTCTTTACCATCACTGCTCTAGGCATATGCAGTGGGCGGAGTTAAGGTGATCTCTGTTTAGGTGAATTTAGAAAGTGAGAGATGGTTACTTTGGCTACAAGGAACAAAATAGTGGAAAGAATATAGGTCAAAATAGACTTTTAAGAAGGAAAACAGATTCCTTTTACTGTAAACCGAATAATCAATATTATGTTCATTATTATTAGGAAAAAACTTTTCTCACCCTGTATAACCTTTTTTAATAATTTAGTTGTTTGATGGAAGCAATGTTGTAGAGCTCCTTAATGTGAAGAATGTCACAGATGCTGTTTATATGTGAAATGCACATTATATGGAAATACTCATGACCTTTATTCTACGCGTTAGTGTTTGTAAGACTGCTGTTCATCGTTGATAATAAAACACAAACATTAGCGCGTGTCGATGGACCTGACCTTACTAATATATGATCTCAGCTGATTCTTAAATCAAGGAACATTCTAGTATTTAATTGGCATTGACTGTGTATAGATTACCTGTTCATTTAAACAAACACATATATAAGACAAATGATACTGGCTTTTTTTCTTCTATGTTTGAATTAATTGCATATAAAAGTCAAAATAAAAAAAGGTGTTTATGTCCAGCATCCATTTTGAGAATTTTACCCATGATGCAACATCGTCCAAAAAAGTCTCACTTTACAACTGTGGCCAAAGCCTGCATGATGATGTCATAAGATACACCCCTGCTCTCTTACTGGCTCCTGTGTATCACTAGTGGGCAGGACTAGGTGGCTGTGCACAACAAAAAGAGGAGATTGACCTGAACAAACAGGATCGTAACTCCACCCCCTTGTGTTCTAATAGTTACACTACCCTGTTATAGACTGTATTCTGTGTCCCCAGTCCCAAAGTGAGATATTAGTGCTGTAAAGTGTCTGGGGAATGGCACCCCAAAACACTTTATTTCACATTAATAATACCATGAGGTAATACCATAGAGCCTGTGCGTTTTTATACCAGAATTGGCTGACCTCTTACTTACGGACTCCCAGTTGTACCTCAACGGTTTAACATGTAGTTTGCAGTAGCTGCTCAGATTACCATCTGGTCCCTTTTTTAAGGTGCTTATTTTGAAATTGTGCTTTCATTTTTGCAGTGATGGCGTCTCAGAAAAGGAAGCCATCCCCGAGAGGACCTGCTGCAAAGCGCCAGAAGCATATTAAAGATGGCGAGAGCCCTTCTGTTACACCCAAAAAAAGAACCGGTGCTTCCATCAAGTCTGATAGGCAGTGCTCACAAAGTAAGAAGGTGCAGACGTCCAAACGTCATCCTGTTACAACCAAGAAGAAAAATGGTGTTTCAAATGAGTCAAAAGCCAAGCCATCTGTCCTAAAGAAAACCCCCGAGAAACCAAAAGTAAAGAAAACTATATTAAAATCTATTGTAAAAACAACTGCACGAAAACCTGTTAATAAACGGAAAAGTTCGGAGTTGAAAAAACCTAATATATTGAAAAAAATTCCAGCAAAGGAAACTGCATTAAAAACATCCAAAGCGGTAACCATGGCAAGAAAATCTGCAGTTTCGCACACAGCTCCAGATTCTGCCTTAAAAGGTTCAAAGAAGCCTCGAGTTGTTATATCTAGGGGAGCTATGGTACAAAATAAAAAGGCTTTATCCAAAACCCAGGTTTCAACTCGCTCCAAGGCCCCAGTGTCTGTGAAGGAGAATCAGTGCAACACTAGCAGTAAAAAGAGCGGGAAACGGATAGCGCTAAAACCTTTGGTACAAAGTAGAAGGCTCCCAGTGAAGTCCAGCATTAAACTTGCTATAAAGCAACCCGCAAAAAACAGTGTGAAAGAAACTGGTCAAAACAAAATATCAACGGTAGAGTTGCTGAGGAAATCTGGAAGGTTAAATCAAGGGAAAATAAATTCTTGTTTATTAGTCCAGAAACCAGCGGAAGTTAAAAAATTAGCTTGTGCTGAGACAAAGGAGAACTGTAAGGAGAAACTTGGCAAACAACTGGGGACTGCTCGAAAGCCATCTAATAAAAGTAAAATAACCGCTAGCAGATCAACTAGTTTAAAACCATGTTCAAAGAGACAGTCCTTGCCCAAAAAAAGGTCCAAGGGGACAGACAAAGTTATGACTGAAACAACAAGAGCAAAAAACAAGACAGTGAAAGTAAATCAAAAGTCGATCAATAATCATGTATGTAAAATTTCTCATGGCAATGGAAACAAAGCTAATTCTGACCTGGTACCCAGTTCTGTGAGGAATGAAGACGTTCCAGTAAGTGATGCTATAGAACTGTGCAATACTCCCATTCCTAATACAGATGTCTCTAGTGCATCACTGACTAAAAAAGTATCCACTGAAATAAATAGACCAAAATCCAAAGTTGCTTCAGCTCCATCTGAAAAACGTAAAGCTAGCAGCATAAAACCTTTGGTAAAGAATAAAGTAAAAAGACAGAAAACTGTACCGTTAGATGCTGATAGAAGCAAACCAACCACACCACATAGAGATGACTCTGAGAGCAAGAGAGTTAGTATTTTGGACTTGTGCAATGAAATTGCTGGAGAAATTGAGTCAGACACTGTGGAAGTCATGAAAGAAGCTCAAAGCTGTGAAGCTATTCCCAAAGAAGAGACTCTTATTGAGGAGAAGAAAGAGGACATTAAGCAGGAGACAGTTCAGACCGTTTCTACTGAGGAAGGTACTTCAAAATGTTTCTTTCCAAGTAAAAAATCATTGCAAACGAAACACAAGCTTGATCGAAAAACTCCCCCGCCACAAAGGAACACAAAATGGAATAAAATCAAACTGAAAAAACGCAATAATTTGGGGCAAACTAATATGCCTAGAAATCGAACAGTGCTTCCAAATTTGGATTCATTTAAAGCTAAGTCCGTTGTTTCAAACGCAAGCCAGCCTTTGACAACCACCTTGAAATCCCCCAGAAATTTAGATAAAGAGTCAGAAATGTTTTTGCCAATAGACAATAAGGTAAGCAAACCTAACTTACCAGATATTATTAAGAAAACCAGGAATCTGCTGGCTCCAAAGCAAGAAAATAAGGAAGCAGCAAATGGAGTACTGGAGCAACACATAAAGAATGAGCAGGAAATTGCACTGGATGAGGTAAATTTATTGTGATTACTGTTTAGTATTCAGTGCTTGACAAATTCCAAGAGCCAGGGAGACCTGACCTAAGCAGTACAATGTCTAATGATTGTTTTACATATAACTATATAGAAAGCACAGTTTCCCTTCTCCTAAAAATAACTAGCCTGGCTCCCTCTTTGGTTTGTTCGGCTTCTACAATTTTTTTTGTAAAGTCTGGTTAATAAGTCCATATTTGACAGGGAATATACTATAATTTCAGACAGTGGTGAGTCCATATTCTGATTGTTTTACTGAATAAGCTGTATGTACTTCTTCATTGCATGAACGTTGTTCACTTCCCATTCTTTACTCCATAGGGTTTTAGATTACATTTGGATTCAAGTCCAGAAAATACACCATTAAAAAGAGAGGGATGTCAACAACCAGTAGATATAGAGGCACAAGGTAAGCAATCACCCGTGTACAATGAGCCATTTTGGCCAAACAGCTTGCACTAATTCAAGCACCAAAAGAAATACTGTTTGTGAACTTGGCCAAATACTATACACATGTAATATCATGGTAATTATGCATGTGTGAGCATGCTACATTGGCGACATAATGTAAGCACAAACACAGGCTGCACTTCTCACTCTGATAACGTTGGCAACAAGTGTATAAACATAATAGAATGAGGACTTTTTGTTCTATGAATGAATGACGTATGATTAAACTTACTTTCCAAGGCCCGTCAATGTTTGTAGCTTTTTTGGACATGTAGCGGGTACACAAAGCATTCTATACTGCTAGCATAACCTTTTTAATGTATTTTATTAACTGACAATATCCTCCAGGATGTGCATGTGGGGAAAAAAAAAAATATTAGATTGGTAAGCTAGCCACATGCACACTAGATGTTTATATTCCTATCCATACCCTTATCTGTCCAAGGAACATGTCATTGACTCTACTACCGGAGGGTTAGAGCCTAATAATTATTAGGCTCTAACCAAATATGTATACTTATGTAAAATTGTTTGTATATCCGTGCTGTCCAGCCAATTAGTGGACAATACTTCAAAGAGAAATACTAGCTGCAATGTGCTGATTTGTTTTCAATGTAATCTCCCCCAACACCGATCTCAATATATCCTTCCTTTTTAAATCAGGTATGTTTTAAAAGGTATTATTATATAAACCACAAACCGGTTGAACAATGTAAAATGCTGCAAGCTCTGCACCACATTTGTAAACGTTGCCTTTTGGGAATATTGATCCATATCTTCTAATATTGGTCCGAATTTGAGTACAAGAGAGAGAAGTTCTGTACATATGAAATAATTATAAAGCTGTGTGTGTGTGTGTATATGTGTATATATTTGTATACATACATACACATTATATACATATATACACACTAATACAATACATGTTTTGATTTTTAGCTGCAATATTTCTTTCAGGCCTTATACATATTTAGGAGCTGCGACTTATAATGGGTTTAGTAAAAAGTGACATTAATGATACTAGGCGTGTTGTATTGTATTTTAGGCAGTGCTTCCAAGCAGCTGGTTTGCAGCTTCCTCACAGGCCAGATGGCTGCATCTGCTGAGAAGGGGTAAGTTCTACCGCTGGATTTACACTACAGTCCTGCTGTTAACGTCCATATTCCCAGTAACTGACTGTGAAACGCACCCCGCAATTAGTCCTGTGGACACACCTTGTTAAACAGTAATGTCAGATTTAAAGTCCATATTATTTCATGTGCATTTAATATTTCTGATGGTTCTGGAACCTTTACTAACATATATTTAGTTCTTTTCTGCCACTTCCTACATTACTGAGAGCTCAAGTCTCCAGGATATTAAATTGCTATACTAAAGAAACTATATTGGGGTGTATATGTAAAATCAGTTAACATTTAATATTGTTAAAGGAAATGACGTTATAATAAACTTTTATTAATATAAAACTTTTTTTTGCTTAATTAAGCAAGACTAACCTTATTTAAGTCTATTGTAATTAATCTCTGATGAGTAGATGCAAATATATTTTTTTCTAGTTTAATATAGCTAATAGACTTTTCAAATCTGTTTCTAGTATGTTTAGGTACTCTTGTTACAAATCTGTACATATTCGTTAATTAAAAACGGTTTTGCTTGACCAGCTCAACTAAGAATATAATTAAAATACTGTTCTATGGGATGGTATTGATGCAAAAGCACTGACAAAGTATTTAACTCCCTTGTGTCATAAATGTATGAAGTGCATTTTTTCCTAACCATTTTTTTTTCTTCTTAAGAATAACTTAAGTTACATTGTAAAGTTACCCGACCCCCCACCCCCCCCCCCAAAAAAAAAAAAACATTAAAATTGCTCATAGTCGGGTCTGTAACAGAAGATATATTTGTATTGGTCTGTCAGTCTTGTTTAATGAAGCTCCCCCCCATCCCCAAGAAGTACACCCAAATATTTTCAAGATGTTACCATTGCTGTATATGTTTACAGAAATTCACTGAAAAAAGCATTGCCCTCTGCAAAATCGTGCACCCTGACCACCGAGGTAAACATTCAAAAAGAACTTAAGAAGCTAAAGGAGTCTGAGAAGGATAGTAACAAGCAGCCCATCATAGTAAGTATGGTATTATGTAACTACTAGTCTAGGGTCACTGCACAATTAGGGCGGTGGTTGTGGCATTGCAGATGAATGGACACAAAAAGGAAATGGATGGCTGTTTTGTGGTAATTAAAGCCACAGATACTCTTCAGCTAATGTCTGGATGTGGCTACCAACTAGCAACACACAAGGAAATGATGGGTTTCTATGATAAGAGGCTGTCACCTGAAGAATTGGTATTATCTACTACAGCACTGCTCTTGTTCCTAAAAGAAAATGGACAAAATAATAAATCTATATTTATAGACAGAAGGCAAATGTTGTTCATTTGAAATATCTGGTTGCCAGCAAAGAGTTATATACCGTGTGTGTGTGTGTGTGTGTGTGTATATGTGTATATGAAACATACTAGAAAAAAGTTTTGTGGAGAGTTGATTAAAAAAAAAAAAAAAAAACACCCTCAAATAATTTTGTAGCAGCTGCTTTTTCCCCCATGTTATAGGAATTCCTCTTTATTTTTTTTCCTATGATCACTCTTTTGGCAGGAACTGTGCACATTCTGAGCAAATGCAAGCTATATATGTCCATATGGTCTGCAAATAAAATTCATTTACCAGCAGAATTATTTTGGAATCTAAATGACATATTGAGCTATGCAATAATGAGTAATGTGTACAGTGTGGTTTAACCATACAATAATCTGACTGTTTGACATCTAAATGCTACTCTGCTTTAAAACATGCACCAATGAACCAATAGTTGCATATATTGCTATACTAATGTCTCTCTTGACTGGCAGCCAATCATTTGCGACAATTGTTTCAAGTTTTACTTGTGCTCAAGTAAGTCTAAAGGTGCACTGTGAGGCCTCTCTGCTTTTTTTTTTTTTTTTTTTAGAAAGTTTACTTTGGATATCTTACGTTATTTTAGCAAGTATTTTATATTACATTTTTTAATGTTGATGTTTCTCTTGTCTGTTCTGTATGCATATAGAAAATTAGGTTTACCGTCATCAGTGATTCTTCTCCTAATACCATGCAGCAAGCAACTATATACTTGCTAGTTTCTAGAATTAATAGTGTTGATGGAACATGTGCCCTATTTATTTATATGCTCAAATAGCATTCTCTACCCCCTACATAACAGTATGCTCAGAGGTGTGATCATGACATCATGCACGTGCTCATTGTGTGAACAGCGACACTTCATATCTCTCCATATAAGGGCATGGTGACCCCCATTTGGTCATCATTTACATTGCATATGACCTCACAATTATGCACATTTACTGTTGTTCCCATGCATCTATCTGAGCCCTTAGCTTGAATTCATGAAATGTTGGATATACACCATTTGAGAAGAGGAGGATCCTGGAGGTAGGTTTCAGAGATAAGTATAGTAAAAGCTATGTAATGTGTATATATTTTAATATGAATTTTTTAAATACTTTTGTGTTGGTTGTTTTTTGACTAGGTAATAATAGGGAGTAAAACACAAGAAGCATTGGTTTATCTAGACTATATTATGATTTGTACAATTAAACACTGAATGCTAAGTAATGCAGCGGTGCTATGCGGAGCATTGTTGATATTCCTAGTAGTCACAAGTAAAGGACTATTTGGCACAAACAGATTATGTGTTGAAAATATGTACATATTTGCTTTTCAGGATGCTGGACAGAAACGATTTGGAGCATTGTCCTGTAATGTGTGTGGAATGTTATATACAGCATCCAACCCTGAAGATGAAACCCAGCACTTGCTGTTTCACAACCAGTTTGTCAGTGCCGTTAAATATGTGGTAATATGATTTATTTTATATTTGAGAGACCCAACAGCCTGTGATACAATAGTATAGAACATTCTTAATATTTAGGTTTTTGAATTTTAATTTTGCGACTAGTTAAGTCAGTAGAGCAGCAATTTTTGTGTTTCTATAAAATTTACTGTAAGTAGACCAAATGCCATTATCACACGTTAGAACATACCAGTTATTATTTTTGAGATGTGCCATGTGAGTTGTTCATGAATTTATTCAGTATCCGTGATCTCGTAATTTATACACACAAAACTCTACAAATAATGGGGGTGAGTGGTTTTTACAAAACCAAACAATTTGCCTTTCTTCCTTAAATTGTATCACCAGATCCTCTCTCCTTCACCCCCAGTATCAGAGGGACTTCTCATCTTTCAGGGAGAGAGAAAATCCTCTGCCGTCCAGTAATTCCCCAGTCTGTAGAGTCCCCTCTGCCTGTTGCCATTCAGACCCCTTAGCTTGAATGAATCAGAACAAACCAAAAGTGTTGGCACTGCTGACAGGTCGGTTAGGGAAAATTAGCCCTAACCTGCATCTCCTGTATTCTTGTGCTGTGACACTCATGGTTTCTATTCCTGTTGACCGGCTTGTAATGCCAATGACTTGGCTTATTTACAGTTTTCATGCTCTCTGGTACCTTCTGCCACCTCCTGTTATGGACCGCTCTGTATAGAATTTTAAAGATACAGGCTGTTTTTTGCTAGACAATGTATGCAGTTAATCAGTGCTTAAATTTACCCTAGGGCTGGAAGAAGGAAAGACTTGTGGCAGAATATCCCGATGGCAAAGTCATTATGGTGTTGCCAGATGATCCAAAATATGCACTAAAAAAGGTAAATAATTTGTCTTGTCACTCCTTGTCGAAGATAGGTGATTAAAATGTGGGAACAAAGGCTGTTTTTATACTTCTGCAATGTTTGTGTTTAGCTGTTATTTTCTTCTTTCTCATTTACTATACCCAGACAAATTATATGTTGTTGTTTTTTTCAGGATAAGGTACATTTATTTTTATCATATCCTGTAATTTGCTGTAAAAAAAAATAAAAAAGTTTATAAAATTGGGGGGGGAAACACGCTTTAACTTGAAAAATATTTTACTTATCTATAAAAGCTAATGAAAAAAACTGCTAAATAGATTCTAATATTTGTCCTGAGTTTCAAAAGTCAGTGTTTATCTGTTTTTTTTTTTTCAAGTTATAGGGGAATAACAAAGTAGTACCGTATTTGCTCGATTATAAGACAAGGTTTTTTTCAGAGCAAATGCTCTGAAAAATCCCCCTCGTCTTATAATCGAGGTCTCTTATAATCTGACCTCAAATTGAGGTCAGATTATAAGACATGGATCCAGGTCCCCAGCAGAGCTGCAGGGGACCTGGATCCCCCTCTCTAGCAGCAGGGGATGTCTGCGCAACGAGCGCAGACTCCCCTGCTTCCGCCCGGCACGACCGCCGGGGCTTCTGTGAAGAAGCCGGGTACTTCCGCTTTCGTCACAGAAGTCCCGGCGAGCGTGCCGAGCGGCAGCAGGGGAGGTCTGCGCTCATCGCGCAGACTTCCTCTGCTGCCCCACTAGCCACCAGGGTAAATCGGGCAGCCGGGGGATGACATCCCAGACATCCCCCGGCTGCCCCCACTAGCCACCAGGGATTGAGGTACAGGTAAGGGGGGGGGGGGCAGAGAGACAGGGGGGACAGAGCAGGAAGGGGGGTAGAGACAGAGGAAGGGGGGCAGAGAGAAACATGTGGGGGGGGGGGAGAGACAGGTGAGGGGGGAGTGGGGAGTGAGACAAAGCTGGGGGCAAGGGAAAGAGAGAGGCAGCATTGGCACATAAAAAGAAATAAACACAAGAAATGCATTTTTTTTAATATAATATTTTATTAAAAAAGCAATTTACATGTGAATATATACAAGTTGAACTTTTTTCCTATAGGGTAGTCTTATATTCAGGCTTTTAGTTTTTTTCCTAATAATATCCAAAGTTTGGGGGGTCGTCTTATAATCCGGGTCGTCTTATAATCGAGCAAATACGGTATATTGCCATTTCTTGACCATTTTCTCCTACAGTGACCTTTTGACCCCCAGCGCAACACTTTTTAAAAAATGTGTGTGTGTGTAATGTTGATGACTGCCTCTAGAGGTAGTCTAGCGACAGAGAGATGGAAGTGAACACTTCTGAGGCTCTCGTCCGCTCTCTTTCTATTACAATATGGTGCCACTTGGACAGGATATGGGTGCTGCTTAATACTTCGTCAGCAACAGCCCCTGAGCGGTGATATCTATATTTGATTGCTTCCACTGCTTGTTTTAACGCATAACGTTGCATGCCGTCACTTTGTCTGAATGGCAAAAAAATGACTGCATGGACCATCAGTCCGTCGTTAAGTGGTTAATAGCCTAATAGTAAGAGGGGCTTGGTCTCGCTCCAAATCACTTATCCCGTAAAGATCTCACAAAGTGATCAGGTTTGTGTCTGTTATTACCATCTGTTTACAGTGTAAGCTTTAGATGAGGGGGAAAAAATAATTAAAATTGTCAATTTGTTCATGGAATTTAATGGCATTCTTTAAATAAAGTGTTACTTTTGTGAATGATGCACATGACTTGCTAGCCCCTTAATTGGGGCTATTTAGAATATTATTTTCACTGTACCAAACCAGACATCAAGTAACTTCACTTATTGCCCTTTATATTCTTCCCAGGTCGAGGAGATCAGAGAAATGGTGGATAATGATCTAGGTTTTCAGCAGGTTCCCCTGAGGCTTCATTCCAGGACTAAAACACTATTATTTATTAGCAGTGATAAAAAAGTGGTTGGCTGTTTAATATCCGAACACATTCAGTGGGTGAGTGGCTTTTTTATGATTTGAACAAATTGTATATTTTATTATCATCATTGATATTGCATTACGTGGCTAAAAATGGAGATTTCTGGATTTGGCTTTTTCAGCCACACCCGTTGCTGACCAGTGTATAAAATGATACACACTGTTATGGAGTAGTCAGAGAAATAAGTCCTTTCCAAAGGTACTTCTTCAACAATTCATCCCCAAAATGGTAGCCCACAGAAGCTGGCACAACAATACACAGTGGAAGTGATAGCCGACTTATCTCAGTAACTTAATGAGGTTCTCATTATTGGTAGCCCCTTGGTAGTAAGTAACATTTGGAAACTGAGAACTACCCACTGGGCTGCCCATAAAACATTGGAACACCCAGAGTGATTTACCAAGTTAAAATTCTCCATTTAATAGTGCAAACAGACATGGGGAGGAATAAGTCTGCGCGCCTTACGCGTTTCACGATTCAAGAACTCTTCGTCTTAGGCGCGCTCACGAAGTGTAGTCAGGAAAACTTAAACCCTGCTGCAACTATGTTAGTTCATGGCTGTCAGATTACACTACGAGGGGACTAGACACAATGTGAAACAAAAAAGACACACTAAAACTCACCTGACCCAGAAAATTGGTAGCAAGGCATATATTCTGGTTTGGTATCTTCTAGAAGTGGTGACATCCAAAATATTCTGAATAATTTTTTTTTTTTAAAGTTACTGGATGTTTTTAAATTTGGTTAATAGGCATTGTAATGTCATAATCAAAGAATGGAATCTTATCGACTGATTATATCCCTAAACTAGTCACTTTTTTGTGTATTTTCAATTTAAACTGATATATATATATATATATATATATATATATATAATCTGTTAGATTAAATATAATACCGTATATGCTCTGAAAAATGCCCCTCGTCTTACATTCAAGCTCCGTCTTCTAATCAGACCTCAAATAGAGGTCTGACTATAAGACTGGGATCCAGGTGCCCCTCAGAGCTGCAGGGGACCTGCATCCTTCTCGCATGCAGCTGGTGGATGTCTGCACAAAACAGATGGTTCTGTGGGGGTGCATCGGCTAAGTTTGGGACAGATGGCTGTGTGGGGGGATGCATTGGCTAGGGGGCAGATTGGCAAATAGAAGGAAATAAAAACAAGAAATGTGTATTTTTTTTTTTTCCATCATAATTTTATTAAATTAGAAAAACGGTTTACATGTGAATTTGAGAAAATACGGTATAAAGTAAAAAGACACATATTGGAGATTGAATAACATTTCTTTATGGATAGATCCTATTGTAAGTATATAACTTTTTAATTAATAGAGGCAGCAGATGAACGGCAATCAGCTTTTTGGACTATAAGGTGTTTATCGAGCCGTCATATAGAGCCGTCTGTATAGTGCCTTATTGAATCCTGTTAACCCCTTAGTGACGACATTTTTACCTTGACTTTCCCTTGGTGACAATGGCTGTTTTGACATTTCTGGGGTGTTTGTGTTTAGCTGTAATTTTCTTCTCTCACATACTGTACCCACACAAATTATTTTCTGTTTTTATCGTCATAAGAACGGCTTTCATTAGATACCATTATGTTCCTCATATCTTATAATTTACTACAAAAAAAAATCATAAAATATGATGAAAAAGTTTTAAAAAACCACTCTTTCTAACTTAAACTTTCTAACTTAAACCTAAAATATAATTTACACAAATACAATCATTAAAAAAAGACCCTGTCTAAATAGTTTCTAAATGTTGTCCGGAGTTCATAAATAAGCATGTTTCCATATTTTTCGGTTTTCTTTTGCGAGTTATGGGGCAAAACCCAAAAATAGTGTTTTTTGTTTTTTCCTATATTGACCTTTTGACCCCAACCCAAACCCTACATTTAACTCTTACACTAAATTTAACCCCAACTCTAACCCTTATCCTATCCCTTAATATATTTTAATTTAATTTTAACCCTATCCCTTATGCTAAAAATGATTTAATTTTAACCTAGGCTAATCTAACATAATACTAGTTTTAAGTTAATTAAATCTTTTTTTTTTTTTTTTTTACATTGCTATGTTGCTTGGCTACCTGTAGGGGTAGTCAAGCAGCATATTCAGAACTACAGAAGTGAATTTACTTTCACTTCCGAAGCTCAGACCACCAGAGGGCATAGCCATATTGACCGAGCAGCATGGCTCCCACGATCGCTCCGTGGGGCGATCGTGGGTGCCCCAGAAAGGAAATTTCGGTGCTAGCTATTGCCTCGACATCAAGGCAATAGACCAGCACCGTTAAAGCGGTTTTCATGATCGCTGATCGCAAAAACCTCTTGATTCACAGCAGGATGTGCCTGGCACGTCCATTGTCACGAAGGGGTTAATATCAAACACAGTATCTGAAGTAAATGGGGGAAAATGCATAGAAATGTATTTAACTTAATCTGCAAGTGTGATTCTATCCTTTGGATTGTTCCCATGTCAGAAGTTGTATTGTAATGTGTCTTTTTTTGTTGTTTTTTTTGTTCACATTGTGTTTTATCCCTTCACTTGGGTGAGATTTATGTAGCTTCATTTGACTGCTATTAGATCTAATTGTAGCCTGGTATAAGTTCATCCCAGCTTCACTTCATGAGCTCTGGAACCTGGATGTGCTGACTGACACTCAATGTCTGTTTGCACCATTAAATAAATAATTTATACTTTGGTATATTGCTCTGGATGTTCCTGTTTTTTATGGATCACTACTTTCTTGCAGTAGACCATACAAGCTCACAGACTCGAACGGCCGAGTAGTAAAATGTTGCAACAAAGAACAGAATTATAATTTATACATTTACTGGCAAGTTGTTCCAAACTGCCTATGGGAGCAATGTCTACACAAGAACTGTTTTGGGAGTTGCTGTGCATCTGCTGGATTGGTGGGAAGCTCCAAACACAAAATATAGATAATGCTTAGGAATATATGAAACAATGCTGCAAGATGAGAATAGGTATCTACCCAAAATACACACAGACGGACAAGTCCATCCTGTGCAATGTAAAATAAACAAATTAGTGAACAGACCCAAAATATGGGAATGAACCTCACTCTACGGAGTGATCAGACTGCCTCCGGATGTGACAATAGAATAAAAATGTGTGTGGGGAAAAAGGATAGGAATCAAACTCTCAAAATGTATTTCCAGTATGTGTTAGGAGCAAACCTAAAGGTCATTAGGGAGAGGCGCAGATGACTAAAGGACAACTGGCAACAAAAAATGTATGTTTAACTGAAAAGATTGCATCAAGTGTAGACATTTGAAATAGAAATGCTTTTATGAAACCATATATTTAATGTACATTATAGAGCCCTATCAGGGGTGGACATCTTAGGTCAGATGAGTCAAATTTTCTTTTATCTGAACCAAGATTCTAAACATGTCTGCTCCCTGGTAGTGCTATATGAGCAAACATGTACATTAAGATATTTGTATTCTTCCATATAAACCTCTCCATTTTAAAATTTCTATGCTTGATCCAATCTTTAAATTAATCATAACTTTTTTGCATGCAGTTGGCTTTAAATACACCACTCTGCAGAGAGTCGTCAGTGTGACTGGCAGCCTTGAAATGAAGATATTCAGAGATGTACATACTGTTTTAGTATGCCATAAAATGCATACTGACGTTAAGTCACAAGCAATGCTTGGAGCTACAGACAAAGCATCAGGCACAGAACTAAAGTAGATCCATTCATAAA
Organism: Pelodytes ibericus; assembly: GCA_036172795.1. NCBI lineage: Eukaryota > Metazoa > Chordata > Amphibia > Anura > Pelodytidae > Pelodytes > Pelodytes ibericus. The sequence continues at coordinate 71,407,724 of CM069859.1, forward strand.
TGAGCGCTAGAAGTTTGATACACAGGCACGGTTTTCCAATCAAGCCGCGGTGTAACGTCATAGTAATTGCTGTTGATGTAGTGCACTTATCTAGCTAATATGGCAAGCATTTTGGATCAGGAGTTTTGTTTAGATTGTTAGTATCTGTTAACTAGCACGCTGAATCTAGGTGTGCTCTTATGAGCAGTTCCTAATAAAAAAATACATTACTTTTGTACATGAGGTGAAATGTTCACAAACTCTGATTTATATTGTAGCATGTTGACAAATTGGAGATGAAACTCTGCCTTGTTTTTATTCCAGGGTTACAGAGTGATTGATGATAAAAGTCCTGAAAGTAAATCTGAAAAAGAACAAGCCATCTGTGAGAGAGTAAAAGCTTGGTGCTGTTCAACCTCACCTGAGCCAGCAATCTGTGGAATAAGTCGCATCTGGGTGTTTTCAATGATGCGCCGCAGGAAAATTGCCTCCAGGATGCTGGAGTGCTTAAGGTAAGTTTGCTCTTCTGGGAGTTGTCAAATCCATAGCCTGTTGAACCATCCAGAATTGAAGGCCCCTAACCCTAGAGCCATTCTTCTATAGCCTAGGGCATTGAACAGAACTACAGATCCCATAATTCCACCTAAGCTTTCTAGAATCTGAGAAAATGATGGTAGTTGTAATCCAGAAACTGCTGAAGGGCTACAGTTGGATGCCTCGGTTCTGTATCTCTATTTTGGATATTCTAAGATTTGGTTTACTACATTTTTATTGATAGTTCAGGGAACTTTGAAAGCAATGTAGTCCAGTTTACAATTAACATTGAAAGCAACTAATTGCAGAGAGGGAACTATTTCCAATGCCGAGGGGGAAAAATAAATAGATGGGAGATAATTCCACTGAAATGTTACTAGCAAAGAAAAGTCCTGCAGGTGAGGAAATATGCTTATTTTTTTGGGGGGGTTTTTCAGTGTTTCCATTTTGAAGTTGCTTAACCCCTTGGTGACTGGACTTTCAGAACTGAACCATTAACCCTTTGCCAGCTATACACAAGTGATCCCTGTGATTTGCTTTACAGTTCAGCTCTTTGCTATTATAGAGCAGTTATTAATAGCATTTAAATGCCGCTGACTGCGCTCTGAAGAGCGTCACATTCTATGCAGTCCTTAAGACACAAAATGCCATGACAACATGGCACTTCATGCCGTCATCAAGAGGTTAAAGAATAGGCAGTGTGTTTCTGGTACAGCAACGTTGTTGCTGTTTACAGTTGTGTTAGTTACTTTGGTACTTGTCTGTGGTGTTTTTGTAAATATATAGTTTTTCTCTTTTCCAGAAATCACTTCATCTATGGCTCTTATCTGAATAAAGATGAAATTGCCTTCTCTGACCCAACACCGGATGGAAAGTTGTTTGCAACACATTATTGTGGTACCAGTCAGTTTCTTGTGTACAACTTTGTCAGTGGGCAGAGTCTGAGTTGAAGCACAGATTTTGTAGGCACTTTAGTTCGCTGTTTATTTTTTGGTATTCTCTTTAAAGTGAACTCAGGATGTGAACTTCCCAAAAGGGCTGTTCAGTTTTAGTAAAACTAGAAAAAAGATTCAGAAAAAAAAAAAAGCTTAATTTTTTTTAAGCAAATATTTTGTTATCTTTTTTTCAAGAGATTGCAATTGTATTTTCTCTATGCTAGTCCTGTTTTAATGCAACAAATTATTTTGTTGGTAGTGGACTTTGTAAAAATGGAAGCCTTGGTGATAAGTGTTCACTGAAGTTCTTTCCTTTTTGGTATATACAAGTACAGCTGTGTACGTGTGGTGGTGGCGGCCATTTTATAACCTTTTAAACACCTTGATGTTAAATCTTTAAGTACCAGACAGGAGACTTAATGCCACTGATATTTGATGCATATTCAGAGCCAGTCTTCGTTCGGATGACTGAGTTTTTTTTTCTTTAAGTTTTATGATGGGTAAAACTCCATGTTTTAAGCATGATTGGTTAGATAGCAGAGAATGAGCTAACCTGTAAATATATAGATTGGCTATTGCTAGTCATGCCCCCATCTCCATATTGTCTTACCACCGCCTAAGCATGCAAGTAACTTTGGGCCCGCTTCTCTTATTACAAATGCCTGACATTTGTAAAGATCAAAGTAACCATTTTGTTGTGCGAGCTTGCTTTTCTACATAGGAGTTGACATATATGGTCTTATCCTTGCAAAAAAACAAACATGATAATGAGTCTTTCTTCCAGTTGGCAAGATTTTTTTAATGCTTTTTTTTAGCTTTAACCTTCAAAAAGATATGTGCATTGTTTTTTTGAAACGAGAGCTAGTCACCTCCACCTGGGAAACGGATATCCTTGCTGTCTGTGAAACTGATTTTTAAAGCATTGTTCATGTGTTCTGTGCGGTGTATATACCTTTTTAAAGACTTCAGAGTGAAACTTGTCAGAATTTCAGTCGCTCTTTTTTCAAGGGTTTATACTGTATGTTCATAAACTGCTGTGGCCTTTCTGTAAATGTGTAGAATTAACAATAAAATCTTTTTTTTTTTAATAAAAAATTCATCAATGAAAGTGCATATATGAGAATCTATTGTCTGCAAAATTATGAGCGAAAATAAAGACATGTGCCTTATTTTGGAAACTTTCAGAGTCCAGTGGCCAGGGCCATTTTTAACACAGCAAAAGGGCAGCAAATTGCATAATGGCTAATATGTACAGTGCTTTACTGTACAATTCACACAACTACACAGCAGCAGTGGCTTCAATCAGTAATGGTAGAATCTGCCCCCCACATGCAACGGCTCTAGCTGCCAGTGTTACTAAGGTGAGAAGATGATGGGTGGGGTAACTGTCAGAGTGAGTGTGTCTGGAAGGTCTGAGAGAAATTAACATGCAAATTACCATTCCATGGCAGCTGCTGTCCAAGTAATAATAATGTTATATGTATACTACTTTTTACTGTACCTGTGCTAAGCCTGAAATGCATATGCTGCCTTCCCATAAATGATGTCCTAGCGTGCAATATTTGTACAAGGAAATATATTGATTATCCTTAACCCAAAGAAGTTAATTCTGGGAATACTAGCTCTGGTAAATTTAATATGCCAATGATTTTACTAATAATAAAATTCTGTAGAAGCAGAACATCTTTTATTCTAACATCTCTGTCCGATCTGATTTACTGCAGATTCTAATCTACCGTATATATGAGCTCAGTGTGGCAATTTATCCTGACAAATCATGACCTGGCTTCTCCTCAAAGCTATAAACTGAATGATTCAGGTGTGGTTCAATACAAAGAATTGGGTATGACTGAAAAATATGTAGCTTTGTTTGTATAGTATTGAATGACTAGAAATATCCCAAACTACAAAACCTTAAAGTGCCCCCACCATTGGGCAAGCTGTCAGTGGATCCCCTCTGTTGGTGGCATTCAAAAATGAAGCTCTCTCTCTCTGCACTAGCAGAGAAACTGTGAGTCCCGATCAGATGGCGCGGGACACCTTCAGCTTGCGCCAGCTTCAGATAAGCTCTCTCAGCACTAATAAAAACCTAATGCACAACCACACTGAAACAGTCTGTATCCAGCTATGAAGGAGTTAACTCTGTAATTCCACCAACTTATTTCTTAAGTTGGATCCAAGATCTTATTAAAAATGTATCTGCATTGGATCTAACGCGATAGGGTAGATTCAATGGCGGCCATTATGGCCTGTAAGAGGTCAATTTTTCATACCACACATTATTCTTAAAGGAATAGCGTGTGATTCAACTGCAATGGAGGACCACAAACATCCAGTACATTAAAGCACTGGTATTGCAGTAAGGGAATAGCATCATATATTATGCTAGGAGACTGGGGGTGTAATAGCCACACAAGTCCACTAGCACCACCCCCAAGAAAAATAATTATTGTCCCCATGAAATAAAAAAAAATTGACCCCAGGGCCAGCGCCATGCCTGCGGTTACTAAAAGAAAATAACAATGGCCCCCGTTGGCGTAATGACCAATATAAATAAAATAATTGCCAACACCCCCCTCCCTTCTCTTTGGGCCGGTGCAATGTCCCAAACCTCGATTTATGTAATGAAATGTAAAAATCCTTCCTCCTGCCCTCTGCACCCCCTTGTTGTGCATGGGCTGATCAAATCCCACAGGCACAATAAATAAATTACATATAATAGATGCCTTCTCCCCCCCACCACTACCTTGCCCTGGTAAGGAGGTGATCAAAAATTGCCCCTAAACTCTGTTATAGTAACACCCTTTGAGCGCGATAAAGGTGGGCAGTGAAAATAATTTTTATTTAGTGACTGCAGGCTAGGGGTTAATTTTGTTTTTGTTCATGTCTGCAATTTACATTTTTTGGGGAAGAGTTGGGGGAGCCCCCATGGAATCATTCATGCCTGTTAATTATTTTTGTTTTTTTGTTAATGGGCTATTGAATCTGGGCCAATATCTCATGGCATCATGGTCCATGTCTTTCCTACTGTTCTCTTTTAGAAACATGTAGGCACTTCTTCTTTCATTGATATTCCAGGTAAGATCTGGGCAAACTTGCACTGCCACCAGAGGTCGCACTTAGTCCAGGAAATCTAACAACAACGATTTACTAAAATCCAGCAGTCTAGGACTGTTATACCATCTTAAAAGCACAGAAAGGCAGTGCCAGCAAAACACCAATTAACCAACCACCTTATGCGTTTCAAGTATAGTGCACTTAGTCAGGTGATAATGTACAATGCTTGGAAAGGTAAATAAATACAGCCTGCATTAGCTCAATTGCACAATTACAGAGAAGAGCGATAAACCAGCGAGTACAAAGCTCACAGGATTCGAGGGCCGCTTGGAATGTGTGATGAATTTGAACGTACTACTGGTTTGCCCTTGTTTCTCGAGTTTATTGGGCTTTACCATCACTTATATTGTGAGTGTCTTAGTCACATCTCTTGATTAAAGTCTTTGCTTGAGAACCATTTATATGTTTCATTCATGCTCATTGCTGTGCTCTGTGCTACCTATAGAGCTTCCTTTATGAGTGCAATACTATTTTTTAATTTTTATACACTATTCTACACTATTATTTTTTAATTATAGGTTTTGGTGTTTATTATTCCATTTGTAAGTAATTCTTTTTGAGATAATGAAGTGTTATTTATTGTACCCACATTTTTTTTTGGGGGGGGGGGGGGGGGTTGGGTGTCATCTTTGCATGGGGTTTCTCTTCTCTGAGTTTATTTATAGTTTGTGTGCTACTTTTTTTTTTAACCCCTTAGTGATAAGACATTTTTACCTTGACTTTCCCTTGGTGACAATGGCTGTTTTGACATTTCTGGGGTGTTTGTGTTTAGCTGTAATTTTCTTCTCTCTCACATACTGTACCCACACAAATTATATGTTTTTATCATCATAACAAGGGCTTTCATTAGATACCATTATGTTCATCATATCTTATAATTTACTACAAAAAAAATCATAAAATATGATAGAAAGTGGGTTTTTTTGGGGGTTTTTTTTTTTTAACTTTGACATAAAATATAATTTACACAAATACAATCATTAAAAAAGACCCCATCTAAATAGTTTCTAAATGTTGTCCCGAGTTCAGATATATGCATGTTTCCATATTTTTTGATATTTTTTTGGCAAGTTGTGGGGTAAAATTCAAAAATACTGTTTTTTGTTTTTTCCTATATTGACCTTTTGACCCCAAACCCAACCCTTAATTTAAGCCTAACACAAAATTTTACCCCAACTCTAAGCCTTATGCTATCCCTTAATATATTTTAATTTTAACCCTATCCCTTATGCTAAAACTTATTTAACCCTATAGGCTAATCTAACATACTAGTTTTATGCTAATTAAATCTTATTTTATTTTTTTTAACATTGAAATGTTGCTTGGCTGCCTCTGGGGGCAGTCAAGCAGCATATTCAGAGCAACGGAATTTACTTTCACTTCCAAAGCTCAGACCACCAGAGGGCATAGCCATATTGACGGAGCATGCTGCTCAGTCAATATGCCTCTCACAATCGCTCCGTGGGGCCCACGGAACGATCGTGGGTGCCCCAGATAGGTAATTTCGGTATTGGTTATTGGCAATAGACCAGCACCGTTAAAGATTATCCTGATCGCGAAAACCGCTTGTTTCACCGCAGGACGTGCCAGGCACGTCCATTGTCGCGAAGGGGTTAATTATAATTTTATTGAGTCAGTGTACAATAATATGTCGTACAAGAGAACAACAAAAATAAAAGGTGTTGAGAGGTAACATGTAGGACGTTAGTAAACAGCATGAGTTACAATGACTCAATTTTTCTTATTTAAAAAAAAAAAAAAACGTGTATAAACTACTATTAGTGGTAGTGAAAGGGAATGCCAAATAATGCACAAACATCAAAATTGCCATAGTAAAAGTTTTGCTATCAAAGATCAAACAGCTGCACATATATGATCTGGATCTAAGACACAGTATCTATATGCATATAACCGGGTATCAGTGGCGTGTGGTCCGAAAAGGTACGTATCAATATCGGATATTTAACAAAAAAAAAAAAAAAAGCATATCTTAAATATGAACGAAACCCACAGAAAAACAGTAGTAATAACAAATTGACACCAGTACAAAAGCCTTTTGTCAGGTATAGTATTGGAGGAATAATGGTAATGACTGGAGCAGATAAAAAATGAAATGCATGTAAGAAAAACAGTAACCAGCAGATCCATACAAATTATCAGTTAGTTCGCCAGGTATTAAAAACATGATATAACAATAAGCATAGTATAGTCAGTGACTTGAATGGACAGTATCCCTAAGAGAAAAAGGATGTAAAAAGAAGGGTGAATAGGAATCAGAAAGGTGTGTGCTACATTGAGCAGTAACTATCCATCACTAAAGACCTCCTGTGACAGATGTTAATTGGGGTAATTCAGGATGTATTTACTCACCTTCAAGCATTATACAATGCAGGGGTGTGGACATTAAAAAACAAAATTACTTATCCAAGGGACTGAAGGGTAGCTCAATCTACTTGTCCACACACACACACGGACCTCATTGCCGGGGAGGGGGCATTTCTGCTGGAGGGGAAAAAAAAAAAAAAAATTGGAACCCCCTTTACTTGCCCACAACAGGGCTAAATGTAAAGAAAAGCTACATGCCCGGTGCCCAAAACTGCATGTGCCGGGCTTCGGGCAATAGGAATTGCGCATCCCTGCAATATCACCCATGACTAAGTGCACTTTGCACAAAACTCTTAAAGAGACTACCTGGAGTTTAGCAGGAACTGCCTTTGTGCGCTCTTAAAAGGACTGTATAGTGCCCAAAATGCATCTTCCAAATGTTAATGCATATTAATGTGCTTTCAAAGTACTTGAAAATGCATGTTTTGCATTTTGCATTGCCTAAAATATAAAATACTTACAGCTAGATGAAATTGTGAACAGCAGTTTACTTTTACTCAGTTAGTGTGGGCAGTCCTAGTTTCTTGCAATTTCCTTTTTTTTTTTCCACTGCAGGAGCCAATGAGAATAATTTTATTCAAATTAATGGAATTTCCTGTCTCTCTAGTGATGTCATCAGACAATGTGTTGCACTGTTAAGAGATCCTACTGTGTACAAGAGCAAGGTCACTCCTAGGCCACACAATGTAATCAATTCCAGGAGCACAGGAAGTGACTAAATGAAACTAAGCTTTATACCTGTCGCACCTGCAATAAACTTGCAGAGTAATCACTGGGGAGGACTTGGGGAGGAAAAAGCCTGTGCATTATGCAAGCAGTAATCTTGCACCAAAGTGAGTTTGGGGACTAGACTGTCCCTTTAAGATGGTATAAGCATTTTCATGAACAAGATTTTTTTCAGATGATCAATGAGCCCTACTCATATGATCTGACCAAAGAGTGCCCAGCTGCACATCGCTGTGCGTGCAATCTTTGTACATGGGTACTGAACTGTTTTGATGCTGTGCAGTTGCCATGATGGGAAGGGAAAACTTTATGGAAAGTATATTAACAGTAAAAACTCCACTATTTATCTAGTATTTTTTTTTTAAATAAATGTAACATTGTTGTGATTTAAGATGTTGGGGGAAAAAAAGTCCTTTGTGAACAGGATGGGTCGTCCAAACCATTTTTTTTATCCATTAAACGTCTTAAATGGACTGTCTAGTGCCCAAAATGCATCTTCCAAATATTAATGCATATTAATGTGATTTCAAAGTACTTTTAAGCAATGCAAAATGTAAGACATGCATTTTAAACATAAAATACTTATGTCTAGAAGAAATTGTGAAAATACAGCAGTTTGCGAGAAACAAGGACCACACTAGATGAGTAAAAGTAATTTCCTTTTTTTTTTTTTTGCTGCAGGACCCAATGAGAATAATGCCCTTCAAATGAATGGACTATCCTGTCTCTCTAGTGATGTCATCAGACAATGTGTTGCACTGTTAAGAGATCCTACTGTGTACAAGAGCAAGGTCACTCATAGGCCACTCAACAGACTCAATTTGAGGAGGACAGGAAGGGACTATATGAAACAAAACTTTATATCCTCAGTGTCTATAGAATCAGTGCTGCCGCACCTGCAGTAAACATACAGAGTAATCACTGGGCAGGGCTTCAGTCAAATATAAAAAATTTGATTTATACAGAATGCCTGCATCATATCACACAGGGATAAACGCCTGTGCACTGTACAAGCAGCGATCTCCATCTTGCACCAAAGTGAGTTTTGGGACTAGACTTTCCCTTTAAGAAAATCAAAAACACAAACTTTACAGTAAATAACTTTAATACAATCAAAGTATAGTACAGGTTAGATTAAATGATAAATGTAGCAAAATTGCACACAAAGAGGTAGACTGAACAGTGAACATAAATTCACCTTTTTTTGGTCGATAAAGGACATTTATTAAGCAGCATATTTCAATCTCCCATCAGTCACAACAAGCAATTGTATAAATTATAGCAATATAAACATGGCATTGATAGAACAATAGACTTACATTCAATATGTGGGTTTCCCATTATCCATGCACGGTGGGTTTCACATGGTACATTTCTGCTTTGGGGGCTGGGCTGTATGACTATTCAAAAGACTTTGGCGGGTTATTTAGAAAGTGGAGGAATCGCCATGGAAACCAATGGAATGGAAAAGTTAGAACTTTGGATCGAGAATTGAGTTTTAACCCCTTCCCGCTTGTAGGACGTTCTATGCCATCCCAAAAGCCTGTCAGAGGCTTTCCACGTCCTGACGACAGCATGCCGCCGCCCCCCCCCCTGCACTGCAGAAACCTGTAACAGCATCCCCTCTATCAGATGAGACCACCACAACTTTTTGGCGCTTTGGTCCTTAACAATCTAATGGCCATCCAGCGTGAAGAGGTTAAATACATATAACCCCCAGTGTCAGTAATCTACTAACTCTCATCACTCATTACATAACAGCTCAACATAGTATGCTTTAAATTGTATAAACCATTTTGTTTACGGTGTGACAAAACATGTTTCTACAGGAAAGGTAAACAAAAAACGAAAAGCAACAATTCCACCGCCCCCCCTCCCCCAATCAGAAACTGAAATAATTTAGTGCAAATTGAATACCTTCAGTAGGCCTTTAAGGGGACACATATTGCACTGCAGAAACCTTTGGCAGTAAGGACACAATCATTTTACAATTTACATATACTCACAAACAATACCAAATACATTTAGTAACAATACTAAAGCACGTTCAGATCACCATTCAATTATTAGGTGTAAATATATATATAGAGATATATTCATATATCGCTACATATTAAAGTGTTGTTCCCATAACCAAAACCCCAAGACAAGCCCCAGATTCCATTATATGCCAACATTGAACTTTGGTTATCACGGCTCCAAACAAGCTAAGGCTTTGTGCACTTTGAAAAGTTCACATGACAAGGTCAACTGGCGAAAGGTGATTTGAAAAATTGCTCTAAAATAGACCACGTTTATTTAAAATATGCTACACAAGTCAATTTATATTACAAGTCTCAAAAGGTTTTTTTTGTCTTTTATTTCTAATATATTAAATATTTTGTTCATATTTGTAAACATTTCATTAAAAAAAAAAAAAGTAATACTAGGAAATCTACGCGACATGGGTATGGTACATGTCTTTCTAGGACCTGAACAAGGGAGAAAACGGTTACTTGCATATTAAAGCTGTTAGGGCCAATTTACAATTAAAAAGGACACATTCCTAATTCATAAGGTAAATGAGTACTACATGAGCATTTCTGGTTTTCTCCATTGGTAGTGTACCACAGAAGTCCTCTCACTTTTCATGGATTCACTTGCTACATTGGTCTTAGAGGTCATAGAAAGTCACAAATGAGAACTATTCCATGTACATAACACTGGATAGTAACTTGGAACATGGGTGCTACATGTCTGCACTATTGAGTGTTGTGCTCAATAGTGTAAGGTTATTTTAGAGTCCACATGTGTACATATTTAATACCAAAGACCTCATTCATCACTGTGGTGGACTATATCACATTATCATACATTTAAACAAACAAGACTTCTATTATGTAATATATTCCCAGATGAAAAAGAATCCATACACTTGTAGTCAGCACTGCAAATGTTTACACTTCATAGTGACGATGGATAAAATATGGAGGCACAGGACGTGAACTAGGTTTGACAAGAAACTGTTGAATATTGAGCAGTCCCCACAAGGATGCTACATTAAGACATATCAGATAGAATGGAGTTACATATTCCAAATGCTATAAAAATTTTAAAAAAAATCTGACTTCTCCACTCATTCACACTTCTTCTATCTCCTGGATACAGATACTTAGAGTGAATTATCACACCAATCATTTTACTTTATAATGTACTAGGGTGAGAATCCAGATTTGTAGTTTCCAAGGAGCTGAGAGAATTTGTGGGATGCTTCCAATAGCTCATCTATCTAAAAATCCAGCACTGAAAATGAAAACAATTCTCCATCATCCATTTTTTGGTATATATTTGCCCCTGAGTTAGTAGTAAACAAGTAAAAAAAAATCCGGGGTCCGACGAGGCAAGCATGGTAACACATAGCTTACAGACATGTTCACGCCACCTGAGGTAACAATTCAATATGAAGTATCTCCACCAATCCAAGCGTGAACCGAGCATAGTCTTCATTCCGCTGGGATTTAATTGGAAAGTCTTCTTTGTGTGATTGGCATTGGTGGTTTAAGAAACTTTCCACAAAGAAACATCTGTCTGAGACATCAAGGTCACAGCATCTTTACAAAGGGAAAATAATTCGTAATTTCCTTCTTATCCACTGACAAAGACTAGTTTATACATTCTCCTGGGTGAGCGATCTAAATAACATCAGCATTTTATATACACAACACTCAAATGTGGCGTCCAGTGAGGAAATAAAGTGGCTTGTCGTCACTACTGTTCGCCGTCTGAAACTCGTCACGAAGTCTGAATTGCCATTCATCTTCCAGCTCCAGTTTTACAATGGTCTGCCGGAGGGAACTTCGGTCTTGGCAAATGACACAAAGAGTTGCACCTTCAAAGGAAATAGATACAATATCAGTACCAACTGACCTACCATACATTGACCTACTACTGAGCAAACTGGCATATAAACTTGTACCAGTGCATGGCAGTTCGGGGGGGGGGGGGGGGGGGATGACCACAAAAGGGTGAACTTGCCCACCACCCAGGTCCTCTGGAGCAGCAGCAAAGGAAGGAGGAGAAATAGGCTGTTTAGCGTAGATGAACTAGACCAAGACTTGACAAATGCCCGCCTTAATTTTTCCTGCAGGCTCCTAGATTTAAATCTAATGTGTCAAGCCCTGATCTACAATAATATTCAGTCAGCCATATTACTAGCTGAACTTCATGAGAATTGTAGTTCTAGACTGGGGTTATAGTGGCCAACACTACACATTCAATTTGTCGTTGTTGACCGCAGCTCCCATTATATACAGTCAGTTATCACTGGCCGAATATCTCTAGTGCGGGGTCGTTGTAGCTAATATTTACCACCCCAGCTATTCTAAACTTCCCATGTTGCCCAGGTACATGCTGGTTTGTTAACCAATACTACCACAGTCATATAATTTTCCTAAAATAGGTAATTAACATTTGCCTCCCACCATAAAAACCCCTCTCCTGAGCCAGCAAAGGTAGTCAATAGGGAGAAGGTAAGCAGATATTGGTGTGGGAGAAGGGAATGATGGAGTGAATATTTTGCGCGCCACCCCCCTCGCCACCGCCTGCTTGTTAAATAATACTTTTTTCAGTAGCACTGCTGTGTGTATACACATTTTACGCACATTTTTGGCATGTAAAGTGTTAACACAAGAATTAGTAGCATGATAGCACCACAGAAAATAAATTATTCATGCCACTTTATAGCTTTCCACTAAGTTGGCAAAGAAGGGGGTCATAAGGGAAAATAATATGGAAGTGGATCTTAATTATTGGAAATAAAATACCTTTAAGAAATCTGTATTTCTTCAGCATTCCAGCACAGACAAAGGAGTCACACAAGTACAGCAGTAGTGCACTGAATATCACTCCTTCACAGTCTACATTCACAGAGTGTGGTCTTGAACTAACATAGCACAATGTCACCTGAAACAAAATGCAGGGTATATACACATTACAGCGGATTTGTTCAATAAATACATAAAAAGATCTCTAATTTGCAACAGACATAACATCTGGTCAATGAGAATCTTGGGCTGCTGTCTTGGCCCAGACATGGACAACTACATGTCCACTTCTACAATCTATCCTAAACTCCGTCTGCCTTGGTGCTGACTTCAATCAACTATACCCCAAATGTTTCACTTCCTTTGTTGTAAACCAAGTATTCTCATCTCCCAAACACCCGGTTTCATACAGCCCACAACCAGTGGCGTAGCGTGGGGGGTGCAGGGGGGGCCGGCCGCACCGGGCGCAATATCTGGGGGGGCGCACTAGCCCTATGCGGCCGCGTGGCCGCCTTTAACGCGGGGCAAACGGGGCAGCTGCCCTGGGCCCATTTACTCCTGGGGGGCCCCAAGGCAGCTGTCCCGTGGGCCCCCAGCCCCTGCTGCCGCGTTCACAGCGCATTGCGCTTGTGAACGCTTTTTTCCGGCAAGCCGCATCCGATGGATGCGACGGCCGGAAAAAAAAAAAAAAAAAACTGACGCCGGATGTGACGTCACGTCACATCCGGTGTCTGCTTCCCTCCTCCGTGCAAGAGGGAAGACTGCACGGAGGAGACATCCGGCGGGGGACACGGAGCCGCTTCATGTAAGTACGGGGGGGGGGGGGTGTTGGCTGGCACAATATTCCTGGTATCTGATTGGCACAATATTACTGGGTATCTGATTGGCACTATATTACTGGGTATCTGATTGGCACAATATTACTGGGTATCTGATTGGCACAATATTACTGGGCATCTGATTGGCACTATATTACTGGGCATCTGATTGGCACTATATTACTGGGCATCTGATTGGCACTATATTACTGGGCATCTGATTGGCACAATATTACTGGGTATCTGATTGGCACAATATTACTGGGTATCTGATTGGCACTATATTACTGGGCATCTGATTGGCACAATATTACTGGGTATCTGATTGGCACAATATTACTGGGTATCTGACTGGCACTATATTACTGGGTATCTGATTGGCACAATATTACTGGGTATCTGATTGGCACTATATTACTGGGTATCTGAATGGCACTATATTACTGGGCATCTGATTGGCACAATATTACTGGGTATCTGATTGGCACTATATTACTGGGTATCTGAATGGCACAATATTACTGGGCATCTGATTGGCACAATATTACTGGGTATCTGATTGGCACAATATTACTGGGTATCTGATTGGCACAATATTACTGGGTATCTGATTGGCACAATATTACTGGGTATCTGATTGGCACAATATTACTGGGCATCTGATTGGCACAATATTACTGGGCATCTGATTGGCACTATATTACTGGGCATCTGAATGGCACAATATTACTGGGCATCTGATTGGCACAATATTACTGGGTATCTGATTGGCACTATATTACTGGGCATCTGATTGGCACTATATTACTTGTCATCTGATTGGCACTATATTACTGGGTATCTGAATGGCACAATATTACTGGGCATCTGATTGGCACTATATTACTTGGCATCTGATTGGCACTATATTACTGGGTATCTGATTGGCACTATATTACTGGGTATCTGATTGGCACTATATTACTGGGCATCTGATTGGCACTATATTACTGGGTATCTGACTGGCACTATATTACTGGGTATCTGATTGGCACTATATTACTGGGCATCTGATTGGCACTATATTACTGGGCATCTGGCTGGCACTATATTACTGGGCATCTGATTGGCACTATATTACTGGGAATCTGATTGGCACTATATTACTGGGTATCTGATTGGCACTATATTACTTGGCATCTGATTGGCACTATATTACTGGGCATCTGATTGGCACTATATTACTGGGTATCTGATTGGCACTATATTACTGGGTATCTGATTGGCACAATATTACTGGGTATCTGATTGGCACAATATTACTGGGCATCTGGCTGGCACAATAATACTGGGCATCTGACTGGCACAATAATACTGGGCATCTGACTGGCACAATAATACTGGGCATCTGACTGGCACAATAATACTGGGCATCTGGCTGGCACAATAATACTGGGCATCTGACTGGCACAATAATACTGGGCATCTGACTGGCACTATATTACTGGGCATCTGGCTGGCACAATAATACTGGGCATCTGGCTGGCATAATATTACAGGCATCTGGCTGGCACTATATTACTGGGCTCTGACTGGCACAATATTACAGGCATCTGACTGGCATAATATTACAGGCATCTGACTGGCACAATATTACAGGCCTCTGACTGGCATAATATTACAGGCATCTGACTGGCACAATATTACAGGCCTCTGACTGGCACAATATTCCTGGCCTCTGACTGGCACACTATTACAAGCATCTGACTGGCATAATATTACAGGCATCTGACTGGCATAATATTACAGGCATCTGACTGGCACAATATTACAGGCATCTGACTGGCACAATATTCCTGGCCTCTGACTGCACACTATTACAGGCATCTGACTGGCATAATATTACAGGCATCTGACAGGCACCATATTCCTGGGCTCAGACAGGCACAATATTCCTGGTATCTGACTGGCACAATATTATTGGTATCTGACTGGCACAATATTACTGGTATCTGACTGGCACATTATTACTGGGCTCTGACTGGCACAATATTGCAGGCATCTGACTGGCACAATATTGCAGGCATCTGACTGGCACAATATTACTAGGCTCTGACTGGCACAATATTACTGGGCTCTGACTGGCACAATATTACTGGGCTCTGACTGGCACAATATTACTGGCATCCGAAAGTTACAATATTACTGGCATCTGAATGGCACAACAATTATGGCATATGTGTGTGTGTGTGTGGGGGGGGGGGGGGGGGGGTAACATTAGAGGTACAGGATTGAGGAAGTTGGCTCCATCTAGCCCAGTCTTGGATCATCTCCAGGGTATGGTTCCATTTTGATGTTTAGTTTTTGTTCTTGATATTTTTTGTCGTTTACGATGGTTGTGAGACGACATATAATAGCATGGCCCATGCTAGGTTACTACATGTGTATATTTGTATTCATAGACCTGCTGAAAATGTGGAGAATGTGTGTAATGCATGTTCGCACTCAATAAAGTGTTGGAAAATAAACTTGTATTTAGATGCATTTTACTTTAATTACATAAGTATTTTCATAACAAACAATACATGTGCTTGGGGGGTAAGGGTTTCTTTAACTAATCTAGTAGAAGAGACTCGAGTGCTAAAATCCACGGGTTAGGGGGCGCAAATTACTTGCCTTGCCCCGGGTGCTGACAACCCACGCTACGCCACTGCCCACAACATTACATTGAGACTTAACCAGGTTCAAAATATATTAAAAAGTGCCTGACAAACCAAATAATGGTTGGTTACCTCTGGTCCCAGATTCAAGTAACAGTCCACAGCTAACAGTGGGTTCCTTAGGTTGTAAAGGGCCTTTGGAAATAGCTTGTGAGAACTATTCTGCAGGAACTTCTCCAACAGGAACTGAGCTGGAGCAGCAAGAAGAGTTTGTTCACTATCCGGTGCACACACATACTGCATTGGAGAGACAGGACCGGTGCTTTCATTAACCTAGAATAAAAAGAAACACAAACTAGTAATGATATCAACATGCATTGTACATTTATATTAAATGTACCAATTAACATCCATTTCACACTATTTGCAAGAAATACTGTAAAAGAAAAATACATGAAAAACAGCACATACCATAATTTTGGGCTTGATAATGAAGTCTTTGTGTCCTCCAACATGAATATACTTCTTCATAAGGCTGAAGTTGTTAAAGCGGCAGATCAGGAGACCACCACTATTTGCTCGAAGGTTAAAGTCAACGTCTTCACAGAAATACCTGTAGCACATGGAACTGGGATCATTATAAAACATACTGCAGATTATATATACACACACGCCACACTGGTACGACCACAGGGAAGTCACCTACACAGCTTTCAGCTGTGGTGCAAATACATACATGCATTCATACATACATCTAGTTACCAAATTCCAAGGAATTGCATTGGTTGCCACAGAATTAGACTCTCCCATTTAGGCCAAACCCACAACAATCTATCCCATGTTTCTGGCAGTCATCACGCTGTGCATATTTGCAACTTCTGCATGCACTTATGCAGATATATAAACCGCCATAAACCTCTTACTGCATCCCCATAGGCTATTTTTATTTGTTTATATTTATTTGTGAATTTATCCGCTGGAGAGAGTAGCTTACCTGTTCAGATCATATTGCACATTCTGGGTTACATCTACATTGAGCAGCATGAAATCATGAATGTGGCATCTGGAAAATGGATATTTAGGCAAAGAAGTATTTAACTTGCGGTTCCATTTCTGGATGCCCAGTATTGCATAGTTGGTGATCTTTGGTGTTGCCTCCATGTGCTGCAAGATATACTTCAGCGATACATTCCTAATGGTACGGCCTATTTGTGTAGATTTGCTGCAAGGACAAGATATAGAGAAACATTGTATGAAATGGGATTCCAGTGGTGATTATTATTAGGCATTTATTACATATCTTTGAAGATACACAGTTAGTGTTAAAATATTATTTAAATCCACAGTCTCTGGAACCAACATTGGTCATGGGACTGGGCTTTGAGGTGGACAATGTGGTTATGTTCACCTGACAGGTGCAATCAATCACCTCCTGGTCCTCATCTGCATAATGCCAGCACACATGGAAACCTGTGGTCCCCTTGATAAAGGCTTTACAGCCGAAACGTCGGTGACCTCTGTTTTTTTGCACAGTGTGTCCCTCCTGTCCTCCTCCTTTTTCTTTTGCTTCTGTATCTAGACCATTTTTTTGCTTGTGCTTTTTGTATATGTAAGTATTTGCTGTTTTTGTCTGTTTCAGTGTATGTAATGTATTGTATAGATTATATTTTTATACAATTATTTCTCTAATACATTTTTGTAGCTTTATAGTACTGTATCTCTATTTTTTTAGTGTGCTCCTCCTACTAACCCTAATTCTAACCCTAACCCACCTGTAAACCTAACCCTAATTGTAACCCTAGATCTAGGGTTAGCTTTTTCCTTTTCTAACTGTAATGCCCGTAGCAGCAGTCAAGCAACAGTTTTAGAGCAATGGTAGATTTTTCTCTCACTTCCGGCTCTTTCTGCTGGGCACGCTGTATTGGAGGAGCATGCTCCTCCAGTACGGCACCTGGTGATCGCGGTGCCCTGGGGGGCAAAGAAGGGTGTTGCATGATGCATAACTGTTAAGGCAACCAGGATCAAGTTTCCCCATCTCTCTTCCCAAATTTGGGGGAGGATGACAATGGATTGTGATTAGCCTATTTGGAAATCACAATCCACACTGCAATGGCTGAGACAGCCTCTCTCAGCTATTGCAGGCTAAGACAACCCCTTTTTTGCATAGGGTGAGGGGGCGTAATTGACAGGTCAGTGACTATTGTCACCGGCCTATCACTTTACGACCGCCCATGGGCGTTCCAGGCAGCCATTTCTTTTTTGCTTTTCTAGATGCCTTCACTCGTGAAGCATCCAGGAAAGCTGAAAATAGTGCAAATTGCAGCCAAAATGCTGTGATTGCGCCATTTTAAAAGCGGCCCGTACATGTACGGGCATTGTCACAAATCCATTGCTTTGGGAGCCCGTACATGTATGTGGATTGTTGTGAACAGGTTAAAGAGCATACTCTTGAGACATTGATCAGATATATTGCTCACCTGGACTGTTCCTGGCTCTTAATGTGGGCATTCCATAACACACAGGAATCATCCATTATAACAATAAACGGCCAAACGCACTGGCGCTTCACACCGATCTCTTCTAAGCGGTTCCGCTCTAGCTCCAAGTTGTGGTATGAAAGTTCTTTAATAAGAAACCTAGAAGCTGCTACATGAAAATAAAGGACAACCGTAATTTAATGATACAGGAGGAAACCAATCTCAGCACTGTAAATATGTAACGCAGGCTTGCCAGGTTAGGGTTCGATATATTGTTTTCCTTTTAAAAAGTTATTATGGTTTGAATATGCTACACAGTCCAGCACGTTATCAAGCATATGAGGTTTTCTTATGTATTGATCCCATACTGTTCATGTATTAATGACAGTATGTGGTTAGGTCTTAACAGATTCACTGCTGCGCCACTTAACATAAATAGGTATCCTGTACTTATAAGGTTGCTCATCAAAACACTTTCTAGGTCTGTATTACACTTGATTTACTCAACTGTATAAAAGTTCCATGACTTACCAGCTCCAGCATTGTTGAACATGCCCGGCAATACCAGCATGATGTGGTTGGACCAGTACTTCCGGTAGAGTGGCATTTCATATTCTTTGACCACCATGATGTGCAGATGACCAATCCCCTCCATTGCATGGTAGAGATTCATGAGACCATGTTCGTGGCGCCCACTCGTAGGTGTGAAAATTGGGCTCTTCACAGTGTTTGGGTTTTGCTGTATAACATAAGAGATCATGTTAACTATGATCTCATTACAACCTTCTCCAAGCAAGGATCGCAGTACAACAACTAATACTTTGAGGTTTACCAACCCACAAAACACATTTTACATGGTTGCCATTTCCAGAACTATTTCCTGCCAAACAAGCTCACCTTATCTGAGACCAAAGGGAGACGCATGCTCTCCAGATGTTTCCCTTGTTTGCTGAAGACAAAATGGTGTTCTTTTGACTTAGGAATGATGAAATGAAGTTGGACCTCTTCTCCAAGCATCGAGGATGAGAAAGTGAAGGCGTGCACAGTGGATTCAGGCATCTAAAGAAGGACACAGTTTAAATAATTATATGTAGATATTTATCTTCAATTACACCCTTATGAAGAATTTGGGCTACTAACCCAAATTGCAGTTTGTATTTTTTTTTTTTGTCTAACAGCTTTTCTACTCTGGCTGGATTCTTGGTATGCTTTCTTATGGTTTTTCTTCTATGACCATTTTAGCGATTGTGAATAGAAATATATAAACAGGGCAATCAAATATGCAAATTATAAAGTTTATTTTAAAAGTGCTTTTGGCATATATTTTACGTATATTCCTCGGGTGACAAAAAAAAAAGGTACATTTCTAAACTCACTGACCGAGATTGGTTAGGTTTGGGCATACTTCCACGCTATATGGTTGAGTTTCCAATATGGCTGAATTCTTGCTGATCTCTTCCAAGAACTTGCTTTGAAAGTTTGTGAACTTTAAATGTTCTTTTGGGCAACTATGTCAAGAAGATCCCAGACTTGGATCATTTCCAGGTTGCCTGGCTGAGTTTGGCCAAAAAATGTCCCCCGTCCTGCAAGTTTTGTATAACTGGACATTTCTGAGATGAGTGTGATAGACTCTATAGACACTTCTAGGTCTGATGAGTATGCTCTGACTTGGGACATTTTTTAGTTTGTCTTGCTCTACTCCAGCCTATGCATTGAAAAAATCTTCATATCTGTGTTTTTAGCACATTGTCTGGTAATGTCATGCAATTCAAACCATTTCCCTACAGATGGTACAGCTTTTATAGACCGAAAGTTGGCAACAGTGAAAACAAAGTGGGGCTGCTCGAAAAAAAACCCCAAATAAGGTTTTAATCTATTACCTAGTAGAAATCTTTCCATCACATTACCTGTGCAACAGAACTGACATCCATGTAGAGTTGACATTGCTCACAGTGATGAAATGTGTTGTAAGATGCATATTTAGTCAGCATCATGGAGACAGTTTCACGTTTCTTTGGTTCATCAACCTTGATTGCCCCTTCTGGTTCTGCATAAGATGAAGAGGTATTTTAATTATGCCTTACAAATCCCTTCTCACGTGTCCGTTTATAAAAGCTGTGACTTCTCACAGAATAAGTGTGAAAAGTTAGTAAAAAAAAAACATTTAGGGCGGGGGACTATGATAGTGGATTTAAGACTACATCACAACTACCGAGAATATAGTATATAAATCAAATGTTCACCAGTACCCTAATGAATATAAAGTATATCATTACATGTAGGGAATGCTCAGCCAAGTTGTACATTAAAGAGGACGTAAATCCAGAAAATGGTCTTCAGGCAGAAGACCACGTCCAGGCTCAGTTTCAGGAGCAGCTAGAGAGACAGTCAAGATCTGAAGCTCTCAGTCATTGATGTATGGGTGCACTCCTAGCTGTGAGGACATCATTTCCTTTCATCTAGAGCCTGGATTCAGCGTGTCATACGCCAACACACCAATAGCTGCAATAACATCATATGGGTCTAGTCACTAAAATTCGAATTTTGAGGGCGACCTTAATTTTGAAACCAAGTCAAATTCGGCACCCGAGTTTGAATTGGTCTCAAAAATAGCTTCAATCATTTAGCCTCCTATTACTTTCCATGGGGAGGATTCAAACCTGTGATTTTTTTTTTTTTTTTTAGTTTATAACAGCTCGAGTTGTAGACTTATTTATAAGAAAATGAAAAACACTTCTTTCACGAACCATTATCAGGAGTACTCAAATCACTAGTATCACTTCACCAGTGATTAATAATATCATTAGGTGGACTTTGGTGGAGCACATAAGAAATCTGGCCAAACCTGGTTTCCAACATGTGATATAAAATCAGCAAAGCAAAATAAAAGAACAACTTAAAACCAGTAAATATTTGTGTTTTAAGGGATTAAACGAACTTGAATAAATTAGTAACTAATGATTCCTTAGTAGGTAAGTGATCATGTTTTACCTAAATGGGAACTAATGGCAATCCTGTAATCACTGTATACTGCCTTTTTTGTTTGTTTGTTTGTTTTGAAACCTCACTTTGTTGGATGTCCCATGAA
Source organism: Pelodytes ibericus (assembly GCA_036172795.1). NCBI lineage: Eukaryota > Metazoa > Chordata > Amphibia > Anura > Pelodytidae > Pelodytes > Pelodytes ibericus. The sequence continues at coordinate 71,429,224 of CM069859.1, forward strand.
AGTTATTCTTGTTGAAAGGGTGAGTTTCAGTATATTAGTGCAAATATTGTAATAAAACAAGGTGGTTAGGGGAAAACATTTATTCTCGCTCATTTCCGCCCCTATTCCTTTTTATTTTCTGCTGCCCATCAGCTCTCTGTGAACACAATATACAGTGCACAGTGTCCACTTCAAAGCTGATCACCATAACAACTTATTCATATTTACTGGATCAAAATTATCCACTTTGTATATCTTCAGTTCCCCTGTCCATACACATCTATGCCTGCTCTTTGACGGTCCAGTTTGCACTACAATTTAACACCTCAAAAACCATTTTATAGTTTTTACAATGAATACACAGAAATCTGATGTATTCATGATACCACAATGCTGTGTGCTAGTGCTTTATAAGTGGCTGAATAGGACTGGGGAGGACAGCTTTAAATTTATAATGGTCTATATAGTGAAGTGCTCGGGAACATGGCAGGGGATGTGTCTTGCTTCAGTTTTAGTGACTACTTGCTTACATCGTTAATTAGGGGCGGGCTTAAACGGTATAAGTTATCATTTATATATTTTCTGTCACTACAACAGGAAAATATATGTTTTACCAGTGCACAGAAGGGATAAAATAAAATAAAAAGAGGACACGTATTCATACTTTTTAATGTGTTTAATAAAAAAAATATCTTTGTTTAAAATCCAAATGTCCCTTTAAACAGTTTACAGAATTTAATTATCAAAGCTAAAAGTATCTAAAATTTAAACAATTTATTCAAATATTTATGAAAAAAAATGGACACCTTGATTGGCCTGTGAAATCCGCTCTGTGAAAAGTGGACTGATGTGGCGGTATTTTGGGTTATGCACTGTGATATTAAAGGGTATCTTGCTGAAGACTTCAATGTCAGGCCACTGGCTATGGCTTGGTGGGATCACCTCTGTTTGCCCACATTCTTCTACTGGAAGCAAAAACAAAAAGAAATTACAGTGAGTTTGTAACGGATTACAGGAAAATAAATAACAAATCCAGTATGTTATACTGTACTAGAAGATCTTGCTAAAGATATTGACAGGCCATTGAAGGCGCAGTAGTATAATGTCACAGTTTGGGGACCTGTGTGGCAGCAGGGACCCTTGCAACATTTTTCATGGGTTAGGGATGCCCAACCACAGCAGTGATGGTGATCTGGTGCGAGCAGTGTTAATTTTGTCAACTACATCGATATTATCATCTTTTATATGACAGTCATACTATATTCTAAAAATACCAATTAGTTATTAAACATATTTTATTTCTAAAAAGTCCAAAACTATAATTTTAGATTTTTGAGAATAGAAAGATCATGATGACCCTCACAACAATTTCCATGTTTAAATAGTCAAACACACCATCTTGAATTTGTGCAGTGTGTCCTACCTGCATTGATCTCTTCCTCATCATAGACATCCACCTCCAGAAGTCGGATAAGCATGCGATAGAGTATTCTGAGGAACTGCAAGTAAGCTCCCGTCTTCCCCACCTTAAGAACACAGATATATATCTTAATTCATAAAGTCCATACTGACACCATTAAATAACATTTGTATATTTTTGGTGTTACAATTTAAAATGGAAACCTATCATGACATTTGTAAAGGCTTCAACCATTTGCAAATAGCTATGAGGGCAACTAAAAGCGAAATGAATAAACCCATGGTCAACAAAAATTGTTAATAACTATTGGTTGTGGATCCTATAAGGGTTTCTTCTAATCTAAAGTATGTGCGTTTTGTTTGGTTTCACCAATTATTTTGGTGGCAATAAGTAAAAATAAGTATGTAGTAGGTATTGTTTAAAAAAAAAAACAAGGGGTAGGTTGTAAAGTGCACATTAAAAAAGCATTTCACTGAAAAGTGAGCATCTCAGAATCCCATGTAGTTGTGTCCACATTGGTGTGAACTGGGACCGTTCAGGAACTTGGAATTGTCAATGCACTATAAGCTGAGCTGGTTGCCAAGTGGCCCATCACATTTTCTCTTTGGGTTAAACCAGATTAAAATTCTTATGACTTTTAGTCAAGGGGCTATACTTGGCCTTCCAGGTTCACTAGTACAGTGAGAGATCAAAAAGACTAACGGATTATTTCATACTACAGTATCTGCAGCAAGAACAAAATGGCACCCCAACACACTGAACCCCAAAAAGTATAGACCATGTGTCTGCTTTCTAGTGGTAAAAACCTCAAAGAGAAAAGTTGTAAGGTTATATAGGTATGTATGTCAGAAGATTGTTGTACATTTCAAATATTTTGCAAATTAATCAAACTGAATATTTTAAGAAAAAAGGGCATACAACAGATATTTCATGCTCTACTAATAGTATGTTTCAGTTTAGTTTACAGGCCCATTTGTAGTCACATTTTGTCATTAAAGGGACTCTTCCAAATAAATATGGTTTGTAGTATGAATTTAGGGTGTAAAACATATTAGTAGAATGGAAAGCAAATGATTAAGAGAAAGTAGTTTTTTAAATTTGCCTCTGGTGTGGCATGATCAGAAAATTAATTACTACAATGGAGAATATCTGATTTGCATACAGCACTACAAGGTGATATATCGGGGAACGTTAACACAGTGTGTAAATAATTGTTTATCCTCTAATTCCCACTTTAATTACCATTTAGGTTCCAATTAAAGAAACGTTGATTAAAAATTCTGCTGGCTATTTTAAGTAAAATTCACTGTTTTGCACTAGTCTGGTTATAAGTAAAGATGTGTACTTTGGCTTTTGTTATAAAAAAAAAAAAGTTCAGTTCAGTGCTGGGTCACCAAATGAAATAACATCATATTAGGCAACAAAAACACCCAAAAGAAATTTTTTTAAAATTTAAAAAAAAAAACTTATAATGACCTGTGGTGGTCCAACCAGAAGCAGACGACGTGGGTGAGCTTTCCTTATTCCTGTAGGTTCGCTGGTGTTATTGTAATCTGCATGGTGCTGTCTAGCTGCTGTCCACTGCCTGCAATACAATGACTGGCCCTCACTGCTCAAGTCTTTGGCCATGGAAGGCCTTAATGATCTCAGCCAAGTCACGTCCGCATGAGGCAGCAGACAACTGGTTGAGGGTGACTGTCCGCTTTCCTGTGAGGCCAGCAGTTTATATGTAGTCTTTGAAAGTATTACAATTCGAGGTAGAGCTACAGTTATAGTCCTGCTCTTTCTCCCAGATTGGTGAGTCCACTGTGAGGTCTGTGACGAAGATGATAACTTGGATGTAGTGCTGCTGGCCATTTGGTTTCCCAGAGAGTCACATTCTGGTTTGGAAAGGTCGCTGGCAGAGGAGTTTGGAGATGATCCTTCATCGACTGGGCCATTTGCAACATTCTGGAAGCCCACCACAGTTGGTGGTCTCTGTGAATCATCTGCTGCACAGGAGGAGCTGACTCCATTCTCTGCAATGGAACCTGCAACAAAGAATAACATGAGTGATTTACAAAATAATATCTTAATTTGTTACGAGGAAGAAACATCACAGACATTCCTTTCAGCAGTGTATATCATCATAACCAGCTGACACACATCTTTTAATTCTAAACTTACTGGTGAGATTTATGGCTTCATTTAATAATCTATTGGCAGCAGAACATCTGCATTGACAATGACAACAGCAATACAGTTAAAGGCAGATTTGAGTAGCCATTTTGTAGTTTTAAAGGGAACAAAATCCAACCATGATTCTAAATCCTGTATGCAAAATTAAGATTTTGTGTGTTAAATTAAATGCATTTTAACTTGATATTTATGTGCTCTCCAATCCACCGGATTTTTATTTTCTTAGCAATACTAACCCAAAACTGCTACTCACTGTAAATTATTAATCCTACTAAGAAATATTACCATACAAATGACAAAAACCAAGCAACTCATTCTTCTTGCTTTAGAAACATATTTTCTTGGCTTTGTATGAAGCAGTCTTAACTTCATATTATTCTCCAGGAGTCCCATAGTCAATGAATTCTCTTAAGAAAATGTTCAGTTTTGACTGCTGTTTGTTTCCCATGATCGATTAGTTATAAACATTGCGCTTTGAAGAGCCAGGTCATCAGTACGTTTTAGGGTTGACCATCATTTTGATTCTAGTGTTCCATTATTATAATCTACAAAATCTAATGTTACTATCAAGTGCAACTTGATCTAAAAGCAAAAACAAACCAGAAATAATTGAGGCAAACACTCCGCTTGCCGATACAGAACAGCACAACTGAGACAAGGTCTCCTTAATTCATAAACTACCAATAGTTTAACACTTAAATATGAACTGACCAGAGGTTCCTGTGAGTGCACTGCTGTTACTTTGAGGTCTGTCTAAGTCTATGAACAGCTCGTCTGAGTCATTCTCAAGGTTGTTAACTTTGTCTCCCTCTTTCTCACTGAGATCCAGAGCAGTCATTGGCTCTCGCACAACCTCTTTTGAGACGTAGCAGCAGGCCAGGCCAACTTCTTGTTCCAATGTTGTACGTGTTAAAAAGCTGGAGTCTATCAGCCTAAGGTCACAATACTTCAAAGACCTAGAAAATGGGGAAAAAAGCAAGTGTTGTTATTGCCAATGATGCAAATTGTACAGCTAGAAGCAAAGCAACATTATTACAATATGCATTTACCTGGGGAAAGTTTCTCCAAGAGGATCCTTGCCAGTAAGTATGACTATGCAGGGGAGCCCTTCTAAATCCCAAAATGTTCTAGGGATCCAGTCTTCATTTTCACATCCCCTCCAAACCTTAAACAAAAAAAATATATGCAACAGAAACATTTGTCAAGATTTTTTAAATTAAAAATGTTAAGTGTAAAAATGTTCAAAACCCCAAGATATATATATATTTATTATAATCACACACACATAAAACTTTTATAGACAAGTGTTTGAAAAAGGTGAACACAAAGAACACAATATAATAATAATACAAAAAAACAAATCAATGTTTGCTTGAACTAACGACAAATTGAAATTAAAAATGATAAAAAAACGAAAAGCTCAATGGCACAATGTTTAAGAAAATGCAATCGCCTAATTCAAAAGATTACAAATTGCCTGGCCATTGGATAAAAGAGGGCACAATCTACTTGATATAATGGCCAATATTGTAGTTAGGCTAGCACACCTAATTTCTGCTTTTTGTGAATATTTTATTAATGGTCTTTAATTGTTGGCACTTTCATCATTCTGGCACAGATGACACTTGCTCACCTTTAATCGAGTCACAAAGTGCTTAGAAACAATCAGCTCGGTCGATGGATTACCGAGAAGAACTTCAAAACGATACTGCAAACCCAGTTTATCCCTCACTTCCTGAAGCCTCTCCTTTGCTAGCATGGCCAGCTGCTCAGATGGCACCCGAATTATCAACATGTGCCCCATCCCACTCTTGTCCTTCGATGGGGAGCTGAGGAGGTCGTCCATTAAATTTAGTGTCTCTGGTGTGATATGGTCTCTCAGTGAAGCCATTGTGGTTAATGCCATTAATGCTTCAGAATACTGCTGAATGAGGAGGTAGCAACGTATCACCATACTATGTAGTCGCGGGTACCTACAGAGAATACACACAGTTACTGAAATGTAAAAACCTTTGTTAAGCAGTCCTGGCAAGAACATGGACCTGGGGGGAAAAAAACTAAGACTTTCAACTAATTCTGTTGCCATTTTGTAACACATGAAACATGAAAAGTGTGGAACGTAATGTTGTATTTACCTCTCCAGGAGCGTGACAACCATTTTTTCAAATGTTTCATCACACCGAAGTAGGGGACTTGTGATACCCCACTGTAGCGATTTGCTGTATTCACTTATACCAAAGTAAACCTTCTGCTCACTTATGACTTCCTCCTGAGAATACAAAATAACTTGGAAATAAATGCCCGTCTCATAATTCTGATAGGATTAGCTTATAGAGGAGAACAGGTTTAAAAGAAATCTAGACCGGATACAGGCCTTGGTTAGAATATATGTGCTGTTTATGGCTGCTAGTATGTTACACAGTGGCATGGGGACTGATGCCCCGAGTCTCCCTGTGAAAGCTCCGAATGTTTTGTTCGGGGCTTGTGACATTGTTAGCCCCGAGTGGATGAGAGGCAGGAAAGAGGAGAGCTCCCCTACCCTGCCTCTCCAAGCCCCAGCAGGACGTGAAGCAACGCATTTATTGCTTATATTATATATACGCCTATTGCACATTGGCATCATTTAATACTTTATAAACAGACCTAAGCATGTGAGCTTCTTTACTTGCATCAATTCTGTCATGGGCTCTAGCCCCAGATCTTTTGGCGACCTAGCAACGCCCCTGATGTTACATGTGTTTATAGGACACAAGCAATGATGTTTGCTTTCCATCATACATGAAGTGTGGCTAGAATTCTCAAACACACAGAGGATGTTAAAGGATACTTCAGCTACATTGATTACTGTTCCAAATAAAACTGCACCTGAAGGGTCGGTCACCAATCCATTGAACTAGTAAACAGATTTGTAAATAAATATAATTGTGTAACCTCCTTTTATAATCGAGATTGATTAAAACAGAAAAGAAAAATAACTGTAAAACTGTATTCTACATATTTTGTCAAAGTAGGTTTCTTACTGCAACGTCAGGCTGAGTCCAGTGCACCTCATTACATGGACTGATCCTGGACTGCTGTGTCTGCAAGGCATACGGGAAAGAGCTGACTTGAAGCACAAGGATATTCAAAGCCTCTTGCACTTCTCGGCTATTGATGAAGCGATCAGACAAGCCCTGGGTGGGATCTCCATGAGGCACAGGTCCGGATATGGCACTGTAGACAGAAACTGGCTTTTAACATTTACATTTTTAATGCCAATTATAATCTAGATTGACATATTTTAGGATCTAGTGATCACCAGACAGTGTGGTTTAATATAAGAACAGTGACGCAGTCACACCACACAAAAACAAAAGTTTTAGATTTTAGAAAAACAGACTTTTCTAAAATTAGATTAGATGTGAAGGAGTCATTATCAGACTGGAGCAATTTAAATGGAGTCCAGGAGAAATGGGATTATCTAAAAGTTGCACTACTGAAGGCTACAGAAAATTGCATAAGGCTTGTCAGTAAGAGCAAAAAATTGAAGAAACCACTGTGGTACTCTGCAGAGGTGGCTAAAATAGTAAAAAATAAAAAGCTAGCATTTAGTAATTATAAAAATACTCAGAGTGAGGAAGATAGAAAGATCTATAAGAGTAGGCAGAAAGAGGCAAAGCAAGCTATAAGAGCTTCCAAAGCACACACAGAAGAGACTATAGCCCAGTCAGTGAAAAAGGGGGATAAAACATTTTTTAGATACATAAATGAGAAAAGGAAAGTAAAACAAGGATTAGTTAGATTAAAAACAAAAGAAGGATGCTATGTAGAAGAGGATAAAGGCTTAGCAGACTGCTTTAATGAATATTTTTGTTCAGTTTTTACAAATGAAAATGAGGGTAAGGGACCTCATTTAGGGAAAAAGACAAATGAGTCTTTTGATGCATGTAAGTTTACAGAGGAAGAGGTTTTACTTCAGCTGTCTAAAGTAAAGACAAATAAGTCGATGGGACCTGATGGGATACATCCAAAGTTATTAAAAGAACTTAGTGGTGTACTAGCAAAACCGTTAACAGATTTATTTAACCAATCATTGTTAACGGGAGTAGTTCCAGAAGATTGGAAATTAGCTAATGTTGTGCCCATTCACAAGAAAGGTAGTAAGGAGGAGGCGAGCAACTATAGACCAGTAAGTCTTACTTCAGTAGTGGGGAAAATAATGGAAACCTTGTTAAAGAATAGGATTGTTGAACATCTAAAGTCGCTTGGATTTCAAGATCAGAGACAGCATGGGTTTACTTCAGGGAGATCATGCCAAACTAATCTTATTGATTTTTTTGATTGGGTAACTAAAATAATAGATCAGGGTGGTGCAGTAGACATTGCTTACCTAGATTTCAGTAAGGCTTTTGACACTGTCGCACATAGAAGGCTTATCAATAAACTGAAATCTTTGAGTTTGGATTTCAATATTGTTGAATGGATTAGACAATGGCTGAGTGACAGGCAACAGAGGGTTGTAGTCAATGGGGTATATTCGATGCAAGGTCTTGTTACTAGTGGGGTACCTCAGGGATCTGTTCTTGGACCCATTCTCTTTAATATTTTTATTAGCGATATTGCAGAAGGTCTTGTTGGTAAAGTATGTCTTTTTGCTGATGATACAAAGATTTGCAGCAGGGTTGATATTCATGGAGGGATAAGCCAAATGGCAAATGATTTAGCTAAACTAGAAAAATGGTCAGAGCAGTGGCAACTGGCATTTAATGTGGACAAGTGCAAGATTATGCACCTTGGGCGTAAAAACCCAAAAGCAGAATATAGACTATTTGGTACAGTCCTAACCTCAACATCTGAGGAAAGGGATTTAGGAGTAATAATTTCAGAGGACTTGAAGGTAGGTAGGCAATGCAATAGAGCAGCAGGAAATGCTAGCAGAATGCTTGGTTGCATAGGGAGAGGTATTAGCAGTAGGAAGAGGGAAGTGCTCATGCCATTGTACAGAGCACTGGTGAGACCTCACTTGGAGTATTGTACGCAGTACTGGAGACCTTATCTCCAGAAGGATATTGATACTTTGGAGAGAGTTCAGAGAAGGGCTACTAAACTGGTTCATGGGTTGAAGGATAAAACTTACCAGGAAAGGTTAAAGCATCTTAACATGTATAGCTTGGAGGAAAGACGTAACAGGGGGGATATGATAGAAACATTTAAATACATAAAGGGAATCAACACAGTAAAGGAAGAGAGTATATTTAAAAGAAGAAAAACTAACACAACTAGAGGACATAGTCTTAAATTAGAGGGGCAACGATTTAAAAGTAATATCAGGAAGTATTACTTTACTGAGAGGGTAGTGGATGTATGGAATAGCCTGCCAGCAGAAGTGGTAGAGGTAAACACAGTCAAGGATTTTAAGCATGCGTGGGATAGACACAAGGCTATCCTAGCTATAAGACCGGGAACGGGGGACTAATAAAAGTACTCAAAAAAAAAAAATTGGGCAGACTAGATGGACCGAATGGTTCTTATCTGCCGACACATTCTATGTTTCTATGTTTCTATGTTTCTATATACTCCACTCCAAACAGAACATTTTATTGAGGGAAAAAACAGTGATATGATCATTCTCTAGTTTGAATAATGGGTTCTAGCAATTAAAGTGTTCAAGTATTGAAAGGATTTTAGAATTCATATACTTCTTTATATATCAACATTCACACTCAGTTGCCTTAGTTTCCTAAAAAAGTATGCATTTTAATATGCCAGTACTGACAGATCTTTAAAATATTAGCAATGAATAACAATGATATAGCTGCAGACTTTATTTTTTATTTTTAAAGGACAACGGTTGGCAAAAAGGGCTGTTTAATTGAATGATTGCAACAACTGTTTGGCATTTTATATAGAAATGCTTCAATGAAAGACTACAAATAAATAACCTTATTGAGTCCTCTGTGTTCATATAGCCATATCAGGGGGCACGCATCTCAGCAAAGATTCTAAACATGTCCATCCCCTGATATAGCTATGCAAGCAAAGAGGGATTAATAAGGTACTTTATTACAGATTTTTAAAATGCTGACAGGCGATGAAAACTTTCAATTAAACAGAAATGATTCTCATTTTTGCCACAGTTGGTCTTTAATTAAGGGATACTAATTTTTAATTTCAAAGATGTATTAAGACTGTTTTGTCTACCCTACTATTCACTACAACTATTATATGTATGCACTGGTGCCATTCACTTAAACTGAACTGCTGATATCACTCAAACTGGAAAAATTCTCCAGCTTGCCTATTTTTCCAACTCCATGGAAGGAATGCCTCACAATTATTATATTAGCCTGACCGTCAAAGTTAAACATGGATTAAACTTTTCACTGCGTATTTACATCTACACAGTTCATCTAACCGATGGGAATTATAATTGCAAGAGTTCCGCACTCACCTAGTCAGATCCACATGGCTGCTGTCATGTATAACAACAAACAGTGTGTAAGGATTCTGTTTCACTTTCCTAATGAAAGCCTCAAATTTGCCTTGAATATCCCCATCCAGTCGAAGCACATACTTTTCTGCTCGCTGGTGTGCAGTTGCCGTTTCCTCCAGACCCAAGTCTGAGAGCACACCTGACCACAAAAAAACAGATAAATTAAATACTTATTATACAAAAGAACCCATGATCATGTATGTGCCACGTCAACATAAAAATCAGTGTTTTTATTATGTTTAATTTGTTTAAAGATTCAGAAATCTGAAGTTATATTCTTACCTGATTCTATAATTCTGTGTATTGTCTGCTGTACCAGTACTTCAGAGCGAGGAACCACGATGACAAAATCAACTTTGCTGAAACGGCCCAAATCAAGACTCTGGCTACCACTGTCTGCTATAGCACACACCTGGGACAAAAGCATTCTAGCCACCATCAGCTGGGACTGGTATATCTGGAAACGTTCCACACTGCAGCCTACAATACAATGTAGTACACATATTTCTAATCAGCCAGCCACTCCAGGTAGATTCACATTCACAGGAGAACTCTTACAGCAAAGCCATATTACCTCGACCATGAATAGGAACCATACAAGCAGCTTCCTGAGAGGAGACACATTCTTTCACATCTCCATTAAAAGGGACAACAACATTGTCCCCTCTCTTGTGCTGTATCTTATCCAATAGCTTGTCCAAATCATCACCTAGAAAGAAGATAAAGTCAACCATCACAAATTTACCCAAGAGAGGCAAATTACATTTCTACAAATGTACTCCATATTAGTTGAGAATTTACAATCTTGTAATATTATGGTAAATGCCATTCTCCAGGACCCATTCAACAGATTTGGGGATTTGAGCAAAAATAAAAAATATTGTACCCAGTTGTCTAGATCCATACCAGAAAACTGACAATAGGACTTTCTAATGTAGCCCAAAATTATAGTAAAATGCGATTCTTTCTAACATGCTCAAGAACAAGCTAATTATGCTTATTGTGGCGTGAGATGTCTTCAACATGGTGACCAACATGTTCATCCATATCCTTATGAACACACTATTGGTCTATTTTGAAACTGCTTCTTTTTAGTATGAATAGGCAAAGTGTCTGTGGAGAGGAATGTGAAGGTCCGTAAAGCATCATTAAATTGTCCTTCCCAAGTAAATGTCCACCATGCTTAATGTTAATGTACAAATAAGTAGGGCTTTCCATGCCGGCACGCAGTCTTAACCCAAACTGTGTTAATGGAATGCTCCAAAAGTAATACAAAAAAATTGAGGGGAGAACATTTAACTATGCATAGTACATGGAATAATCTGATGATCTCCACATGCAAGAAGAGCTCAATAGACCCTACACAATGCATCACTAAATCAGTGAGTTTAGTAAATATCCTTAATGACAGGCATAATATGTTTTGCAATAACAACAAACTATGTAAAGTTGTAAAACAATAAGGCACATATAACCCTTGAAAAAAAAAAAAAAAAAAAAAGGCAGTATTGTGCGGCACAATCTATTTGAATAATTTAATGGAGTTTTGGGTTGCCACTAGTTTATTTTATTTTTTCTCACTATATCGGTTTGCCGGGTAAAACATCCAGTTGAAAGAAATACATACCGAGGGAAGTATTCTTGAAATGTGAAGCCAAGAAGCTGACCTTGCCAGTAATTAATTCATAACTTATCTCTTTCAAAAACTCGTTGGTTGTGAGCATGCTCTCTGCGAGGATACGGGACTGGTACTGTCCTGCCGGAGGAAAACGTTTTGTACACATTAGATGGAGAAGTTGCTGATGTCTGTATTTAAGTATGTAAACTGCTTGGGATTGCCAAATAGCTTAAAATGGTGTAAATCAGGGGTGTTAAACTGCAGCCCACAACCTGCTTCTAACCTCAACATCCGGGGAAACAGATTTAGTAGTAAGACTTTCAGAGAGCTTAAAGGTAGACAGACAATGTAATAGAGTAACAGGAAATGCTAGCAGAATGCTTGGTTGCATAGGGAGAGGTATAAGCAGTACAAAGAGGCAAGTGCTAATGCCATTGTACAGAGCACTGGTGAGACCCCACGTGGAGTATTGTACAGAATGGTGGAGACCTTCTCTCCAGAAGGATACTGATACTTTGGAGAGAGCTTTGAAGGTGTAGTTCATGGGTTGCAAGATAAAAACTTACCAGGAAAGGTTGAAAAGGATCTTAACATGTATAGCTTGGAAGAAAGATGAGACATAGGAGATATCATAGAAACATGAAAATATATTAATGGAAAAAGGAGGAGAGTATATTTAAAAGAAGAAAAACTACCACAAGAGGACATAGTCTTAAATTAGAGGGGCAAAGGTTGAAAATTATTAACTGGAATTATTTATTTAAGGAGAAAATAGTGGATTCATGGAATAGCCATCCAGCAGAAGTAGTAGTTAACACAGTGAAGCATTTAAGCATGGATAAGGCTAGAAACTAAAAGTATTCATAATTTGTTTTAGGCAGAAATTAGGCAGACTATATGGGCCGAATGGTTCTTATCTGCCAACTTTCTGTGTTTCTATGCCGACGGCCTACATATCTCCCAGAATACTTTGGCAGACAGATGATTAGGGGATATGTAGTTCACGAACAGGTGTAGGGCCACAGTTTGACACCCCTGGTAGAAACTCTCATTAAAGCAAACAAATATAGCATAGAAGACCAAGTATACCACAAGACTCGTATTCCAAAGTCATGTTGCCATGACATGCAAACACAAAAAAACAGGTCATGTACTGAACAAACCTATGAAGGGTTTTGTATACTTTGCCAGTTACTGGATTGCATCATTACTATGCAGCCAGTCTACAGCACAGTTACTACCAATTATTTACTTAAAACACAAATTTGTACTTAAACAATATGACATGAAAAGGTGAATGACTGTAGCATAGAGATGCCAAGCCAGTTGGGCAGTTTTAAAAGTTAATTTTTAACAAACATTTTAACCTTCCCCACCATAGAACTTCTTTGCTATAAACATTTGTGCCAAATAACCGACCCTCCTGAATTCTGCACCAATTATAAAATAATTCACATGGACTGAGGAGGTTAATGTAAATGCAAATACAATGTGTGTTAAGGATAAACTGTTCTGCACTGTAAAGTGTAGAGACATGAAAAACAGGTTATTTGCTATGAAAAACAAACAATTTTGCCTCTTTTAGATCCAGGCACTTTACAGTGAAAAACACATTTTGGCTGGGGTCCTCCCACACTAATCATGCTCTGAAAAGCACCTGATTTGCGACCCTCGGAGGTGGTGCAGGCTTCTGACATTTGTCGGGAGTCTATGTTATACATAGTGGCACACAGATAGAACACCAGTATAAGGCACCATCTCTGTGTGTGCCTTGTTTATACCTCAAGATTGCTCCCTTAAACAGCTAAGAATGTTTGGAACGGTTTTAAGAATCCAAATTTGACAAAAGGACAGGTCTAGTTATTAATAAAATGGTTTTTGTAAGCTTTTAGATTTAAAGGAAGCAACCAGATCGGTCATACATTGTGTAACAAGTGCCATTTAGAAAGGTACTTACAGGAGACTAGTACTTACCAAGTGCAATTATACAAAATTCATTCCCCCGCAATTTTGAGGTACAAATTACAACCACGTAGTCTGGGAGTCTTAGGGGATGTTTTGTTTCACAAAGCGATCGAAGCGTTTCTGAAATGCCCTCAGCCAGGGAATTCTGGGTAACAAGCACATGAACCAGATCTTGAGAAACACTGGCTGACAGACGGGCAAGCCACGGTAGCTGGGCAGGTGTTACATATATTCCTGGGGTGCCTATTTGCAAAGATGGCTCTTTATAGGTAAACTCCTGCAATGCTTTAAGCACAATCTGCTCAAAAACTTCACGGATTGGTATCTGGTCCGGACCTAAAACAACAACAAAAACTTCATTTTATTTTTCAAGAAAAACATTCCAAAAAAGGGTTACTAAATATACAGACATTTTGTCAAAAGCTTACACATTTAAAAACACAAACTTATGTAAAATCCACAAGCCTAAAGGGATAATGTAACAATTTACATTTCTTAATACTAAAATATACTTACCAAGTCGCACCAAATACTGTATAGTCAGCAGAATCATGTTTTCCACACTGAGACACTGACTGCTACACACTCCCATCTGATCCAGTTCCTTCTTTTCTATCTCCTGCAGCTTGTAGCAATTCACTAACAGGGGGCTTACAACAATATCGCCAACGTTTCCATAGAAATAAGGCAAGGCACCATATCCTGCAAAGACCAAAACAGATCATGACATCAGATGGAGAATTAATTTACCAGCGACAAACACAGCGATTTATTTTCAATGATTTTATCATCTGTACAGGGATTAAGCACAGCTGAATATAACACTGTTCTTGTTCTATATTTCCCACTGAAAGAAGCTCATTCACATATCAAACCACAGGTGATGTCATAAACAGGCTTACTCAAGTGTGTTTTCTAAACATACTTGTATATTGTCATAAAACTATTTTTTTTAATGACCAATCTCTTAAGCAGTGGCCCTGGAGAGCCTGCACAGCAGCACGAAAAAAAAGGGGAGTGAGAGATCAAAAGAGCATGGTGTCTGTGCACAGCCCAGCACCTACATTGCACATATACATGTTTATGGACCTTGACTCAAACATTTTCCTTTCTGACGCAGCTTTTGGTACTGGCTCCTAAAATTTGCAGCTGGCTACTAGATTTAAATCAAATTTGTCAATCCCTGCTTTAACCATTCTCATATATATCCATTGCATTCCACAGCACTCAGTATAGCTTCAACAAACAAAGGCTCACCTATCAAAATGACAGGCCGGATTCCAAAGTTATTCAACAAATTTTCAGGCACAATCACGGTCTCTCCGGCTGGAATCGGCTGTGGCTGGAAAACACCTCCCAAAATAGGCTGTGGTACAGCTGCTGGAGACATATCAAGGAAAAAAATTACAAAAATAAAGACACTGAATTCAAGAAGGAGGAGGTGAAGAAAACAAAAATGGGTTGAAGTCTAAACAGGTCACTTCCAAACTTGATTTGCATTTGGCAAGAAAGAGCATCCTCCAGTTACGTATACCCATTTTCAAGGTTCACAATAATGGATAACTAGTCACCTGGTCTTGTGATTGGTCGAACAGGAGGTGATAGAACTGGGGAGCCAGCAGACCAGCCCCTGTGTCTTTTCTTTGGTGGTCCAGCGATTGCGAGCATTGCTGTGTCAAGAAAAGAAAATATCAAATAGTAGTGAGAGCCAATAATGGTGAGAAACAAATTAACATTAAAGGAAGAAAAAGTCTCCTTGTTACATGTCTGCAAATGCTTCTATACATTAGATCCATGCAGAATGGAAAATATGTGAGATTGTATTATTTGTAAGCTAGAAGGGACAGTATTTATTTTCCGAACTGTTAAATATTACATGCACTGTGTTAAGAGGCTTGCAATGAAATGCATAAATAACTTCGGGATAAAACTTAGTTTGAATGTGTCTGTTGTATCCTTTTTTTATACCATTACCTTGCGGCACCAAATGCAAATAAAACCTATAGCAGAGAACATGTATTTGCATGTTATGTCCCATGGAGATCTCATAAATCGGAGATGGCACAAATACATTTCAACACATTTTCCTCTTAACCCATGTGCATTTTCCTGCAATACTAAAAACGTTTAAAACATTTTTCCCGCTCTTCATGTCACTCTCATTTAGATCCTTTAAAGAAAAAGATGTAATTTAAGCAGTTAACAACCAAGGTTAACGTTAGAATATGGTGTTGTGGCATCAGGAAGCATGCACCTTTATAAAGGTACTGCACTCAAAATCTCCACGGCAATGTGTCATACCATGATCTCCACGGCAATGTGTCATACCATGATCTCCACGGCAATGTGTCATACCATGATCTCCACGGCAATGTGTCATACCATGATCTCCACGGCAATGTGTCATACCATGATCTCCAGCTACACTTCCAGGACTTGGAGATGTTGAATGAGGGACAGGAAGAGAAGGTACAGGATTTAGGGCTGTTGGGCGGCCTCCACTTAGGACTCCATTGGACACCTCTGGCGTTTGAAATGAAATCGGAGCTGAAACGATCACAAACATAATTAAGTACAAGGTAATAAAGAAAGAAAAATAAATAATTATTGTTTCAATAATTCCTGGAAGAGCAGCAACTCACCTGCAGGAAATGCCTTGCCTACAATATGCCCAGGTAGTGGTAAGGGTTTGACAATCCCTTTATTGCGAGAGAGGTCCTGAGGGCTGCTTGAATTAGGAATAGTGAGCACTTTCGTGGTGGTCAAAGGCTGCATCTCTATAAAAAGAGAAATTATAGTCAAAGACATTTATGCATGAGTATGCAAACTGCATTTCCAATATTAATGTAGGCTAATCAAGAAGCATTAAGCATTGTCGATGTTCTCATCTCCCACCTTAGTTTATATAGAACTAAACAACCTTCAGTTTAATTACTACGCAGCAGAGCATAAGTCAAAGAGAGTCATGTTTGTAATGGTACAAAGACTTCTCCATATAGATCTCTAATTACTTGAGTCCATATTTTAAAAAGGGAGTTCCCCCCCGCCCCACACAAAACACATGCTTTTGCATGTTTCAAACTATCTGAAATATTACAGGATAGTTTTAAATAAGAAAACCTCTAGATGCCCTTTCCCAGGATCAGCACTAGATGGCCTTGGCAACAATGTTTGATGGCTGCTTCAAAATCAGTAAATTCTTACTGTTATTTCTGTGGATTTAGGCAGAGCATTGTCCAATTTGAGGGACCCCTAAAATAAATGCGTGGGCGTTTTACACATGAAGTCGTATTCATGTCTTCTTACCTGCGTGTACAAAACTTGCTTTGTAACCATTGCTGCTTCCATTTTCTGAGGCAGAGGTAAGCGAACCACATGTCAGCGCTTGAGCAGGTGGAACAGCAGGAAATTGTCGATTTCGGGACTCTGAAAGAAAACAGATGTAAACAATTAATACATACATATGCAAACAGACATACAGTATAGACACACATTTGTGGACACTGATAATCATGCAGTTGACAAGTGTACCTTTCCAGCAAATCAGTGGGCCTTTGGAAAGTACTCCATGGGAGTTCCTCACTAGATAATACTTTAAGTGCTTTTGCTTCTTTGGTTGAGTTGAAAGCTTCAGGTTTATATGATTGGAGAACTCTGTGAAGTACCTGAAACCTCTCTCTCCGCAGCCAACACAATTTCCAGAGAACCCTTTAAATAGACACCAGTTCATTAGACAACACTGAGCACAGCATGGTTACCAAGGACTTAAACACTCGCTTGTAATGGTGAAATTACAGGCTGGACAAACTATGGCTTATGGATATCGACATAATTAATAATCCCATTAATCAGCAAGGGAAATACTCAAACTCAATCATCCTGAACCAGAGAGAGATATACTGGCTGTGATAGGATGAAAGTCAAACTGTACTAGGAGAGTAAACAACGGTAGCATAAAATACTGTACTGCGCTCACCTAAAAGTGCATTTTTTCCATCATCATCTGGCAGAAATCTCCGGTCCACAGCACAGACGAGAATTTGCTCTGTGAGGCTCGGTGTCTTCACTCCGACCAAAAGGAATCCTGGGGGCAGCTCAAAGTCATCCGTGCAGAGTGACACCAACCGCAAGTCTTTCCCAGCTTGGCAAAAACCTGGGGGCAAACAAACAGCCCTTACTTGATTTAATCATAACTGAGACACTCCAGGCACCAAATAATGTACGTTAATGTTATTTTGGAAAAAAGTATTTTTCCTACAAACTTATATATTTTATTGTTGATTATATATATATATATATATATATATATATATATATATATATATATATATATATATATATATATATATATATATATATATATATATAAAGAAAATCCTGTTTAGTCTACTAAAAAAGAAAGGAGTTATGCTTATTTATTTTTGTATTATTTTAGTGCTTAGCCCACAACAATGCACTGGGAGGGTTAATGATATTGCAGTTGTGAAACATACATGGTTTAAAGCACTCTATACAGTCTTCTAAATCACATAAAAGCACCAAAATGCAAATCTCTGCATAATTTAAGAGATTTTTTTTAGGGGAAAAGTCATACTGCATGGATGCATCCTTTTCATGTTGTATATCTGTTATAGACTAATTCCTATATTAGAAGAGCAAAGATTTCATAGACAGCAAAGGAAGGGATTCTTTACGGTTAGGACAATAAAGTTATGGAACTCACTGCCAAGAGAGGTAGTGGTAGCAACCACAATAGATGCATTTAAAAATGGTTTGGATGTTTTTTTAGGAAAGCAGAACATACAGGGCTATTAATAATAGAATAAGCATTAATAAAAGAGCTTATTGATCCAAGGAGAAATCTGATTGCCTCTTGGAGTCAAGAAGGAATTTTTTCCCCCAGGAGGCAAAATTCGAAATAGCTTCCTTAGGGGTTTTTTGCCTTCTTTTGGATCAAAAGCTGTAATGATAGGTAGAAGGGTTGAACTTGATGGACTTGTGTCTTTTTTCAACCTAAATTACTATGTTACTATGTTACTATGTTACTATATGCCAGGGTGTAATTCAGATGTCAGGATGGAGAGTGTCCTTATTCGGTGCATCTTACAAGCTGGATTTTACAGATGAAAATACAGCCAGGCTTTCGTGTAATATCACTAATCTGGAGTTGAGCTGAACCATCCAAATATCCAAAGTTTAGGGGGGTCGTCTTATAATCAGGTTTGTCTTATATTCAAGTAAATACGGTATATGTTTATGAGCAAATTGACATTTACTTGGCAAACCATGGCATATTTAATGGCCACTTGTCTGGGGACTATATTAATGGGCAAACTGGCATATTTAATGGGCAAACTAATAGTGGCACATTTTAATGGGCACCTGGCTGGAAATATGTTAATGGGCAAACTGGCATATTTTAATGGGCATAGTGATTCTGTGGCATGTTCTGTGAGGCAAAATAACATGTAATGTGGGGCACTACACTAAAGTGACACTAGCATTTTCTGCATGGGCAGTCCTGTGGGGCAAAGTGACACTGTGGTATGTTTTGTGGAGTAAAGTAGCACTGTGGCATGCCAAAACATGTGGGTGCAATATAGGTGAATGCCACGTGCTGTGGTTGCTATATAGTTGCATGCCAAGTGCTATGGCTACAGTATGATGCTGTGTGAAGTCCTTTAGGTGCAATGTGGGGGCAGAAAAAGTAAAAACAAGGAATGCACTTTCATTAACATTTGTATTAAATATGAAAATAGTTGTACATAAAATATTTTTAAAAAATGCAACTAGATATCTATTTACATATAGATAATCTGATAATGTATGTGTTTATGCATAGGTAAGTGACTTGTATGTGTGTATATAAAAAAATATATATATATATATATATATATATATATATATATATATATATATATATATATATATATATATATATATATATTTATTTGCTCTAGGCAACAGAAATAATAAACCTTGACCACAGAGCACTAATTTTTTTCAATCATGAAACGGCTATTCCCAATAACAGAAAAAACAGGATGGAGGAGAGTGTACACACAAATGTTAAAACAAAAGAAATGGAGATGCTTGAAGAATTATTGTAACTGGATCCTTTTGTTGAAGTTCTCAACTAACACCAGTGACATCACTATTTGTGTAATAACTTTAACTATTGAAATGTGCATGAAGATGTACAACAATGTACAATAAATGTAATAAATTATACAGCCTTCAAGTATGTAAAACCAAGTACAAATACGTTATCTATGGTTCACATTATGTGCAGCAATATGAAGAGTTCAGACGTTGGGTTAAAAGTATTAACTTCTTCCTCCTGCACTATGGTATTTTTTATTTACTTTCATCACATGGACGCATTAATGTTTCTTGTTAATATAGCAGTACTGTACTTTTATATTTGCAGACATTACAGAGTTAGGAATGTTTCTAGGATCTAGTGTTTGAGAGAAGATTATCTGGATCTTAACTTTACTAATAATATTAATAAGACACCAAAGGACAGTTGTGTAATGGTAAAATAAATAAATTAAAAAGGAAAAAAAAAACAATCTTACCATCTGTAGTACAAGATCCATCTGGGACTGGCTTCTGGGAGTAAGGCAGAGGAGAACTATTTGAATCAGAAATATCTTCATCGTCATCCTCCTCCTCCTCCTCCTCAATCTCACCCACAGTCTGACTGGGAGTGTAGTCTAGGCTGCCATTCTGCGTGCACCTTTGGACCAAATCCTTGTCTAGTTCCTCTACATTTGGTTTTACATCTCCACCTTTACCAAACAGGAATAAATAATTAACAAATAAAACTAATAACAAAAAATGGATGGGCCAACTTGTTTCCATAAGTGGTTAGAATCTCTATTTCTATATTCCCAGTGAAATCCTTATCTAACATACATTACCCAAATCACTGTAATGACTCATACATCCTCTATTTATAAATAAGTATACACCTAGCAAAATACTACTTACCATCTGGAGATAATGTAGGGTTGTCTGTATTTAGGTAGAGCTGAGAGAATACTGGCCTGGGTACCGCATTACTACAACGAAGAGAGGCTTC
This sequence comes from Pelodytes ibericus, assembly GCA_036172795.1. Classification (NCBI taxonomy): domain Eukaryota; kingdom Metazoa; phylum Chordata; class Amphibia; order Anura; family Pelodytidae; genus Pelodytes; species Pelodytes ibericus. Next base: position 71,449,943 of record CM069859.1, read on the forward strand.
TATAGAATTGTGTAGAGCTTCTTCAAAACGGGCAGACTTCAGCTGCCCAGCATACGAATTTCCCATGGCCTAATATACAGAAGAGTAATTAATTAAAGAGAAAGCACTCAACTCTGGTGCAGCAAAAAAAACAAAAAAATAATCACAACTCAGAAACCCTGATGCATAGAATTCTATAGAGCATATATATATATATATATATATATATATATATATATATATATAGATATATATAGATATATATAGATAAATTCTAGGTCAAATTAGCAAAAACAAGTCTATTGTGACTGTTCCACTGTTCAGATGACAGAAAATCTGACAAGACTGCCCCAAGATACTAAACAACATGTCCGCCCCCTGTTAGAGCTAAACAGAGCAAAGAGGGCTCAATAAAGTACATTATCTATATTCTTTCATTAAAGAATTTCTATGCAAACTATCTGCATTTGATACAATCTTTCAAATAAACATTAGTTCATTTTTTGCTACAGTGTCCTTTAATGCCCACTTTTTGTAGAAAGTACAGATTATGTGGGGGATAGAGTGGAATAAGACAATCTACAAATCTGAATAAAAAAAATATAAAAATATCCAACCCCTAGATGATTTGTTTTTATAGTAGCGAATTACACACAAGTTGACAACTGGCGAAAGACAGACAAAATGAACCGCCTTCTACATGAAAGTGTACCATCGAAAAACAATACGTTGCTTGTTGCACCATGGGAAAGGCACGTTCCCCCATAAAGCAACGCAGGAACATGTCCAGGGCACTTTATCTGACCGACTGTTTATGCACACCAGTTGCAGTCACATTCCAGATTACATGAAAAAAAAGAATCCCACGGAAATGTCAATTCCTCACATTCAGTATTCTGATCACCACGACAACACAAAAACAGTACAGTGCATAGGTAGCCCTAAGTAGCATGTAATGAAGAATTGAACATCTTTTCAACAAGCTAATTATTCGCCACAAGATTTAATAACTATAGCAAAGTATGTGTTTATTTGTAAAACCCTGTTATTAGGTAGCGAACAGAAGGATTAAGTACCATACAAACTATTACATTACACACACCATTTTGCATTTGAGGGGTTAAAGTGTGTGTATTTGCCCATCTGTCAGTAGTATCAGTGTAGGCGGGGGAAGGGGAAAGCTCTTAATGCTGGACAGGTGGTCAGCAACATGAAGCCAAGGGACATGTCACAGTAATGAGCGACGCAAGGCAGCGCATTGAATTCAAGCTAATCATGGCAAACATTGCTAGAGAATTAGAAAAAAGGGAAAAAAACTTAACAAAAGGGACACGTGTGACACGGCAAGGACTAGGCACGAGAGATGTGTCAGCCAGGGCGACCAATCTATTTGTAACACAGCTGTTGCCAGATCCTCACGAGCTTCTGAGATGGACATCAGGATGGATTGCTTTGATCCTGGGAGGCCTGCAATTTTAATCCTTTTCAGACAGTTCTAGCTGTGAATGTGGCAAAAGGAATCCATCTAGGATTATTCTGATTAATTACATAAATGGTATTTTAGGGTCATGTTGTCCTGTATAACAGATGGAACTGAATGTTTTATACAAGTTTACACTTTTATTGATACCCTGTTCTAAATTAAATTTTCTTTTCCTTTGACAAAAATATCCAACTCCTCTTTATCCATTAAAGAAAAGCATGTGAAAAATGATGTATATTAGAATATCACAAAACTCTAGACTACTCAAACCGCTCTCTAATCATTGTTATCACAGCCATCCATTACTCACAGCTGGAGACCAACAAGATTTAGAATATTATTAACACAAATACAATCAATAACCATGTAAGATTCTGTAATACGTTATATATGTACAGTACAGAATGCAAATTGTACACTGCTGATGGCTGACCTCGCCCTGAAGCACACTGGTTATCCTCCTCCTCACTACCAACCTAATTCACACAGTTTGGTTTTTTTTAAAGGGGTTAGCTACCTTTTCCTAGAAACGTTTCAATTCCATGTGGAGATACAACGGATACAAAAAAAAAATATACTGCAGAACTAAAATATGTACTGCTGTAATTACCATTTAGGTACACACAGAGGCAGGAACCCAGAATTTGTTTTAAGCGTAATAAATCGATTCAACCTCAGCACTTGTCACACTATTATCCAACAGGTGAGCTTCAATTGCTTCACGTGGATCTATGAATGTGACATGCAGGCAATATCTGAATACTGATTTTCAGAAGAATATGTTTATGCTGGGAGTATATGCACAACATACTCAAATTTCCTTTTTTGCGCCATTACGGCTGAAACATAACTAATTTATACAGTGTCTGGACAATATCTATGTTTTTTGACTGACTGAAGCCACCTAACAGTATATATACCGATTCACAAACTCATTACTGTACTGCTATATTCTGTTCCTACATAATATTACATTACCATTTATTTATATAGCGTCAACAATTTATGTAACGCTAGGTACAGAGCATAGAAGGGAGCTACATACTAAGTTAGACAAACTAGAACATCCTGGTACATGAGGTAGAGAGCCCTGCTCGCATGCTTACAATCTAGACGGAATGGGGTACATAAGACACATAAGACATATGATTTCTCTACAATAATTTATCTATAATCTGTACGAGATTTTTCTTCATTTATTTATATTGTGTAATCACGTGTCATTTTATGCACTTGAGTTTAAATACTTGTCCTTTTTAACAAAAATAAAATACAAAAAATGATTGTCTTTTATCATGTTTTAATGATAAAATATGTTTTAATGATAAAATAATAATACACTAAAGGTTAAGTTTTAATGTTTCCCCCTTCCCCCCAATTGTTTCTGTACATAGGTCAAATGCACTGATCCTATGCATGCACGAGTTTAGAATGGAAGGGGCAACATCTGCTCCATTTTTCTATGACAAAGAGGTTAAATAGATTGACCCCAAGTATGCCAACCTTATTATTGTGTGAAGTCCCAACTGTGTATGAACACTGTAACATTTAGATTTTAATGTCACTAATCCAAGTAGACTTCCTTTGCAACAGCAGCTTTAAAAATGCTTTGACAAAAGCTGTGGGTGAAATACAAACTTTGTCTGTGCAAATGTTCTAGGACACACTGTATAAGGCAAATACTTCTACATTTTGACAAAGATCCAGATATTTTATAATGTGTATTACATTTCAGTAGACAAGGAGGAGCATTTTTTTTTTCTACCAAGAACTTCCTGAACTGGAAGCTGCTCTAGGACAATAAATAAAACTAAGCACATTTCACAAATGGTAAAACAAACTATTTTAAGCTTGTGTAAATGACAAGAATTGCACATCAATGCACTGCTAGACGACACAAGAGTGTGACATTAATTAAAAGTGCCATGTTAAAGCCTATCCACAAAAATGTATGCGTAACATATAATACCTTAACACATTCCAAGAGCCTAGTATTTTTCCTGGTTATTGGTTTCCTAAAAAAAAATGCATGTGTCAAGTATCAGAGGTATGAAGAGGGGAAAAAAACCACATCACTGCTTTTTCATAAATTCCAAAGATTCTTTAGAAACGCAAACAAAGAGCGCCAAGAACCTCAGTATCTCAACAGTTAGGGTAAAACACCGGGAATCATTTATACAACAGAAGTAAATGTATTCAACTGTTAATTGCCAAAAGCATCACCTTACCGCAGGCTCATCTTTGTATTGTGAATGTATAAAATAAAAATATACCGTATATAAAAAACTGATCTATACATTGGGTTAGCAGAAATGCATACGTTGAGGGAAAATGTGTTTTAAAATGTCTGCGGCGTCTCTTGTTTATGATATCACTTTGTGGCTTGATATGTAAATTACACATTTCCTACAATTCATTTGCATAGCAATCCACAGGTGATGTCATAAGCACGAGACACCACAGACATTTAAGACACATTTTTCTCTTATTTTATGCATTTGTTTGTAATTTTGCTAACACAATGAATGTAAAGATCATTTGATAGCATGTTTTATTTTCTGCTTTCACAGTAAATGCATTATTTAGGTTCACAGAGTCCCTTCAATACAGTCCAGCAATAACATTGTAGATGTACACTGCAGTCCCAAGCCAAACAGGGTTGTCTAATTTGTTATGCCCCCCGATTATTTGTACAGTTTACTCTGTTGAAAAGCAGTGAGGAATATGTTAGCATTTAACAAATATTTACAAACACACATTAATACAGGAAAATGGATCATGGGCTCCTGTGAGGAAAGAACAAATACTAATAGACATGTGCAAAACTAAAATTTTCGTTTAGTTTTCGTCCATTTGGACAAAAATATTATTTATTTTGTCTAAAACGAATTTCATTCATTACTGCATTCGTTTCAGACGAAATACGTTCATTATTTTCGTTTCGTTTTATTTGTTCGTACGAATCAATTGACCTACACATTCCATAAACCAAAAGTCTATAAACCTAATGTCGTTCGGTTTATAGAATTTCGGCTTATGGAATACATGTAATGCTATTGGCTTTCTATAAACCGAAATAGAGTCCCCATTCATACGAATAGGTCAATTGACCTATTCGTATGAATGGGGACTCTATTTCGGTTTATAGTATAGCAATAGCATTACATGCATTCCATAAACCGAAAGTCGTTCATTATGTCGGTTTATGGAATGTATGTAATGCTATTGGTATTCTATAAGCAGACTATTTTGGTTAAAAGAATGCCAATAGCACGAATGGACGAATGATTTTCGTTTATTAACCATTTGTTCATTCGGCTTTTGTTAGTTTAGCATTTTCATTATTCGTTTTTCGGACGAATGGACGAAAATGCTATTTTCGGACGAAAATGCATTCGTCCGAAAACGAAACCTTACAAAATTCAGTATGCTACAAAAGAATAAATTCTGGTCACACAGTGTTCAACATGATTGTTCTTGTTTAAACAACTGCTATCAATGAGAAATATAATATATATATATAACATAAAAGGCAGAACTTAGAATAAAAAATAAAAAAACTTTCATATTTGTAATTTAAAAAAAAAAAAATTGTTGCTTTGTAAACATTTTCTCAATAAAGACAAATCTAAAAAAACAAAACTATTACTACAGTAATGGCATCAATGTGCTAGTCTATATTTAAACTGTATACATGTTTTCAGGAGTTTAAAATCATTATGATAGTGGATGACAGCACTAGTTAATTCCTAGACTGTGCAATAAAGGTTCTATTTGTTGGAAGAATTACATAGAATCCTATTAGTTGCCCTCGGGGTTACTGAATGACTAATCTGCTTAATATCTTACTAATGTGCCAGTGATTTGCCAGATAAGACAAAAGGGTCACAGTGGCCCAGACCTTAGGTTGTGCAGAACATTACAACCATTCTCAGCCACTTCTCCCTCTCCAGCGGATATCCTGAGCTTTCCCCATTGTCAGACTCTTACATTGACTATGGCAATGATTATTTCTCAATACCAAAAGCTGCAGATGCCATATTATTAGTATACTTATTGAACGTTTCACCATGAAGAATACATTTATATTTCTCTCATTTTAAAGTACATCCTGGGGAGCACATGCAGTACAACACATTCAAATGTATAAAATATAATACAATCTTCAAAAAATAAAAAAAAGGAGTTCTAAGGAAAAAGTTCAGTTTAATAAACCTTAAAATATAATGTAATGCACCACAACATAACCCTTGTCCGGGATATAGATCGTCATAGTGGAATATAAAAAAAAGGGGGGGGAAATTATCATTGAACAGCATGGCTTTGGTTTTTCAGAGGGACATCTCAAACTTAAATATTAGATAATTATATGCCAAACAAGAAATTCATTGTTACATTTTTTATATGGTGGCAGCATCTACGGATCTAATCATGTGGACCATGGACTGGCAAAAGAATTGATCATTTAGCAGGGTGACGAGTCATATAGACATTAACTGAAAACTAGTGTTATATAATAATGCAGTTTCCCCATAACCTCTCAATAGTTATGCATGATTAACCCTTTCTAACCAGAGGACAGACAAGTGGATAACACAAACTTTAGATCAGAACCAATTTGGTTTCTTATATTTTTAATATTTGCCATTGTACATTAAAATGCGTTGGAGTTTTAGCAGTTAAAACAAAATGGATGTAGAGTTAATTTTGTATTTATTAAGATCTGCTATGCACATTAGAGGATTTACAGTGACAAATTAAGTTAATTTAAGTTAATTTGTTATTAAAGTGTATTAATGCAAGAACCAACCAGTGATAATTCTACTGTACATGGCACCAATTGCAAAGCTTTATATTACCATGTAACAAATCTTGATCTCCTATTTCATTTAAAATACTCACTTTTAAACTCACCTTAGTACTGTAAAATATTTGCAGACTTCTATCAGTCGACTAATCTCAAAGCTATTCTATTCAAAAATGGCCAAATCAAAGGGCATTTAAACCTTATCTGTGGATGGAGTTCTTTATCAACTTCACAATGCTAACAGCCTCACATTTGGCAAAGATTATCCCTTCCTTAAAACAAAAGAGAGCATTCCTGAGATAAATCAGAGCTTAGCCTCATAAAACCTTTTCACAACAAGAGAATCCAAAAAGAGGAGCATTTATAGGCTGCTCCTTTCCCAAAGCAACCGAATGCACCCCATGGTGTCCCATTGACCTCGGTCAGCTGTCCCCTGACCTCTCCAATTGTTATGGGAAACTTTGGGGGTTAGAATGGTTTCCTTGACTTAAAAAAAAAAAAAAAAAAAAAAACCTGGTTTCCTCATGATACCTGAAAGTGAATGTGCTCTGCCAGCAATCCACAATAAATTATGTGTAATCCCATGGAATTTACAAATGTACATATTCCTACATTACCAGATACAAATAAATAGCAGTAATACAGGCATGTGTACAAATAAAAATTAGAAACTATAAATGTAAAAATGTAATGGCAGTCCCATTAACATGGACTCTCAGGACATGTAGTCTAAAGCTGGAAACAAAAACAAAAAATAGAGCCCAGTATATACCTGCAAAATATATAAACACATATACAGCACTATCATGAGTGCTGAATGTCTGTTTATATATATGACTTTGTTCAACCCTGGGTTGTTTTTTTCTGATAGTCCTTTACACAGAGCCACCTTGCATTGTTACTAGCACAAGGAAGTAGGAGCCTGGCTTAGGTCTGGTTTCATGGCAGTATATATTTGTATACATAACAATCTGAGGATTTAGGTTACCAGCATTTTCTTTCTATAGTGCAATTCCAAATACAGCTAGCAGTGTGATGTTAGGAGTGTTACACAACTGTAAGAACATCTACATCAGCGCTATCCAACCTGGGGGCAGTAATGTTTCCGAAGGACCTGAGTAGGCCAGGCAAATATATTTAACGTACCTTATTGTACCACTATGAGACACACAAACAGAGTGCACTACAAGAATGAAAGAAGAATATAAGCAAGGTTCTCTACCTCATGTATCAGTCTGTCCCTGTTCAATATAAGCAAGGTTCTCTACCTCATGTATCAGTCTGTCCCTGTTCATCTAACTTGCAGTTCCCTCGCTGGCTAGACCAAGCCCTTAGTAAATTGTTGGCACTATATAAGTAAAGCTTAATGTAATGCAAGACATTTGATTGAGGGTATTCATCTAATGTCATTGATGACCAAGAGCCAAAAGGGCTAGAAACATGGAGACTCAATAGGGCAAAATTGTTGGGAATTTACCAGAAAGTATACATTGAGACTTCTCTCATTTTCGAGTATGTCCTGGGTATCAACTCCAAATTTACTTTAAGGTTTAATTATTTGATTGCTAGACACACAATGTGTTTTATCACATATACATGGTAAAACCAGCTCCAAGCACATTAAACAAAAACCACAATGGAAGTGCGAAGGTTAACACGTGGGGGCTTATGAAATCAGTATAAATAATGACTGATATATCATATACCATAGGGCTGACACATTTTAACCATTCTTAGTTAATTAAAATATTAACTATAACCATATCAATAGGGCAAAATTGTTGGGAATTTACCAGAAAGTATACATTGAGACTTCTCTCATTTTCGAGTATGTCCTGGGTATCAACTCCAAATTTACTTTAAGGTTTAATTATTTGATTACTTGTGCACACGTATATATATTTTTCATTCCACCTTTGTAGTATCTTCCTGCTCGCTCTTTCACAATCTTCTTTGTCCAAACTATTCTAAAAAAAAATTCTACGTACTGTTTATCCTGTAATTTACCATTTCTTTGAAGTTTGTTATTCTGTAGTCAGATTCAGTGGAGTTACTGGCTTGAAAAATAGTATTTATTTTCACCATTTATGATGTCCCAGGGGTTAACGTTCCAGCAATAAACATTAAAGTTCACAGTGTTCAAGTGCAAAGCCTTTATTTGCAAACAGAGCATTGCTCGCGTCACACAGTCTATCAGGAGAAGGGATATTTTGTCTACTCTATGAAACCACAGACTAAATCATACTTCTCACACTGATTTGTGTTCATTGCCATAATCTGCATGACATCATTCACATGAAGTGCCGATTATGTTATCACAAAGCATAACAAGTAATAAAATACAAAAATTCACAGAAATCTCCAGAAAGCTGGTTCTGCACCAATAATCTAATATTCATTTAGTAAATATGAGGATTTCGTTTTTTTAAGCATTTATTTTGCACTGTGTCATTCCAAAATTACTCAGAGAATGGAGCTGGTATTATAATGAATAGTTTATTTCCAAATGTGTCAACACATTCCTCAGTGATGTAAAACTTGCAGGTCAATTGGACAACTAGTTTAAACTAAAAAAAAAAAAATACAGTACTACGAGCAATTGGGACAGCAATGAGAGCAACACATTTGCCTTACAAGTATTTGCATTACATTTTCAGTTTAAGCAGTGGACCCTGTTGCACAGAATGTTGGATATCCTTTTCTATCAATGGGTTCATATAATATGCCGTTTTACAGTAAGTGATGTTTAAATCAATAAAAACCCAAGGTCCATCGTTTTAAAGGCAATATCAAAAAAGTTGTTGGGCAGTGAGTTAATAAAGAAGTATTTCAGTTGGTTGCACCAAATATAGCACCTTGATGGTTCTAAAAAAAAAAAAAAAAAAAAGATAGAATTCCCTCTCTTCCATTAAGCAGTAGATAAACATTGGTATACTGGCATGTCGCTAAATAAATCCTTTTTTGTTTAAACTGTAACACCGTCCAGAATGTGATAGCACTTTACATATAAAATAATCACACATGCTAATAAACGTTTACATGTTATAACAAAGAATTGCACATGATCTGCGCAACAATCCTCAGTATTGTAGTGATTTGAGATAAACCAACAGTTTGTAAAATGTAAATGATGCCCACAAGCAGAGAGTAGTAATTACATATGTCATTTGCAAATTAGAAACCACACCTTTAATCCTGACACAGGTATGCATTCATTTACAAAGTAGATTTTAGACCAGGCCTATGCAATGTACTGCCCTCTAGCTGTTGCTGCACTACAATTCCTATAATGCCAAGCCATCCTTTAGCTAACTCAGCAACATAAGAGATGTTTTAGGCCCATCACCCACTAATGTATAATTTCTATTGAAAACTAGAATCATAGAATGTGTTAGCAGATAAGAGCTAACTGTAAAATCCTCATACCTTTTTTGGTCCGATACCTTATGTTTATCCTCTGCGTGTTTAACCCCTTAATGTCGCGAGGAGCTACAGAACAAAATGATGTTCTATGTAGTCCTTTGAGTGTTTGCGCCCAGTATTTTAGGACAGCACAGAAGGTTCTTTGGGCAGGAAGGTGTTAAACGCCTCCACTTATATTAGAAGCCTATTCCATGCACTCACCACAAATGTAAACAACCTTGCTAGACACACAATGTGTTTTATCACATATACATGGTAAAACCAGCTCCAAGCATATTAAACAAAAACCACAATGGAAGTGCGAAGGTTAACACGTGGGGGCTTATGAAATCAGTATAAATAATGACTGATATATCATATACCATAGGGCTGACAAATTTTAACCATTCTTAATTAAAATATTAACTATAACCATATTGTTTATGGTTTTTCCATTAACACCAACACATGCAAGGTATGATGTTAAATGGGTAGGTTTAATATTCTGTAAATTTGTCCACTACAAAAAAAAAACAACAAAAAACAATTACATCTTGAAATGTTAATGTCCTTACTTTTGGGCATAAAAATGTACTTAGGATTAGTCATGTGCAGTTTCCAAAAAGCAGAAAATCCTTAATGTATGTGGTTTCATGTTACTTACAGACCTTTGCGTTTTAGGTGATTTTAACTGGTGCTGACTGATGCTATGAAGGAGTATTTACACAGTGTTGGCGCTTCCATGCAAGCGAATGAAGCAGCTGCTTACGGAGCCCCACCACAGTGCCTCACGGTAGACAGTGATGGGATAGCGGACATTTAGATTTGCTTAAAACCTCCTCACATCAAAGAACCACCCCTTGTATGCAAAGTAATGAAAGCTGGGCAAACAAAAGAAGAGCAGTCATATCTAGGTTTTGTGAAGCATGCTAATTTTATGTGATTAGTAGTATAATTAAAGATTTAAGGATTTCCAAAATAAATATATAATGTCAGGGTACATAGCTATCATGACTTGGGATAATAAGGAACGTCCCCATAATTAAGAGCACATGCCAAAAACTGCATACAATGCACAGGTGTACAAAGTGCCTGAGGTAATCCACTTCAAGCAGCTGAAATTGCCATGGTTTTGTTTCTGTTCCCCCGCACCTCAGACAATTGAGGGCCTTTTCCTGAACCTAGGAGGGGTTTGCCCTCTACCTTACTAAAATTGTGATCAACACTACAGGAACAGTGTGGTGGTGACCAAACGTTGTTATTTGTCAATCTGCCAATGTGAGGATTACCTTTCAGCATGGACCATAATTAATGGGGGAAATTCATAGCAATCCCAATAGTTTGATTGAGGGGTTATATTTGCTACAATGCTGGACTGTATAGAAGCCAAAAATGTTACATCAATCAATGGGCATAAAATCACCTAAATGTTTTGTTCAGGTATTAAATTTCAACCTGCCTGCTATTGAACACAACATAGTAAGACAATTTGAAGCACACTTCAAAGCAAAAAAAAAAAAAAAAGGACGTCATGTGCACCCTTGAGGGTATGTGCCACTGATTAATGTGTACGTGTTGTTAAAATTTGTCTAAATTACGTTTATACAACATATTGTATAAACATCAAAACTTTTCAACATTGACAGGGAAGGCATTTGACAGGATAGTTTCTAAATGCTCCAATGAAGTGTCTCAAACATGTGTACAAAATTGAACCAGTTCCTCTGTGACTAAGTCTCAATAAAAACATGTACGACTGGTAGCGCTGCATAACCTGAACTCCTGAGCATTTTCTACCTCACAGATAAGTATTTGGGACCTCTGTCCACAAAACAAAGTTAAGCTATTGTTGGATATTTGCTTTACATGTAAGGATATGGTGAGGTTATGTGGGATCCAGTATATTTAGTAAAGTTTAGTATATTAGTCAGTCATTTTGTAGCCCTTTGATACTTCCAGACACACTGCTAAACTATTTTTTTGAATACCAGGATGACATTAAACACCTTCCATGGCCAAAGCAATTACCAAATCCAAAATGTAGATCTCTATCTCCATACAAACAAACACTGTTCAGCCATAACATCTTGCCTAATATTCCCCTTTTGCCACCAAAACAGCCCTGACCTGCCAAGGCATGGACCCCACTCTGAAGGTGTGCAGTGCTTGACTGGATTGAGATCTGGGGAATTTGGAGGCCAATTCAACACCCTGAACTCATTGTTGTGTTCCTCAAACCATTTTTACATTATCCTGTTGCCTTCAGGGAATACGGTTTCCATGAGATGGTGTACATGGTCTGCAGAACCCAAGGTTTCCCAGCAGAACATTGCCCAAAGCATCACACTGCCTCCGCTGGCTTGCCACGTCTGTGGTCATAATGTTATGGCTGATCTTTTTGTGTGTATATGTATATATATATGTGTGTATATGTATATATATATGTGTGTATGTGTATATATATATATATATATATATAAATATGTATATATATATATATATATATATGTATATATATATATATATATGTATGTATATATATGTATATATGTATATATATGTATATATGTATATATATGTATGTATATGTGTATGTATGTATGTATGTATGTATGTATGTATGTATGTATATATAAAGTCTTGATAAAAGGTCCGCGGTGCGGACCGAAACGTCGACTGGATCTACAAATATTATTTTTTGTATGACATAAAAGTTTCGACCATTGGATTTATATTGAAGCCCCGTGAGTGCGTGTTTTTTTCGATCTTGGATATTGCTAGATGTTTAGAGCCACATGGCACCCGGGCATATTGTATCATCGTTCAGCTGAGTGCACCCGCCCTTGGGGATATATATATATATATAATCCATCCAAGGGCGGGTGCACTCAGCTGAACGATGATACAATATGCCCGGGTGCCATGTGGCTCTAAACATGTAGCAATATCCAAGATCGAAAAAAACACGCACTCACGGGGCTTCAATATAAATCCAATGGTCGAAACTTTTATGTCATACAAAAAATAATATTTGTAGATCCAGTCGACGTTTCGGTCCGCACTGCGGACCTTTATCAAGACTTTATACATACATACATACATACATACACACCCACTTCATACCTTAAATCATCTTTTTATGAACTGCCAGCTACTTGTGCAATTATAAAAATGTACCCTGCCTGGCTTACCGATCTATCTTTGAAACTTGGAAATTAAACTTAGATTGTTCCAATGTATAGTTTATCTCCCCCTCAATGCATTATGGTGTTGCCTTAAGACTTACCTTTAAGCTTTCAGTAGTGCAGGGTCATGGACATTTTTATGGGTCACGGGGGAGGTAAAAGCAGATTCTGTGCACAAACCCTGAAACAAGAGATTAAAAAAAAAATAACCGTTATTATCAAGGAAGAATTTTGCTGTAAAAAAGGTTTTAAAAATTGCTTCCAGTAGAGGCACCTAGCAGTTCTATGAATCTGATCATCAGTTTAAGAAATGTCTGGATAAAGACTGTACAAAAACACACAGAAGCAATATAGTGTATCAAGCATTAGAAAGTAATAACCAACAAATGTCACAGTAATAACAGATTGTGCTGCAATATTCAAAGCACAAATTAAAAAAAAATTTGGCTATTTTTAAACGTGTGGATTTGAACACTTAGTGGCTGGTACAAACTTCATATGAGGAAGGAAACTGGTGTATACTGCAGTTACACAAACAAATTAATTTTTTTATTCCAATGACCAACTCATTATTGATGTTCGAGAAAATTGTCTGAACGTATGCCTTAGTACACAGCACTCTCAAAAGCCAATGTCCTGCACTGAGATCAGGGCCAGATTACATATCATGTACATTTTTACGTTTTGATTTTGCATATGGAGAACTTTAGATCTCAGTGATTTGCTCTATGAATCTTTTGAATCAGAATTTCCAGAAAAAATATATATATTACTTTTTAACATTAATATTAGTGAACCTGGTATCCAGGCATATGATTGGTTCAGCCAAATCTCACCCGTCAAGGTATAAATTATTTTTGTCAAGTGCTTCTCATGAAAACTCGAATCACTATGCATACACACAATTTACATGGAGTTCCTATTAGTTGATTCATGTATGAAAGGAGACGGAAGTATTATGTTGTTTCTAAAGTCTATAATGATGGGTCATCTCTAACGGAATGAGACAGAAACTTCCAGAATGTTGGACAAAAATGACTGAATATGCAGAGAATCTAATCTTGTGCTCAGTCTGGCCATATCACTCAATCAGGAGTCATAAATTAACTGACCAGAGATAATGAAATATTTTGTTCATGCCATTTTATGAAATATAGCGTTTTTGGGTGCCACACCCAAAGTGTATCACTTTGGGGCTGGGGGCATAGAATGCAGTCTATAAGTCAGAATTATGATCATAGACTTGCATTTAATTGGAGGGTAATGTAACCATTACATCACAAAGCTGCAAAGTTATGATCATGTTTGATCAGCTCAATCTCCTCTCTTTGTGTTATACACAGCCACCTAGTCCTGCCCACTATGATACACAGGAGCCAGTAAAAGAGGCTCCCCTCAGGCTTTGGCCACAGCGGTAAAGTCACAAAATGGAGCCAGGAGATAAACACCTAATTTTATATGCAATTAATTCAATAATATTGAAAAACAGTGGCATTTGATTTATTTATGTTTGTTTTAAATGACCAGGTTATCCAGTTACATCTTATGCAAGTGGCAGTGTCCCTTTAAAGGGACTGTTGCTTTTACTGTGAATATAGAAAACAAAAATGAATGACCATGATCTATACATTGTGCTAGCAAAACTGAAAGAAAATACCTCAGTTAGGAGAAAAAAATGTGTTTTAAATGGGTCTGTGGAGTCTCCTGCTGATGACATCACCTATGGTTTAATATGCAAATTAACTGTTTTTCAGTGGGAAATGTGTAATTTGTCTATCAGGCCGCAGGTGATATCATAAGCAGGAGACTCCACAGACATTTAAAACACATTTTTTTCTCCTAATTGAAGCACTTGCTTGCAATTCTGCTAACACAATGTATAGATCACATTCAATTATTGTCTTTCCTCTACATTCACAGTATAAGCTATGCTTAGGTGATACAGTACATTTGACGATACAGTAATCCCACTCCCCCCCCCCCAAAAAAAAAAAACCAGAATGGTAATGTGAATTAAAATAAAATCTTATGTATTTGAGAGGCACAGCTTCTGATATACTTCTAATAACAGAACAATACAAAATGTTTTCCTAAATATGTATTGGGAAAGGACCAGTTGCAAAGAAGTCACAGATGTTACTGAATTCAAATTATTTATTAAACACCAGCATATTCCCCAGTGATACACAATACAAAGCTTCTCAGGTCAGTGACCGGAAAGAACAATATTGACATGCTACCAATAACTTTAAATTAGCACAGGAAGATCAATCAACAAAACTATGGGCAAGTCAGTGCCGAGCAGCTTGAACAGCTTCTCTTAACCAGCACAGAGCAGCCTCAGCTGGCCTTTCGGTGGCTGAGAGAGATGGGAGTTTTAATTGTGGAAGAATATTGGGGGATTATGGTCATATACCTTCATAATCATCTGCCTAGCTACCCTTTATCTATATATCTAAAATATTTAAATAAATAAAAGCATTCAAGGCTAGAAGTAGCCCTTTCTGGGACTGTCAGGGTAACATTCTCCAGTGAAAGAAAAGCACTGAACAACAAGAGTTCATATGCTGAGCTCACTCAAGATACCCCACCACCACCCTATGATAATAGTGGTTGAATAGAAAGCCCACCCAGATGTCCATCACTGATGAAAGATGAAAAAGAGAAAATAAAGACTGCTGAAACCCAATCTAGACTAAGCCAAAACATGAATTTTCTATTAGACACGTGCCGTATATTTCACCTGTTAGGGAGTACATTAGGACTGTATAATTAGATGAACATACACAAGACCTTTGGCCCTACGCTGCAGAACTAACCATTTTCTATACCGTCCATGACTCTTAGTCATTCATCTATTGTTTGTCCCATTATACCCATGCCACCTTCTGATCATTTGTACTGTCAGAAAGAAAAAAGGATCCCTCTAGCTCTTTATATTACACATTTGACATGCAAGCAGCTGGGAAACAATACATTGCTTACCCCAGGAAATGGAAGGGTAATTAATAAGCAGTTATAAGGTAGAAAACAATAAACTAAAAAATGTCACAAGACATGTGCAAAATCGAATTGGAATTTGTAAATACAACAACATGCATTGCTGTGCCACTGGAATAGTAACCTAAGAGTCACCAGACCTTTCTAAAATGCAGCACAGAAAAACTGAACCATTGTGTGGAAAATCTATCACCATAACATTATCTGATTACCCTCTGCACAAGAAAAGACACGGTCCCATTTACTTGAAGAGTACAGCTCTACCACACAACCCTGTGTCTGTGAACTAACATTTCCCATAACCTGCGCCCATCATTATTCCAAATAGGGGAAATATATAAACAATTTTATATTCCATAAAAAGTCATAAAACAATGGGCCAAGTATCTGAACTACTGTTTGTTCACAATACAAATATTTACGCATAAAAAAAAAAAAAAAAAACTAATTAACCAAGCAAATACAAAAACAGAGACAGAAGTCCAAGACCAGAATTGAAGGACCACCTTAACCTGAAATGAAGGACGACCTTAACCACGCGATAATCTCACTTTTCAGGTCTTTAGAATTTGATACGCAATCCATCTTTGTTTTTTCCAAGCAGCATGGTTTACTCTTGATTTCTAACAGTATTGTCTTGTTGTCTCTTCCCTGATCGTACCCCTTATCACCAGGTCACTCCTTGTTCCACCATTTGCTTCCAGGAGCAGCAGCCGTTCACTTGAGACCAATCCATCATGCAATGCCTGGAGTGACAGATGCTCTTAGAAGAGAGCATACTGTAGTGAGTGAACACAAGATAACATCTTCAGGAACTGAAACTCTAAGTTGGGGGCTGTCCTGACTGACAGAGGGACCATAAACCTTTCAAAGGCCAGAATCAAACAATAGTGAATGCAGAAGCCTACCACAAACCAAGGGCAGATAAAGTCTCCCTTTGTTGAGTGAGTAAACTTTTCTAGCAGAAGGTCAACTATCTGGTAAACTATATCAATTTAAAGGAAAACCAAATAGATTTAATTTTGGCTTGTTTACGAATTTCAAAAGGAGGTGTACAAATCAAGTGTGAAAATCGCATATATACAAGTAGCACCCTGAAATGTTGCATCATTGGGTCAAGCTCAGACAAAATAACATTTATGTAAAGTATTAAGAAACATGGGAACCTTGACTCCTTTACATACAAGTGAGGTATATTCTGGGACCAATGAATTCAGCTGGAAATAAGCAAATAACACCCCAACAGAAAATTAGATTGCAACATTGTGGCAAACATAAGGACACTTAGGGTGAATATTTCGTTAACTGTTGCTATGCTCGTTTTATATGCAGTGTGTAGCATTCGACTGAATATTATATCAGTTATGTATTTTTATGTAAAACTGTATATTTTGCTGTACGTAGAGATAATGTGATTAACAGTACATTCTTGCACAATTATCTTTCCTGTACAGCAAGGCATGCTGGGAAACAGCCTTGCAGGCTAAGTTCCCCACACAGTCCTCTGTAGTAAAACCCCTGCAATGTCATTCAGGAAACCCCTTGCATGGGGTCTTGCATAAATACTGTGGGGAGTATACTGCTACTTTGTTACAAACATATCCCAGTTTAATTCAATTTCACCTTTCATTTAGTGTAGATATATTATAAACAGGTGAAACTGAGCACGCCAAGCTAGGTTAGCTTGTCCGGTAAACACAAAGTTCTTTCTTACTACTTATTATAATAAATGTTAATCTAATAATCAGAAGACTGTACAAAGCGTGCATCTGCAGTTTTTTATCCATAAAGGTGTACACAGCTGGTGTTGCCAGATCACTTTTACATGCTAACCGGCAGAATGTAGACCGCATGTCTTTGTAAACCAATGAATTAATACAATATGTTTTAACATTTCTGTGGTGTTTGAGTTTAGCTGTAATCTTCCCATTTCTCATTTAATGTACCCACACATATTATACACTGTTTTAATGCCTTAGTGACAAGACATTTTAACCTTGACATTACCTTGGTGACAAGGGCTGTTTTTACATGTCTGGGGTGTTTGTGTTTAGCTGTCATTTTTCTTCTCTCACATACAGTACCCACACAAATTATATGTTGTTTTTATAGTCATAAGAAGGGCTTTCAATAGATAGATTATGTTTATCATATCTTATAAATTTACTACAAAAAAAAAAATCATAAAATATGATGAAACAATTAAAAAAAAAAAAAAACACTTTCTAAATTTGATCTAAAATATAAAATTTATACATATACAATTCTTAAAAAAGGCCCCGTCTAAATAGTTTCTAAATATTGTCCCG
The DNA here is from genome assembly GCA_036172795.1 of Pelodytes ibericus. NCBI lineage: Eukaryota > Metazoa > Chordata > Amphibia > Anura > Pelodytidae > Pelodytes > Pelodytes ibericus. The sequence goes on from CM069859.1 coordinate 71,468,108, forward strand.
AGTTCAAAAATATGCTTGTTTCCATGTATTTCTGCAGTTTTTTGAGAGTTGTGGGGCAAAAACAAAAAAGTTTTTTTTTTTCCTATATTGACCCCAACCTAAACCCTAAATTTAACCCCAACTCTAACCCTTAATATATTTTAAATTTTAATTTAATTGTAACCCTATCCTTTATGGTAATCCTAATTTAATTGTAACCCTAGCTGCTATTCTAACCCTAAAACTAGATCTAAGCTAATTAAGTATTTTTTCATTGCAATGTTGCTCACTGCCTCTAGGGGCAGTCAAGCAACATATTCAGCACATCAGAAGTGAATTTTTTTTCCCACTTACGAAGCTCTGACCACGAAAGGGCACAGTCCTATTGCAGGAGTGATGCCCCAGAGCCAAAATTTCAGTGCTGGCTATTGCCTCGACATCGAGGCAATAGAGCAGCACTGTCAGAGTGGTTTTTGCGATTGTTGATTGTGAAAAGCGCTCGTTTCACCGCAAGACCTGTCAGGCACGTCCATTGTCCGCAATGGAGTTCCCGGCTGGACGTGCCTGACACGTCCATTGTCGTGAAGGGGTTATTTGCTATAAAAAAGGACTTTATTTAGATAGCCTTATTTTCATCATATAAATTAATTTACTATTAAAAAAAATAAATGCTAACAATTAAAAATCACTTCCTTACTTTGACCTAAAAAATATTTTATACATTAAAAAAAGGTAAGAAAAGCCCAGTCTAAAGAGTTTGTAAATATTGTCCCGAGTTTAGAAATATACATGTTTACATGTTTTTCTGTTGTTTTTGGGCAATAACCAAAAGTAGTGTTTGTTACCTAGCCAATTTCTCCTACAGTGACCTTTTGACCCCAACCCTAAATCTACCCCTTGCACCAACTCTAATTCTATCTCATCTGTAACTCTAAATGGAATCCTAACCCTAGATCTAGCGTTAATAGACCTAGGCTCTTTTTCCCCCCACCAATGTAATGTTGCTGACATTATGAGAGAACATTCAGAATAAGAAGCAGGTGAGACAAACATGACAAAACATCTCTTAAAGGGACACTCTTATGTTTGATCAGGTCAATCTTCTCTCTTTGCGTTGGAAGGCAGGTAAAAAAAAAAAAGTTGTACACAGCCAGCTAGTCCTGCCCACTATGATAGACATGAGCCAGTAAGAGAGCAGGGGAGTATCTTATGACATCATGCAGGCTTTCGTAACAGTTGTAAAGTGAGACTGGCTGGAATATTTTGGATGATGTTGCATCATGGGAGATATTCTCAAAATGCATGCTGGAGATAAACACCTCATTTTATTTTTCCTTTTATATGCAAGTAATTCATATAAAAAAAAAACAAAAAAAAAAAAACAGTGGCATATGATTTAATTTGAGTTTGCTTTAAATGACCAGGGTATCTAGTTACATCTTATGTAAGTGGTAGTGTCCCACTAATGGATTTGAATTGCTGACTACCAAAAGAAAGTCCTGATCTTTTTCAGGGAAGTGGATCACTAGCAGCAGAAGATTAAATAGTTGTAAAGCAATACCTATTACCACTACAGTTAGTTTATTAACAGAAACAACTATAAAAATATTTTTTTATTAAACTAGGTTCAGAAAGTTATGGTCGCGCCACATAAGACCTATAGATGAAATGATATGTGACGTTTCAATGTCATGTGAGCAGTCATCACAATGCTTATCAAGTGAATGCACACTAGGTTTTGAAGCACTGTATGCACACACTATACTGCAATTTCTGTCAGTAGGTCATATAGTTTGAGGCTCAAATCCTTACCAGAAAAAAAACAATAGTATCTCTATGTTCCGTAGCATAATGAACAGTTGTTACAATAGTATGTTTGAATATTGTGGCCAATGAAATTTTTTTTTTATAGGTGTTATATTCCAGTATACAATGTGACTGTCTGACTAAATTAAATTTTGTCAAGCCCTGCTACATCATGTAATTTAAGCCCACCTAGGGATGGGTTTTTAGGACTTCCAATAATGTATAAAATCATCAAAATACTGCTTATTCCTGTCCTATGCACTAGGGGTTACACTTGGGTTACAGAAGGACAAAGAAAGTGTACAAAGTAAATGATAATGAGATTACAGTCTGTGAATGTTTACAATCTAAAGGGGGATGAGAAGCATAGTTGAAACACTTCAGCTAAAGGTTAAACTTGTAAAAGTATCTCTTTAGCACATGCAATACACTAATTATTTGCTTTAGTATAGAATTCGGAAAAAAACATGAAATACATAGTGATATTTATGGCAAAATTGTTTTTATGTCAAATGTGTTCTCATTTTAATGTAAAATTTAATATAAAACAAACCAAACAAACAAAAAAAAAATTCTTGTAGTGTTCTAGAATTTCTTATAAAAAGAAATCAAAGCACAGCTAGTGAAGTCCTCAAGAGAAGATCAAAACATAAAAACAAAAAAAAAAAAAACTTTCAATAAACTTTTTACAGACTGATTGCAATGCCTAAAAATTATTAAAAAAAAAGTAAGGTTTATATTTTTAAACCGTATTCATTCCTCCATACACAAATATCTAAAATGCTCCTATTAAAAACCTCCTTTTAGGAGAAACAAAAATATGCAAATTAAGGCTGCTAGGAGTAGACATTTTGGCTCACCACACAAAATGGAATACAGACTGACCCCATTAGTTGTAATTTTGGAATACACTAGGAATGTTCACTATAAGCAGAGGAAAATTAAATTCTGTAGAAAACCAGTTATTTCCTACTTCTTTTTCACAAGTCCTTAATTAAAATCGAGCAATTCTTAGCTTGTCTCCAATATTTAGGAAAGGTGGATAGGACTACTCAAAAGAGATCCATGTTCTATTACATGTTTGTTGCACATGCACAGACAGTAACATATTAACAAAACGGAAATTCTAGCTAGTGACACATGCTATACAAAATCGGCCCACACAAGATAGAGACTACATACAGGTATAAAAATAAAACTACAGTGATGTGGTTCAACTCATTAATGGAAAAGGTGTTTAAATAGAAATGCTGTGGTGAGCAACAGCTAGGTCAGCATGACCCGACACTGCTCCGAATGAATACATTCATCCAATATTTCTGCTAGCAGTATTTTGTCAGATAACTTGGCTGCTGCCGACACTGACACATGACCTTGAAATGACAGTTCTATTAATGTCTTGCTTATTTTGGGGGAGATGTAAATACAACAGATTACATTAGCAACCTCTTAACACAATAGGGTCCCCTAGATACATAGAACATAAACACCCACATTTCAAGTTCTTTATTGCCTGGTTGACCAAAAACAAAAGCATGCACTTAATCCAGATCGTATGCAAGGGGAAATCTAGACAGAGTAAAAGAATCCATCACTAGGAAACAATGAAACAGTTTTACTCTTCATCAGTACATTTGCACTTCAAGAAAAATGCCTAAAGCCCTTCAGCTAAACCCCAGGGTTGAGCCATTTCAATTATATCAGATCATAGTCTGATTTATCTGTGTTTTGTCTCTGGGATACAAGCCTTAAGTCTTTTTCCCCCAGTTCATTTACATACATTTAAATGAATTAAATGGATTTGTTGGAGATTCCTTGACAAGATAATCTGGAAACTAGCAGCAAGCTCTACATTTATATAATTGGGGACAAGCACCCTACTGGCACTCAATGGGTTAAGTTCTCAAACATTTTGTGCAAACTTACATTTAATTGGTTTTTAAACGGACTGTCATTTATGTGCAGAAATGGGCATTTGCATCAGTTTTTTGGGAGGGGGTGGGACAGTAATATACATTAGCAACTAGAAGTATACAAAGGGCATGCTAATGATGACAGGGGTATGGGTGGGCGGGTATTAAAGTATGTGGAAGAGCCAGCAGTACACCTAGGAGAGAAAAAGACAACAACTTGTATGCATGTATACAGATATACACAATTTTATTTTAAAAAACTGAAGAGATTTCTATATGCGACATGAAAATAAAAATGTAACTAGAGCAAATGAGGGAGGGATTTTGTTTGATTCGGGTCTGCCGTGATTAAATCAAATGGTGTCATTTAATTGCAGCCAATAAATCAGTTCTCAGTAATGGTTTATATTGCACTTTTGCTAGGAGGCAGCAAATGTAGTGGAAGTAAATTGAGGACAATTGTCTCCATAATGTAATTTACATTACATGCATAGCACAACACTTCAGAGCCCAATATAATCAGTTAACACATGATTTAAAAATCCAGCACAATTTATTTTAAATTACTAGATTGTAAATTTGTGAGCAGTGCTCTCTAACTCATGGATTAGTCTGTCTCTGTTCATCTAACATAGCATGTATTTTCCTTCTATGCCCTGTACATTACATACAGCGCCAACAAATTATGTAGAGTTAAATACAGAGCTTAGAAGGGAACTACATACTAAGTTAGACAAACTAGAACAGACTGGTACATGAGGTAGAGAGCCAACTCATGTAAGATGTCCTTAATTAAATTTATATACAAATAGACACACACCACATGTAAGTGTAAGGCAATGAATGCAATAACTACTAAATAAATTACACAGAAAAAATTAGAATACTTAACAGGAGAAGTAAAAATATATATAATTTATGCAGAAATTAAACTATAAAGCTTGGTTATTTCTCATAATCAATTTTGGATACAGACCAGGAGCTAGTTATATAAAGGACTATTTGAGAATGCATATGACCCTGCTCCATCACACCTTTTCCAGTTTCTGCACAAGCTTGCAATCAAACTCTGTTACCCAAAAAATGGTATCATTTTACCTCTACTTGTTTCAAGTTATTAAACACAAGGATTTGAGAAGCTGAAAAATGAGGACCAAAATCAGTAGTAAAAAAAACCCCAAAAAACTAAGAAAAACGTGGAAAAAACCCTAAATTTCTCATGAATAGGGCAAAATGTGTCATAACTCTTCAACAAAATCTTACACAATTCCACTACTCTAAAAACCAATAGTTAGTAAACAATGAAGACAAAAGTAGTAGTTCAACTTGATATAAAATAGTTTAGGTGGCAATCCACTATACTCACCCAAATCCCCCAATCCGCCTAGGCATTGCATAGCAGGAATGTAACAGTTCCAGTTAGTAAAGGGTATATGTTGTTTCTAAATAGTTACTGTGGTTTAATGAGGCACTGGTGCATTGGGTCATGGCCTAATCCTCTCACACTGTCCTGACTACCTGCAGAGTGTTCCTGCTAGAGAAGACACAGTAGGAGGATACAGGAGTTCATTCCCAGTAAACAAAAGGCTGCAAAATTCCAACTGAATGCCATTACTAGAACTAGCCCATAAAATTCTCTATGTTTGGAAGTCTAAATAGCTGATGAGCCCTAGGCAATAAGAAGAAGAATGGGAAAGAAACACTCATTCTGACATATGAAGAAGCCATCATCATTATGTTACAGGCCAACTATAAAACTGTTCTAATTTACCGACACACAAAGCATGGAGGGGCCTGTGACCCAGTTACCTACTCAAAGAAACCTATTCACCCAGAGCCATTTAGCTTTGAAAGCTAGGCTTTAAAATGGAGCAAACACCTACCAAAAAAAAAAAAAAAGGGTCAAGTTGTGGCCACGTATGGAGAATATCTGACAAAAGCTTAACATACTTTAATCCAAGGTACCATAAAACACATTTACTAAGAAAAAAAAAGAAAATATTTTACAAGAACACTTTAAAACAAAAACAAAATAAATAAATTCTTAATTCTCAACACAATTTCAACTTCCTATTTAGGGATACCTTTCTATGTACAAGATAATTACAAACAGGGGTAGAGGTCAATTCACTCCAGTTATCAAAGTTTACCCAACATTGTAGCTTTTGCAGTATTTTGACCAGACCAGTGGCAACAAAAAGGTCAGTTCAACCTTTTGTGTCCCTTCCCACGGTTTCTACAAAACTAAAGTTTATCTCCTTGATACATTTTAAACAGTGCTTAGTTGCCTCTTGAAACACTAAGGCAAGTTCAATTCAGTCTTTCATTTAAGAAATAATTGCATTGTTCTCAACAGACAAAAAAAGGAAAATATATTTTTCCATCTGCTAATCTCACTACAGATAATGATATAGAGACAAAATCTATTAAAAGAAAGAAAAAAAAACCTCCAGCCCAACACTTTTATGAATAAAGGATTCTGCATTCATGAATCCTTTTACATAATCAATGACGCAAGGTTTTTGTAAGAAGAAGAAGTAGACGACGTTCTATCTTTAACTCCATCTTTAACTGTCCTTGAAAATCTTGGGAGATGTAATGACCATGAGCATTGGGGGCACATAACCATGACTTCATAAAGAGGAATGGAAATTTCCAATACATATGTGTGGGCCTATGACATTAAAAGAGCACACCTGTTCAAGAGAGGCAGAAGGGGAAGATCTGGTCCTGTAAAATATCTCCAGTGTTGCGCTTAATTAAAAAAAATATATTACACTTTTTTAAAAACAGAAATTTAAAGAAAATGTAACCCCCTTCTTTTGCATGGAGGCTTAATTTAACAAGTAGGGGAAGTCTATATTTTTCAATTATTACCTAGAATTATTTATTGTTGCTTAGAAAAGAAAAAAAAACCTGTTTTACAGCAAATTCCTAAAAATGTGCAAAACGTCCTGTAAAGCCAGGATTACACTCACAAACCAACTGCAACTTAACAGAGCAAAGCAGCCACCCTGGCTTGCTCATCCATCACTGTATGTCAAGTCATTAATCACAACAGTAAGAAATGCCTGGTTTTGTACTTCAAGAAAATCAATTAGCATATCAAAAGAAGAAAGCTATGCATGCTCAATGTAATTGTAGGCTAGCTCATACCAATTACAGGAGCTTCTCAACTTGATAAACAAATGTTTAAAACTTTTATAACAAGTCAAAAAATAAACCAAAAGTGACAAATTCTTCCATGTGACGAGGAGAAACAAACAAATAAAAATCAGAGCTCCAAACTTTGCATCATTTGTCATCTAGTAAATGAAAGTAAATTCATTTACCAACATTAAAAATTATTAGGGATTTCTATAAATTTTCCTTTATTTTGCAAACCAATTTGTAACGATAGGTTATCAGCCTGCAAATCAATCTATATTTAGAATTCTCTGTTGAAAGAAAGAAAGAACAAACATCAATACTTCATTATGTAAGTAAATAAAGACAAAGCTCTTAAATCAGATCAAAAATCCCAAACGCAATTTTCTAAGATTTACTTAGATGTCCATCTGGATCTAAAAATAAAAAGCATGTTATGTCTAAACTTTAAGATTACAGTTACAAAAAACAAACACACACACACTCTAGACACCAAAAATACTGTAATGCATTTAATGACTGCGGTTTCTAAATTAAATTGCAAGAAGAAACCCTATTAATTGTTTCTAGAGTTTACGCCACCCAGTTGCTATTTCTCAGCTAAAAATCACACTGGCTATTCTTGTGATTACGAAGTGCCATTTTGACAGCTGGAGTTCTTCTCAGTCAGTTTGTTGGGTGGCTTTATGTAGAGGATGTATCTATATATTAATGTATTTGTATATGTAATTTTTGTAATAAGTGGATTCTGCAAGGTTTCTTTTTTTGTCCTTTTAGTGCCAATTATCATCCACTCCCAGGCACTACACAAATTCATGTTGCTGCAGTTGCTATGTAACTTTCTCTCATACAGATTGCCTGGGAAAGCCAGTTTCAAAGGAAAAAATCTACAAAGCTTGGAAGGCAGTGCTGTAATATATCTGAATAAAACCAAATAGCTTTTGCAATAAAGAACACAAGTCTTATTTTTAGCTTTGGCATGCATTACAAAAAAGAGGGGAGCTTTGTATCTATAATTCCCCTTTAGTCGTCTATGTCCTGCAGAATGGATAGATGTTTTTAAACTTTCCTTGTGTTTAGCTGCAGAGATTAGGTACATGGGTTATCAAGGAGTAGAGCATTTACTATTTGTTCCTTGTTTACTTGCTTGTGTGCGTGGTTTGTTGGCAATGGATGAACTCTGTTATTGGTCTGTTAGTCTGACAGACAGGCACTTACACTGCATTGCACTGAATTAAGTTAGCATGTAAACCATTGACGATATAGTTCTCTAATCCAATTTCCAAGCCTTTTGTCTTGAGCCTGGGCGAAGTTCGAGCTATTATCTGAATTCTATTGAGCATGTGCTTATTTGCGGTCATATTGTCCTGCATTAACAATATCCAGCTGAGTGCAAGTGCCAGTCTGTCAAAACAGCAGTTTTACAGACCAACAGGGAGCACGTGACCACACCCACAAGGAATTCCCTACTCCTTGGTGTCTCTATTACTTAAAAAAGGTACAGTTCTACCATTGTGATGGAACACAAAAAGAAGAGTAACAGCAATACCTCTGTTACAGTTCACTAGTTTAATATTATTAAAGGGACTGTCTAGTGCCCAAAATGCATCTTCCAAATATTAATGCATATTAATGTGCTTTCAAAGTACTTTAAAATGCATGTCTTACATTTTGCATTGCTTAAAATATAAAATACTTACAGCTAGAATAAACTGTGAAATTACAGCAGTATGCAAGAAACAAGGACTCCCCACACTAGATGAGTAAAAGTCATTTCCTTTTTTTTTCCTGCAGGAACCAATGACAATGCCATTCAAATGAATGGAATATCCTGCCTCTCTACTGATGTTCAGACAATGTGTTGCACTGTTAAGAGATCCTACTGTGTACAAGAGCAAGGTCACTCATAGGCCACTCAATAGACTGAATTTGAGGAGGACAGGAAGTGACTATATGAAACAAAACTTTATATCCATAGAATCAGTGCTGCCGCACCTGCAGTAAACATGCAGAGTAATCACTGGGGAGGGCTTGAGTCAAATATTAAAAATGTGATTTATACAGGATGCCTGCATCAAATCACACAGGGATAAAAGCCTGTGCACTGTACAAGCAGTTATCTTCATCTTGCACCAAAGTGAGATTAGGGACTAGACTGTCCCTTTAATGTATAACTTTACAAGATCTAAAAAAAAAATTTTTAAACACTAGGGGCCAGATTTATTAAGGCAAAACAAGTGCTATTTAAAAAAAAAAAAAAATTAAATTGGTATCCATTGTTACTACTACTAGTTTAACACATTTTTCTCAAATAGCACCAGTTTTGTCTTGATAAATATGGCCTTAGAAGTGATTTTTTTTTTTAGTTAAGTACTGCATCATGAAAAAATAAATAAAAAAAAAAGACGACCATATGTCTTATCTGCTTGTTCCTCAATACGATCGATCTTCAAAATGACATTTATGCTGTAAAATAGTTATTGCTATACATGCCAAACTCTCCAAGACGTCCGTACTGGCTTTCACTGAACGAAGAGGTCCCTGAAAATGATATGCAATACAAAACTACAGAAGAAATACTGGCAAACCCCCGATAAAAAAAAAAAAAAAACAAGGTGCTCAAATAACTCCCTTGGACATTATCGAGATCTCCCGGGACTTGCATCCCAATCCCGCTAGTATCGATCAGCCTAATAATAACTGTATGTGTTTCTATGCAACCAATGTTGATAGAAAGGGAAACAAAAGCACATGTTGATGGACACGGTTATAAATAAGCAAGGCTGTTAAGAGTAACCATCTTGTTTGATTATAAGACTATAGCGGAGGTATACATGTTCCAACTTAAGAAAGACACTTATTTTTTTACAATTCTTCTTTATTGGTTTTAAACATATAAAAGAAACAATCATACATTTTAGATATTCCATGATAAACACTGCATTTTTTAAGGATGTTGCCAATAAACTTCGTTTACAATTCAATAACAAAAAAAAGTTATGTCAATTAAACAAAGATTCAGTCAATATACATCTTGCAGGAAATTCTGGTTTAATCATACTACTTTTGTATCATTTCTTAACTATATTACTATAGATGATAATAAATCACAGCTTTATAACCAAGTCAAATAATTGTTCTAATGTCTACAATAAAGAAAATTACACACAGCTGTTTTATTTGTATATTGATTTTTCCCCCCCCTCTCCCCTATCCACAAAAAATACAAATATAATAAATGTAATGCAAATTCAACCCAACATGATAAAACTATCTAATATAAGGTATTTGAATGTCAAAGTGTATGTTACACACATCTACAATTTGGGAATGAATGAGCTGTGTCCTTATTCCCCAGTTTCATATGGTGATATCTGTTCTAACACATCTAATCATATGATCTAACACATCATATGTAAACAAAGGGAAACTAGCTATACTTGAAAGTCCTTCATCCCCACTAGACCGGTTTTTCAACAAAGAGCTTTAATATGCCACCTTTTGGCAACTCATTTTTACAGGTATTTTTCAGCGACCTCATAAAGCATTCATAGATGACTATTCCATCAAGTTTACTTAACCGTCAAGGTTCGAGAGCCTAGGATACAAAAAATGATGCCTTTGTATTGCGGTGGGGATGGGGGTGCTCTAACATAACCAATTATCAGTAAATAAGAGATTAGTCATTTTAACATTGAGTCAGAATGTTATACATAGTCTGTTGTGGCTGTGTATCAAGCGCATAATCATACAGGACATTATGGTGAAAAATGTAGATTACTTTCCATGCCAAGGCATTTATACATGGTGCACATGCACACTTCAATCCTATGGAGTTGTGGTACTGAAAATGAAGAGTTGAAATATTAAATGCAATGTTCAAAAGGCTAAAAATGGAGCAATGTTTATTCTGCACCATCTTAATTACTAAAATTCCACTTAGGCAAAACCATTTATTGCTTGATTTGGTGGTAGATGCTGCATTAAACATGCTCTAATATGCATAGAGTTTGCATAATTGAACAGTAAAATGCACGTTCCACCTCTCACATCCATTTTGCAAACCCTGAATGTACTGACCACCAATTCTGCAACTGATGTGACATCACACCACGCTTGTTTTTCTGCAGAGGATCCCATGCTGGTGTCAGAAAAAGACTGTAGATTTTTTTTATTTCTTAAAAAGGTCATCTAAAAACAAATGCAATTTAAAAACTAAAACACTAAAATTAATTATAACATCACAAAATCATAATATATAAGGATTCCTTTTTCAGCACAACGAATTGAGATGGAAAGACCTGAAATAATTTTCCTGACTTTAGAATAACCCCATGTTTTTTTGGGTTTTTTTTTTTGTAAGTTACAAGGCAATAAAGAAAAAAAGTCATGTTAAAACGGTCTGTGTCATTAAAGGTAAGACATGGCCAAAAGTCATGTCGCCAAGTGGGGTTGAAGGGTACTTGGGGGGAAATGGGCAAGATGCCCATACTGTAATTAGTCTCTCTCTGCCCCGTAAATGCTGTGGACTAAAGCGGGCAAAGCTAGGTGTCCAAAGTAAAGCCCAAGTACTGCTATAAATGTATTTACTTTTGTTTAAATACAGTTAGTTTTGAACTGCTTATGTATTATTGGTAAATAATCAGCGTTCCATGGCTGACAAGCTATTTTTACCCTTACTGTAAATAAAATAAAATAAAAAATGAATGTAGTCCAACAAGCACATGCATTTCTAATTATGCAGCCCACTTCAGAATAAACTTGGACACCCCTGGTTTAACACATCAGACCACTGTGGTTAGCTGTCGCAGCGATCAGATGTAACAGTGGTGGCCTCAACTTTGAGGCACTCAGCCAAGTCAGTATTAGTCTAATTGCCGGATCTACATGATATGCCAGGCACGCCAATGGTCATTGAGAGGATGTTTTCCCTTGACTTGCCTGGCGCGTCACATGTCACGAAGGGGTTAAAGAAAGTCAACAGCAGGGTCTCAGGTGCATTATTTTTACAAACAGCAGCAAGCCTGTGAAATTGTGCCACGTTATTCAGTACACCAGGATGTTTTTTTAATTCTAGACACCAGGACTCTGTGAGTCTTTTATCAGACCTTATATGACCCTGACCATTTACTGTCACACTCCCACAAAAAATATTTGCTCAACATTGTGTCTCTAAGCACCACTCTGTAAGAATCCCAGCAGCAGAAGCAAGCAGGCATGCAAAAGACTCTCATTAAAGTATTTCTTATAAGGACTCTTTTTGCTCTATTTTATAGCACAATAAACAAGACTGTTTATTTTTTTTTTATTCATATCAAAAAGATATTTATTTTTCCTTTTCACACAAAAACATTTAAAACGAATAACAAAAACATGTTCCATTAATATTGCCTATAGATTATTAATTATCATTATTACCAACATAATGCCAAAAGGAAACAAAGAAAAACAGAACTTGTTAACTCTACCTCAAAACAAAATACAGTATTCAAAAAATCTTTTTTTCATTTTAATATTGACACTAAAAATGGCACTATTCAAATGAGCACTTAATGTCATTTTTCTATGGGCACCATGGACACTGTCCATACACTAAAAGCTCCTTCAACTGAAAAAAAAAAAGCTAAGTAGTCACCTTGATGCAGGAAACAAGAGTTTCTCATATAGTACTAGCAGGAGCTTCTTCCCATTACTTAATTCAGTAACAGTTTGTGAGGATGTTAATGGGTCTTTTTTTTGGCCCCAAAATTTTGAGACAGAGGTTTGTGAGGTCACTATGTGCATAATTACAGCATAATTTAAAGAATCCCTTAATTGCCATATAATGCAAAGTAGTGTCACAGCCTTCATTTTAATTTCTAACCTTGTGTAACAGAGGCACCTTAGTGTATCCTTTCATGTGGCAGATAAATTCCACTTTATGGACCAGGTCAGTAAAGACAGAACGGCTGGGCTCTTCCATGTCAGTGGTATAGTGGCTTTCACAGTGTTTAGAGAAAAGATTGTGAGTGACTTGTTGTATGACGAAATTGGTCGTGAAGTGTGGTGGAACCTGCATGACATCATACTTCACGTGTGGCACTATTACCCTACAAATACAGTACTGAGGGAATTAAAACACATCGTAGGAATCAGCTACGCATATTTGAAATTCCAATCACACTACACACAGATCAATATTTGCTCTTTATCACAGTAAAGCACATTTACCCAAGAGGTTAACATGGATTGGCAAACAGATGCTAAATAGTGTGAAAGACTAAGGTTCTTGCCTGAAACAAGCCTTTATTACAAATTTGTAAGCATTTAAGTCAATTATGAAAACCCAGCAGGTAAATCTTGAATACTTCAGAGTTGCTTTGACAAATATCACGTACACAATTGATATATTGAGTATTCATGTCATCCTTTACGTTTATTTCAAATTACAATATAAAGTTCTCTTTACACACTCTACAGAATGTGAACAAGTCGACTTTCCCCATTATCCATTGTATCCCTTTGTCTAGAAGACTAAAAACAGTGTTTGCTCAGCCACTGCTTTTCGGTTATTATAGGAAGCTACATGCTGGAAATAAAAGGTGGTCTAATGAACCGTGAAGTTAACTGGAAGGATCAAATCATTCAGTGCTGGATTAACAGCTGAAGCATTGTGGAAATTCTCACAGCAGCAACAGTGATGGCACCCTGTGGCCATTTCACCCCTAACTATCACCACCTACATAGATTTGTCATGCAAGGCAGCTGCCATGTTATCCACCATAGAGAGAGATTTCTGAACCTGATGCACAGGTGAACTGAACACAAGTGTTGGGGGTTTATGGAAGTGAGGGGGGAAAGTGAATGAAACATTAAAGGGTCTTATTAACTCCAGTTATGCATCCAGTTTGCTTTTGTGGCACTTAACATTCATATGTGCTTATGGGCCAGGTAAAGGGGTTGCATGTCAGCATTGCTTGATGACTATTTGTATATAAATGATCTGGTAGAGGACACAATCTAAACTTTAGTAAAGTAATAAAAATCAAATCAAAGCAAGATTCTCTTTGCAGAAGAATCTAGAAAAAAACAGGAAGGGCACTAAATGGTTGCTGTGTAAACCCCCTATGGATGGGGAAAGGATCTTGGTGCATTATAGAGACGGTGGCAGATCTCAAAGCAGCTGCCAAAGACTGCCGAAAGGCAGACAAAGTGCAAATGTACCCTATTTGCTTGAATATAAGGCAAGGTTTTTAGTTTTTTTTTTTTTAGAGCAAATGCTCTGAAAAATTCCCCTGGTCTTACATTCAAGCTCCATCCTATAATCAGACCTCAAATAGAGGTCGAAGAGGGAAGCAGCATTTGGGGAGAGATGGGGCAGCAGCAGCATTGGCCAAGTCTGGGGTAGGGGTGGGGGGCAGTATTGGCTAAGTCTAGGGGGCAGTATTGGGTAAGTGTGATGGTTCTGTGGGGTGAGGCATTAGCCCCAAGGTGGGGGGAGGGGGGGCGCAGATGGCTGTGGAGGATGCATTGGCTACAGGGCAGATTGGCAAATAAAGGGAAATTAAAACAATAAATGGATATTTATATCATAATTTTATTAAATATGAAAAACCAGTTTACATGTGAATATATACACAAGTAAAACTTTTTTTTAGGGTAGACTTATATTCAGACTTTATATTTTTTTCCTAAATTAATATCCAACGTTTGGAGGGTCATCTTATATTCGAGCAAATACGGTGACTCTTGCCTCTTTATAAATCATTGGTAAGAATAATTTTGGGTGCCAGTTTATAAGATCAATACAACTGAACTAATAAAGACGGACAACAAAATACATTTTTACCTCATATTTGTTTCATAACAGAGTGCCTTAAAAATATTAGTTATTAGATGGCAATGTGGAGGTCAGTTATGAATTACAAAAAAAAATAAAAAATTCTGAACTAGGTTATGCCATGACTGCCACTGAGGTAAGGGGCAAGTTAATGCCACTGTGAATGATGAACAGAATTTAGGGTTTGCACCAACAGTAAAGGGTTCAGTAAGAGGGAGCAAAGGGAATGAAAGGGTTGTTCTAAATGACTAGAAAGCCAATTTGTATTCCACTGTTAAAAGGTAGAATATGGCGCACTGGTAATCCACCAAATCAGGAATGGTTGTCAGGGCCAGCCCAAGACATTGTGCTGATTGGGGCGGAAAAAAAACGTAATGTACAGTATGATCACGTATTATGTTTTAGGGAATTGCACAGCCTCTTTTCATAATAATGTTTGTTTTACCATTTCTTTCTTTTCGCCTTGTGGGCGAGCTCTTAGAAAAAAATATGTTATTTTTATTTGCCCACTAAAGCACTTCTTATTGACATAACAAAATAATTATTTCAAAGAGTGCACCTATAAGGTGAAAAGAATAATTTTAAAACATTATTATGATTATAGGCTGTGCAATTCTCTAAAACATAATCTGACCAGTGACCTTTAACAAAATCCAGATAGATATAGTCAGTGTTAACCCCTGGACGGCTAGACAGATTAAGGCAGCGTCAGAGGAGTTAACCCCTTGGGTGGCTAGACATATAGGCAGTGTCAAAGGAGTTAACCTCTTTATCCCCCCACACACACACACACAGACACAGTCAGTTTTAACTTACCTTCTGCAGGCATCTCTTTGCTTTGAGCTCCTCATGTGAAGGAGGGACTGAGCCAATCACGGGAGGCTTCTGAACTCTCAGCCAATCAGGAGAGTTGAGAGGTCTCATCTTATTAGCTGAGACCTCCTTGTATCAAGCTCCCCCAGGAAAAAAAAAAAGACAACTGCATGGAGCAGCAAAGTGCCGCATCTGCCAGCTGCCCCAGTCTGCCCCATTAAAGGGCTGGCCCTGTTGGTTGTGCATGTAGTGCTATCAAGGTTGACAAAAGTAGATATTATGGAGGCATATTCAATCTTTTTAAAAAAGCTTTGAGGTCATATGGAAAGTTTATGTACAATTAAGAAAGTTATCATCAGGTAGCAGTGCAGTTAATGAAGAACAAGCAGAATAGAAGACAGATGTGATGGAGAGGACAAAGGGGTATTAAAGAATGAACATGTAAAGCATTTCCATGAGATTTTAAGTTATATGGGGGGGGGGGGGGGGGGAAGGAAATCGACTTATTCTTAAACAATGATTTAGAAGCAGAATGAGAAGAAAATTTAGAGGGATTAGAAACAAATTTAGTTAAAAGGGACAACTTTTTTTGTGAAATTTTAGTTGTTCCTTTTGTGAGGATAAACTGGCGTGTATCCTCGGACTGACAGCTGCCATGCTTCCACAGAAAGCAGGGGGCCGTCTGGTTGGTGCAGAGAGACATCCTTGTTTTTCGTGGGATCAGCAGGGGGGACCCTAACTAGGACCCTCGCATTCGGCAATCATAGCATGGCAAGCCCCGATATGACTGCTGTGTCTCTAATGTGAGACACAGCAGTTAGTAAACCCGCGTGTATCTATTAAGATACACGGCGGGTTTACATAAAAGTTCCAGGACATGTTTTTACGAAAAGAAAGGTATTGTACTAACCGTCCTATAAATATGAAAACATTTTGTTTTGCTTCAAAACAGTTGCAGTGAAAGTTTATTGGCCAGCCAATTTCTACTAGGGCGAAAACCTTGCTCATCACATAGGGCCTTTTTATCAGGCATGTTATACAATGAAAACACTGCTAAAAAAATAGTGGCCCTAGTATGAGGGTAAAATAACATGTGCTTTTTAAAGGTCAACAGTCAGCAAAAAAAGTTCTGTTAAATTGAAATATTGCATCACATGTAAAATTTTTAAATATAAATGCTTTAATGAAAGAATATAAATAAAGGAGTTTATTGAGCCCTGACTGCTTGTATAGCTCAATCACATGGAGGACATGTTGTTTAGAATCTTGGGACAGATGGAGGAAGATGTGACCCAAAATGTCCATCCCTGCTCAATAATGGTGCTTTATATGTATACTTCCATAAAAGAGTTTCTATTAAAAAAATGGTCCAGTCTTTGACGGTCATTACTAAGGCAGACCAAGAGACCCTCATTTTTACATGTAATAAATAGAGAGCTCTCTAATCAGGAATACATCAGAACCTGGCAGGCGCTTGTGTATATAATGATAGAAACAGGGTTTGTTGTACTCTCCACAAGTGGAAAGGTATTTTTAACTTTTGCTTGTATCAAAGAAAAAAATCCTTTTTAAAGCTTATTTTGGTAAGCATATCAATCACTGATTTTCTCAAGCATGTTTGATCACCAAACATACACAGTTTTACTGATAAGGCTATTTCTTCAGGATCTAATCTCTATGCAGCTGTCTAGGGTTCAGTGTAGTACAAATATCAAAGGGATGCCAGTAAATATAAAAATGTACTTATACTAGAGTATGCCTGGAATCCACTTGATTTAGTAGATGTTTTAGTCACCATTTCCCCAGCTTCATCCCGTGTGGGTACTGCAAGCTAAATGTTTACAGCAATAGACATCAATTAAATATATATCTCAGGGAATTGTATAAATATGGTATCCTTATTTATCTTCTTAATTAAGGGACCATGACTTTTTGTAGGCTTTAGGAGCCAAACAGAACAATTCAGGAGCCAACAGTCTGTTTTCGGAGCCAGGGAGATGGTCCTTCCAACAAAGTTTTATGCAAAACAGTTTACAAAGTTAGAAGCTAGTACTAGGGAATTTAGGAACCATGGCTCCCTGGCTGTTTGTCAAGCCCTGATATAAATGCATTTTTTTTTTAAATAGATCTTTTATATTTATTTCCAGATTTTCATTTGAACTGGAGTAATCCTTATGTTTACTCACAAATACTAAGGCTTGCAGCCTCCCATTCAGCTATTCAGCTATCCAGCATCCAAGTGGAAAAAAGCAAAAAACAAACAAAAAACTATTTTATAGTGTTTCAAATTATGATTGTACTTACAATGTGCAATGTGTGTATGTATCTCACACCAGCTGGCTTGTACACCAAGTGTACAACTGTATGCTTGGAGGGGATCTTTCAGAAAGATTTAAATGGCCTCATACGCATATTTATTTTTATAGATATAAGTGTTTGCAGAATATTTTTTCTACTTTAAATTCACCACTACAAAAGAATGCGGTTAGCAAAATAAAGATAATTAGACTGTCTTGCAGATTGGAAAAGGAGAGATGAAAAACACAAAAACAAAAAACTTCTAAAATTCCAGATGCTGAAGAACTAATGATTTATTTAAATAAATAGTCATATGCATTCAATTTTATGAACAAAACCTGACTGGACCTACAAATCTTGATGATAAAGAAGTCTGTACCCAAACTTCTGAGGCACAAAGGAGAAATTATATTTCATGTCTATGTTACAGATGCATGGTGTGTCATCCCACACAAACGCTTTCTATATTCAGGAGTGATCTTACTGGAAAATGTAGTAAAAGGGAAGAAAAAAAAAATCTAATCCATCTATCCTAGTGACACAGCCAAGGTAGGTTTAAGATGATTCATTTGTGCTGGAGCTCATGTTGTTCTATTCATAAAGCACATTTATAAAGAAAACTCAACCCTTATCTGAGGAGAGCAAGTACATTTTGTACACTGTACATATTTTCACTGTCTGCAGCAAATTGCAAGAACCTAAATGCCAGAATGAGTTATGCTCCCTCTCCAAAGCTCATTCATATGCCAGCATATCCACTGGTGTGTGACCCTTTCACACCAACACTGGAACAGGCCGTACCTGCAAAGCCAAGCTGCAACATTGCTTCCTATCTACGTCACAACACAGATGAGTGGAATAAAACTTTTTTTTTTTTTTTTTACGTTTTTTTTGTTTTGTTGTTGTTGTTTTTTAACATAGAAAGCCATAAAAAATTTAGGACAATACTCACAGTGCTTTATAAATATTAGGGAATACAATTCAGAATCACAATGAATCACTCGAAAGAGGATTTCATTTTCCATTCAGGTTATTTTTTTGGGGGTGGGTGGGGGGTTGGAAGGGTTTACATTTTAAACTCTAGAAAGACTGTGCGTGCTTCTGAAATATAGAAATACATAAACAACCACTAAAGGAAACCAATGTCATTTTTTACATTTTCATCAACTGGCTTACCCTTACTTATCCCAGTCTAGGTCCTGATTTTTTACGGTCAGCAGCTATGTAGAGTAAAAACTTAGTAAATTACTTACTTTTTTTTTTAACCCTTGCTTCCTTAAAAGAAGGGTAAACGTAAACCCAAAGCAAGATATTTAGAGATACACGTGTAATTTTGGTAGCCCACCATACAGATCGCTTTTGATATTTTTTTAGTCTCTGCATTCACAGTAAACACAGTCCCTTTAAGAAGTTAATCAAGAAAAAAAGCTTGAAATTCAGCTTCATATATGACCCTGATGTAAAAGAACTTTGGGCCAATTAGTTTGGTTACATCAGGATCATATCAGAAGCTGAATTTAGAGCTACAGAATATGGCCCGATGTGACCCAGAATAGCCTCAAAATTTGGCCACCATGACCAAATACATGCCAAATGCTTTCGAAAACAAAAGCACTCCGAAATACATCAAAGTGAAAATAGCCTCCATCATCCCCATAGACCTATATTGGATGATGGAGGCTAATTTGGGGACGAATTTGGATATTAAGGCCATGCCACAATTCTTGGGCACCTGTCTTTTACTTTTAAAAACTCTTAACTAGTTATTATTTGGGGCTTTTGTCCAAAAAGGACCAAAGGCAATAAACAAACAGTGATTCTGTGTTCCTTGTCTAGATCACAGCGTGATCAGGAACACTGAGGCAGAAACCTTGAGAGGAACCCGAAAGTTCAGGGATGGCACGATTTTGTTAAAAGTAACCGCTGCTCACTTTGAGGGTTGGTTAGTTAGCCGATCAGTCTGAGGCTACTCAAAATGGGCTCATCTGACAGAGGGGAGCTGCTGCACAGAGAACATTCTATGGCATCCACTTTGATAGAATGTCCTAATGTGCCAAGTGGTTAAAAGCCTGAGCCATGAATAAGTTTCTCAATTTTAATTTGTTACCGCTTTGAGTGGATAGTACTCAACCTGTCTAACATCACGACCCACAATTATCCTTGCTCATTAAGTCACGACCGAAAAATAATTTAATCTCCAAAACCATTAAAATTACACAAATACATTTTTACAGTATTACACAAGGTATACATACACTGTTAAAGACACGAAACTAACCAAAAGGCAGGGCTTCTTCACAAATGAACAGTGCAATAATCACAGTGAAAATTGAAAAATCTATTGAGCTAAAAACATGATAAAATAAAATTTAAAAAGTCATTAAAACATATGAGACCAATTAGAACTAACAGGGATGTTTTTTTGCCCCTGATTGAAACAATGATTTCCTTGGCAAGAAACACTATGGATGATAATTCAGTGGAGATACTGTGTCCATGAAAATAACTTAAAAAAAAAAAAAATCCTTTTATTAATCCACACATTTGGGAATCCTTTACTTCAAATTCAGGCCTTTCTTTCACTTAATCCAAATTTTGGGGGTGGGGCCATATTATATAATCCATGTTGTCTTCTAAATCTAGCAAATACAGCTCTCTGTGCTATTTGATGCTATGTTGCCGTAGGAGGGGGATGAGAAAGACAAGGGGAGGGAGGGAGGGAGGGAGGGAGGGGGATGAGAAAGACAAGGGGAGGGAGGGAGGGAGGGAGGGGGATGAGAAAGACAAGGGGAGGGGGGAGCGAGGGAGGGGGATGAGAAAGACAAGGGGAGGGAGGGAGGGAGGGAGGGGGATGAGAAAGACAAGGGGAGGGAGGGAGGGAGGGAGGGGGATGAGAAAGACAAGGGGAGGGAGGGAGGGAGGGAGGGAGGGGGATGAGAAAGACAAGGGGAGGGAGGGAGGGAGGGAGGGAGGGGGATGAGAAAGACAAGGGGAGGGAGGGAGGGAGGGAGGGAGGGGGATGAGAAAGACAAGGGGAGGGAGGGAGGGAGGGAGGGGGATGAGAAAGACAAGGGGAGGGAGGGAGGGAGGGGGATGAGAAAGACAAGGGGAGGGAGGGAGGGGGATGAGAAAGACAAGGGGAGGGAGGGAGGGAGGGGGATGAGAAAGACAAGGGGAGGGAGGGAGGGAGGGGGATGAGAAAGACAAGGGGAGGGAGGGAGGGAGGGGGATGAGAAAGACAAGGGGAGGGAGGGAGGGTGAGACAATGTGGGAGGGGGAGAGAGATAACACTGGGGGAGAGAGAAAGGCAGCATTGGCACATAAAAGGAAATAAAAACAAGAAATGCATTTGTTTAATATCATTTTTATTAAACATTAAAAAGCAATTGACATCCACAAGAACATCAAAATAGCTTAAATCAACCCATAAAAAAAATTAGAGGTAAAGAATGCAATCCAAGACCTAGTAAAAGAAAAAACCCCAGGCCCAGATGGGTTTACTAACTTGTTCTATAAAATATTTGTGGACCAAATAAGTGGCCACCTGGCAAGCACTTATAATAGTTGTGTCAACTTAGGGACTTTCCCAGAAGAGATGATGAGAGCAAATGTTCTGCCCCTACTAAAACCAGATAAACCACCTACAGAAGTGACAAGTTACAGACCCATTTCTTTAATTAACACGGACGTCAAATTGTTTGCAGTAATTCTGGCGAAACGACTGAAAAAAATCCTTAAATGGATAATACACCCGGACCAAATAGGTTTCGTACCCGGTAGAACATCGTGTTTAAATACAAGAAGGATCATAAATATTATGGACGCGGCTCAGAAAAAGGGTCTCCCGCTCTTAACCATGGCAGTTGATGCCGAAAAGGCATTTGACAGGGTCGGTTGGAGTTTCCTACAACAGACCTTGTCAGCCTTTGGTATCCGGGACTGGATGTTAGAAGCCATTATGTCTATGTATAAAAATCCGACTGCGAGAACGGTTGGGCAGAACATTTGCTCTGAATGGTTCAAACTGGGAAATGGTACAAGACAGGGCTGTCCCCTCTCGCCACTGCTCTATATTCTGTCTGTCGAACCATTAGCAATAAATATAAGAAACAATCCTAATATCCTAGGCTGGGAGACATCAAAGTGTAAAATGAAAATTTCACTATATGCAAACGACGTACTTATAACACTATCAAACCCTAAAACATTTATGGATGCCCTAATGAACGAAATTGATAAATACAGCCAGATATCCAATTATAAAATGAACATCAGCAAAACAACCCTAATGGGGATAAATTTGGATAAGGAGGACATCGCAGAAATCAATCTTAAATATAACTTTACCTGGGCAAAAAAAAGCATACAAGTATCTAGGGATTACAATTACAAAAGACTTAACAAGGCTAATGGAAGTTAATTTTATGAAACTATTGAAAGATACAAATTCCCAACTAAAGCAGTGGAAACACTTAGAAAGCGCAAGTTGGGGTAGGATTCAGATGATCAACTCCTATATAATCCCCAAATGGAACTATTTATTTCAAATGATTCCCTTAAAGATACACGATTCCTGGCTGACAATGCTCCAAGCAAGTATATCTACTTTTGTTTGGAAAGGTAAAAAAAATCAAGAATAAACACACGAGTTGTCTCTCAAAAACCAGAAAAGGGTGGGCTGGGATTCCCAGTGATAAAGAGACAGTACTGGGCTAGTATAATTACACACATCTACAGAGCACAGCTGCTGTCAACTCAAGAGGAGGGATGGAACATCATAGAATCTGAGGCATTAGGAGTTGATTGTCTACGCGACAATATCTGGGGACTGAGCATTGGTAAGGAAGGAGAAGGTAGGGCAGAGCAGAATTTTATTACATCACAACTTCTAAAAGAATGGAGAAGGATAAAAATAAACCTAGATATAAACAACAAAATAATGCCATTCATGCATATAAATGAATTAGAAGGATATACTAAAAACTTGAGATTAAATAAATGGAGAGAGAAGGGAATCATGCAAACCAAACAAATGATAGAACAAGGGAGAATCAAATCATTTGCAGACCTAGCTAAGCAGTTTAATCTATCAAGTACTGAAATTTTCACATACCTTAGGGTGAAAAATATTATTCAAACATATATTGTAACAGGTCAGAAGGAAATCCAAATTGGTCTGGGGAAAATATTTACATCGGGGAAGGTGGATAAGGTTCTTAAAAAATCCCTAGAAGTATTGCGCCTATCGGAAACAAACGCTTCCCCAAAACATACGTTTGCTTGGGAAAGGGAGTTGGGAGTCCGGGTGGAGCACGAAGATTGGTGTAAAAATTTTAAAAGATTAAACAGCCAAATCCACGGCATCTCCCTAGTGGAAACCCACTATAAAATTTATACTAGGTGGTATTTAACACCTAAAAAAATGGCGACAATGTACCAAGGCGCTTCCCCCATGTGTTGGAGGTGCGGAGTAAAAGAGGGCACGTACAAGCACATTTGGTGGGAATGCGAAAAAATTAGAAATACGGTAAAAAAAAGTATTTGAGTACGTTCGCCTAATGACAAACACCGAGCTGAGCAATACACCAGAAACCTTCCTGCTCCATCTGAACTTCCCAAAGATGTCCTGGAAGACAGAATGCTTTGTCTCGCACTGTCTTATGGCAGGGAAAATCACGATTGCACGCAACTGGAAACAAACAAAAGAATGTCAATGGGGGCATGTTAAAAACCAGATTGCAGCGCAAATTACAATGGAGAGAGACATATCTAGATTCTGGAAATATTCAGCAAAAAACTTAAGCATGTGGAATGGATGGTTGGGACGGATAAGAGAGCAAGAGGAAGGGGAACAGTAGACCGGTGAGGAAGGGTAGAAGGGTGAAGTTGGGATTCCAGCGCTCGCTGATCGGAGGTGAGCCCCCCCCCCCCACTCGGGCACACGTGTTTTATGTGGTTTAATTGTCTTGTCGTCTGGGTACGTGTCTCTCCTCTTTTCTCTTTGCCGAAAAATTTATAAACGAAAAACAGATGTACATAAGAAATAGAGGGAGAGCGGGGGAAAATAAGTAATTGACACAAGGATGACTGAAACCACACGAATTAGACTAATGGATAAATTAAACGAGTGGAGTCTGAGTGTTAAAAAAAAAAAGCAATTTACATGTGAATATATACAAGTTAAACTTTTTTCCTATAGGGTCTTATATTCAGTCTTTTAGTTTTTTCCTAAAGGAATATCCAAAGTTTGGGGGGTCGTCTTATATTCGAGCAAATACGGTACTTTCTGCCATCACCTCATACCATAGTTATAGCAACAATAATACCTCTCTCGCTCCCCAGTACCTCCTTCTTGTGTTACATCACAGCACACAGAGAAGGCTGAAACCAATCCCACCATATACCTATTACTTGAAACTGCTAAGAGAAAAGGGTTGACACATTTTCCCAGAGGAGCATGAAAACAGCTGCATAGGAAGCCAATCTGTCTTTTGTGTAGTCCTTCTAAACATCATAAGATGAAACTAGATTACCTGTGCATTTTAAACAAACACATATATGACATATGCCAGTTTTTTTTGTTCTTCTGTTTAAATTGCATATAAAAAAAAGTAAAAATATAATGGTTTATCTCCTGTATCCATTTTGAGAATTTTACCCATGATGCAACATTCTCCAAAATCTTCCAGCAAGTCTTACTTTACAACTGTGACCAAAGCCTGCATGATGTGGGCATACGATACACCCCTGCTCTCTTACTGGCTCCTTTGTATCATATATGGCAGGACTAGGTGGCTGTGTACAACTTTTTTTTATTTGTGCCTTCCAACACAGAAGAAGAACATCAAACAGAACCATAACTCCGCCCCTTGTGATGTTACATTACCAATGCAAGTCTATGAACAGAATTCTGACTTATAGACTGCATTCTGTGTCCCCAGCCCCAAAGTGAGATACTAGAACTGTAGCGCCAAGTCACACTTGTTTAGTAAAACATTTCATAAAATAAACTCACATAACAAAAACAAAAGACATATCTGAAATCAACTAGTGTATGGAGAGACCGATATGTGATCAGCAGATGGGACCTTTTAATTGTCCTTTCTCCAAATGCATAAAAGGCCATAGTGGACCTTTAACAGATCTGATTAACACAAAGTAATTTGCACAAGTAACAAATACACATTGTATTAAAAAGTAGCCTTCACGTCCATTCCAGGGTCACATCAAGGTAAATAACAACTAGTAATCAGGAACAGAGCTGGATTAAGAAGGGAGCTATGCAGCTGGAGCTAAAGGCCCACCTACCAGAAATGGCACTAGTTTGTCTTGTGACTCCCTACAGTGTTGTTTAATTAACAAATTAATTAGATGAGTCACTCACTGTACTTTGTTTTAACATTACTTTTAGCAAGACAAGATAAGAAAAATATTTCTATGGTGGTTGGAAAAAAAAAAAAAAAATTAACTCCCCCCCCCCCCCCCTTTGTTTGTCTCCCTCCTCTATGTGTTTCCCTTGTTTCTAGTTTCATACCCCCCTCCCCCCTCATGTTCGTGGTACACATTTTGTCTGTATCTCTATTCATATGTTAAGTGATGTATATAGGATGCGTGTCCACTCCAATGATGTTCATGTTTATAATGATGTCATGTACATTGATCAAATAAAAAAAAAAATTAAAAATGAATTTGCATTGCCAACCTCTAGCTACATGACATATGATATATGAAGCCTCTGCATGCCCTCTGTGGCCCTCCAGCAGATTCTGTACTACAACTACCATAATTACCTGGAATTCTAGAAAGCTGGTGGGGAACTATGGGGTTCTGCAGAAGCTGGAGGGCCGCAGTTGGACACAAGAGTATATAGGGTATATTCACATGGTGACATTCGTTGATCCAGGGTATTGTTTATGCAGTAAATAAGGGTGCTCAAAAATAAGCTTATATAAGTTTGTGGAGTACATTAAATTAACATGGGATGGGAAGAACTGAAATAAATCCAACATTTATTTAGATACAAACTGCTCTCTGTAGAAATCAAATTACCACAAACTAAACAAGGTAATAAAAACACAATTTTATCCCAAACAGAATAAACTACACAGAGTTTTTCTGCTCATATTACTGATAGTTAGATGCTAATGATTAAATAAACAGTTTTCTTAAAGTGTCCTGGGCTCATTTTAATCACTAGACCTGGTGAATGTTCCAGTTTTTTCTCAGAATTGTCATTTAAACATGTAGTCTCCTCAGAAGTGTATTCTTCTTCTGAGATGAACTACTTGGTTTGCATGATTCCCCTTCCTTTGTTACTGCTGGTATAGTCCCAGTTAGACTGGATACATTTAAACCAGCCCCCAAAAGTAATCATCCTATAGCTGTACTATACAAGCTTTATTAGGAAATAGGAGGATTTCTCATCTGTCGTTGTTAGAAGAGAAGAGTATTTAAGTTCGGCAGCTGTACTTCAGCATGATAAGAGACTAGTCCATCTTAGACTGCTCTTTTTTTGTCACCCCTTCATTACAAAAAACAATCAGATAATCAAACAGCATAAATGTAGGAACCAGAGGACACTTGCAGCCTCTCTTTTTGGGGCTGGCCTGGCTGAGAACCTCATTCATCCTACTATGCAATGTTTAAATGACCTCCTTGATGTGTGAGGTTCCAATATCCAATGCCTCAGCACAAGAGATATTGATGCTATTATTTGTTGAAGATCTGCTCCCAATAAACATGCCTCTTACAAGGCAAACGAAAAGATCTGTTGCCCGTTCTTGCTGCACTACATAGTTGGTAATCTTGTGCAGAAAGAGCACAAAAGGACGTGTACTCTAAAATGCAAAACACACCCAAAAGGTCCCTCCTGCTAAACAAAAACCAAAATGTCAACAGGACCCCGTAAGAGGCTAGTAGAGGATTGGATCTGTCCAGACATCCATGCCACATTAAAAGAGTGCTAAGTGGCGTTCCAGATTTGGAGATAGACGGCCCTGCTTGTAAGCATTAGCCCTCATTACAACACTTCACTATTTTATACAATATATACTCAGACTGCTAGTGAGGTGAATAAAACATAACTCCCTGACACTCAAAGGGTTACAAGATGAAGTACATCCAAATAGATCAATGTGTGCTGAAGAATAATCAGCAGCTATGCAGAGAATGGAAAATGAGCTCATGTTCACACAGTGTACCTGGGAGCATGCCTAGCTAGCTCTGTATGAACCAACTACAGAACCATCAACACAACTTCAAAGTGAAATCTTGACTACATGCTGTCCGTAATCTCTGCATACATGATTGGCAAAGCAGTTTCATCTGACCTGCGCTAGCCATGACCAGGTAATGTGACATAAAGCAATATATTTTATAGGACCCGAAGATCCCATTATTCCTTTCCCTGTAGGAATGGAGTGTCCGGTCATTTTTAGATGAAATGTGCTTAAATAGACAGTGTTATACAGACTAAAAATCAGAAAATGCCCAAGAAAGCAAAATAAAGCATAACTTTTTCCCCCCAGAATGATAAACCTCCAGTGACATTTGGGACGAAGAGTAAGGTTAGCGCACAAACTGTTAAATTGTACAAATTGTACAAAAGGGTTTCCTGCCAACGAATGTGCCAACAGGTAACCAGACTGATCCCCAAACGCAGCTCTACACAACATACAAGGAATTACACCAGTTTGGGTTAAGAAAATGTAAACAGCATTTGCGAATAGCAAAGTCAGGTAACATGGTTAGTATTAGAAGATCTGTTGGACTACATCCCCTTGTGTACTTTATATGACATTCCATGAAAACCAAAATGAAGAATATATATGCCTGTTGCCATATATCCATATTAATGACAGAACGTAAACATGGACATACATAAGCAGAGTTAAAAGGGCCTCTTGCAGCAGCAATACAAATGCAGCACTCTAGAATTAAAAAAGCACCCCATCACTTATTATGTTAAGGTTTGCCCATGTATCCTTAGATGTGTATTTGTCCTGAAAATGAAAGTTACAAGGTTTGCCCATGTACTTCAGTTATTAATGCTGGATGAGTTAACCAATGGGCATGCAGAAACTATTTAGCAAACAATAGCAAGTGCTTTATACAAGCGTTTTAACCAACTATTTCTTTCTGCAATGCTTCTTAGCATTTTAATTTATAGAAAAAGATAACCAGATTCTGAACCCATAATAAGAGGCCATTAGGACAACTATTCCCTTCCCCCTAGGGACAGGGCAAAATAATGTACTAGGGAGCTTTAAGCATTAACAGCCAGATACACTTCTCTCACAGCTTAGGGGCACAGAGAAAACCTGGAGGTTTGCATCCAAACATACCTACCCCCGCAACCTAGAGTTCATTATGCAATGAACTTCTGGAAGGCATTCATGATGCTTATCCAGGGCTAGAATTGAATAGCTCTGGAAAATGATTAGAAAGGGTATTTTGCTCCACACCCAATTTGTTTTCAGTAAACATAGGAATCTATACAGTTCACAAATATGTACCAAGGGGTCACTGTTTTGGTTAATCACCAACCACCTTCCAGGGGAGCTGGGTATGAGACTGGATGTTGCTGCTGAGCCAGTGAGGCACAACATCTTGGCATGCAGTCATAAAACCCAACCATTTTTAAGCAAAAACCATAATGAAAGATTACACGATAGTAACCATTCATTTTAAAGTCCATTCATTTAACAAACAAACAAACAAACAAACAAACAAACAAACAAACAGAAGATGAACACAAGGAGGCATCCAGTTTCTGGTACACGACTACATATTTGGTGGTCTTACCCAGAGAGTCAGTATTCATGGCAATTATTTCAGCGGAAAATCCACTGTACATTTACAAATGAACCCCAACCCAGGTTATTTTCAGTATGTTGTACATGTTTAGTATATATAAAATGCACTCCTTTTTACTTTTAAAATACCGTATTTGCTTGAATATAAAAGACAAGGGGTGGAGAGAGACAGACAACTTGGGGGGAGGGAGGAAGGGGTGGAGAGACAGACAACGTTGGGGGGAGCATTGGCACATAAAAGGTAAATAAAAACAATAAATGCATTTTTTTATATCATAAGTTTTTATTAAATATGAAAAAGCAATTGACATGTGAATATATACAAGTTAAACTTTTTTCATATAGGGTAGTCTTATATTCAGGCTTTTTTTTTCCTAAAGGAATATCCATAGTTTGACGGGGGTCTTCTTATAATCAGGGTCTGATTACATGTATGCCATGCTTCCAGGAATGCCATAGACATGGAAATCAGTCTCATGTTATCTCCCAAATTACACCTAAACTGTGATGGATTATTACCTGTAGAGAAGTAAACCGTCATACTTTCAAAGTTCAGTGGCTGCTACCTTGAGAACTATGGATCTCATAGCGGTCTTCGTTGCTTTGCAACACTTCAGAATGTATGGTCACCATATAGTTATCTAACCTGCCAACTAAAAGTAACACTTCAGAATGTAAGGTCACCATATAGTTATCTAACCTGCCAACTAAAAGTAACACTTCAGAATGTATGGTCACCATATAGTTATCTAACCTGCCAACTAAAAGTAACACTTCAGAATGTATGGTCACCATATAGTTATCTAACCTGCCAACTAAAAGTAACACTTCAGAATGTAAGGTCACCATATAGTTATCTAACCTGCCAACTAAAAGTAACACTTCAGAATGTATGGTCACCATATAGTTATCTAACCTGCCAACTAAAAGTAACACTTCAGAATGTATGGTCACCATATAGTTATCTAACCTGCCAACTAAAAGTAATGTCCAATTCAATTGCACAACCAGACTGAGTTCCTGGACTCCATGAACCTACCCAGCTAGAGATTATGAATATGTTGGTGTGCTAAGCTTGTCAAAGGCTCAAATGCTATGTGTAATATGATGCATACCAAATAGGTGTGAGTATGCTACAAGTACAGTGTAATTGGCAATACAGTGTATGGGGGGAAAAAAACAGCTTTGTTGATTTTTTTGTAGACTTCCCCACTTACTTGCATTAGGAAGTAATTTGGTTACAAGTAAATATAAGCAAATAAGCCTGGTCAAAACACTGCTCTTGGGAACCTCATATTTTTCAAGAGAGAAATTAAATTTCAATTTAGGCTTTAACTTGTTATATTTGACCCATGCAATATTGAGGGGCTACAAATGATAGAAATTAAGATACCCAATTGTGTTAAGTACTAACAAGTTGGTCTATAAAAGGCTAATTGGCCAATAACACAGACAATTGCAACCTTCACTTGGCTTGGGACCAATAAAATGTAAGTAATCACCTTTTCACAGGTCACCTTGTGCTACATAATGCTAAAAGGACTCATTTTAAGTTATTTTTAATATTGATTACTCTGGGGCCTGACAAACATTTAGAGACATTAAGGAAATGGTACTACCATAGAATTCAATGAAAAACTATCAGAAAACCTAGAAGCCAGTGTTGGGTATACAGCTTCTGCAGTTTGTTCTGTATCACTTCTTGGTTACAACTTCATCGAAATCAAGGAAAAATATGGATCATTTTAAATAGAAGGACACAGATGGCTGTTTATTTCTTGTTCAATTACATATCATAAATAACCCAAATTAATAATGAGCTTCATTTAGCCAACTGTGACAAGTTTCTCAAAATGAAGCAATCAAAGTGTTTCTATGGTGATTGTTCCAAATTTTATAACCTTGCTCCAGAAATAGCTCCCTTTATAAAAAAAAAAAAAAAGTGTCCTAGGCAAGAGCTGGTATAAAAGTGATATGTTTCAATGGACAATGTTTCTCTACTGCTGTATTGGCCATTTACATTGCACACATGATCTACTTACACTATAGTTGTTAATGTGGGATTGTGAATAGCTGTATATTTATGGAAAAGGTTCTGTACAAATCCAGTCAGTACTTCTGTTTCAAAACAGTGTTACAGGTAGAATATATTGACACTCCCACCAAAAAAAACAAAAAGGGTTTATTTTATTTTGCATTGTTGATTTCAGATGTTTTTGTTATGCAAGTTTATTTTATGAAATATTTTACTAAACAAGTGTGACTGGGCGCCGCCATTTTGTGAAATAGTGTTTTTGGGTGCCACCCCTAGAGACTTTACAGCCCCAAAGTGAGATACTAGTGCTGTAGACAACGAATGCAGTCTATTAGTCAGAATTCAGATCATAGACTTGCATTAAATGGGAGGGTAATGTAACTATTACATCACAAGGGGGCAGAGTTATGATCCTGTTTGATCTGTTACTCTCCTCTCTGTGTTGGAAGGCAGGTAAAAAAAAGTTAAAAAAAAAAAAGTTTTTAAGGCAGGGGAGTATCTTATGACATCATCATGCAGGCTTTGGCCACAGTTGTATAGTGAGACTTGTTGGTAGATTTTAGATAATGTTGCATCATGGGTAAAATTCTCAAAATGGGTGCTGGAGATAAACACCAAATGTTTGCTTTTATATGCAATCAATTTAGAAAAAGAAACCAGAGGAGGGCCTGTAACATGGTGAAAATCATGAAAATATTGAAGCAACAAATATGCTATGTTTAAATTAGTAAGCATTATTTTAATTTTTATGGGCTAGAAAGCTATGGTAATTCTAAACAGTTGTATGGGCGAGAGGCGGTAAGAAGGCAGGTCAGAAGAGAAACAAAAGCCAAGTTCACAGGGTGAAAAAGTATAAAACAGGCAAGTGGGTCAACCATTTATCATTCTTGGTTTCTGGAGGAAGTGGTGGGAAGCTGGGGTTACAGGAGGGCATCATGATCCAAGGATTATTTTCACAAAGAAGGTTTATGTTGTGACAAACCTTTCAGTGGCAGTTATAATGTGTTGCCAGGTGATACTCATATTGGTGTAATAGGGTTTTAACACAACCTCAATAGCCCCTCCATAGATGGAGAGAAAAGGGAAAAAGAATTAATAGGAGGACCATTTCCCATTCACAACTTATTAGCCTTTAAAGAACGAGGACAGATTGTGACAATTCCTGCAAGTTCAGTTGCTAAGACATTACGCATCCACCAAGTACAAATGAGAGAGATTGGGGTTTGTTGTAGAAAATGATTTGAAATTAATAAATGGTAAAAGACTTTTTGGAAGAACCACTTTACCAGCTGGTGACCTGTACTGACTACACACAGTTATATCCCCCAGCTTCCTTCATATACTCAAAACATTTATAATAACCATTCAGAAAAATGTCATATAAATAATAATTTAACATTGCTTTTGAATATAAATAAAATGAATATAACCATAAGTGCAAGCAAATATGTGTACAATGATGTCAGGTTCTTGAGTTATGTTGCCTTAGAAACCAAAAAAGATGGGATAAAACCAATATATGCTACAAAGCCAAGTCTTAATCTAAACCGATATTTGAAGATATTTTTGCTTCAGTAAGCCTTTGGACCTTGAAACTGTGGCACCTCTGAACTATTTAGTCCTAGATTTAGTCCTAATTAAATACAACATGATCAGGTCTGTTTCAACTAGAATGAACAGGAATGAAAGAAAAGAGAAAAAGGAAGTGCTCGCTGTACATTAGTAATGTCCTTCATGTAATCAGCACATTCTGTAAACTCCCTCATCCCCACCCCTTCAACAAAGAAGTATACATACAGATACAATATACTTTCTGTGCTACAGTGAGAGACAAACAGCAGTCAGATCTGCCTACCCTCTTTTCAGGGAAGCATGGTGGCTGCCTGTTAAATGATAAGCTGGCATGGACCATTAAAAGTACTTGTGAGTTCATCCTCCTACTAGGATCACTAAAAATGTTGCTTAGGTTTATTGTCCCTCTAGCATTTATTGTAGTGGGGCGGCAAGTAGGGCTCTCTACCTCAAATCCCTGTTCATCTAAATTTGTATGTAGTTTTCTGTACCTAGTACTAAGTAAATTGTTGGCGCTATGTAAATAAATGCTAGTATATTTATTTGACGGATGTATTTGAATGGAAAGAAATGCCTCTTATAATCATAATTTTACTTTTGCTCCTGATCAAATGGCATAGTTTTTGGTTGTTTTCCTAGACGTTAATTTAGAATGCAAACTTGACTGGAACAGCCTAGCAGCACTGTATACTGGAGATGTCTGTAGGGAAAGAGGTCTGCTTATTGGCCTGCACAGATATATTTAATAATGTTCTTTCAAACTTAACAGGAACATTCTAAATGATTCTCCGCCTCTCTTTAGTATCACAGTTCTTATATGTCGACGGTAGCAAGCAATTGTCTGAATGCAACAAAAGGGCAACTAGCAGGAAGTTGAAGACCAGAAGACAGATGGCCTTCTGATTTGTGAAAGTGCCCTGCCTACTCATATCACCTTGGACATAATCAGCATTTTCAGTTACTAGGCAACGGCTATCCTGGATCATTATTTTATTCAGCACAAATCCATTTCTGCTTTCCACGTGTGTGGTCCTTTTTTTGGATTTTATTTTACTTTTTAAAAATAAAATAAGTCTTAAAAACCAGAATTTTTTTTCTGAGCTATAATGTGACATGTCAATAGTCATCTGATTTTAAAATGTTATATTAATTTACCAGACATAAAAAAAAAAAAAAAAAAAAAAAAAAACACCAAAACTATTCAATATCAAAATCTTACTAGTTTCGCTCTATAGCTGCAAGAAGGAATGTTAATGTGTCAGATTTGGGTGAAATAAAATAAATAAATAAATAAATAGGTATAGGCCTGGTACCTTGAGTACCAAAAAAGGCACACAATAAATGCAGCTGATGCTTGTATGGAATATAAACTCCAAGCAAGCTTCTATTGTTCAAACCTAACATTTTATCATTATTTTATGTTGACCTCTATGGATGCAGTTTTGACCTAGCTACTAACAAGTAGAAATGGTCAATGTTAACTTACATCACTATTTTAGTCAAATTAAAATATTGATTGCTTTCTTAAACTAAAATAATAGATTTGTGACAATATGAGGTGCAAGTAAAATATGGGAGTGCTAGGTAATAAGGGAAATAAGTCAAATTAATGTATGTATTTCAATTTTTAATTGTCTGTGGTGTTTTCCTACAATAATAATATCATGAATTTGCTGGGTGATTAAATTAAAATAATTATCCATACAGTGTAATATTAGGTTTGCAAGCTGCTTATCCTTTCATCCGATCCCTAAACCTTTAAAGTGACAAATGTCACTTATTTGATGTATCATTTTACCAACCGGTCACAGAGTTTGAGAAACATGTGCAGTGTTGTTATAAAGAAGACAAGTCCACTGACCAAAATCGTTACTACTCTCACTCTGGAGACCAGAACAGATCCATAAGTGCATTTCCATTTAAATGAAGAATTCAAATGTTAATTAGAGCCGACATGAAAAATCAGAAACAAAAATGTTTTGTTAAACTGACCTCTAATGAGAATGTATAGGATCATATACTTTACACTAAGACAGAATTTATACATGTATCATTCAGGCATTTGTACGCAATATTCTGTATTCATTTGTAGTTTATAAATTACATATATATGAATAAATAATATTAAGGGCTTACAATGAAAAAGAATAAATGTTTGCACTAATTGCACCCACAGACTTGCCCTTCTTTGTTCCATGGTGAATTTTTGTTAAAGAACGTGTAGAGTACCAGTGCGTTACCCAAGGTGCTCAGTGCTCCACAGCATCCGCACTGTGGATACACAGCCAGTAACCACCGTTCCTACGAGGATGCGACACACTGTCGCACTCACAGATGGTCTGTCTGAGGTCTGGGTAAACTGGAAAAAAAAAATATGTTGGTCCGACCAACATATTTCCTTGACCCGCACATTACAGCTCGAGAGCGAAAAAGTTACTTTAAGTTCTAGTGTGGGTTTAGTGCATTCCCCTCTCAGAGATTGCTCGTTTGCAGCTTGCCCTGCTCTATAACAATGCTCTTGCAATAGGAATAGATAAACTTAAACCATTGTGACATATATGCACAGAAATAGAAATTCTCAATAGACTCCAAAATAGAAAAAAAGATAGTTTCAGTATTACCATATATTGAACATTGTCTGGAGTGGTTAAAATATATATATTAAAAAAAAAAATCTTCTAATCTAGCTGGTAAATTTAACGGAGCATTATATAGGCATAACATATACACACACAAAAAACTATCAGAAAAAAAATGGTCTAATAAGAAAATACAGCATGGTAGCCTACTACTATGTTTTACTGTACTACAACAAAAAATCTGACCTTTTATTACCCTACTCCCCCAACAGATCACATCTTAATCCTTAATTCCCTAAGGCAAACAGGCTGTCACCTATTTCTTGTAATGCGATCAGCCAAGACAGACAGCTGCTCCTTCTTAAAAATGCTGAAGAACGGCAGAGTTTATGTATTAAGACAGGGTTTGTCAAGACTATGTGTGGACACAACAGAGAAACCATTACAGGCAGCTGAGTAAGCAATTCCTTATCTACATATTAACACTTACAGTAAACTTCACACTTCATCACCATCAACTCCAAAATATAAACTCCCGAACATAAAACTCTACAGAAACATGTGTCCAGGGAACAAACAGGAGGGCCTGAAAAGCAGGAATGTCCAGACAGACACATATTTTGAAAACACATTAATGTATATGTTTAACTCTTATCCAAAGAAGTGCACAATAGCCCAAGTCACTTACAGCCCAAATTAAAAGAAAGCAAGCAAAGGAGCAGTCTATTTAAAAAAAAAAAAAAAAAAAAAAACTTAGCTGGAGGGAAACCGTTACTTGTGGTTCTAGTGTAGATTTAGTCCTTGCTCTGTCTTAGAGTTTACTGCAAACCTAAGTATAGGAGCCATTTGACTCCTTGACTGGTGATAGACTCATCACTTCTGTATGTGTCTTGGCAAACGTTATGAGATTCCTTTGTATTGCAGTAGAGTCACAAAGGTTCTGGAGGTATAGTTAGCCAAGAGGTAAGTTTACTGTAGGTCGAGGTTGTCCACCCTCTGGCAGATATAGAAGTGCACCATTATCTGCAGGAATTTGATTAGTATACAACATCTATAGGCTATTTTCTGTAAGTCTGGCAGTTTTAATATTTTGGCAACCAATGGTAGGGTGACTACA
Source organism: Pelodytes ibericus (assembly GCA_036172795.1). Classification (NCBI taxonomy): domain Eukaryota; kingdom Metazoa; phylum Chordata; class Amphibia; order Anura; family Pelodytidae; genus Pelodytes; species Pelodytes ibericus. Next base: position 71,504,000 of record CM069859.1, read on the forward strand.
TTTCCCAGAATGAATTGTACTATGAATGTGCCAAGGGTCGCATGGTCAAGATACAAGCACATTCAACAAGGGTCACTGAAGTATGAGAAAGGCTGTTCAAATTAAAGTACCAAGACATTTCCAAGCATTTAGCACCAAGCGGAATATGTTTACTCTGGCCCTTTAATGATATGAAAGCTGCCCCTCTCCCCTCCCCCCCATACATGAGTCATCTTCAAATGAAGTTAACTCTGAAAACATTTTAAGCAATCGACATGATGCTGCTTTAAAAACAGAGTTGTTGTTTTAAAAAAAAAAAAAAAAAAGAAACTTTTTTTGAATCAGTGCATATAAAATCCTGCAAAATATACAGACACACATATATACACATATATAATTTTAATATTTTTTTCCCTGTTGCTTGTGATTTTCCTAAATTTAATTAGATCACCAGTTGTCTACCTTTTACTTGAAATCTTTAGGGCGAGGTCAAAGAATAGATTTAAAAGAAGAAGGGAAAAAAAAAAAAAGTGTATTTCTTCGAGATAACTGTACATGCCATGTGTTTCCCACATAATGGTTTCCACACAATCTAAAATATAACTCGATTTCAGCATGCAGGAATAGAAACAGAGCTAATGAAAGGCAGTATGACAGTTGAATAGTTATGTTGACATTTGGCCATGTGCTTTCTCCATAAGAAATGCAAACAGTGCTATAAAACAAATCATATTACATCACAGACAAACATACAATAAACCCAATATTGGGGTCCCAAAAAGTAACACATCATAATTGGTGACATAACCACTTGACATACCAGCGGCTAAACAAAAATTTAATTTATCATTTGGTTTTATTCTAGATGAAAATAGAAAGTTTACAAACATGTCAAACAAATGTGCTTGAAAATGTCACATAAACATTGTGCCACTGACAAGCGCAGTTCCAGAGTTAAAGCAAAAAATGTAAAATAGTGAATTTAAAATCTAATAAATAGAAACAGCAACATTTCATGCTGCTTTAAAACTTTCATTTAGAATGCTAAAATGTTTCCAGGTTGTCCTTTGTGTACTGGAGAGAAAAGCTGGAACTCTCGGAAAGGAAAATGACTGGATTAAAAGGGTTGAAAGTGCAGATAGAAAGATTACCTAACATTTGCTGAATACCCCCAACTTTCACACATACCATGGTGGCCTGGAAACTCAATTACAACAAAAATGTGTTTTAACCAGGCAGAAGAGTTTTATTAATGCAACTTCTGCCTGATTAAAACAGCTTTTTTTTAACCAAAATTATGCACTGTACAAAAGTTAACAGCAAAGTTAACATCAACAAGTAGAGGACGGCCATTTACACATAAAGTGCAGAAAAAAATTATATATAATAATATACATTCATCTATACACACACACAAACAGTATTTTATATAATGGGCTCTTGCCACACCAAGATAGCACCAGCTTTTTCTTGTGTGCAGTACAAAACAGACATTCTGATATGTGAAGTCATAACTACCCAGTTTAACAGCAGATTTACTGAGAGTTTGGTTTGATTTGCTAATTTATTTTTACTAAGAATTATGATATAGAAAGAAAGGGGGGGAAAAAGCAAGAATAGCCCTACAGTGTTGTAAATGGATTTAAAGTAAATGGATCCAATATCTGAGAGGCTTAAAGCCCAAGTAAACACTTGCTGAATAATTTCACAATCCCCAAACATGGAAGAAAAAAGAATTGGAATTTTCCAGGAAAACCTGTTTTTTATTAACTCCACAAAACAAAGTTGAGTTACAGATAAACTATGCTATTCACATCATAAAATGAAACAGAAAAAAGGTGTATAAACATGATATAATACAATAATACATAGTAACATCAGCCAAAAGTTTCAAGGATTCGCTTATCAGGTCAAGGACAAACTTCATTGTGAGTAAAACCAACAAAAATACATACATTTGCTTTTTGGAAGTGAAAACTAACACTGTAAATAAATTATATATATATATATATATATATATATATATATATACATACACACACACACACACACACACACAGTTCAGAAAAAGCAATTAAGATAGCCGTCTTATCAGACTAAATTTGCAAGGCCAATATTTCATCTTGATTTCAGCTTGCTTAGGCTACATAAACCATCAGTCTATTTAATTATATATTATACATACACACATACACACACGCATTCATACATACAGAGTACAAAATGTGCATATGTGCAAAAACATTTGCTTTCAAACATTTAGGTACGCTTTAACATTATTTATAACCATAAAGGAAATGGCAGTCTGTCCCATTTAAACTAAACATAATAATCCAAATGTGTGTTGTTATATTATTAAAGCTTTTGGGGAGTGAAGAAAGGGATTCACTCTGTTCAATTTCTGAAATGTACACATTGAAGCTTAAGGTCTAAAATTAAATTCAAAGTGTTGTATGCATTAAATTAGCCGAATGGTCACTATTTGCCACATTGCTGTACCAGGTGAAAAGGTTAAACATCAAGTAATAAACAAAGTAATCAATCCAAAAAGAAGTAGACATATAAACTCCCATACAAACAAATGGTGAATATTTAGATAGATATATTGAGGTTGTACCAACACTAAACAAATCACTGTATTGGGTTTAGAAGCATGCACACAGCAACACCTTACATGATGAGTCTAAAAGCAGACAAAATAAAATCCCCTAATTGTTAGTGTGGTTTTAGCTACTGCTTTGAATAGCAAGCAAACCATCTTAATATGTTAATTAACCACTCACATCAAAAGTACCTTAATAATAGGGCATGAATTTCAATAATCACTACTGTGCATTTTAATTTCTCCACCCATCTCACTTGTGGTGAATGGTTTATATACTGGAGGCCAAGAGGTTATTAAAACGTCAATAAATAAATAAACGCATTAGGACCTAGCATTGCCTATATGGTATATAGTAGTGATGGGAGTCCAGCCAATGAATTTATTGTACATAAAATGTGTTGTGACATTGCCAGTGTATTGCAAAAAAAGGTCATTTTATTTGGAATCATTAGTATTAAGAAAGCAGTATTTATAAAATATTTATATAATAAACATGAGTTGTTGACCAAGAAACTGGACCTCAACTGTTTCAACGCCAATTGCATAACCCCCAATAACCACCCCCTCCTCCCTGTAACAGTAACAAGTACACGTGTAGCTTTGTGATCCATAAATCAGGGCCAGTGAAAGCAGTGTCTGCACCATTGCTTCACATCATCAGCAGCCATAGTCTATAGTTACATACAAATTCATCCCGATGGCTAACCTGTAGCACACCGGCAGTTGTGGACTCCCAAGTCTAATGAGGGTCAGCCAGTTATTAGCCATCACTGTGCTAAAAATACACATCCAGACTGTGACAATGAACCTGGCACAGAGTATCGCCCCCCACAGCTATACCTCCCTCACATGCCCCAAACCATAGACTTCCAAGCCCCCGTTATGAGCCCTTCGTTACCTTGAGATGATTACCGCAGGTGCTACCAAGACGCCCCCGAACAGATGCCTCGATCACCCTTTTCTGCTCTCACTAAATCAAGCTCCACACGCTGCTGTGTTCCCAATTATTATAGCGCCTCAGAGGAGTGGGGCAGCGTTATAGCCGGTCCTTGCTGCAGCTCTCTCCTATATACCATAACCAGCTGGCTTTCCCTAGCATAGAAATCTCCTGCCAGGCAGGATATGCAGCTCCCTCCAAGCAGTGTATACAACTCTCCCCCAGCGCCTGACTGTGAGAGGATGCTGCCTGCACCGCTCCTCTCTCCAGGTGGGGGCGGGAACACCAGAGTGGACAACAGCAACTGGCCCACTCAATACGAAAAAAATAATCACTTCAAATTCAATATAAAGACTACTATACACTTACATATTAAAATATTTAAAGGGATAGTCTAGTCCCCAAACTCACTTTGGTGCAAGTTGAAGACTACTGCTTGTATAGTGCAGTTTTTTTCCAGTGTGATTTGCATTCTGCATAAATCACATTTTTAATATTTTACTCAAGCCCTTTCCCAGTGATTACTCTGCATGCATACTACAGGTGCTGCAATACTCATTATATAGACACTGAGAATATAATGTTTTGTTTCATTTAGTCACTTTCTGTGCTGCTGGAACACAGAACATTGTGTGGAATGTAATAAGCTTGCTCTTGTACACAGTAGGATCTATTAAAGAGACTGTCTGGTGCCCAAAATAAATCTGCCAAATGTTAATGCATATTAATGTGCTTTACAAGTACTTTAAAATGCATGTTTTACATTTTGCATTTCTTAAAATATAAAAAGTACAGTTAGATGAATTTGTAAAATTACAGCAGTTTTCAAGAAACCAGGACTGCCCACACTAGCTGAGTAAAAGTAATTTCTTATTATTATTATTTTTGCTGCAGGAACCAATCACAATAATTTAATTGAAATTACTGGAATATCCTTTTTCTCTAGTGATGTCATTAGACAGTGTGATGCACTGTTAAAGGTACAGTCTAGTCCTCAAACTCACTTTGGTGCCTGTTGAAGACTACTACCTGTTTAGTGCACAGGATTTTTTTTTGCAGTGTGATTTGATGCATGCATTCGGCATAAATTAAATTTTAAATATTTGACTCAAGCCCTCCTCCCATGTTTACTCTGCATGTATACTACAGGTGCGGCAACACTGATTATATAGACACATTGTGTGGACTTTAAGTAACCTTGCACTTGTACACAGTAGGGTCTCTTAACCCCTTCGCGACATAGGACGTGCCAGGCACATCCAGTCAGCGACTCCATTGCCGACATATGACATGCCTGACATGTCTTGCGGTGGAACAAGCGGTTTTCACTATCAAGTATGCTCCTCCAAAATGGCTCCTGCCCTCTTGTGGGAAGAGCAACGGAGCTGATGAATTTTCACCTCTGTCGCTCTATTGCTAGACTGCCCCTAGAGGCAGTGAGCAACATTGCAATACATAAACAACCTAGGGTTTAAATCTAAGATTAGGAGGAAATTACTTTTACTTCCAATTTTGCAAACACAAGGTATACATAATTTTCAATCATTTTTTATTCTCTACTTTCACAGTAAAATCAATGTTTAGGTAATACAGTCCCTTTAACTATTTAACTCAGACCCATTGCCACAGGTATATAAAATCAAGCACCTAGCCATGCAGTCTGCATTTAAAAACATGTGTGGAACAAAAGTGGGTCGTTCTGAAGAGCTCATTGAATTCAAGCATGATACTATGATATGATGATGATGCCTTTGCAATAAGTCGCATTGTGACATTTCAGCCCCCCTTAGATATTCCACAGTCGACAGTAACTGTTATTATTGGAAAGCAGCAACAGCAGCAAACCCAGCCACCAAGCGAAAGACCATGTAAAGTCACAGAGCAGGGTCACTGATTGGCACACAAAACGTGAGAAATGACACCTAGTGGAAGTTGGTATCTCATCTTCGAAATTCACCTGCTGTGTATCTACACCATCAACAGAGATCTTTGGCAACTCCATTAACTCTACTAGTGGGTGCTCAGACATGACATACAGATGATTTTAATATATGTAAGCAGTTGCTCATGACTGCCTATCTCCTTTATATGAATACCAATGTACGTGAAGATTGACAGCTGTTTCTACTACTAAGTTGTACAAGGCAAATTGGGACACCAGTGGGCAGAGTTTGGTAAGTTGAGTGTCAGTGCTACCACACTGACAGTGTTACTGCACATGTGCACAATGCTGAGCATGTGCTGTCCCAGACACCAAAGAATGAGATTGGAACTGTACAATTGCCATCCCGAATCCCACTGTCCTGGCAGTGGTGTATCTTGGTTTTGTGCTGCCCTAGGCAGACAAATTTTGGGCACCCCCCCTACCCACGATGCACACTAGACATGTGCAAAACTAAAATGTTTGTTTCGTTTTCGTCCATTCGGACGAAAATGTTATTTATTTCGTCTAAAACGAATTTAGTTCATTACTGCATTCGTTTCAGACGAAATTCGTTCATTATTTTCGTTTCGTTTTATTCGTTCGTCTTATAGAATACGTGTAATACTATTGGCTTTCTATAAACCGAACGAGAGCCCCATTCATAAGAAATTCTTATGAATGGGGCTCTCGTTTGGTTTATAGAAAGGCAATAGTATTACACGTATTCTATAAGCCGAAAGTCTATAAACCGAAGGTCGTTCGGTTTATAGACTTTCGGTCTATAGAATACATGTAATTCTATGTATTTTATAAACCGAAAGTCTATAAACCGAATGACCTTCGGTTTATAGACGTTCGGCTCAGGGCCGATCCTGGGCGGGTGCACGGGGTGCACCGCGCCCAGGCGCACCGGGAGGAAAGGCGCTCCGATGAGCACCTTTCTCCCTCATTCTGGAGGTGCGGCCCGCAGGTGAGCGCCTGCGGTCACCGCACCTCCTAATCTCAATGAGTACAGCGTGACGGGTGCAAGCTCCGCCCCGTCGCGCTGTCTGTTTGCCGGATGTCTGGTGACATCCGGCAAGAAGAACTCAATGACGGTGTTCTGCCTCTGCAGACACCGACCAATAGTAAAACGTGGGTTTTTTTTGTTTTTTTTAAGAAAAGAAGTGTGTGTGTTTCAATGTGTATGTCAGGGTGTAAGTGTGTGTTTCAATTTGTGTGTGTGAATGTATGTAAGTGTGTGTGTTTCAATGTGTATGTCAGGGTGTAAGTGTGTGTTTCAATTTGTGTGTGTGAATGTATGTAAGTGTGTGTGTTTCAGTGTGAATGTGTGTTTCACTAAATGTGTGAATGTATGTGTGTGTGTTTCAGTGTGTGTGTGAATGTGTGTTTCACTGTGTTTCACTGTGTGTGTGTGTGTGTGTGTGTGTGTGTGTGTGTGTGTGTGTGTGAATGTATGTAAGTGTGTGTGTGAATGTGTGTTTCACTAAATGTGTGAATGTATGTGTGTGTGTTTCAGTGTGTGTGTGAATGTGTGTTTCACTGTGTGTGTGTGTGTGTGTGTGTGTGTGTGAATGTATGTAAGTGTGTGTGTGAATGTGTGTTTCACTGTGTGTGTGTGTGTGAATGTATGTAAGTGTGTGTGTGTGAATGTGTGTTTCACTGTGTGTGTGAATGTATGTGTGTGTGTTTCAGTGTGTGTGTGAATGTGTGTTTCACTGTGTGTGTGAATGTATGTAAGTGTGTGTGTGAATGTGTGTTTCACTGTGTGTGTGTGTGTGTGTGTGTGTGAATGTGTGTTTCACTGTGTGTGTGTGTGTGTGAATGTGTGTTTCACTGTGTGTGTGTGTTTCACTGTGTGTGTGAATGTATGTGTGTGTTTTAGTGTGTGTTTCACTGTGTGTGTGTGTGTGTGTGTGTGTGTGAATGTATGTAAGTGTGTGTGTGTGTGAATGTGTTTCACTGTGTGTGTGTGAATGTGTTTTTTCTCTGTGTGAGTCAATGTGTGTGTTACTGTCTGTGTAAGTGTGTGTACATAAGTGTGACTGTGTGTATTGCTCTGTGTGTGTATAAGGGTGTCTGTGTGTAATGGTGACTAAGTGCAAGCCCACCATCAGGGGTCCAGGTCACAACAGAAAAAAAAAATCCCCTGTGTTTAGCAGGTCCGCGGCTGTGTGGGAAGCGTTAACCGCTCCCCTCCAGCCTGGGACCTGCTAAACAGAGCAGAGCACCAGGAGACAGAGCAGCAAGGAGGTAAGTACTGGGGAAGGGTGCAAATAACAAGCATAATGCTGGCATTTTAAATGGCATATTGAAGGGCAAAATATTGGCATATTAAATTGCAAAATACTGGCTTATTGAGTGGCAAAAGAATGGCTTATTAAATGGCACAAGAATGGCATATTGTGGGGCAAAATACTGGCACATTAAATGGCAAAAGAATGGCATATTAAGGGGCAAAATATTGGCACAGTAAATGGTAAAATACTGGCATATTGAGGGGCAAAATATTACTGGCATATTGACCAACTGCTCCCAACCACCCTCCATATTACACTAGACTGGGATAACATGCTTGTGAGAGTAGGTGGGGAGAGTGGGAGATATTGTCGGGGGGGGGGGGGGGGCAGAAAATGTGTTCAGTAAGGGACCCTGAAATTCCTAGTGGCGGCCCTGACTAAGTGTGTCTGTGTAAGTGTGACTGTGTGTATGTATGCATGACCCTGTGCATAAGTGTGGCTGTGTATGTAGGCAGGGCAACATTAAGGGGCCACCGCTGACCACTTGACAGTCCCCATCCAGTCGCGGCTATTTCCCGCCTCCTGCACTGAGTGTGCATAGAGGGAAGACTGTGCGGAGGAGACACGAAAGAGCAGCAGCAAGGTGAGTACTGGGGAATGGGGGGAGGGGGTAATGCTTTTCTTGGGAAAACTGGTGGTGGCATATTAATGGACAAACTGACACTGGCATATTAGTGGCCAAACTGACACTGGCATATTAATGGGCAAACTATCTGTGCTATATTATTGGACAAACTAACTGTGGTATGTTAATGGGCAAGCTATCTGTGGCATATTAATGGGAAAACTATCTGTGGCATATTAATGGGCAAACTGGCAGTGGCATATAAATGGGCAAACTGGCTGTGGCATATTAATAGGCAAATACACGGGATTATGAGGAGGGAGAGACATACATGTGAGTTATGAAGAGAAAGAGACAGCAGACATGGGTGTATAGAAGGAGAGACAGACATGCAGAAAAAAAGACCACCATGGGGAGCATGAGGAACAGAAAGATAGACATGGAAAAATATATGGGGTATGAAGGGAGAGATATACATGAGGGTATGAGTTGAGAGAGAGTTATACATGAGGGTATGAGCTGAGAGAGAGAGAGTTATATATGAGGGTATGAGTGGAGAGAGAGTTATATATGAGGGTATGAGTGGAGAGATACATGAGGGTATGAGTGGAGAGAGAGTTATATATGAGGGTATGAGTGGAGAGAGAGAGATACATGAGGGTATAAGTGGTGAGAAAGAGAGATACATGAGGGTATGAGTGGAGAGAGTTATACATGAGGGTATGAGTGGAGAGCGAGATATACATGAGGGTATGAGTGGAGAGAGAGATACATGAGGGTATGAGTGGAGAGGGAGAAAGACATGGAGGTATGGGAAGAGAGAGACACGTGAGTGACTGACTTGGTGGAATATTATTTATTGCTCCTTGTGTACTTCTTTTCCAATGATGCTCAGCCAGACTAATGGGAGACTTTGGCTGGTTGGACATCATGGGAACTGTAGTTAAAACTGCTAGCCAGCAAAAAGTCTCCCATGTTGCTGGCTGAGCATCATAGACATAAATAAAACCACTACACTGTTTTACGGCCAAATAAATATCTTTATTTTAAAAAAAAGCTTGTGTTGGTCCTTCATCTAAAAATAAAGTTTGTGCTCTCCACAAGAATCCCCCCACCCCAATAATGAAAAATTGGTATGTCTGGAACATACATGTGTAAAGGGGAGGGGTTTATCATATAGCCACGCCCACCTGGGGCACCAAAAAAATCCTGCACCCAGGCGCCCGTGACCCTAGGATCGGCCCTGGTTCGGCTTATAGAATACATAGAATTCTATGTATTCTATAAACCAAAAGTCTATAAACCAAACGACCTTCGGTTTATAGACTTTCGGCTTATAGAATACATGTAATACTATTGGCTTTCTATAAACCGAACTAGAGTCCCCATTCATAAGAAATTCTTATGAATAGGGACTCTAGTTCGGTTTATAGAAAGCCAATAGTATTACATGCATTCCATAAACCGAAAGTCGTTCATTATGTCGGTTTATGGAATGTATATGTAATGCTATTGGTATTCTATAAACCGACTCTATTTCGGTATATAGAATGGCAATAGCACGAATGGACGAATGATTTTCGTTTATTAACCATTCGTTCATTCGTCTTTCGTTAGTTTAGCATTTTCGTTATTCGTTTTTTTGGACGAATGGACGAAAATGCTATTTTCGGACGAAAATGCATTAGTACGAAAACGAATGCACATGTCTAATGCACACCCACGACATAACCCACGTTATGCACAACAAGGACATGCCCCATCACCCCATTTACATGCCTCCATCACCCCATTACATACACATTGCCAATATTATTTGCCCTTAATATTCCCCAGCTAATTTGCCCAATAATATGCCAGTATCATTTGCCATTAATATGCCCCAGCCAATTTGCCCAATAATATGCAAGTATTATTTGCCATTAATAAATCACAGCCAATTTCCCCAATAATATGCCAGTATTTGCCATTTAATCAGCCCCTGCCAATTTGCCCAATATTATGCCAGTATAATTTGCCATTAATATTCCCCAGCCAATTTGCCCAGTAATATGCCAGTGTTATTATGCCATTTACCGGTAATATGCCCCAGCCAATTTGCCCAATATTAAGCCAGTATTATATGCCATTTCATATGCCCCTGCCAATTTGCCCAATAATATGTTAGTGTTATTTGCCATTAATAAGCCCCAGCCAATTTGCCCAATAATATGCCAGTGTTATTTGCCATTTAATATGCCCCTGCTAATTTGCCCAATAATATGCCAGTGTTATTTGCCATTTTATATCCCGCAGCCAATTTGCCCAATGATATGCCAGTGTTATTTGCCATTTAATATGCCCCTGACAATTTGCCCAACAATATACCAGTGTTATTTGCCATTTAATATGCCCCTGCTAATTTGCCCAATAATATGCCAGTGTTATTTGCCATTTAATAAGCCCCAGCCAATTTCCCCAAATCCCCCCATTTCCCAAGCACTTACCTTTCCCTGGTGGCTAGTGGCAGGAAGCATGGTCTCCTCCATGCTGCCTGTTCGGCTCCCAAGCGGTTGTGCCGACAGGTCACGTGACCGGCGCGCTGACGCCATATGCGCGCCAGTCACGTGACTGTCGGCACTTCCATGTCACACTGCACGGGAAGCCGAACAGGCAGCATGGAGGTTTCTCTGTGCTGCCTGTTTGCCTCCTTGTGCAGCCTGCCGGCAGGCAGAGTTATTGAGGGGGGATCTTCCGATCCCCTCTTACCTCCGTCTCTGCCTGCAAGCGCGGTCTTTTTTTAAATGTTTTTTTTTAACATTTGTATTTTTTTTATTTTTTCAGGGCTGGGGGGCTGCCGCCCCCCAAAATTTGCCGCCCTGGGCATCCGCCTATGATGCCTCGTGGTAAATACAGCACTGTGTCCTGGCACATTCTACCTCTGTCCTGAAAGCGGAATTCTGAAGCTCTTGCCCACAACAGTTCAGAACTTTATTGGAAAGGCATGATACCTTCAATATGGTGCTTGGGATTGCACAGCTCTTTGGGATCAGATTTTTGTGTTGCTGGATCTCTCTATGAAGGCATTGTAGCAACACCGGTTGAGCATAACACCAACTCATTTCACCACAGGATGGCCATTGTCATTAACTGACAATTTTTTCATTATGTACCTGGTACCAATGTTGTCAATAGGTGAAAAACAATTGCCCTAACCTTAACCCTGACCTAACCCTAGCCATAGCCCTAAGGCCAACTTTTATCACTTAAAGGGACAGTCTAGTCCCCAAACTCACTTTGGTTCAATGATTACTGTTTGTATAGTGCACAGTCTTTTTTCTAATGTCATTTGATGCAGGCATTGTGCAAAAATCTAATTTTTTATATTTGACTGAAGCCCTCCCCACTGATTACTATGCATGTTTTACTGCAGGTATGACAGCACTGATTATAAAGACACTGAGGATATAACATTTTGTTTCATGTGGTCACTTCCCTTGCTCCTCGCATTGAATACATTGTGTGGACTCTGAATGACCTTGCTCTTGTACACATTAGGATCTCTTAACACTGAAACACATTGTCTGATGACCACTAAAATGGTGATGCTAAACAAAATGAAATCCGGTGGCTAGGGCACCCACGATAGCTCCACGGAGCGATTCGCGGGCACCATATTAGAGCATGCTTCTCCAATATGGCTGCTGCCCTATTGTGGGTAGAGAGTCAGAAGTGAAAAAAATGTCACTTCCATTGCTCTGATGTTGTTTCTAGATTGCCCCGAGAGGCAGTCAACAACGTTGCAATGTAAAAACGAAAATTAATTTAATTAGCTAAAAATCTAGGGTTAGGGTTAGCATAAGGGTTAGAGTTAAATTTAGGGTTAAGGTTCAATTTAGGGTTCGAGTTTGGGTCAAAAGGTGAATCCCCCCACCTATTTGTGGTTTTTGGCTTTTAACTCGCAAAAAACTGCAGAAAAATAAGGAAACAAGCACATTTCTAAACTCGGGACAAAATTTAGAAACTATTTAGATGGGTCTTTTTTAATGATTGTGTTTTTGTATCAAAGTTAGAAAAGTGTTATAAGATTTGATGAGTATAATGGTATCTAACGAAAGCCCTTCTTATGGCAATAAAAAACATTTATCATTTGTGTGGGTACAGCATGTGAGGAAGACGAAAATTACAGCTAAACACAAACACCCCAGAAATTTCAAAACAGCCCATGTCACTAAGGGAAACCTAATGGGTTAATGGCAGAACTGATTTGAAATGTTTGTATCCTTCATGACAATGGCTGTTTTCTGTGGAGTTTTATGTTTATCTGTAATTTTCCTCATGTCATGCACCCACACATATTACATCCTTTTTGCATCACCATGTTTATATATATTTTTTTACAAGTTATAGGGTAATAAGCAAAATTAGTGTTTTTTTTGTTTCCTTACAATTTTCTCCTACAATTACCTTTTTGACCCATTCTAATCATGAACTGCGCTCATACCATCTGCATATCATACCAGAATATGAAATGTGCTTATACCATCTGCATATCATACCTGCAAATGAACTGTGCTTATACCATCTGACAGAGGCGTAACTAGAAACCACCAGGCCCCGGTGGAAAAATTGCCTCGGGGCCCCCCGGCCCAACCATGCAACTCTACCCCAGAAATGCCACTTACATGCCTCCCAACTGTTCCGCTTTGTGCCTGGCCTTGTCTTATATCTAGGATAGCCTTATACCTATCCCATGCATGCTTAAACTCCTTCACTGTATTAACCTCTACCACTTCTGCTGGCAAACTATTCCATGTATCCACTACCCTCTCAGTAAAATAATACAAAGTTTCTGGGGGATGGGACACTTCATCACGGCTGCTTCCGCGCAGCCGCTTCACCGCCGACTCTACAGCACAAGACAGATCGTCGCTGGAGATTTCATCGCGGGACATTTCATCGCTAAAGGTAAGTATTTTACCGGTTTTAGTTTGTTTAGAATTAGGGTTTAGGGGGTTAGAATTAGGTTTACCATTTCTGCTGTAAGACTATTCCATGCATCCATTATCCTCTCAGAAAGTAATACTTCCATTAATCCCTGGCCTCATCTTATATCTAGAATAGCCTTATGCTTACACTCCTTCACTGTATTAACCTCTACCACTTCTGCTGAAAGGCTATCCCATGCATCCACTACCCTCTCAAAAAGTAATATTTTCATTAGTCCCTGGCCTTCTCTTATATCAAGGATATCCTTATGCCTATCCCATGCATGCTTAAACTCCTTCATATATTAACCTCTCCTCCACCACCCTCTCAGTAAAGTAATATTACCTTTCTGGACACAAAAAAAGAAAACGTTAAAATATTTCCAGCCTTATCAAAAGCTTGAGGTGGACCCCAAATATATGTATATAATTAGCTGCATGTATACTTATATGAACTTTTTAACCCCTTGGCGACACAGGACGGACTAGGTCCGTCCTGTGTGCCGAGGCGTTTGTGACACAGGACGGACCTAATCCGTCCTGTGTCAAAACGAGCACAGAAAGCGGAGTTTTTCCGCTTTCAGTGCTCTAACGGTATTGTAACGATGCTTCCGTATGGAAGCATTGTACAATACTAAAAAAAATGCACTTCGGCATTTCGATCGCTCCGGAGAGCAATTGAAATGCCGGTTTTAAAGGCACAGCGCTTCCTATGCTCAGAAAGTGTTTCTGATTGCCTCGCAAGTCGAGGCAATCAGGAACACAAAAAAAAAAAAGCACGATCTTGGTCACTGTGTGACCAAGATTGCGCTGCCCTTCTAAGGGCAAGAGCACAGGAGGCAGGAAGTACCTGCTTCCTGTGCTCTCTGGCTGTCACACGATTGCCTCTTCACAGAGGCAATCAGTGACTGCCAGGCACACTGACAAGCAGTGGGGATGCTCTGATGAGCATCCCCACTGACTGGTCAGATCAATATTAACCCTATATTGATCTGACCAGTTAGGATCTGCCTCCCTCTCCTCATATTTTTTTTAGTGAGGGAGAGAGACAGATCAAATTAAGAAAAGTAAGTAAAAGTACAAAAAAATAATAAATACACAACACATGAATTATAAAACAATAAAAAAAAAAAAATTAAAGCAATTCCCTGCGTTTAACCCCTTCCCTGCCACTGATCTTGCGTAAGCAGTGATCGTGCACATCAGCGCATTTATTTTTGCTGTTTGTGCATTTTTTAGGGGTTAATTTTTTTGTATTGTAATTTATTACAGTACTACAAAGGCTCTTCTAAGAGTTATTAACCCCTTCTTTGCCGTCGATCACTGCTTACGCAATGATATTGACGCCAAAGCAATTTTTTTCTGTCTGCATATTTTTTGTATTTATTTTTTTTACACATAACCACTAGGGGATTATGTGTAAAGTAAAAATATTTGATATTTTTTTTTTTTTTTTAGGCTGTCTGAGCGCATAGCGATCAGTAACAGCGAATTAGTGGCAAAGGCGGTTTGGTGATTTCTCAATTAAGCTCACCATTCGCCCTGGTCAGATCAAAATTGGTCGGATCAATATTCACAAATATTGATCTGCCTCCCTCTCCTCACTTACATTTTTGTGACGGAAAGAGACAGATCAGTATTAGTGATATAAAATAACATTTTATAAAATTGTCAGGTTTTATGAAAGTCTTTCACTGTGTATTAACCCCTTCCCTGCCATTCATCACTGTATAAGCAGTAATCTTGCACAGCAACAGTATGTTTTGCTGTCTGCACTGTTTTATGGATTAATTACTTTGTACTGTAATGTATTACAGTACTAGATAGGCTCTTCTAAGAGCTATTAACCCCTTCTTTGCTCGAGATCACTGCTTATGCACTGATTCTGAGGCCGCGGACTCAGGGTTCGATTTTGACCCTGGTCAGCTTTCTGATACATCATCTAGTGATGTATCGGTGGCTGCTGAGCCCTTGCCACAAGGAGTGATGGGTGTCTACCGTTAAAAAATATATGGTTTGGTGGAGGTAAATTACATTGGCTGGCTTCAAAGATATATCCCATATAGGACACGGACGCAGGTTGACTACATGTCAAAATTCCAAGTTGGAATTTTGAGATGCGCATCTCACAAATGTTGCCTTCTAGCCAAAAAACAAACCAACAAACCTATGCATGGGTACTATCCCTGTACTCGGGAGATGTTTCTGAACACATATTGGGTTGTTGTTTGGCAGTGACATATACCAGAATCTGTGAATTTATGCCTGAAGTACAATGCATGTGGAAAAAAAACTCCCAAAAAAGTACTACCACAAACCTTTACAAAGGCTGGTGGTAGAATTAGTACATATATAGTATTAAAATACCACCATTTGAAATACCTTAGGATGTCTATTTTCCAAAAATATATGGTTTGATGGGGTAAAATTAATTGGACGGCTTCAAAAATGTTCCAAATGGAACATGGGCACAGGCTGACTACATGTCAAAATTCCAGGTTGGAATTGCGCACCCCCTAAATGTGGCCTTTTAGACCCAAAACAAACCAACAAACCTATGCATGGGGGTATCCCTGTACTCAGGAGATGTTGCTGAACACATATTGAGGTGTTATTTGGAAATACCCCTTCACATTTTTTTTTTTTTTTTTTTTCTTAAGACACTCAGTTAATATTGTGAGGGGGTTAGCCCTCCCCAGTTTTATTCTTATGCACATCCTTGTGTCTCTGATGTTTAATCTTTTATTTCCAATTATGAATACGAACCACGTATAAACAAACATATACATTATATTGTATATAACCACATATAAACAAACACATACATATAATTCCAAAAAACACATAGACCAATGTTTCCAGAATATTCTATCCTCCCTCCCACCCCCACCCCTCCCCCCCAGTCCCAACACCTCTCCCGCCCCCCACAGAATCCGAGTCCCCATCCGCGCCCAGATTCCCACTGAACTAAAGGTCGTAGTCATAATCGGTGTATTCAATTATCCTATCCTGTCAGTGGAAAGGTGGAAAAAGAGAGAGAGAGAGGAGAAGGGAGAGAGAGAAGAAAAAAAAAAAAAAAAAAAGAAGGGGGGGGGGGAGGGGTGGGGGGAGGTGGGGAACCGGAGTCAGCTCAACCAGACCATTCTTAACACATAACATGTCGTGACTCTAAAAACAATCCTCAGCCGTCCCAATCTACAGTCAAATAATCCATCTCCAATCATCAATCACACACCAAAACTTTTCGCTGTAGCCACTCCCCTCCGGCCGTGCAGAGGCGCGTCGCCCTCCCCCACCCGTCCGAGCGTCCCAGGCTCCCCGACCCCCATGTCTCCACTGTATCATATCGTCTCCCGGAGCTGGTTTTTAACTGAAGTCCAGATTTCCTCTACTTCTCCCATTATATGCTCTGTCCCACCAATTCTATAGAATCCTCTCTCCAACCTCAACTGGTGATCTGTCTGATTTTGGATCTCAATCCAACTTGGGATCTCTTGTCTTCTCCAGACCCGTGCTAGAGATAATTTGGCTGCTGTATAAATGTTAATCGCAAGAATTGCCTTTGGTGAGCGTATTGAGCCCAATTCGAGATGGAATAGGAAAGACTGCGGGGAAAAAGAAACGTTTTTTTGAAATATAAGATCTGTAATAGTGGACAGTCTTCCTTTAATAGGGATCAAACAATCACAGGACCACCATATGTGATAATGAGTGCCCTCACTCCTTTCACATCTCCAACATTGATTTGAAATATTGGGAGAAATTTTATTAAGGCGTGAGGGCACCAAATACCATCGATAAATAGTTTTATAAAATTGTTCTTGTAGGGAAATCCCATGTAGTGCTGCTCTAGTGCTCCTGCATGCAGTAGACCAGATCTCCACCGGAAAAATCTTGCCAAGATCTCCTTCCCAGTGTCTAAAATGATCGATCTTGTCCTGGGTGGATAAATTATCAAGGAGAACCTGTAGCTTAGAAATTATTTTGGTAGTACCCACAGAGTGCACCAGTCTATCTAGGGGAGAGGATTCTACTAATGGGTGACTTTCAAGAAACCGCCTGATACGCAGGTAATTAAAGCTTTCAGAATCTGGTAGTTTATAAAGAGTCTTCAATTCAGAAAAAGGAAATATATCACCCTGGTGAAACAGATCACCCAAATAGAGAATTCCGGAGGAAAACCACAAAGAGTGCTGAAAGTCTGGGATGAAGGATGTCGCTGCACCCAGTGGGGCGAGGCCGGTTAGTCCGAGACACGAGGAGAACAGCCTTTTGAATCTAAATGCCCCCCTCATCACGTCTGTTATTATTGGATTATTGATTTTAAGTTTGTTAAATATCGAGGGAGTGGACCAAAAGAAGAAAAGGGGATTGCAGCCTGCGCACTCTGTTGTCTCTAGATAATGCCAAGCCGCCTGTGTGGAAGGTTTCTGTTTCCAGGCCAGAAAGTGAGAGAATAAACAGATATCCTGTAAGGCAAATAAATCTGGAAAGCGCAACCCTCCAGCCCTAAGATTTCGCTTCAATGTCTTACCAGCGATACGTGGTTTCTTAGCATCCCATACATAAGCGGAGAAGAGCACACTCAATTGTTTAAGGTATGGAATTGGAGCCCGCAAAGGAATAGACCTCATCAAAAAGATAACTTTCGGAAGAGCATATGCCTTAAGGATATTAAGGCGAGCCAGCCAGGAAGTGTGCAATCCCTTCCAACTTAAGAACAGGTCTCTCAGGTCACGAATTATATTCTCGTAGTTAAGGGAGAGGGTCTGTCTGGGATCTACAGTAATCTTGATCCCAAGGTAAGTGAGAGTTTTATTAGCCCAATTTATTGTGCTTATGCGTGAGGTCCTCACTATCTGAGACGGTGATAGAAAAAAGGAAAGTGCCTGAGTTTTATTTAAATTCACTTTATAATTGGAAAAAGAGCCATATTGGCTAATTAGTTGGAGAATATGCGGGATAGTATTCTCCGGTGACGTCAAAGATAGTAGCACATCGTCGGCATAAAGTGAAATTTTAAATTCCTGCTTCCCCACTTGAATACCGGATACCTGAGGGGAGGATCTCACTAATGCGGCAAAAGGTTCAATGCTTAGGGCATATAACAGAGGCGCCAATGGGCACCCCTGCCTTGTGCCATTCCTGATAAAAAAAGGGTCCGAATACAGAGAGGGACCAGTAATCCTTGCCCCCGGTGCCGAGTAAAGAGACATAGCGCTGGTACGAAAAGTCCCCGAGAGGCCGAAGGCATCCAAGGTCTCCGAGAGAAAGAGCCAATCGACCCTATCAAAAGCTTTCTCGGCATCGAGGGCAAGGAAGACAGTCGGTAACCGTGAGGTTCGCGCTTGATGGACCAGGTTGAGCAATCTTCTAGTACTATCCTCTGCCGAGCGGCCCGGGATAAATCCGGTTTGGTCCAGGTGTATCAGGTCAGGGATAATCTGTCCGAGCCTGTCTGCCAAGATCTTGGAAAATAATTTAACATCCAGATTAATAAGTGAAATAGGCCTATAATTGGAAATAAGTGAAGGGTCCTTCCCAGCTTTCGGGATTGGGGAAATTGAAGCCTCCAACATTTCTGAGGGGAAGGACCCTTTACAGGAGGTTTCAGAGAAGACTCTAAGTAATATAGGGGAGATTTCTGACCGGAGCGTGTGGTAAAATATTGATGATAAGCCATCGGGACCCGGTGCTTTCCCTTTCTTTATTGTATTAATTGCTAAAGCAAGTTCTGAGTCTAAAATTGGTTTATTAAGTTGAATAAGTTTCTCCTGCGAGATCTGGGGGAGGTTCAGACTACGAAGGAACTCCCTGACCTGAGACACCGATTTTATTGGTGTTGGAAGATTATATAATGAGTTGTAATATTGCTTGAAGGCATTACTTATATCCCTAGGGGACAGACAGGTTTTACCCTCAAACAGTATCTTTTTTATGCGAGAGTGTTGATTTCTATGTTTCATCCTGTTGGTGAGAGTTCTCCCCGGTCTGCCATTATTAATATACCAGGACACCTTCAAACGGCTTACCGTTCTTTTAAACTGGTCCTCAAGTTTGACATTAATCAATTTTTGGGTGTCCTTAATAGCAACAGATGTTATTTGATTAGGTGAGACCTTATTCAAAGTTTCTAATTTAGAAAGTTCGATATAAAGATCCGAAAGGGTCTTACCAGCTGATTTATTTAGTGTAGCTCCCATTTTAATAAGAATTCCCCGTAAATAACATTTTAAAGAGCACCATAGGGTCTGCTCATTTACATCGTTCTTGTCATTATTCCGAAGAAATTCTAAAGCTTCGGTCCTCAAAATTATCTTGGATGACTCAGAGGCCAAGATGGAATCATTAAGGCGCCACCTTGGTCTAACCTTATATTCGATGTTATCCTTAAAGTCCAAAAACAAGGGAGCATGGTCAGACCAAGAAATGTTGCCTATCTTGGTCCCCAGACACCCTTCCAAAGACCTATCCCTTAACAAGAAGTAATCAATCCTGGAATAAGATAAGTGAGCACTTGAGAAAAAGGTATAGTCCCTGTCCCCCGGGTGAGAGACTCTCCATGAGTCATATAATTTATTCCTATAAAGAAAGTTAGAGAAAGATTCCGCGTCTCTCCTCCCTCTCGGGACCGGCCCAGCCCCACTAGGTAAGCTCTTATCAAGAGCAGCATCCGCAATTATGTTAAAGTCACCACCTATAATGGTTGTGCCCTGCTCTATATAATCCACCCTGTCCATGGTTTCATTTAAGAAGCCAATAGTTCCATCTGAGGGGGCATATAGGTTAACTAGGGTAAATAGTATATCATTAATTTTACAAATTACTATGCATCGTCTGCCTTTAGAATCTGATTCATGGTGAATAAGCTCAAATTTTAATGCTGCAGATATAACAATAGCGACACCTCTCTTCCTTCTATCAGGTAATGATGAAGAAAAAATATAGGGATATCTACGGAACCGCCAGAGCCTGAAATCCTCAGATCTCCAATGCGTTTCCTGAGTGAAACAGATATCTATCTTATTCTGAATCAGGAGTTTATATAAATAGGAACGTTTCTGAGGTGAGTTCAGGCCCCGGGAGTTAATGGTGACACACTTAAATGGCATCTAAAAGTATAAGGTTACAAAGGAGCCCTAGGGAGCCGACCCGGAGGGGGAGGAGGGCGAGTGCACCCCCACCTACACAGAAAAGAGAGCCACAGCGAAAAAGCATAAAGGAAAAGAAAGAGAAAAACATTCCTGCAAACACACACTCCACATACATATCTCCATACTTTCCGAAGACCTGCAGGCCGGAGAGGAACATGTCTCCCGGCCGATATCTCTCCGAACTAAATCCCATAAATCCACTGGGATACTACCTAGTGTCCGAACCAGGCGGGTTTCACCAGCTTTGTTTTAGATTTGGAGAATTATATTTCCCGCCTCCACCGTCCCTGCGCCTCTGAAGCCCCATCATTTTAAACACAATCAAAAAAAAAAAAAAAAAAAAAACGGGGAAAGGGGAAATGAGGGGGAAAAGAAAAATAATTAAATTATTAAACAAACATTACGTTATTAAACGTGCTTATGTTACAGATTTTACGTTATCACATGTAGAATTAATATGGTTTTCATGACTAAGTATGAGACCAGTTTATTACAACACAAATATATAGTGAAAATTTCTATCATTCAGCTATAGTGTAGTTCAAAATAGGAATCTATTTACAGTCACTCATAAAATAAGTGTAGTAAGAAAAAAAAAAATGGAAAGTGAGTGAAATTTTAAACGTGCCTTAAGTTATTAAGCGTGGATATAATTTTGTTAGTCCAGTGTAAAAAAAAAAAAAAATAAAAAAAAAAATAAAAATATATGGTTATTAAACGTGCATTAGATTATTAAACATACTTATGTTACAGATACTATCCTTATCATATGTAGAGTTAATATGGTCTTCGTGACTAAGAATATGACCAGTTTGTTACGACACATATATATAGTGAAGATTTCTATTATTTAGCTGTAGTGTAGATAGTGTAGTTCGAAGAAAAAATCCATTTACAATCAATGATAAAATAAGTGTAATAAAAGGAAATAGAAAGTGAGTTAAATATTGAACGTGCCTTAAATTATTAAGCGTGAAGATAATTTAGTTAGTCAAGTGTATCCAAGACACATATATAAAAACAAAAAAAAAAAAAAATAAATAAATTATGCTTCAACTCTTTTCCTTCCATAGTCATCAAAGATAGAAGCACGTTCGTATTATGTGATAAAAAAAAAAAAAAAAAAAAAAAAAAAAAAAATTGTCCTTAACCTAAACGCAACAAACTGGAAGGGCATATGCTGGAAAAAGTCCCATCCACTGATAGGGATAAGGAGATATATGCAATATTAGAGCAATGACCATACTTGCATTAATTCTCTAGCTTGGGGGTAGTTTTCGCAGGTAAACCTTTTCCCTTGAAAGGAAATGATCAGTTTGGTAGGGAATCCCCATCTGTATTCAATTGCCTTGTCTCTAAGAATGGCAGTAAGAGATTTAAATTCGCTCCTTTGAATCCTGGTAGCTTGGGAAATGTCGGCATAGAGGGAAATGGAGGAGAATCTGTCGTCTTGCGTTGGGTTTATTCTGGCCTGTTTCATAAGCAGATCTTTAAGTTTAGCATTATGAAAACATGCAATGGTGTCCCTTGGGGTCTCCTGGGATAAGTTTAATGGCCGAGGGAGTCTATGGACTCGTTCAAATGGAAGAGGGCCAATGATCCCAGGATCGAGATAAACCTTTAAAAAGTCTATTAGATAAGCATCTAAATCGATGTTTCTTACTGATTCTGGGATACCCCTAAATTTGAGGTTCCTTCTCCTAGAGCGGTCCTCAATATCTGTAACTTTCTGCTTTAAGGCCAGAATATCTTTACTCAGGGAAGCATTTTGTAGTTGCATCTGTTTAAATCCTTCTTGCATAAGATCTATCTGAGCTGACTGATGGGAAAGGGTTACACGCAAATCAGTTATATCAGATTTGATATCTGCTCTATTTTTATCCGAGTCGGATTTAATTTTTTCGTACAGACTGTCGAGGGCAGAATTTAATATGTCTTGAGTGATAGTGGTCATTGCTGAGGAATCCAAGAGACTGCTTTCTGCAGAGGAATTTGTATGCGTTTTTGTGGAGGTTTCCTGAGACACTATAGGTGTTTTAGGGGAATAAAATGCACCAATCCCCGCCGGTTTCTTCAGTCTCTCTTTGTCTTTGTCTCTCTTAGGAGGCATCGTAGAGAGGGATATAGAGAGAAAGTAACTACTAACAGCAGGTTTTGGGCAGGCCCGCGTTTGTTGGATAGGTATTAAAGATTGAAATAACTCCAACTTCTTATAAAGTATACAGAGAGATTTAAATGTTACCCGTGTCACTAAAATTTACCCCCTTATTAGGTTAATTTATGCACCTGGGGCTATACAGAGACAGGAGAACACAGCTCAAGTACCAGCATACAGCAAAATCGTCAATAGATATGTGAGGTTGCTAAAGCAAACAGTATTAGGTAGAGACAGAGAGCAAATATATAAGCAGCTTGGGGGGAAAAGATCAAATACTCATCCCAGCCTTCAAGCGAGGAGACCTTCACTGCCAAATTAATCTGTAATCTAGAATGTGCCCATCGACCAGCCGTCTAGCAAGACGAAGGAGCAGCGCCAGCAAGCTTCCAGACCGGCAGCGTTCCGTTTCCGCGAGGCTGCAGGAGCGTGGGAGGCGGCGTGGTCAGATCTACTCCATAGGGAACCCCGCCTGGCTCAGAGCCACGCCTCACACGTCGTCACGACGTCCCGTCATCATCACCCCTTCACATTTTAAGGTAATGTTTACCTAAATTGCAATCTATGTGAAAAATTAAAAAAAAAGATTTTTTGCTGCAAACTTTGGCAAAGATTGGTGGTAAAATGGCTACATGAAATGTGTCAAAATACCCCAAGTTAAATGCCCTGAGTTGTCTAGTTTTCAAAAATATGTACATGTTGGGGGTCATTCATGGATTTAGTACAGAAATCAGTGTTAAAATGTCACTATCGCTAATTTTGAAAAAAAAAAGGATTTTAAAATAGCTTTGCACTACTTATAGTTCTGGCCCTGTAACATGAATAAAAAAGCACAAAAACATAAAACATGGGCTCTTTCTGAACTCCGGACATATAGTAGAAACTATTTAGCAGTGTTTGTTTGTTGTCTCTTGTACATGAGTATACTATTTTTCAAATAAAAGTCATAAAAAAAAGTTTTTTTAATTTTTTTGCCATATTTTATTATTTTTTTTTAAATCAAATTATATGCTATTATCAAAATAATGGTATAAAAAAAAGCACTTCTTATAACGATAAAAACGATATATAGTTTGTGTGGGTACACTAAATGAGACAGAAATAAATTACAGCAAAACACAAACACCTCAGAAATGTTAAAACACCCCATGTCACAAAGCGTCGGACAAGCCAAAAAAGTCATGTCACTAAGGGGTTAATATTATATTCAGCTATTTTCATATGTAATGAAAATGTTATTGAAAAATTGTTAATTTCATATTTTTATTACGTTTCCCTGCACCCACATTGCACCTAAAGGTCTTAACACAGCACTATACAGTATAAATTTTCCCGCCAGAACATACCACAGTGTCACTTTGTCCCACTGAACTGCCCCTGCAGAACATGCCACAGTGTCACTTTCCCCCATAGTACACGTTATTTTGCCCCACAGAACATACCACAGTGTTCCTTTTACCCCATAGTACATGCTATTTTGCCCCACAGAACATGCCACAGTGTCAATTTGACCACAGCCAATTTGCCCATTATGCCACAGCCAGATTGCCAATATGCCACAGCCAATTTTGCCCATTTGCCAGTGTTATTTTGCCCATTTGCCAGTTATTTGCCCATTTGCCAGTGTTAATTTGGCCATTTGCCAGTGTTATTCTGCCTATAATTTGCCAGTTATGTGCCCATTTGCCAGTGTTATTTTGCTCATTTGCCAGTTATTTGCCCATTTGCCAGTGTTATTTTGCTCATTTGCTAGTTATGTACCCATTTGCCAGTGTTATTTGCCCATTTGCCAGTTATGCGCCCATTCGCCAGTTATTTTGCCAGTTTATCCAGTATATCCAAAATATGCCTGGATATAGTCAATTAATATGCCAGGATATTGACACTTAATTTGCCAGGATAATGCCAATTAATATGCCAGGATATTGCCAATTAATATGCTAGGATATTACCAATTAATATGCCAGGATAATGCCAATTAATATATCAGGATATTGCCACGTAATATACCAGGATAATGCCAATTAATATGCCTGGATATTGCCAATTAAAATGCCTGGATATTGCCATTTAATATGCCAGGATATTTCCAATTAATATGCCAGGATAGAGCCAATTAAAGGAGCAAGGAGGTAAGTACTGGCTGGGGAAGGGAGGAGGAAAACCCTAGACACAGGTAGCTAGGGCCCACGGATGACTGGGCCCTGGGCAGCTGCACATTTTTAAAATGTTTTTATTTATTTTTATTTTTTTGTGCAGGGGTCGCAGGGCGGCCGGGCCCCTGGAGTGATGGGCCCGGTCGCAGCTGCGACCCTTGCACCAGTGGTAGGTAAACTACTGCCATCTGCATTTCATACCTGCATATGAATTGTGCTTATACCATCTGCATATCATACATGCATATGAATTGTGCTTCCTACATCACATACCTACTTGTGGATTGGTTGCTCTCACTGTGGATTACAATGAACTGCTTGCTAGCAACATGTGAACTGTGCTATCCTCACTTTGGATTACAAATATTATGTCTGCAATTATCCTCTACATTGGTATTCCTATCTGATCCACATTGCATCATAATCCTGAATTTCAACTACCCAGGTGGGTACAAATCGTTATATACTGCTTGCTCACTTGCAAACATACAGGTCTCTACTCACTGATATTCCTCACAATCATACGAATACAGAGCAAGCGCCATGCTATTCTTCAATATGGCACCCGCAAACACCATATGGAGTGATCATGGGACCCTGGAGGGGCAAGGATTGGTTCTGCATGACGCTTGGACATCAAGGCATCATAGCACCAACGGCAAAGCATAGGCGGCGATTTTAGATGGCTGTCAATGCGGATTATATAGCAGGATGTAACAGGTACATCCATTGTCACTAAGTGACATGTTTTCATGATGACCTGGAAAGTGCATTGTCGGGGAAGGGGTTAAAACCCCCCCCACAAAACAAAGTTATTTTATTGTTAAGAATCCTGGGGGGCAGGGGCATGCTGAGTGGACAAGAGTAAGCTGCACATAATGTAATTAGTCTCTCCTTGCCCCACAATTGCTGTGGGGCAGGGAGAGACTTAAGCTGTGAACGCCAGGCATTGGCTTCAGGGCCGGCGCAAAGGATTTTCGTCTACACAGGCGAAGGTGCATTTTGGTGCTCCCCTCCTCTGACCCGCAATGCCTCCCACACCATTAACCCTCCATACATTTTATATAAATATTTTTATATATATATATATATATATATATATATATATATATATATGTATAATGTATAGTGTAAAAAATAAATACATCTAAATATCCAACTCGCATGCTCTAAATGTGTCACACATTGAAACCCTTAAACACAAAGACACCCTTGCAGTCACAGAGACACACTTATCACTTACACACACACCCTTACACAGACACAGTGACACATTTACACACCCTTACACAGACACAGTGACACAATTACACACACCCTCCCTTACACAGACACAGTGACACACACACACACACACACCCTTACACAGACACAGTGACACACACACACACACCCTTACACAAACACAGTGACACACACACACACACACTTACACAGACACAGTGAGACACTTACACACACACACCCTTACACAGAAAGTGACACACTTACACACACCCTTACACACATAACCTGAGACACACTATTTTGCCACTCAATATGCCAGTATTTAGCCATTCAATATGCCAGTATTTTGCCCCTCAATATGCCATTTAATATGCCAGTATTTTCCCCTCAATCTGCCATTCTTTTGCCATTTAATATGCAAATATTTTGCCCCTCAATATGCCATTTAATATGGCAAAATTTTGCCCCTCAATATGCCAGGATTTACCCCTCCAATATGCCATTTAATATGCCAGGATTTTGCCCCTCCAATATGCCATTTAATATGCCAGGGTTTTGCCACTCAATATGTCTTTTATTATGCCCAGATTTTGCCCCTCCAATATGCCCGGATTTTGCCCCCCAATATGTCATTTAATATGCCCGGATTTTGCCCCTCCAATATGTCTGGATTTTGCCCCCCTCCAATATGCACGGATTTTGCCCCTCCAATATGCCAGGATTTCCCCCCCCTCCCCAGTACTTACCTCCTTCCTGCTCTGTCTCCCGGTGTTCTGTTGAGCAGGTCTGTGGCTGTGAGGGAATTGTTGTACGATCCCCTCCAGCCACGCGACTTCAATAAAGTTTATTGAAAAAAAAGTTTAAACAAACTTTATTGAATCCGTGCGGCTGGAGGGGAGCGCACAACGCTTCCCTCACAGCCACGGACCTGCACCGGGAGACAGCAGCAAGGAGGTAAGTAAACGGGCCTGGGGGCACGGGCGATTTTCCCGCCCCCCCCTTGGGGCGCCCTAAGGCAGCCGCCTGTAAACCTTTGACAGCTTAACATATCCAATCACTGTTATTGGCTGTCACAGTGATTGGATGTGATGGAGGGGGCATGGCTGGAGTGCCTCAGTCCCAAGGTACTTAGCCATGTCAGTTTAATTCTGATCTCAGTTTGCCAGCGGGCATACCACGATCAGAACTTAAGTACGTGACAGGCATGTCCTATGTCATTTACGGAGTTGCTCCCGAGGATGTGCCTGGCATATCCTGTGCCGTGGGTAAAACCACTCCTAAGAGTCCAAAACTCTTTTGTAAATTCACTTCCTGCTTCCTGTATGTGAATGGCAGCCTTCAACGTGAACAGCACATTGATTATAAAATATTCCCACATCATTATAATACAATGTGCAGGGCCAGTATAAAGAGCTCTCCAGTGACCTGTTCATTAACAGAAATGTACAAAGAACAAGAGGTCACCCCCTCAGACTGGAAGAGCAAAGATTTCATAGACAACATAGGAAGGGATTTTTTACGGTAAGGACAATAAAGTTATGGAACTCACTGACAAGAGAGGTGGTGCTATCAACCACAATAGATGCATATAAAAATGGTCTGGATATATTTTTTTTTAGAAAAGCAGGACATACTGGGCTATTATATAGCATAATCATTAATAATAGAGCTTCTTGATCCAAGGAAAAATCTGATTGCCCTTTGGAGGCAACTAGAAACTTTTCCCCCCAAGTGGCCAAATTGAAAATAGCTTCCTTGGGGGTTTTGCCTTCTTTTGGATCAAAAGCAGGAATGATAGGTAGAAGGGTTGAACTTTATGAACGTAAATCTTTTTTCAACCTGAATTACTATGTTACTATGTAATGTATTTAAAGAACAGATATTGTGAAACAAAATACAAATTCTAAAAATGATTAATGTAATCAGCCGAAAGCAATTAGAGAAATGCTAAACCATTTCTTTAAGAAAACACAAAATTAATTTGTTATGGAAGTTTCAGTGCTTAAAAAAAGGCTCAGAGCACTCTTCACCTGTTACCCCAACACCCACTAAGTTGTTATTCCCCTTCCTTTATCTTAACATGACCCCTATCCCCAAATACACTGGCAGCAATCAATTTAACAAAGCACAGGCACAGGAAGATGTGGGGATAAAATGGTTAGAAAAAAGGCAATGCGCTACTTTTAGTTATTGACCTGTAATTTGCAAAAACAGCGTAAAAATATAAAACATTGCATATTTCGAAATGAAATCTATCTGGTAGGCTTTTTTTTTATTAGCGTTTGTAGATAGGTAAAAGATTTTTCAAGTAAAAGTTAGAAAAAGGGTTTTTTAAATTTTTCCATCATATATTATAATTTTAATATAGAAAATTATCTGATATGATAAAAAAAAAGGGTATCAAAAGAAATTCCTTCTAATCCTGAAAAACACAATATAACATTTGTGTGAGTACAGTAAATAAGGAAGAGGAAAATGACAGCTAAACATCAGTATCACAGAAATGTTAAAACAGCCTGTGTAACTAAGGGAAATACGTGGGCAAAAAGTTGTGTCAGCAATGGTTTAATGTTACCCAGCTGGTAGAACAAATAAATCATAAAAAAACCACTACAAATATCATATAAAGAAAAGCAAGGATAAACACATAATACATATTTTCTTAAAAATGTACTATACACACAATTGAATATATATAAATAGCTGTGTATATGTGGAAATTAATTGGAATAAAAGCATCAGTAGACTTATAATTAACGTTTTATGGTTCCATTTATAAAACTGCAACATGCTTGGCTTGTGGGAATACAACTAACATGTTAAAGCAATCCTATAAAACAAAAACACAGTTCTCACTTAGGTTCTGACCCCTGGTCCTAAGGACAGTTACAATACTGCTTTCACCCTTGAACCCTGTGGTTGTATACTTAAACAAAAAGGGTCATCTATTGCAATGTGTTGATCATGACATGTTAGCCCAGGAATGTGTTTCTTTTCTTATCTCCAGCAATCCTCACCTGACAAGAGAAGCCAGAAGCAGTGTTTTCCCAGGACCCCCAAAAAATGTGAAGTTTATTGTCAGCAGCATAAACACTTCGATCCTGTACAAAGCCTAGAGAATAACTTTCTTTCAGTCAAGCAAGTAACAACACATAAATCAGAGAAAAAACACTTTTTCATGTATTTATTTTACATATATTCCCTTGAAGGCATGTATGGTCACATACAAAAGAACCTTTAAACTATGAAATAAGTAAAATGTCTAATCATTTAGACTTGAGCATTTGTTTTCGGACCAATGCCAATTCCGACGGAAATATTTATTTTCGTACATTTGTCCGAAAATGAATGAGAAGCTGAATGAAAAAACAAATGGACGAATGCAGAATGAACGAAAAATATTTCCTTATTAGTCCACTGGGGAAGCTCAGATTATCTCATAGAAGGGGAGTTTCAGACCCAGTCAGATCACTTCTTAGAATTTAAGGGCTACTTCGGTGATCTGAGTAGCCCTTAAATTCTGGCTGCTCAGATACCACCGAAGTGATCGGCCATGTGGCCGATTTTTTGCAGACAGACTTGGTATAATAGCACCAGTACAAAAGAGTCCAGATTGGGTAAACAGCCTATAAAGTATAGTCAAGAAACCATCAGAAAAATTAAGGATCTGAATTGACCCAAAACCTCTTAATAAAACACTGAAAATAAACCTTTACACACTGCCTTCAACTGATGATATTTTACCAGATCTAAAATATAGGCTAAAATAATTTCAAGTGTGTGGCGTCAAAAATGGATTTTGCTAGTTGCTTAGACTAGAATATATTAGACACATGGAGAAAATGACCTCCTCTAATGACAGGACTTATAAATTTAGACAAAAATGGTTTTATTGGTTGGCATTCACGGACACAGATGAATACAAATTATAAATTGCATGATCATCTATGGATAGGATCAGAATTAAAATGTTAATGTTTGTAAGATCTTGTACACAAAGCTGTAATGCCATGAATGTTGTCTTATTGGATAAATGTAGTTCCTTCTAAGCTCTGTATCTAGTGCTATTTAAATTATTGGAACTATATAAATAAAGGTTAATGTAATGTAATAAATGGATATTTATTCTGAAGGGAATTATATGTTTTACTGTTGTATCCCTCAAGATTACTTATATCCTAGTATGTGTATAAGCTTGGTATTATATGCTCTGTTCTACACAATAAACACAGATTTTTTTTATTTTTTTTTTCAATATATAATGTATTTATTATTTTCAACTACAAACAACATACAACAGAGATAGGTAATACACAGATAAGATTTACAATACTGTAAAAGAAAAAACAACACACAAGAAAAAAAAATAAAAAAACAATAAGAGAGGAAAACGAGAGAGTTATCATTCTCTAAATTCTATATATTTAACTACTTTGGGGGGCATATAACATTCAGACTAGGCATACATCCATTCATACTACATTCCATCCAAGTCCTTGGGGTTCCTGAGGGGGTGCGGCGGTTCGGGAGGTCATTCTTGATCCGTTAATTCTGCCCAGGGTGACCATATTTCCTCATATTGGGCCCTCTGAGTCATGTTTATAAAGATTGCTTTTTCCATATATCTCTGATAGTTGATCTGTGTTACTATATCTGTCCAACCTGGGCCTTGGGATGATTTCCAACATTTTGCAATGCAGAGTTTAATGGCCGACAGTATATGTATTATCAGGGACCTAACAGATGATTTGGGGGAGGGTATGTCTACGTGAAATAGAAACGTTTGTTTTGATAACTCTATTTTTGTATGAGTTCATTTTTCAATTGTTTCTTCCAATTTATGCTTAACTGGTCCGAGTTTGACACAGAGCCACCAAATGTGTCCTTGGGTGCCTATCTCTTCCTCGCATCTCCAACATAAGTTTGAGTGTGAGTGTTGAAATTTGGCTGTCCTTTCTGGTACCAGATACCATCTGTGTAAAACTTTGAGGTAGGTTTCTTGCATGTTAATTCTGTGTAAGGCCCTTCTTGTGTTTCTGAAGGCATGTTCCCACTTTTCCAGAGGGATTTCAAACTTTAGTTATTTTTCCCATTTCTCAACTCCTCCAAGTTTACCCTTATTCTCCAAAATATGTAAGTTCCTATTAATTTTTGAGATTATTTTGGTATAGTTTTTAATTTGGAAAATACCAGCAAGGTTATTTTGATCAGTAGAGTATCTGCTATTAGTTAGATTTTGTATCTTGAGATAAGTCAGGAATTCGCTATTGTCAATACCGTATTTTTCCTTTTAGACTGTTAAATGTGATTAGTTCTGTATTAACATAAAGATCTCCCAGTTTTTTTATTGAGGCTTGGTTCCATGAGTTGTAATTAATATTCTCTAAATACATTTCTATGGCGTTCAAGGGGGTGTCTGCTGTAAAGAGTTTTTCTGCCTCATATTTCTTCCTTAGTTTCCCGAGTGTCTGATACAATCCCTTAATAAGTCTATTATCTATTTTTAATTTTTTGAATATTGGTTTATCTACCCAAATTAAATGTAATGGATTTCTTTGTCCCAATATACTTTTTTCATATTTGTACCAGGCACAGGTATTGGAGGTTTTAAATTTCCAAGACAGCAGATGTGACAGCAAATTGCGTCATGTGTGCTGTATACATCTGGAAAGGAGGTACCCCCTTCTTTCAAGTTATATGTTAGATTCCTAACAGAGATCCTGGATTTCTTCAGGCCCCATACAAATTTATAAAATAAATTATGATACTCTTTCAGTATACTTCTGGATATCGGAATTGGAATGGTTCTCATCAGGTATTCTAGTTTGGGCATTAAGTATGATCTAATTGCGTTAATTTTACCCAGCATTGAGAGATGAAGATTTTTCCATCTTGTGATTATGGTCTTTAATTCACCCAGTAGGAAATCATAGTTAATACGTGTGATGTGATCCCATGAGATACTGAGTTTTACACCCAAATATGTAACTTCCTTTTTCCCCCATTTACATTCAATTTTTTTTTTAGCTTTATTAGTTCCTCTTCTTTTATGTTCTTGTGTATAATTTGAGTTTTTTTGATATTAATTTTATACCCCGAATACCTCCCAAATTCTAGGATCAGGTCCATAGCTGCAGGTAGTGATTTTTGTGGGTCAGAGAGGGTAAGTATGATGTCATCAGCATACAGGGTGAGTTTTAGCTCATCCCCTGCCAGTTTAACTCCCATTACCAGATCCGACTGTCTGATGTATGCTGCTAGTGGTTCTATTGATAGAACGTACAGAATAGGGGCCAGGGGGCATCCCTGTCTGGTCCCACTCCTGATGTCAAACCACTCTGATCTGAAGCCATTTCCCACCACCCTTGCTGAGGGGATTGTATACATAATCAAAATCGACCTCAGGATTGGGCCTTCGAATCCGTGCGCGGACACGGCCTCCGACAGGTATCTCCACTCCACCCTGTCAAAGGCCTTCTCCGCGTCCAGAGCTACAAAGGCCGCTGAGTCCAACCGTCTCCCCAGCGAGTCTATCACATGAAGTAGTTTCCGGACGTTGTCCCCACCACTTCTACCCTTAATGAAGCCTGTCTGGTCCGAATGGATCAGACTAGGTATCACTTCTTTTAACCTATTCGCCAGGATTCCCGAAACTATTTTTAGATCGGTGTTCAAAAGGGAGATCGGACGAAAATTAGTGACAAAATTTATGTCTTTGTCTGGCTTGGGTATTGGTATTATTAAGGCCCGAAGCATTTCTTCAGGCAGGGGGGAGCCTTTCTCGATTTCTCTATATGTATTGGATAACAAGGGTGTGATTATTTCTTCAAACTGTTTGTAGAAGGCTGCAGGGTATCCATCCGGGCCTGGTGCCTTCCCGCTTTTTAGGTTCTTTATTGCTGTGGATATCTCTGCTGTAGATATAGGCTCATTTAGTTTTTTAAGATCCTCTAACGAGAGTCTGGGAAGTTTTAGTTTCCCCAAAAACCTCTGAATTTCTGTTTGTGTTTGATATACGTTTTTTAGATTGTACAGCTCTCTATAATATAAAGAAAACGTTTTCCTGATATCTGTTGGAGAGAGATATATTTTGTTTCCCTCTATAATCTTCCTAACTGACTGTGCGTTCCCTTTGGGCTTTAATTTCTTAGAGAACCATCTAGATGTTTTATTGTCGCCATGATACCATGATTGGTTAAGCTTAAGGATGGCATTATTAGTTTTTTTTATCCAGTCTTCTTTTAATTTCCATTTGGAGTTCCCTTATATCGTTTATTCTTTCCTGTGTGATTTTCCTTTTCTTCTTTTCTTCTAATATTGCTAAACGTATATATAATTCAGATGTATTAGTGTTCTGTGCTTTCTTCTCTTTTGCTCCTAGTTTGATAAAGATCCCTCTCATAAATGCTTTAAATGTGCACCATATCACAGTGTTTGAAGCTTCTCCATTTGTATTGTATTGTATAAATTCCTTAGCAGCTTTAACTAGGTGTTCCCTATTCCTCTCTGATCTTAGCAATCCCTCATTGAGTCTCCAGGTTGTCCTACCTGCCGCTACTTCCTCCTCTTGTTTTTCCAGGTATATTGGGGCATGGTCTGACCATGTGATCGAGTCTATGTGGGTTTAAACACAGATTTTATATATATATATACCGTATATACTCGAGTATAAGCCGAGTTTTTCAGCACAATTTTTGTGCTGAAAAATGCCCCCCTCGGCTTATACTCGAGTCGGTGGGGGGAAAAAAATGAATCTAAAACTTACCTCGTTCATGCTCTGTCCCCCGGTTTTTTTAAACAAACTTTATTGACCGCGCGGCTGGAGGGAAGCTCACAACGCTTCCCTCACAGCCACGCAGCTTCAGAGCACCGGGGGACAGAGCAGGAACGAGGTAAGTGCTGGGGTCTGGGGGAGGAGGGTGGCATAACGAGCATACTAAGGGGCAATATCCTGGCATATTGGGGGCAATATCCTGGCATATTGGGGGAAATATCCTGGCATATTGGGGCAATATCCTGGCATATTGGGGGCAATATATTGGCATATTGGGGGAAATATCCTGGCATATTGGGGGCAATATCCTGGCATATTGGGGGCAATATCCTGGCATATTGGGGGAAATATCCTGGCATATTGGGGCAATATCCTGGCATATTGGGGGCAATATCCTGGCATATTGGGGGCAATATCCTGGCATATTGGGGCAATATCCTGGCATATTAAATGGCATATTGGGGGCAATATTTACCAGTAGCTGCCTCATTTTCCACCCTAGGCTTATACTCGAGTCAATATTTTTTCCCAGTTCTTTGTGGTAAAATTAGGTGCCTCGGCTTATATTCGGGTCGGCTTATACTCGAGTATATACGGTATATATATATATATTTTTTAATGATTTTGGAATGTAGAGTTAGATGAGAAATCTAGTTATGTTGCTACACCATTTGGCCAATATAGGTTGCTTTGAATTCCCATGGGAATTCCAGTTCCTGAAAAGTTTCAGCAGAATCTCAGCCAAGCTCTGGAGGGACTTTCATAAATCAAAACAATAGCAGATCATATACTGGTGATCATGGCTGGCCTTAAGTGTTCAGGTGCCCTCTGTGGGCCACCCTGTGGCGCCCCACAGCCCTCTTCATGCCTTTCTCTTTCCTCACCCTTCGATGTCTCTTTCCTCTCCCTTCCCTTGTATGTTTCTTTCCTCTCCCTTCCCATGTCTCTCTCTCTGCTCTCCCATGTATGTCTCTCCTCTCCCCACGTCTGTCTCTCCTCCTCCCCCCATATCTGTTCTCTCTCCCCCCATATCTGTTCTCTCTCTCCCCCATATCTGTTTTCTCACTCTCTTTCCCCCCACATATCTGTTCTCTCTCCCCCCCATATCTGTTCTCTTTCTCCTCCATATCTGTTCTCTCTCCCCCATATCTGTTCTTTCTCTTCCTCCCTGCTAGCACAGCGGGCAGACCATTTGTGTGCTCGTTTGTGCCTGATAAAGTTTTTTGACGTCATCACGCCGCGCATCAAATATGGTGGCCGCCATCGGGGATTCCCGTGTAACTTCAGCAGGGTAGTGAGTTAGTTTGTTTTTTAACCAATCATGTGGATTTGACTTATTTTTCCCACGATTTTGTCTGTATAAATATATACCTGCCTGTCTAATGTTTATTGTGGTCCCCTTGACAAAGGCTATTCAGCCGAAACGTCGGTGACCTCCTTGTTTTCTGCGCAATGTGTCTCTCCTGTCCCTCTCTTTGCTTTTGAATATTACTATTTACTTGTGCGATTTATTGCTTGCATCTGTTTGTAAGTATTTATTGTTCCTGCTTACTTGTGCTATATATACTTTGTAGTGGATTTATTTTTCTATATTGTATTCTAATAAACTTTTGTATTTTTGTAAGTACATTGTTTTTTCTGTTGTGTGCTCTCCCTACCTATTTTTTTGTATATACTATCGTTAGGGGTGTTGTGTGGACTCCTCTTGGGGTGATGCACCTTAATAATACCATTTATACTATAAAAATTATATTTTTTGGTGTGCTTCTCTGATTGTTTTGTTTTATATATCTCTCTCTTCCTCCCCCCATATCTGTTCTGTCTCTCCACCCCATATATGTTCTCTCTCTCTCAACCCAAACTGTTCTGTCTCCCACCAATCTGTTCTCTCTCTTTCCCTATGTCTGTTCGCAAACTCCCCCATTTCTCTTCTCCCCCCAATTTGTTCTGTCCCCCCCAATGTGTTCTCTCTCTCCCCCCCAATGTGTTCTGTCTCTCCCCATCTGTTCTTTCTCTCCTCCCATCTGTTCTCTCTCTCTCCCCCCCATTTGTTCTTTCTCCCCCCCATTTGTTCTTTCTCTCCCCCCATTTGTTCTTTCTCTCCTCCCCATTATATATGTTCTCCATCCCTATCCTTTCTTACTTGAAGTTGCTGCTTCACTGGGGAGCACGCAGCATGATCTCTGTGTGTTAAACACACCCAGAGCTCAGTAAGTGCTGCTCGCACTCCCTGCATGTAGTGATGACGCAGGGCATCATATTTCCAATGCCCTGAATCATCACTACTCACATGGAGCGCGAGAAGCGCTTACTGAGCTCTGCAGAGCTCATCCGGCCCGCTGCTCCCAGTGAAGCAGTTGCTTCCCACAGTGGGGGATGATCTTCACCTCTCACCCGGTGATGTCTACCCCCTCCCCAAATCTTTCAGTGCAGCCGTGCAGAGGGCTGGTAAAGGGAGTTCTTCTGATCTCCCAGCCAGTGTCTTTGCTGGTAAACCTTTTTTTAAAAATGTAAATGGCACTCCTTGGAGTGTTTAGCCCTGTGTGGTCGCACAGGTCGCACACCCCAAAGGCCGGCCCTGCTAGTGATAGGTGAATGTGAAAATGGTGATAGGTGAATGTGAAAACACAATGAAAAGATAAATTTGGAATAATTTAAACTTAAGATGAAGTATGTATCAGGCACTGGGCATCTGTTAACATATCATGGATTAAATGTGGACCCAGAAAAAGTCAAGATATTACAAGGAATGCCCTCACCTACAGATGTGACTGGGGTCCAGTGCTTTAAAGGCATGATACATTATCTTTCTGAATTCTAAGCAAACAGCATTTAAGTCCAATCTATTGAAAAAAAAACACAATTCAAAAATATTATAACCCAGAGCAGGACTAAGGGTTTACCCAATGTAGAGTAAGTTGGCCAGAAATAGATTAGGATCGGGCTAACATTTCTAACATTTCCAAAATCTGGATACGCACTGTCATTAATTTTGGGGCTGAAACTGCCCTTTGGTCATTCAGAAATTGAAGCACCAAAGGCATTCGGATCAGGACAATTTTGCTATGACAAGCATAGATTTTATGTCTGCATAATTTGTTCTCTACACACAGCGTTACAGCTTCTCCATATGTGGCAGCCATTTTTACATGTGCAGCCACATGCAGCATTCCCTATCTGTACATTGCTAGCTATCCCTGACACAGATACTACATGTGTTACAAAAACTACAGGTGTGTGAGCTTTGTGTGTAGTGTAATTTTACATGTGGTCTATGGTGTATCAGTATTTTCAATGCACTTACCCTTTCTTCACCACTTCCACATACCGGTTATTCCCACCAACTTCGTTGACTGCAGCCACAACCTCCTGTCAGATGTTATTCTTCCTCCTCGAGCTTGTCTTGTTTTTTTCACTTAGCATGCTGGCTGGTAATCCAGCTCAAAAATTGTGGTTTTGATTTATACACAGATTCCTCAAAAGAGATTGACTAAGTTAATTGTGGCTGAATTTATACATATACATATGACAAACGGAGTGCAGCCGCCCCAAAATAAGAAATTTCGCCACTTGGGACTATGATGAAGCCTGTCTCTTGGTCACAGCTCAGGGTGAAAAGATTGCTTCTTCCACTCTTTGTAAACATATCTACCAATTATTTCCCTGTTTAATAGATTGATTGCCGATCCATCTAGTAACATTTTCCATTTTTAACGGAAATATGAATTGGTTTTTAAGTTGTGACCAAGTGAGGGTTTGAGGCTGTTTCCATGTTCTCGCAATTAAGATTGTGACAAATATTTTATATCAAGTTCTTGAAGCTGTGCTTATTTCTTATGAAGGTTGGGTTTATTTCAGTTTTGGATGATTTTCAGTACATCTGGCCTATTTTTTACGTATGCGACAGTTCCCATAGGATATAATGGGGTGTTTGAGGCTACCACTTGCATTGTGTTCTTTTCAGGTATGTTTTGGCTGCTTTTGGTTTCGGAAGATATAGGTATGGGATTGCCTATGATTTTTGAATTGTGGATGTATTCGAAGGTACATCAGAGCTATCTTGAAATACCTGAGTTGACCTGCTAATTTTACAATGTGATGTATCTGAGAAAGGCCTGGGAAAACACTCAGAAAGCAGAATATTCCTATTGAATATGCAAGCTGAGAATTGACTACAACAGAATGTGTATATGCTCAAATTGAAAAATAATTGTTAGCTGTGTTGTTCAGGATGGAAACGTTTCATCAGTATAACTATGGTCGACCTATAGTAGTGCATTCTGATCACAAGCTCTTAGAAACCATAACAAAGAAGGAAAGTTGATACCTTTGTTGGCTAACTGAGTAGGTTTAGAGTGCAAGCTTTCAAGACCTCTCAGGTCTCTTCATCAGGCATACTCTAAACCTAGTCAGTTAGCCAATACAGGTATCAACCTGACTCTACTCTACGTCTAACACGGTACCAACTATCAGCTTTATTAAAGGGACATTCCAGCTTTTTTAACCCTTGCTTCCTCCAACAATAAAGGGTTAAACAATACATGTCTTTGAAAGTAAACCCGCCGTGTATCTTAATAGATACAAGCAGGTTTACTATCTGCTGTGTCTCACATGCGAGACACAGCAGTTCCGCTTGTCACGTGCTGAAAAACATCAGCACGCGCACAGCCAATCAGTGTGGGGGCTCGCCCTGCTCTGACAGCCGAATGCGAGGGTATTGATCAGCAGTGGGGGATCTAGGGTACTCCCTGCTGATCC
This sequence comes from Pelodytes ibericus, assembly GCA_036172795.1. Taxonomy (NCBI): domain Eukaryota; kingdom Metazoa; phylum Chordata; class Amphibia; order Anura; family Pelodytidae; genus Pelodytes; species Pelodytes ibericus. The sequence continues at coordinate 71,542,501 of CM069859.1, forward strand.
CATCTAAAAATGATGGGCTCTCTCTGCTTCCTATGGAAGCATGGCAACTGTCAGTAAGAGGATAAACTGACGTGTACTATCAAAAGTATCCTCATACTAGGGACAATGGACATTTCACTTGTGCTTCTATATTAGAAGCAGAGGTGAAAAAAAGTTTAGTGTCCCTTTAACAAAGAAAATTATTATTTTCATGGCCAGTCTAAGGAAATATCTCTATACATCTGTGAGGAGAGTTATACTGGATGAAGACCAAAAATGCAGGATGGTACAATACAGATATATTTATTGACAGGGGTTAAATGCAGGAACTTGCAGCAGTTGTAATCCACACTGACAGGGGTTAAATGCAGGAATTTGCAGCAGTTGTAATCCACACTGATAATAAGCAAAACGATAACAGTCCAAGATCAGGGGCAATAGAGAGGTAGCAAAACGAGAGACAAGCCGGGGTCAGGTTACCAGAGAATCAGAATAACGATAAACAGTCCAGGTATCAAGGGGCACAGGCAGGCAGAAGGGTAGTCAGGAAATCCAGGTTCAGCAACAATCAAATATAAGGAAACGCTAGGCTATCGAATACACGAGAATCACCAAGCACTGTTTGCTTGGTGATTCTGGCTTTTAAATCTTCTGCGCCTCGCGGGTATGCGACGTGCGTGACGTCATCGGGCGCGCGCCTCCATGGAGAAAGATCACGTGATGACGTGGACGCGCTGGCAAGCGCGTGTGACGGATCTCGGCTGGGAGAGAGGTTGTACTCAGGGGAGCTGCTGCGGGGAAGAACCTGACAACATCTAGCAAAACATCCTGTTAACCTCTCAAAGGCCAGTTCCACCTAGCTTACGCGGTTTCTGTATGTTGTACAAGTGTTTAATATATATGAAATGAAATCATTTTTAGTTAAACTAATTACAGTTCTCCTGTAGTTTAATACTGAAAATAATTTCACCAGGTCGACAAATTTAGTGACATCCAATAAAGAGCGCTCAGAGCATTAAACAGGACTGTTATAGCAATAATCTGTTTTCTTTACATAGTGCAATACATATCTAATTATTATTTCTTCGGATTTTGTTTTTGGAAATGAAAAGGATGATGTTACATCTCCTACACAGTATGTATTGATCACTGCAGAAGCTGCAGAAAAAATTTGGATGCACACAACCCTTTTCTTATAGTTTAGAGCCTAAACTTTCCTTTATGTGTACAAAGTGAGTGTTATTATCAGGTTGGAATGGTAGACAGTATTTTGTTCAGGGAAGGGGCAGATGAAGTGGAGCTTGAACCAAGAAAATCTGTATTGTTTTTGATTGCTGACTGTTGGAATTGTTTCCTGACCCAGGGTCACTGTTGAAAAGTTAGGGATATAAAGTTAGGTCAAGGGCAATTACCACAAAAGCAGAGTTGGGAAACAAAGCAGGCTATTGGGCTTTAAAGACACAAAGAAAAAAACAATAAAAAAAAGGTTAAATGCAACCAAACCCCTTTGATTTGTGTAGAGAGCTCTCAGTTGCTCAGTTATATGTTTGACTCCACATTCCTTAGAGCAATGACTACCGAGTTTTACCACTTTATAGGAGGCTGGTTTGATCCTTTTTCAGTTTTTTGAGAACATGTTAGCATAACAGATAATTATTCAAATTACTGTTAAAAAACCATCAAAAACTAAACTAGTACATGCATATTAAAAATGCCAATAAAAAAGTATAAAATTTTGTTCAAAATACTTATCCTGAAAACTCCAAGCCTGAGAAGTAGAGAAAAGGGCATTGCAGCATGTTTTGGGAGCCATTATCCATGTGCCTGATATGAAGCGTAAGTACCTTGCACACTTGTGCATAACAGCATGCACAAGTGGTGTATTTAGGTTTTTTGCTGCCCTAGGCCTGTCTTAACGTATGCATCCTGAAATATCATTTTGTTATTCCCCTTTCTCTCCAGGTTGACCCCTTCCTCACATAACCTTTCCACTACACTATATTTTCACCACATGCCTTAAAACAGTGCCTGAATGCCCACCACATCCCTGTCCAGAGTCAGATTGTACCCCACATCCCTTGCCACTGCACCATTTGCCCCAACTCCTTTCCACTGCATCCTATTGCTCCCTGGTGATTTGGAGGGAGGGGCAGCCCTGATTTTAGTGCAAGCAGTGAGAGAGGATGTACCACCAACAATGATAGTGCTAGTTCTGTTGGCCTAGCCAGAAATACAACATTGGCATGCAAACCACCAACATGGCTGACACAATGCTCAGTGCTTTCCCACCACCTAAAAATAGTAACATGGGTGTAGAGCATGATCGTTTTCTTGGAAGCTTAATTATACAAAAAACAGGCCTAGCTGGGATTGTAACATGCTTAAAGCAACATACTTCGATTTAAGGAAATAAGAATAATACTTGCTGACCTGTACATTTCTTTGAGTGCATTTTCTGTAATGTTTCACATTATAACACAGCTCATTATCTATAGTGTGCAGACTCAGTCTCTGTCCTGATTAGATGCCTAAGATATGGGAAAATATAATGAGTTATCCAAGGTCACACAAAGCTAACTCTGGGATTTGAACCAGGCACTCTAGCTTCAAACAGCAGTGTCCTTGTTTTAGTCAGTGTTTTTTCTCTTCACTGATCCAACTGATTCCTGGAAACAACCAGGGTCTGCTTTTTGTGATCTGTGTAACATCATCCAACAGGAAACAGCAAAAGAAGTTGTCCTATTAAATATAGGTTGATTTTAACCTAATGTTCATGAAAAGTACTGTGATATAACCCACTATGTGCCCTAATTATTATTATTGACTTTTTTTGTGTTTACAGACATACAGATAAAATGTTTCTATAGAAAAGGAGATTTTGTTACCACTGTCCAGTTGTACAATTTTGTAGGAGATTATTTATAAGAGCATCTTTCCGCCTGTCATCAGGCCAGCGGAATGGACATGTTGTTCTTGAAAGATTGCTCTCAGATTATCTTCCAGTTTTAACTCTTTGTTTCTTATAGAAAAAGGAAAAATAGAATCATACAGATCTATTAACTAGAATCCAAGATTGGAGTTTGATATTTGCACTAATAATTTGAACTCCAACCTCTTACGTATTTGCCCTCCCCTCGGATGCCTCATTTCGACCTTGCAAAATGGTTTTCACTAACAATTTTGCCAAGATCAAAATGAGGTGAAGGCTGCCAAAATGGAGGGGTGTGAGATTAAACTCTAAGGGGTTAAGTGAATAGCAATTTATTTGCTTTTCATAAAGGAAAGTTCAAGATGGGAGACTGACTTTTTAAAGGGGGAGGGAGAGGTTGAATTTGTTTTAGTGAATAACGGGAGGAGATCGTTTTTTCTTTTTAAATCCAACCTTCTCACGCTATTCTTGAATTTTAGTTAGACATATAGATATTTCGCAAGAAACAAATAAATCATTCATTATTTTAACCCCTTCGCAACAATGGACGTGTCAGGCACGTCCTGCCGGGAACTGAATATGCTACTTGACTGCCCCTAGAGGTGACTAAGTAGCCTTGCAATGTAAAAAAATAAAAAAATATATTTAATTAGCTATAAACTGGTTATATAGTAGCCTATAGGGTTAAAATTAAATAATTTTTAGCTTAATGGATAGGGTTAAAATTAAATTAAAATTAAAATATATTAAGGGATAGCATAAGGGTTAGAGTTGGGGTTAAATTTAATGTTAGTGTTAAATATTGGGTTCAGGTTGGGGTCAAAAGGTCAATATAGGAAAAAAACTATTTTGCCCCATAACTCGGAAAAAAATACCAAAAAATATGGAAACATGCATATATCTGAACTCGGGACAATATTTAGAAATTATTTAGATGGGGTCTTTTTTAATGATTGTATTTGTGTAAATTATATTTTAGGTGAAAGTTAGAAAAAAAAATTCATCATATTTTATGATTTTTTTTTGTAGTAAATTATAAGATATGATGAACATAATGGTATCTAATGAAAGCCCTTCTTATGACGAAAAAACAACATATAATATGTGTGAGTACAGTATGTGAGAAGGAAGAAAATTGCAGCTAAACACAAACACCCCAGAAATGTAAAAACAGCCATTGTCACCAAGGGAAAGTCAAGGTGAAAATGTCTTGTCACTAAAGGGTTAATAAAAGGTGAACAGCCCCCAAATCAAATTTCCTTTTTTTTTTTTTTTTTTGAAATACATATTTTCACATACCAATAAATGGGGAAAAAATTAATATTTGCAGTGGGACAGTTTCTCCACTTCAACTATTAGCATCATAATTTATTTATATGGAGCAGAGAACAATAAAAACTAACTCTATTTGTAGCTCAACAAAACAAAAACATATATAAATAAAGGACTAAATGTTAAAAAAAAAAACAATGGGTCTCAGAGTGCACACAGCAAATACTGAAGAATATGTAGAACATGAGTGCAAATGGCAGAGCTGTATGTGTGATATAGGTGTAGATAAATATATGCAAGGCCAATGTAAAGCATGACCAGTTCAGTAACAGATATGTACAAAGAACAAGAGGCTACCCTTTGAGACTAGGAGGTGGTGCTTAGGTGAATAGATGCCTTCAAGAAGGGTCCTGATATTTCTTGTAGAAAATCGAAACACACCAGGCTTCACATAATAGAATAAACATTAATATTTTAAAGCTTCTTGATTCAAGGAGAAATGTGATTGCCAAGAAGGAATGTCTCTCCTAAGTGTGAAAATTCTAATAATTAGGAGGTTTTGCTTTCTTTTGGATGAACAGCAGGCACACGGATAGGTAGAAGGATTGAACCTGAAGGACTTTTATCAGCCTAAATGACTATATGTTATCAATTCCAATTGCTATCTATTTTTCGTTCATTATGTGCTGTCCAGTGCAAACATTACTATGTATTGGTGCATCTGTTTCTAACATGTTCGTGTGCGAAAGTGTTTATACCTGTCCCTGATGATATATTAAAGGACTTTTGAAGTTACATGAGTGTGTAGTTTTTCCTTGTGTATTTATACTGTGGATGTATCCCCCATTATGTAGTATAGATTTTTTTTTTTTAATTATGTTCATGTAATCATGGGCGTCTGCAGAATTATTTACAGGGTGGGGGTACAAACTAACCAAATGGATGGGTGAGAATCATGAGATGTGTATTCCACAGCAGCTGCTCATAATCATATAATAGCTAACCTTTAGCACTCTAGTTGTTAAAGGGACACTACCACTTAAGTAAGATGTAACTAGATAGCCTGGTCATTAAAAACAAACACAAAAATAGTGTTTTTTGTTTTTTTCCTATATTGACCATTTGTCCGCAACCTGAACCTTAAATTCAACCCCAACTCTAACCCTTATGCTATCCCTTAATATATTTAAATTTAATTTTATCCTATACCTTTGCTAACCCTAATTTAATTTTAACCCTAACAGCTAATCTAACCCTAATCCTAGTTTTTAGCTAATTATTTTATTCATTCCAATGTTGCTGACTGCCTCTAGGGGCAGTCAAGCAACATATTTAGAGTGATGGAAGTGAATTTCTTTTCACTTCCGAAGCTCTGGCACAGCCATATTGGGCCCCAGAGACCAAATTTCGGTGCTGTCTATTGCCTTGACATCGAGGCAATAGACCAGCACTGTCAGAGCGGTTTTCGCAATCGTTGCTTGCGAAAACTGCTTGTTTCACCGCAGGACGTATCAGGCGCGTCCATTGTCGTGAAGGGGTTAAAGTACTTTGAATGCACATTAATATGTATTGACATTTGGTAGATGCATTTTGGGCACTAGACAGCCCCTTTAACATATTGGCTTAGAGTCATGGGAAATGCAGTCTACCGTTTGGTTTGGCATGAACCTTGGTAACATTATACACTATAAGCGGTTCCAGTATTATGGTGTATTGTTCACACAGAGTGTAACTTATAATGCTTCTCATAAGTGCCAGCTAAACTTTGAAACTTGTCACACTCAGTCTCTTCTAACCCCCATTCTCTCTCACACTGAATGTGACAGGGCACAGGGTATTTGTTTTAATTAGCAGAATACTACCCTTTGATTGACATCAGGGTGGCACTGAAAGGGTTCAAGAATAAATATATTCTTCCCAGTTATCAGGCAGAGGAAACATGAATTTAGAGAAACAGGCCAAGGTACAGGAAATCAGAGTGAATGGGAGAGAGACCAATAGGTTAAAAGGAGAGATCTAAGGGAAGATGGCCAAAATAACATTGCTTAACTGGGAATGACAGGTTCTGATAAATTGTATCTAAAGTCATCTAACCAATCAACTGCTTGTCTATCCCTAAAAACTCAGGTAAACAATCCAGGAGGGGATAATACTATACTGATGTCTTGTCGATTTGAGAAATAATAAACTATTACAAAGAATTATCACTGTGAACTGTTAAATTGAGTATTACCTTAGGAGAAACTTACAAGCTGAACAACTAGCTGATGTTATAATCTTCTTGAGCCTAATCAGAGGCATCCGGGTGCTGGAGAAGAAGTATGGGGTACTGGCTGAAGAAAGCCATTCATATTGGAACCAACAGTGTCCTCTTGTGTTCACATACAGTAATAACAACTTATAGAAACTAAATTAGAGAAAGAGGTAAGATTTGTTTTAAAGAGTGAAAAATTAAGAGAGCGCTAAAGAGAGAAGAAAGGAGAGACAACAAGGGTACCCCAATAGAGGGAGTAACTTTATCCACAAGAGAGTGCCGCAAAAACGGGGCTATTAACCACATTGTGTGGTCAAAAAAAAAAAAGCGTGCAGCCTGTATGTGGGTGCACACGGGTTGGGGGACTAGTCACTGCAATCTGAAAAATTGTAATTTATCAACAATATGAGAATTCTCTATTTGTTAGAATGACAACCTGCATTGCTTTAAGAGGATAAACAGGTAAATGTGCTGGAACTAAAGCCAGTGGAAGTCTCAGTGGTAGGATCCATTAATAAATTGAAGAAATGAGAAACAAAAAATATTGTCTGGAATTCTTTTTTAGAGTGGGAATGATGTCACGCCGAGCATTCCTCTTAGTTACCCTCTCAAGGGATCTCCTGCATCGTTACCCTCTAAATTGTTTTCCTGCTTAGTTACCATCTCAAGGCTTTTCCTGCTAGTTACCATCTCAAGGGTTTTCCTGCTAGTTACCATCTCAAGGCTTTTCCTGCTAGTTACCATCTCAAGGGTTTTCCTGCTCGTTACCATCTCGGGGGTTTTCCTGCTTAGTTACCCTCACTGGGGATTTCCTGCTTAGTTACCCTTCTCAGGCCTTACAATTACCTAAGGCTTCACCCCTTGTGTTTCTCTCATTATCCCTACCTCAGTCCCTGCTAAAGCTCTTGGTTTATACTGCAGTTCCTACCCCTTTCCTATTCTGCCGTCCCTTGCTAAAGTCCCCTTTTGTCTCTGCTTCAGTCCCATTTCCAATCCTTATTTCTGCAGAATGAATAACAACATGCAACCAGACACCTCCTTTATCCCAGCACTGAAACTCCTACCTGACCTGGTAAAGGCCCTGACATATTTATATTTAAAATGCATACACTTGATGCAATCTTTCAGTTAAAAGTTAATTATTTACCTATATTTGTCCTTTAAAGCTACAATCAGAGTGCTCAGTTATTTTGTAGCCTCTGTGGTTCTCACATCATAGTCTCTCCGTTGACTCTGTGTACATGCCTCTCTTAGTGTACATACCTGGTCCTGATCATGACTCTTTTTCTGCTCCCGATCCATCCTCTACCTCAGTTTTTCTGACCTCATTTCCTTACTATCAAACTATTAGGATGAAAGTACTACCTTAACTTTCCAAAATATCCAGTTATATACGATCACATATGACCTTAAGTCAATGTAAATTTAGTTGATCTTTCAGTCTTATACAAACTGACCAGGTCAACATGCCCTTTGCAAGAACATCTGTGTGGTAACAGTAGATTTATATTTTGTCTAAATTGCATGCCAAAAAAGCAGCCAGAACTGATCTCATCCTGAATACACATTTAAAATGTGGTATAAGTCTAGATGAAGCCCCCTGATGACAAATATGTAAAACATATTATTCGATTCCGATATAGATTTTCTTACCTTCTAGTAAAATAGTTAGGTAACTAATAACATGTACTCCACAGCCATTAATATCAGCAAACAAAATGTATGGCAGGTGCTTCATAGAATGGGTTTCCATGACCTCACATCACCAAGTACAATGCCAAATGCCGGATTGAGTGGCGTAAAGCACGCCGCCACTGGACTCTGGAGCAGTGAAAATGTGTTCTGTGGAGTGATGAATTACACTTCACTGTTTATCAGTCTGGTGTCTGGAGACTGGGTTTGGCAGATGCCAGGAAAACATTATCAACCTGACTGCAGTGTGCCAACTGAAAGTTTTGGGGCTGTTTTTCAGGGGTTGGGCTAAGCCTCTTACTTCAACCCCAGGCCTTCTTGTACAACATCAGTGCCGGACCTCACAAATGCTCTACTGGATGAACAGGCAAAAATTCCAACAGATCACTCAAAAATCTTGTGGAAGACCTTCCCAGAAGAGTGGAAGCTGTTATATCTGCAAAGGGGGAACCAGCTACATATTAATGTCTTTGTATTTAGAATGCAATGTCATAAAAGTAATTAGGTGAACAGTGATTTTTTGTAGGTCTTTACCTCTTCAAGTAAACCCTGCAGTAGCAAGTTGCCGCACTTTGGTCTGAGGCACAGCAATATTGCTTCATATTCAGCATTCTGGTCTGAATAGTCTTGCAAGTGATGTGATTGACACTTGAGTGCAGGCTGATAAGGGCAGAGAAATGAACTCCATTGCATGTGATCGATAGTTATTTTTGCCATGCCCCCTCAATTGTGTCTTCCTTAGTGGCATCACTCTCATTAATGCTTTGAACTTGACTTACTCCATAACTATGATAGTCGCAATAGAGGTAATGGAGCACTAGAAAAAAAGTAAATATAAATGGGCAGGTACAAGAACAAACCAGAATATAAAAAAGAAACCAAAAAAATAATCTGGACAGAAAAGGGCCAGATCAGTAAAAGTAGCCAAATTTCTCTGAAATTCAGCTACTCAATATTACATTTCTGCTGAGTTTAGGCCATATTCGGCCCTGCAAATCCTATGGATTCACCCTACACAGTATGGGCCAAAATTCCCCGAAAAGAACCCGCACTCAGCTGACACAGACGAATTTGGAGTATTTCAATTCTCCAGTTTTTTGCCCTATATTTAGACTATTTATTTCCTTCATAAATTATGATTCTAAGTTTGGGGGAGTCGTCTTATAATCAGGATTGCTTTATATTCATGCAAAATCGGTATTATGCTTTCCCCAAATCATGTTCCCAAGAATTAACACTTCTATTTTATTTATACTCTTGTTGTAAAGTGTTTGGTAAACGCCATGTAACAAATTACACAGAAATTGCAGCATTCTTACATTTGTATGTATTGTATTTGAATCTGTGACAAGTTTAGTGCACCAACATTATTCTTTTTCCTTCTTTCTCACTATCCTAATATTGCCCTCTTACTCCTAAATTCACATTCCTCTACTTGTAATACTCCAACAAACACCTTTGTACCCAAATTCCCCTTCTGTCCCACCATATCCAACGTTTAGCCAGCCAATTACTCACACTATGCAACAATATTTTATGGTGTCTAAAAACTATTGTATTTGTTACTTAAAATATTATAATTAGGTCAGTGTAAGTCTAGCCATTTTGACATGTTTACTTACACTCTTGACAATGTGCCAGAAGGCCCAGGATGCAGTAAGACATGAAATGATTCAGCAGAGGATAATTAGAAACTCTGGCTCTGGAAAAAAATTATTTCTAAAAATAATTGCTATATTTCTCCTGCAGGGGGAGCCAAAGTAAGGATAATACATTTGGCATTCAGCATATGATAAAGTAGCAACTATTTTATGGAGATGAAAGAATGTCTGTTTTTATAGTATATCCATAAAAACAACACATTATGGTGTACTTAATAAATGTGGGGTTTATTGTTTAAATATGTTTCCAGGACTGGGAAAACCTAGTCATTGGCCAAGTACTGAATATATCACACAATAATACAATTATGCTTCAGAGGCATGACTTAATGATTAGAAACATCTCATATATGCTTCTTATTGTTGGGTGGAAGAAGGTTATGTATTATGTACAATACTGTAACATATCTATAAGACATGCATACAGTATTATAGCTCTCACTACCGCTGCCACGGATACCCACAGCTCTGTCACTGTTGTAATGTACAGTAATCTATTGGGGTGAAAAGGCCTGACTGAACTCACACATTGTCAGGATCTACCACAAAGTAGATCTCCCGAGTACCCCGTCTTACTCACCTTGAATCCCGCTCCGGTAGCGCGCACACTGCTGCCAATGAAATCGGAGGCGTGTCCCCGATGACGTCACGCCCGTCGCGTGCACGCCAGACGCGGGAGATTTAAAAGGGAGAATCACCTTGCAATCCTTGCTTGGTGATTCTCATGTTCCTTGCTCAGCGGTTATACCCTACTCTCTTTGGATTGCTTATTGACCCTGGATTGTATCCTGACTACTCTGCCTGCCTGTGCCCTTGACCCTGGACCGTTATATTACCTCTCTGTCTGCCTGTCCCCCACTGAACCCGGTTTGTACCTCGACTATTCTATTTACTATAACCACCTACCTGCTGGATTACAGTGCTGTTACTTTAACCACCTACCTGCTGGATTACAGTTGCTGTTTTACTTTAACCACCTACCTGCTGGATTACAGTGCTGTTACTTTAACCACCTACCTGCTGGATTACAGTTGCCTTTTTTACGTTAACCACCTACCTGCTGGATTACAGTTGCTGTTACTTTAACCACCTACCTGCTGGATTACAGTTGCTGTTACTTTAACCACCTACCTGCTGGATTACAATTACTGTGTTATGCTCATATGCATTTACCCTCTTCCTGCTGAATGTTAACCTGTACCCGTAGCCACAAGCTATTTACCTTCCTGGTGGATTACGAACAGTTCTGTATTCCTGTGTACCCAATATTGCTAGTAAGTTCGTACCCTCAGTGTGTTGTTCTTATCTATTATTGTGTCTGCATCGAGGTCTCTATCCAGTTCCCTACAGTCGTCACACACATACACCTCATATACCTTCCTGTCAGTGGCGGAACTATCATTATCGCAGGGGTCGCAGCTGCGACCGGGCCCGTCACACCAGGGGCCCGGCTTCCCTGTTGACCCCTGCGATAATAATATATTAAAACCTGTACTATGCGATCTTCACTGATTGCATAGTACAGGCCCTCTGTAGAGCGATGCGGCCTATGTGACATTGTCACCGGTAGCCGCACCTCCGTTGGTCTCGCGCGAGGGGGTGAAAGCTCCACCGTGACATCATGTCCTTGACATCATGACGCTTCAACAAAAACGGAGGCTGGATCAACCCCCCTCCCTGCAAGGAAAGGTAACCGTGCAGGGAGGGGGACAAAAATCGGTGGGAACGTATGGATGTAATGTAAGTATGTATGGATGTAAGTGTAAGTCTGACTGTATGTATGTATGGAATTCTGACTGTATGGATGGATGTAAGTCTGACTGTATGTATGGATGTAAGTCTAACTGTATGTATGGATGTAAGTCTGACTGTATGTATGGATGTAAGTGTAAGTCTGACTGTATGTATAGATGTAAGTGTAAGTCTGACTGTATGTATGGATGTACGTGTAAGTCTGACTGTATGTATGGATGTAATTCTGACTGTATGTATGGATGTAATTCTGACTGTATGTATGGATGTAAGTCTGACTGAATGTATGGATGTAAGTGTAAGTCTGACTGCATGTGTGGATGTAATTCTGACTGTATGTATGGATGTAAGTCTAACTGTATGTATGGATGTAAGTCTGACTGTATGTTTGGATGTAAGTGTAAGTCTGACTGTATGGATGTAAGAATGACTGTGTGTGTATGTAAGTCTGACTGTATGTAAGTGTAAGTCTGACAGTATGTAAGTGTAAGTCTGACTGTGTGTGTATATGTAAGTGTAAGTCAGACTGTACGTGTAGTGTAACTGTAAGTCTGACTGTGTGTGTATATGTAACTGTAAGTCTGACTGTGTGTGTATATGTAACTGTAAGTCTGACTGTGTGAATGTATGTAACTGTAAGTCTGACTGTGTGTATGTATGTAACTGTAATATTATAAAAAATATGATACATATAGCTGTGTGTGTATGTATATGTATATATATATATATATATATATATATATATATATATATATATATGCTCACCCAACATGTATAAGCACTCCGCTTCTGCAATAAAATAAATCCAATGCCCGAGTGCTGATCTGTCTCTCATATAGAAATCCAATGCTGATGAACGAACTCACGGGACTGTAGCAATAATCCAAAATCCTTTATTGAAACTACAACGTTTCGGGCAGAACTCCTGCCCTTTGTCAAGCACGGTGCTTGACAAAGGGCAGGAGTTCTGCCCGAAAAGTTGTATTTTCAATAAAGGATTTTGGATTATTGCTACAGTCCCGTGAGTGCGTTTATCAGCATTGGATTTATATATATATATATATATATATATATATATATATAAAAAGACATATGGGGATAGGTCCGGAGAGCGATGCGAGGAAGACGTGTCTGAGAACAGCTCCCGCCACCCCTTCGCTGTATCACGCTGTGGACCCGCTAATATACAACCGATCATGGGGAAAAACGCAAAGAAATTGCCCTCAACACCGAGTGCCTCCCGTGGAAAGCCGCCAACCATGGTGAACCCGCTGTCTGCCTACCTTCTCCCGCCAAGGCCCCTGACGGACCACGAACCCAAAATGGCGACGACTGAACGAGACGAGGCCTCAGAGCCTGCCTCAGATTTCTCAGACGCCGAAACGGTAGGAGAGGACAGACATACAAACCCCTGCCCACAATGTGGAGATAACGTGAGATCAGATCTCCAAACCTTTACTCACCAGATTAAAAAAGAGTTCGCCACGGCTGTTGAACATATTAGAAACACGATCAGAGACGAGCTGGCCGATGTTAAAAGCGAACTGAAAGAGCATGGCACCAAGATTCAAACGCTCGAATCAGGCCAAAGTGATATCCAGGCCTCAGTGTCCGCACTAGCAACGCAGGTCAGGACCCACAAGTCGGTACTTACCCAGCTCACACAACAAGTACTGGACCTGGACAACCGGGGAAGACGATCCAATCTCCGGATCCGTGGGGTCCCGGAATCTTTGGAGGACGAAGATACGATCTCTCTCACCACAGCTATCTTTAGCAAACTCCTTAATAAAGAGACAACGGACTGTCCGAGGCTAGATCGGGCACATCATGCTCTACGCCCGAAAGATATGGCTAATCTTAGCCCCAGAGATATTGTCTGCTGCCTACACTCTTATTCTGACAAAGAAGAGGTTCTGCAACAGGCCAGACGCCAGAGACCGTTCTTCTACGCAGACGGAGAAATACAATTTTTACCTGATGTGGCATGGGGCACCCTCCAACTCCCTAAACTGCTAAAACCACTAATAGAACAGCTACAGAATAAAAATATACCGTACCGATGGGGCTTTCCTTTATCCATTTCGGTAAGACAAGATGGTCTTTCCTATACGCTGAAACATCCGGACGAGCTTCAAGATTTTTGCTCTGCACTGGGGATCGTTAATCCAGGACTGCCAGACTGGAAAGCATACGCCTCAGGAGAAGATCCCTTCCCACCTAGTCTACAAGGCTTGTGGAATCCGAGGCCACAAAGGCAGAGACGTAGACGACCTACAGTGAGAAGACCAGCGGTACCAAATCCACCAGTCATTAACCCGCAATAATCCCAGGACGAGAGATACCCACCGTGTTAAGGCAACCGTTATGCTAAGCCAACATGAATAACACCTGAACCAAGAGACTGATGGAGGTCTATGCCAAAAAGGGAGACGCTACCCGCCTGCAATGGACAGCACTGGAGTTTTTCTGGAGACTTGGACCCCTCATACATGCTCCTATAACTGGATCAGTGGATGGATCAACCAGGAGGAAACTCATAACATACCTACCTCACCTCCTTGATTAAACCACAGATGACACTGAGCATCGGGGCAGATAGACTTTATGGACAGTAGCTGGGGGCACGGGGCAGAGAAGGCGCCCAGTCGACCTCCCTTTTCTCTACGCTTGGACTCAGAGTCTTGCCTAGGATCTTCCACGGCCTCAACGTTACTCTGGGCAACAGTTTACAGTTTGAAGTTTATAGATAGCTGTTTTACGTATTTTCATACCACAATCTACGCCTTTTCTCAGTTCTTCTCTCTTTCTTTTCTCGCTCTCTCCTCCCCCTCCCCTTTCCCTACAAGTGGTCCACAGGATAATAATAGTATTTTATCATTTAGGGGCGAAGGGACATAAAATCTCAGAAGATACACCTAGTATCCCCCGCTCTCTTCTCCGACTATCCCCAGTCAGGATCTGCGTCCTGTATTTTAGGTGAACCCTCAGGTGTCGCTGGCCACACCGAGAGGGGGCCACCTAGACGCTAGATTGTAAGCCTTGTTGGCTTATCCCCGAATCTCCCTAGATCGGGACCCACCTTGCTCTTTGCAAGGCCCCAGCCCTACACCCTCTGTTAGTTGATCCCCCTTTTCTATAACCCCCCCCCCTCATTTTTCTTCTTTTCCCTCTTGTTCTTTTTTCCTTTCTATTTTTATTGTATTATTTTTTTTTTTTTTTTTTTTCTCTATCTAGGCACTCAGGACGTACTATTCCTTATATATCATAAAAATTCAGATTGTTTTGTGAATTCATAGAACATGTCTAAACCCCCACCCACCATTCAGTTTTTTTCAATCAACGCCAAGGGATTAAACTTCCCTCAAAAGAGATCTCGTTTATTCCGAGAACTGAGAGCTCGAAAGGCAGATATTGGCCTCATACAAGAGACACATTTTTGTAGGTCCAAACTCCCCAAACTAACAGATTACACATACACCCAATCCTTTTTCTCACACTCCCCGTTCAAGAAATCAAAAGGGGTAGCCATATACATAGCCAAGAGACTGCCTTTCAGGGTCTCGGACTCATGGACGGACAATGAAGGAAGAGCTATTTTTCTTAAAGGCACACTGGGGACTGACACTGTAACTATTGCTAACATTTATGCTCCAAATGTTAACCAGCATCTGTTTATATGCTCTATTTTATCTAAACTAGACCAATTTGCTGAGGGGGTGATTGTACTAGGAGGTGATATCAACATGACTATGGACCCGCTACTTGACTCCTCAGCCGGAAAGCCAGTCCTCAACAAAACAAAACTTAAGAAGGTAAAAACATCTCTTTTCATATCACAGTTAGCAGACACCTGGAGGGCACTCAACCCCACTATAAAAGACTACACTTTCTACTCTAACCCACACAAAACATACTCGAGACTTGATTATTTTTTTCTGTCCCATAGGCATCTTAATCTGATTGTAAAGGCCCAAATTCTTAACATAACTTGGAGTGACCATGCTCCAATTCTCCTCTCCATCACATTGCCGCATATGACCAATAAAGTATTTTCATGGAGAATTAATGAATCCATTTTAAAAGACAAAACGCATCTCAAATCCCTTACTGAAACGCTAACCCATTATTTTAAAGAAAATATGACGTCTGATGTATCTCCCGCAATGGCCTGGGAGGCACATAAGGCAGTCATTAGAGGTGCTTTTATAAAAATCGGATCTTTTGTTAAAAAACAAAGAGCTAGAGCTATGACCCAAGCTATAACAGACATACACAAGCTCGAAACTCAACATAAAAATAATCTCTCCCCGCAAGTATATATAGATCTACTGAAGGCTAGATCGCACCTTGCATCTTTATGTATTACCCGAGACCAACTTGTTTTACAAAAATTGAAAAATAATGCCCATTTGATCAGAAACAAGACTGGGAAATATCTGGCCAAAGCCCTCAAACAGAAACAGGAAGCCACTTTCATCTCTAAAATCAGGACTCGACACAACACACTAGTGCAGAAAACTTCAGACATAGCAAAAACATTTGCCAAATATTATCAAGATTTATACAATCTAAAGCCTGAGCCCAATTCACCACAAAACCCTACCACCCAAACTGCCATTTCAAGATATCTCACCACACATATGAAACTAAAACTAGACACAGATACGAAAGCCTCACTAGATGTCCCCATAAGACTAGAAGAGATAACAAACATTTTGAAACACACCCCTGTAGGCAAGAGCCCAGGACCTGACGGTCTGACAACCATCTACTACAAAACTTTTCAAGATGTGTTGCTACCACAGTTAGTCACAGTGTTTACTCATCTGGCCTCTGGAGGAACACTGCCCCCTCAATCTCAAGAAGCCCATATAACTATCATCCACAAACCGGGTAAAGACCCTGAGCAATGTAGCAGTTACAGACCCATCTCGCTTCTCAATGTAGACGTCAAATTATTAGCCAAGATACTTAGTACCAGACTAGGTGAAGTATTACCATCCCTAATACACAGAGACCAAGTGGGATTTGTCCCTGGTAGGGAAGCAAAGGATAACACAGTGAAAGTGATTAACCTGATCCACTATGCGAACAGGCACCACATACCTATGATGCTTTTGTCCACTGACGCCGAGAAAGCCTTTGACAGGGTGAGCTGGGAGTTCATGAGATCTCTGCTCCGACATATTGGACTGGGAGAGACGATGTATAACTGGATTAATTCACTATACCATATGCCCACGGCCCGTATTAGGATAAATGGAACACTCTCGGACCCGCTCGCCCTGTCAAATGGCACCAGACAGGGGTGCCCCCTATCCCCCCTCCTATTTGTTTTAGTCCTCGAACCTCTCATATCTGCGATTAGAACTAACCCCTGTATACATGGCCTAGAAATCGGACCCCACACCCATAAAGCTGCGGCTTTCGCAGATGATCTGCTATTGACTCTTACCCAGCCTATCGTAACAATACCCAATGTTCTAAAAGAATTGGACACATACAGCTCACTATCATTTTTTAAGGTAAACATGGCCAAATCGGAAGCCCTCAATATTTCCTTGCCAGATTCTTTAATTGATACCCTCAAACAAACATTCCCTTTTAATTGGGCAAAAACGGCTATCAAGTACCTAGGAGTCCACATTTCGCCCTGCCTGGGACAACTATACCACCTCAACTATACACCCCTTCTTCGCAGAATACAAACTGACTTATCCAGATGGGACAAAAAGAAACACATCTCATGGTTTGGGAGGGTGGCGGTATTAAAAATGAACATATTACCCAGAGTGCTCTACGTTATACAGACTCTCCCCATACTGATCCCAAAATCTTTTTTTAAGGAATTCCAAGCGAGTATCACCTCTTTTGTATGGCAGACAAAACATCCCCGCATCAAATACAACTATCTGACAAGACATAAACACATGGGAGGCCTGGGACTTCCTAACATTGAAACCTACTATAAAGCCACTCTGCTTACTAGAATTGTCGATTGGACGAGACCTTCCCCAAAATTATGGGTATCCATAGAGCAAAGAGCTATGGATGTTCCCATACCAATAGTGGCCTGGGTAGCGCCCAAACAAAGGGAAGAAATAGACCTAACCCACCCCACTATTCCACACACACTACGAGTATGGAGAGAAATATCTAACAAACCGGGGTTACTCTCTACCCCCTCCCCGCTCCAAGCCCTTTCAGGAAATGCTGATTTTTCCCCAGGCCAGGAGGGTAGACCATTCGACCAATTCTTCCCAAAGAGAATCCCATTCCCTAGAATAGGCCATTTTTTGAATGATGACGGCTCTTTTAAATCTATGTCAGATTTAAAAGTAAAGGACCCTCCAGTCCGACTTAGATGGCTACACACCCAGATACACCATTTCTTGAAATCCCTACAAGCATTCGCCAATGATCGGCCAACCCTTACCATCATAGAGGGCCTATGCATGGCCAAATCGGCCCCGGTCAAAGTGATATCCACCTTACAACACCATCTAGCAACATTAGATTCAACACCTAAACCTTCCTATATCAGACACTGGAAAGCGGATTGTAACATAATCTTCTCTGAAACTCAGTGGCAGACAATTGCCCTTCTGACCCACAAATGTTCCCCTTCCACAAAGATACAGGAAAATTGTTTCAAGATCCTCAGTAGATGGTATAGGGTCCCGTCATTGCTCCATAAAATCTACCCAACCTCCTCTGATCAATGCTGGAGATGCAAGGCAGAAAAAGGGTCGTACATACATATTTGGTGGACATGTCCACTGATCTCTAGATTCTGGAGAAAAGTTGACTCGATACTACAAGCACACACAGATATGCCGGTCCCTTTTACACCTCAAGCTTTCCTGTTGCACTGCAACTCTCTTTCACCACATAAATACAGACGGTCGTTAACAGCCAAACTGCTGAATGCAGCAAAACTAACGATCCCAAAGTTGTGGAAGCAAACCCGAACTCCCACCATAAAGGACTGGCTTTCGGAGGCTGAGGAGATCAGAGCGGCAGAAAATCTCTTCTATTCATCTATTGGTAAAGGGCTACAATATGCCACACTGTGGCTGCATTGGGCAAAATATATTGATGGCCCAGAATGCCTCACAGAACTGTGAAATTAAATTGGTCTAATTCGTACAATACCGATATTTTATTACACTGATTGTATTCCTGAACTGCCAGTTTCCCCCCCCCCCCCTTTTTTTTTTTTTTTTTTTTTTTTTCTTTTTCATTTTTTATTTTATTGATACTGATGTGCAATTACTTGGTTGATAATGCCCTTGTTCCCCCCCACCAACCCCTCTCACTCATGTACCCAATCCCCCCCCTTTTTTTATGATTTATTATCTGAAAAATTCAATAAACAAAGATTAAACAAAAAAAAAAAGACATATGAAATTTTTTTCTAAAACATATGGCTCAGGTTATGTGACGCTGTAGGGAACTGGATAGAGACCTCGATGCAGACACAATAAAAAAAAAAGAGCAACACACTGAGGGTACGAACCTAGTTTGTAATATAGAGTACACAGGAACACATAAAAGTTCGTAATCCTGCAGGAATATGATAAGCTTGAGGCCACGGGTAATGGCTAGAATCCATCAGGGAGAGGGTTAATGCATATAAGCATAACACAGCAATTGTAATCCAGCAGGTAGATGGTAAAAACGTATAAGCACAAACAGTACTGTAATCCAGCAGGTAGATACAAGCATAAACAGCAACTGTAATCCAGCAGGTAGATGGTTAAAGCATATAAGTGTAAACAACAACTGTAATCCAGCAGGTAGATGGTTAAAGCATATAAGCGTAAACAGCAACTGTAATCCAGCAGGAAGATGGTTAAAGCATATAAGTGTAAACAGCAACTGTAATCCAGCAGGTAGATGGTTAAAGCATATAAGCATGAGCAGTGTTGTAATCCAGCAGATAAATGGTAAAGCATATAGAATGGTCGAGGTACAAACCGGGTTCAGTGGGACACAGGCAGACAGAGAGATAATAGGACAGTCCAGGATCAAGGGCACAGGCAGGCAGAGTAGTCAGGATACAATCCAGGGTCAATATCAATCAAATAAATATGAATGGAGCTAAACGCTGAGCAAGGTACACTAGAGGACGCGCCTCCGATTTCATTGGTAGCAGTGTGCGCGCTACCGGAGCGGGATTCCAGGTAAGTAGAACGGGCTCACCAACGACCAGGGCGATCAGGGTGCAACTCATCGTGCGAACCAAGTCAGCTGCATGTACCATCCTAGCCGGCTCCCAGGATCTGTCACTTGGGCCATAACCCTTCCAATGGATGAGGTATTGGAGTTGACCCCGATGCAATCTGGAGTCAAGAACCTCCTCAACCTCAAATTCTTCAATGCCGTCGACTAGAACGGGTCCCGGAGGAGGAACGTGTCTCCCAGGAAATTCACTGTCCACCCAAGGTTTCAGCAAAGAGACATGGAAAACTAGATGAATTTTCATAGAAGAAGGGAGTTGCAGTCTTCTGACTAAGGGTGAGATGACTTCTGAAACGGAAAAAGGACCAACGAACTTGGGATCAAGTTTCTTTGTCAGACATGAAAGCTTCAGATGTCTTGTAGAGAGCCAAACTCTATCACCCACCTTGTAGAGTGGAGGCAAGGACCTGTGATGATCAGCGAACATCTTATAGCGTTGTTGAGCTTGCGTCAAGGTTCTGCGAAGTGAAGCATATGGGTCAGTGAGATTGCGCACATGAATAGTAGCTGATGGAACACTACTGGTGATAGGTGCTACAGGAAGCATAGATGGGTGGACACCATAGGTGACAAAAAACGGAGACATCCGAATTGAGCTGTGTATATGATTGTTGTAGGCGAATTCTGCTAAAGGTAAATACCCAATCATTTTGGAGATGGGTGGTGAAACAACGCAAATATTGTTCAAGTGTTTGATTGGTACGTTCAGTTTGACCATTACTCTGAGGATGGAAGGCTGTAGTAAGAGAGCGTTGTATATGCAGTTCCGTACAGAATGCCTTCCAGAAGTGTGACGTGAACTGGGTGCCCCGATCAGAAACAATGTTTTCAGGCACACCGTGAAGTCTAAAGATCTCTCGTATAAAAAGATCGGCGGTCTCAGCGGCAGAAGGAAGACCTGGACTGGGAATGAAATGTGCCATTTTAGTGAGACGGTCTACTACGACCATTAACGTAGTGTATTGACGAGATGGTGGTAGGTCGGTAATAAAGTCCATAGAAATCTCTCCCCAGGATCTGGTAGGTACGGGCAATGGTTGTAGTAACCCTGGAGGTTTGTGATGACCGTCTTTAGCAAGGGCACATATGTCACAGGAAGAGATGAATCTAGTAATCTCTTCACGTAGTTTAGGCCACCAAAAAGTACGTTGAATCAGGTCTTGAGTTTGTCGAATGCCGCCATGACCAGCCGCTGGGGAGTCATGAAAGAATTGAAGTATTTGTAAACGTACATCAAGTGGAACATAAACTTTGTCGGAATAATAGTACAAACCATCTTTGTACACGTATTGATACTGTTTAGGTAGCATAGTAATGGACGTTTTAGACCGGATAGCATCCCATATACTTTGTGTGGCGGCTAGAAAATTATCAGAACGGAGTATGGTGTTAGGAACCTCCTCGTGGATCTCCTCCATCTCGGAGATCCTAGAAAGGGAATCAGCTTTTAGGTTACAGGAGCCAGGTCGGTAGGTGGTATGTAATTGGAAACGAGTGAAAAACAGTGCCCATCTGGCTTGTCTGGGTTGGAGTCTTTTAGCGGTTCGTAGATATTCAAGGTTCTTATGATTGGTAAAAACCGTAATAGGGTGTATAGCACCCTCCAATAAGTGTCTCCATTCCTCTAGTGCGAGTTTTATCGCTAGAAGTTCTCGTTCTCCTACATCATAATTTCTTTCAGCTGACGTCAGTGTTCTGGAATAGAAGGCCACTGGATGTTCGTCTTCTTGATGTCTCTGGGATAAGACGGCGCCCACAGCCGTATTTGAAGCGTCCACTTCTAGGGTGTATGGTCTTGAGGGATCAGGTAAGATTAGAATAGGTGCTGTAGTGAATCATACTTTCAATGATTCAAAAGCGTCCTGGGCTGCATCCGTCCATTTGAATATCTTGTTCTTGGAAGTTAATGCGGTGATAGGTTGGATAAGTTTGGAGAAATTTCTAATGAATTTCCTGTAGAAATTTGCAAAACCCACAAAACGCTGTATGCTCTTTCTGTTGGTGGGGGTAGGCCATTGTAAAATTGCAGCAATCTTCTTGGAATCCATCCGTATATTGTTAGGTGAAAGGATAAATCCCCAAAATTGCACTGTTTTCGTTTCAAATTCACATTTCTCTAGTTTCGCATATAATCGATGTTGTCGTAAACGAGTGAGAACTGTGCGTACGTGTTCTCTATGAGACGTTAGGGATGGAGAATAGATGAGGATGTCATCCAGGTAAATGATGATGAACTGATCCAGAATGTCACGAAAAATGTCATTCACAAAATGTTGGAAGGTCGCGGGGCGTTGCATAAACCGAAAGGCATGACCAAGTACTCAAAGTGTCCATACGTGATCTAAATGCCGTCTTCCATTCATTCCCTCTCCTGATCCGGACCATATTGTAAGCACCTCGAAGATCAATTTCCGTGAAAACCCGGGCTGAGCGTAGACAGTCCAATAGTTCGGGAATGAGAGGTAACGGGTAACGGTTTTTGGTGGTTATATTGTTCATCTCTCTGTAATCAATACATGGTCGTAAACCCCCGTCTTATTTCTTGACAAAGAATATACCTGCTCCTGCTGGTGAAGTTGAAGGACGTATGAATCCTTTAGCTAAATTCTCATCAATATATTCTTTGAGAGTAGCAAGTTCTGGTTCAGCAAGGGGATATATTCTCCCAAATCAAATACATACTGAAATTGGGAATAAACAGCTGGTAAATTATTGAACGGATCCTGTCTCAACGTAACACACAAGGCAGGAGAAGTAAGACACTGTTGAGTACAAAATTTGGAGTTGAAGGATAAGACACCAGTCTCCCAATTGACGATAGGGTTATGTTTGCGTAACCATGGGAGGCCCAAAATAACGGGAAAAAGAGGAGCCGGAACAATATCGAATTGAAGTATCTCCTGGTATCTCCATGTGTGATAGGGCCTGTCTTCAGTGGGCTACCATCCACCAGTTGAATATGCAATTGGAGACGATTTTTTGCGAGTAGGAATAGACATGATTTTGGCTGAATCAATATCCAGGAAACATCCGCTGGGTCCCGAGTCGATCATGGCCATCATGGATATAGGGTCTTCAGTCCACTGCAGAAAGAGAGGTATAGATAAATGGGGTGTTTTGTAGGAGGATAAACCCCTATCTCTCCCTTTTAAAATGGAAGAATCCTTACCATCAGGATTTCGTCGAAGAGCGCGGCAGTCACGGTAAGTATGACCAGATCTCCCACAGTACAAGCATAGATTGAGGTTTCTGCGTCGTGCTTTTTCTTCAGGGGACAACGGACCTCGTACCAACCCGATCTGCATAGGTTCCTCTGTCTGTGAGGGTGCAGGAGATCTGGACTCCATATAAGAGGGATTGAAAGCAGGTACCATAGTATTAGGTGTAGATACTCACTCGGCTCTTCGTTCCCGCAATCTTCGGTCAATCTGCATCACTAACCGAGTAAGATCGTCAAGGGAGGATGGGATGCCCACACATGCCAACTCATCCTTTAATCCATCGGACAATCCCAGACGGAATTGTTCCAGCAGAGCTGATTCATTCCAAGTAGTCTCGAGAGCTACTCTTCTGAATTTGGTGATGTATTCTTCAACTAGTCAGCGGCCTTGTCTAAGAGCACGAATGATGTTGGTTGCAGAGGAGATTCTAAATGGGTCTTCATATAATGAGTCCAGTGCTTGGCGAAAGGATCCCCATGACTCCAATAAAGGACTGTTGGTGTGTAGAAGGAGAGAAATGACAGTGTGGATCTTGACGAAATCAGAGGCATATGTACGTGGACGTAGATTGAACAATATCTGACAGGTAGTGAGAAAGGTACGATATTTTTTTCTATCAACAGATAATTTCTCTGGTAGGGCTACTTGCGGTTCGAGTGCTGTAGCTCCTTCTAACATGATAGGAACTGGAAGAAATGCAGGAGCTGCAATGGCAGGGTCTGGAACATTCCCAGGGTTGGCTTGTAGCTGATGTATCTGTTGCTGCATATGTGCTTGACCTGCTTGTAGGTTGTGTACGGATTGAGTAAGGTTGGTTAACTGTTGGGTGAGAGCAGTAATAGCATTCGTGAGGTCTGCGGTCTCCATGATTAGGTGGCTTGGTGATTATGTGACGCCTGTAGGGAACTGGATAGAGACCTAGATGCAGACACAATCAATAAATAAAGAGCAATACACTGAGGGTACGAACCTAGTTTGTAATATAGAGTACACAGGAACACATAAAAGGTCGTAATCCCGCAGGAAGATGATAAGCTTGAGGCCACGGGTAATGGCTAGAATCCAGCAGGGAGAGGGTTAATGCATATAAGCATAACACAGCAATTGTAATCCAGCAGGTAGATGGTAAAAACGTATAAGCACAAACAGTACTGTAATCCAGCAGGTAGATACAAGCATAAACAGCAACTGTAATCCAGCAGGTAGATGGTTAAAGCATATAAGCGTAAACAGCAACTGTAATCCAGCAAGTAGATGGTTAAAGCATATAAGCATGAGCAGTACTGTAATCCAGCAGGTAAATGGTTAAAGCATATAGAATGGTCGAGGTACAAACCGGGTTCAGTGGGACACAGGCAGACAGAGAGGTAATAGGACAGTCCAGGATCAAAGGAACAGGCAGGCAGAGTAGTCAGGATACAATCCAGGGTCAATATCAATCAAATAAATATGAATGGAGCTAAACGCTGAGCAAGGTACACGAGAATCACCAAGCAAGGATTGCAAGGTGATTCTCCCTTTTGAATCTTCCCGCGTCTGACGTGCACGCGACGGGCGTGACATCATCGGGGACGCGCCTCCGATTTCATTGGCAGCAGTGTGCGCGCTACCGGAGCGGGATTCCAGGTAAGTAGAACGGGGTACTCGGGGGATCTACTGCGTGGTAGATCCTGACAGGTTTATGTAATATTTCTATAATATATATGGCTGGTTTTATAATATTTATATAACATATATGTAAATATAAAACCAACTATATATATATATTTTTGTTTTGTTTTGTTATATAAATATTATAAAACCAGCCATAAATTATATAACATATAAACCAGAGACATATGATATGTATATATCAAATGGCTAGTTTATATAATATGTATATTATTTATATTTATCTATATCTCATTTGATATAATATGTGTTATATAAACCAGACATATATATTATATTAACCATATATATATATATATATATATATATATATATATATATATATATATATACCATATTTGCTCGATTGTAAGACGACCCTGATTATAAGACGACCCCCCAAACTTTGGATATTCCATTAGGAAAAAAACTAAAAGCCTGAATATAAGACTAACCTATAGGAAAAAAGTTCAACTTGTATAAATTCACATGTAAATTGCTTTTTTAATAAAAAAAAATTATGATATCAAAAAATGCATTTCTTGTTTTTATTTCCTTTTATGTGCCAATGCTGCCTCCCTCTTACCCTTGCCCCCAGCTTTCTCTCTCTCCCCCTCCTTTTGTCTCCCCTCTCGCCCCCCCCCCTTGTTTCTCTCTTCCCCACCCTCCATCCCCTTGTCTCTGTCTCTTCCCCCCCATCCCTCCCCTTGTCTCTGTTCCCCCTCCCTTGTTGCTCTGTTTCCCCTCCCTCCCTCCCCTTGTTGCTCTGGCCACTTCTGTGACGAAGCCGGAAGTACCCGGCTTCTTCATAGAAGCCCCCGCGGTCGTGCCGGGCGGCAGTAGGGGAATCTGCGCTCATCGCGCAGACATCCCCTGCTGTTAGAGAGGGGGATCCAGGTCCCCTGCAGCTCTGCTGGGGACCTGGATCCATGTCTTATAATCTGACCTCGATTTGAGGTCAGATTATAAGACGACCTCGATTATAAGACGAGGGGGATTTTTCAGAAAAAAAATTCTGAAAAAAACCTTGTCTTATAATCGAGCAAATACGGTATATATATATATATATTACATTATATAAATATATAAACCATCCAATTATAATACTATAGGAGTTGCATGGTGGGTTCGGGGGGCCCCAGGGCAATTTTTGCACCAGAGCCCGGTGGTTTCTAGTTACGCCTCTGCTTCCTGTCCAGGCAGCACCTCTTCCTATTTATTAACCACTTTTCCCTGGCCCTCCATGAGTATAGGAGTAGCTCCACCAGGTCTTTTTTTCAGGAAGGACTTTGGTTATTTTCAGAAGTCTTTGGTGATGATAGAGGTACAAGTGGTTGTAATGAGTAGAGTTGAGCGGACACCTGGATGTTCGGGTTCGGCAGGTAAGGCCGAACTTCGAAAAAATGTCCGGGTCCGTGGTCGAACTTGACCCCGAACCCGAACCCCATTGAAGTCAATGGGGACACAAACTTTTGCCCACTAAAATGCCTCTAAAAAAGTCCTGGAAAGGGCTAGAGGGCTGCAAAATGAAGTAAAATGTGGGTAAGAGTGTCCCCATTCATACGAATAGGTCAACTGACCTATTCGTATGAATGGGGACTCTATTTCGGTTTATAGAAAGCCAATAGCCATGTAATGCTATTGGCTTTCTATAAACCGAAATAGAGTCCCCATTCATACAAATAGGTCAATTGACCTATTCTTATGAATGGGGACTCTATTTCGGTTTATAGAATAGCAAAGTCAATAGACCGAATGTCTTTCGGTTTATAGACTTTTGGTTTATGGAATACATGTAATGCTATTGGCTTTCTATAAACCGAAATAGAGTCCCCATTCATAAGAATAGGGACTCTATTTCGGTTTATAGAAAGCCAATAGCATTACATGTTTAAGTTATAGGGATCAAAGATCAAAGATTAAAACATCATTTATATATGGAGAGTGAGTTAAGCTGGTCTAGTGAGCTCTCTAGTCATAAATGTGTTCGTTATGGCAACTGGTTGAACAAGCCGGATGTTATAATTTCTATCTGATTGGATCCTTTCCTAACTTCCGGTGGAGAGGGGCTTACGGACTTGTTCCGTACTTCACTATAAATAGAAGCTCACCGCTTGAACGGAGGTATAAGAAAGAAGGACAGGTAAATTGGGGAATTAACTCGCTCTGGTCATTGCCCTTTAAACATTGTGGTCAAGAACGGGATAGAACTCTGGCCCTGTGTACTTCTCCCAGTCTGAGGTCCCTTGTCTCTTTCTTTTTTTTTTTTTGTATTTTGCCCTTTGTCTTTCTCTTTTCTTCCCCCTTTTCCCTTTTCTTTTTCTTTTTTCTTTTTTTCCCTGCAATATAGGTTTAGCCACAATTTGAAACAGGGATAAATTAGGTCGAATGGGTACCTACAGAAATTTGAAATTAGTTTGGTCATAAATATTTTTTTGCTAATGGAAGGTGCTAAGGATTTTTTTTTTTTCCTTTCTCCTGCCCTACTCCACTACTGTATGTCTTTGTATTGATAGGTTTGTATTTTGCTATGTATAAGGGGAGAGGGAGGGGAGGGAGGAGAGGGGTGAAATGTAAGTCCTTTGTAATTTTATGTAATGTATGTCCAGTTTTTGTACTGAACAATTATCTTGTATTCTCTTATTACATATTTTGTATTCGTACTTTTATATGTCTTGAAAAATAAAAAAGAAATTTATCTAAAAAAAAAAAAAGAAGTGCATTAGTGGCCATATAAAAATCAAAACATTTTTTCCAGAAGCTCACCGATGAGGTGAAAAGAAAGAAATGGTAAAACAAACATTATTATGAAAATAGGCCCCAAATTCCCCAAAATGTGAACACTGACCTATAACATGACTCAAATATTGTACATAAAGTTTAAATGCTCAAACATTTTAATCATGACCAGCCAATAATCGCACCATATAATTTTGCATATAGAAAGGTGTTCTTGCATTAAATTATCACTTCCAGATAAGTTTAATATTAGTTTGAATTATCATGATTGTGGGAATTTTATTTGGGGGGGGGGGGGGGTGCAGCATTTTGTTTTTCACCACAGGCAGCAAAATGTTTTGGGCCGGCCCTGCATGGACCCCTTGCATGTAATTATTTAGTAGTAAAATCATAGCATTTTAGTACATAGAATTCCAACTGGGCAGAGACACCAATTAGTCAATTTCAAACATGAAATGGTTTAACATTTCTGCAGTGTTTATGTTTAGCTGTTTTTCTTTCTCATTTAGTGTATCCATCCAAATTATATATTGTTTTTAATGGCATAAGAAAGGCTTTCTTTTGATACCATTATTTTGATTATATCATATCATTTTATATCTTATACTCATCTACAAAACCCAACAAAAACCATGCTGAATGCATTATAATATTTGTCTTGAGTTTAGAAATAACCCATGTTTTATGTTTTTGTGCTTTTTTATTTAAATTGCAGGGCAAGGATATGTCTTTTTCAAAATTAGCGATAGTGAATTGTAACACTGATATCTGTAATGAATACATAAATAACCCCCCCCCCCCCACATGTACATATTTTTAAAAACTAGACAACCCTGGCCATTTAACTTGGGGTATTTTTACACTTTTAATGTAACCATTTTAGCCCCAACCTTTACCAAACTTTGCAGAGATAAAACAAAATGGTGATTTTTCACACAATTCAGGTAAACATTTCCTAAAAATGTAAAGGGGCACTGCCAAATAACACCCCAATATATGTTCAGGGACATCTCCTGAGTACAGTGATACCACCTATGCATGGTTTTGTCAGTGGGGGGCTAAAAAGACACATTTGGGAGGTGTGCATTTCAGGCTTGGAATTTTGACATGCACACAATATGGGCCCATGATCCATTTGGGGCATTCTTGAACCCAGTCAATTAATTTTACCCCCCACAAACCATATATTTTTTAAAACTAGGCCCCCTAGGCTATTTCATATGGTAGTATTTTAACACTTTCCATGTACTAATTCTACCACCAGCCTTTGTAACATTTTTTTTTTCACATACATTGTATTTCAGACATGAATTCACAAACAGGGTGTAGCCCCTATGTATGATCCAAAGACTACTCTTCTACATCTTAATATGAAAGACCTAACTAAAAAAAATAGAACTATAGCAATACACTGCTTTACAGCTACAAAAATAATTATTACCAGGAACTGGAAATCCAACTTACCTTTTGTAGCTTTACAGATGGAAGAGCAACTACTTCACCAATTAAAGATGGAGAGGGACTTAAGTTGGAAGAGGGATGTGTCAGGTTTGATAGCTGCTCAGTATAGGAATTGGATAAATAATTGGGAAAAATGACAGAAGTAGTAATAGAGCATTGTGCATTCACAAAACTGGGAAGAAAAGTTGCCGTGCTGGGCCCCGTGCCTGTACTCTGGACCATTGAATGAAAGTATGTAAGGAATAGCAATTTGTGAATGGGGAAGAGGGTTGTAGTAATGGCTTATAGAGAGGAATGGATCTATGTCGCATGAGTTTTAGGTGTATAGGTTTTAAATGTTAAATAAAGATGAATAATATTTATAAAATACAAACAATGGATATAATCGACACAAGGATGACCCATTAAACTATTACACTATTCAAGTACAAATGCTGTGTAAGTGTCTGAGTGTCAAAGAAAAAAAAAAAAAAAAAAAAAAAAAAAAAAAAGAATTCACAAATCTTGTTGTGTGTCATTGGCAAACAACACCTCAATATGCGTTCAGCGAAATCTCAGGGAGTACAGGGATACCACCCACCATAGGTTTCTCAGGTTATTTGGGGGATAAAAGACCAAGCATCTCGGGTTTCAGACTTGGAATTTTCACATGCACTCATCCTGCTCCCATGTCCCATTTGGGACATTTTTTAATCAAGCCAATGTATTTTACCCCCATCAAACCATATGTTTTTGAAAACTAGACCCTAGGGTATTTCAAATGGTGGTATTTTAACACTTTCTGAGCACTAATTCTATCACAACCCCAGTGGCGTCGTTAGGGGTGGGCTACTGGGTCTATAGCCCCGAATCCCCGCTGCATAGCCCCGAATGGAGACGCTGGGGCTAAAATATACTTTAGCCCCAAGATTCCAGGGCTATCATTGAAACATTTTAAATCTCCACAGCTGAGCCTTCCTTCGGGGGGGTATCCTGGGTGCACAGCGCAACGGGTGAAAGCCCCGTCGCACTCTGTCATTGGCTGCACGCCGGATGTCACCCGTCATCCGGAAGAAGAACCTGAATGGAGGTATCCTGGCACTGGAGAAACGTCCTCCTCCCTGCAAATAAAGGTAACTAAGCAGGGAGGAGGACGAGCAGGATTAGCAGTATAACATTTATACTATAACAATGTTGGTATCACATTACTTCACTTTGAACTATAGAATTTCACCAAGAAAATCATATTGTATTGTGCATCCTCAGTGCAATCTTTACTATTGGGTTTAGTTTTACCCAATACTTACCATATTTTTACTTTGAATGATGGGGAAAACTGTAAAGAGCATGGGTATTTGTGGGTGCAAGCAGGAGAGGGCATTCATCCACCTGTGGAATCGCACACTAGCAGTGGTGGGAAAGCAGCTAAACACCGACCTACCAGTCCCCTCATACTGTGCATTGTATGGGTAGCAGGTGCTCTGTACAATCCCCAGCTGGCCGAGAGCAGGTCTCTGTAGAGCACTGACCTCCGTGAAGAGGGTTCATTTAAACATCTCCCATTCATGTTCCAGTAAAGCAAACCTTTGGGTTTTGCCTACTTTAAATAATTTTGTTGTGTTCATACAGTTTTAGGATTTGCAGTACATGGTCATTAAAATGTATACTGGGAATTTTCTGTTAAGACTGCTGTGGATAAGCAACACAATCCATCAAAATAGTAAAGTATGTTAGTAGTTGAATTGTCCATAAATATTGTTTTTTTGGTTTTTAATGGTATCTTTTTTTTGTGAGTGTCTGCATGTAAGTGTAACTGTAACTGTGTGTGGGTGTATCAATGTGTGTAAGTGTCTGCATGTAAGTGTAAGTGTAACTGTGTGTGGGTGTATCAATGTGTGTAAGTGTCAGCATGTTCGTGTAAGTGTGTGTGGGTGTATCAATGTGTGTAAGTATCTGCATGTAAGTGTAACTGTGTGTGGGTGTATCAATGTGTGTAAGTGTCTGCATGTAAGTGTAAGTGTAACTGTGTGTGGGTGTATCAATGTGTGTAAGTGTCAGCATGTTCGTGTAAGTGTGTGTGGGTGTATCAATGTGTGTAAGTATCTGCATGTAAGTGTAACTGTGTGTGGGTGTATCAATGTGTGTAAGTGTCTGCATGTAAGTGTAACTGTGTGTGGGTGTATCAATGTGTGTAAGTGTCTGCATGTAAGTGCAACTGTGTGAGGGTGTATCAATGTGTGTAAGTGTAACTGTGTGTGGGTGTTTCAATGTGTTTAAGTATCTGCATGTAAGTGTAACTGTGTGTGGGTGTATCAATGTGTGTAAGTATCTGCATGTAAGTGTAACTGTGTGGGTGTATCAATTTGTGTAAGTGTGTGTGTCAGGGTGTCTAGGAGAGTGTGTAAGGGTGTTTGCGTTAGTGTATGTAAATGGTTATGTGTCTGTGTGTCAATGTGTCTAGGTGTGTGTGTATAATAGAGACAGGGTGTGTGTATGTGTGATAGAGACAGGGTATGTGTATGTGTGATAGAGACAGGATGTGTGTGTATGTGTGATAGAGACTGCGTGTATGTGTGATAGAGACTGCGTGTGTGTGTGATAGAGACTGTGTGTGTGTGTGATAGAGAAAGTGTGTGTGACATCTGGGCTCTTGCCCCAGATCATGTGGAGACATAGCAACGCCCCTGCACCACCCTTTGTCAAATGTTTGGGTAGTAATATTTGTGTGGGTTTTTTTCACACACTTATATGTCACTGGCAAACAACACCCCAATATGTATTCAGCAACATGTCCTGAGTACAGTGATACTGCCCATGCATACGTGTGTTGTGTTGTTGGGGTGCAATTGCAAATTTGGGACATGTACAGTCATTTTTCTAATTTGACATATCTTCTTTTGCATACTTCAGTTTAGTTTTCTGCCATGAAAGTGTATATATTTGAAAAAGTTGACACCCCAAGGTATATGGGGTGTATTGATGCCTCTGATTAAACTATTTAGCCAAAAAAGTTTGGAGAACGTGTGTGGTGGTAATTTGTTAATATTGCTTTTTTTTCACACACTGCTTTTTGACTGTGATTTAATAGAGCCTGTTATACGTTACTGCAAGAAAACACTCCGGGTTGTTTTCTGCCAGGCCCACTGGGTATACCTATGCCCTAATTCATAGGTTTGCCAGGACTATTGGGAAGGTACAGCACAAATTTAGGAATTGCAGTAAAGGTAAAAAAATGTAAACAGCTGGAGCAGAAACCACACAAAAAAACAAACTCCACAGTCCTCTCATCATGGACTATACAGCCAAGAGCACCTCTTTGCACAAACTGAGGTCTCCCCATTTTTAACTGGTTTGTGCCAAATACTTTGGAAAACCTGTGCGGTTCTGGCGTACAGTACCTCAAGCTACTGTATTAAAGCAGTAGAGTCACTTGAACAAATGGACACTTGTGTATAGAAGTTATCTACATACCACCTGCCCCACCCCCCTACCAGTAATATATATGTACCCCACCTCATCCCATCCGCCCCTATATTCCAGTGTTTTATTTTTAGCCCTCCCTTTCTTTTCTGTACCACTTGTTTTTCCATCTGTGAATTTCTGAATAAAATTTAATTTACAAAAAAAAAAAAAGTTATCTACTTAAAAGTGGTACCATTTGTTCATAATGGGGAGTATTAGGTACAAAACATGTTCCCTGATGTTATGGGCAACCTGGAAGGTCAAGGTGGCAATCCTTTCCCTGGTATACCCAAAAGGCCTGAGTCTCGCTATTATAGAGTTTACACACCTTGATTCAATACCTGGAGTGATTAGAAGGAATATATTGTTTGAATCCCAACCTTCCCTTATCAGGGATTCATCAACACATATATTTTTACCAGGTGTATAAACTTCTGCAAACCTGGCAGTGAGGTGGGTAATAAACAGCCTGTGAAATTGGGGGTGCACAGGCTGTTGTTGCTAAAGTGTATGAAAAGTAGCAGCATTTCATACATTTGCCTATGGATTGTTTTGCGGGAAATAAGGGCAGCGGCGTCCCGTGTGTGTCTCAAAGACAAAACTTGTCTTTGGAGGTGCCAGGAGGTGAGTACTGGGGAAGGGTGGCATATAGTGGGCAGACTAACACTGGTATATTAATGGGCAAATAATACTGGCATACTAATGGACAATTTGTCTGTGGCATATTGACGGGCACATTGGCTGTGGCTTATTAATGTGCAAATATCCCTGGAGAGATGTCTGTATATATATGCTTGTGAAATTTGTGTGTGTGTATAAATATATATATTTATTGTTTTATATGGCATAACTAATGGGGCTCATGTGTGTGGCATAATAAATGCAGCTCCTGTGTGTGGCATTACTAATGGGGCTCATGTATGTGGCAAAATTAATGGGCCTCCTGTGTGTGACATTATTAATGGGGCTCCTGTGTGTGGCAAAATTAATGGGCCTCCTGTGTGAGGCATAATTAATTGGGCTCTTGTGTGAGGCATATTTATGGGGCTCCTGTGTGTGACATTATTAGTGGGGCTCCTGTATGCGGCATCATTTGTCGGGCCACCTGACTGCCAATACTAAGGAATTTTGACATGGTATTGGAGGAAATCCTGGGGGTGACACCATAAGTTACCGCACTGGGTGACACCAACCCTAGTGACGCCTCTGCTACACAATAACTACAGCATCAAATGGGCAGAAGAAGGGGGAAGGAAGCATAATTCTAAAAATTAAGAAATAATTAAATCTCATAAATATAAGTTTAATACAAAGCTTACTTTTTTTTAATTATTTTTTATGTTAATATTAAACAAAGCAACGAAAATAATCGTTTGGTTTTTAGAATATGAAACTTTATAGCTTTTCTAACTCTGACTTCTCTTTTGGTGACTAACATTAAAAAGACCATTACCAAATAATGCAACTTAAATCTCAGGAAACATGACTTCTGCTATTTTAACCACATATATGATGCCATAAGTAAATGTCATCAGCATTCAATAAGAAAGGGTACATTTATGACCTAGTAATATACATTACACAAAACAGCAACAGTTTCATTAAGAGGTTTGAGCACGATTATCTTTTAATTAAATAAGCATTCCAATGCAACAATTTGTGTTAAAAAGGCCTTTATATAATACATAAATCAAATGATTACCCAAAGCAAGAGGATTTAACGTTCAAACATCAAATCGCTAAAAGATTAAAAATCTATATGAGAAGACAGGTTAGGCGATTTGCTGCTGAAACTTTGTAATTTATTGCAAAGATTTGCTATTTTTGAGGATTCCAAGAAATAGATTAGTTTCAATTCTATTGCTTTGATGTTTGCTTTGTACATTGTAATGATTTTTTTCCAAGTATTTCAAGAACATTATGTATTGTAGAATCATCTCAATTATAAAATAAATATAGTTTCCAGCTGGAAGGATTGATATGGTAGGCAAGATGAAATAAACCCTTTAACTCAGTTATTCACTAAAGGTAACATGGTTCTCAATATAATTATATTAACAGACTCACTACCTCCACCTTGACTGCACTATGTATGCTAAAAAAAAAAATCAGTGGAATCGAATACAAACTATAGTAACTCAGATTTGTGCTAATGAACTAGTTGCTGCTGAGTTGATGACAACTTGATAACGTTATACTAAAATGATTATGCTTATTGAAAGCACTTTCAATTTTTAACTACTAAATTAAAAAGAGTGAAAGTCAGTGGGAGTCAGCTCAGATTGGGGTCTAATATAGTGAGATGGGACCATCAAATTGTGAGTCATAATTTGGTACAGATACCGGTATTACTATTGTCTTTGCTATAAGATCTGCGTAATTTAATATAGGGCTTACTTATCAGGTGGATTTGTTATCCCTTTAAAGAACAACTGTTGGCAAGTTATGATTAAAAATTACATTAAGTGTTTGGAAGCAATATAAATAAGGTACTGTATTAAGGCCCTTTTGCTTGATATATGTTGAGAACCTTGGGGCAGATGAAGGAAGATCTAATCATGTGACCAAAGATGTCCGTCCCCTGGTAGAGCCATACCAGCAAAGAAGGTTCTGTACGCTACTTTATTTGTATTCTATCATTAAAATATTTGGATAGAAAACACCTACACTTGATGCAATCTTTAAATTAAACATAAAGATAACTAAATGTTGTTTGACAGTTGTCCTTTAATGGCTAAGCAAGTTTTCTCTTTGATCATCACATGCTATATCACACATCATGAATATTTTAAGAACTGACATTATCAATATTTGAGCACTAGCACCTTACAAGTTTAGAATGATTTAATGAGTTGCACACATTTTCTATAGTAATCACTGTAACAATTGGCATACTTGTTTGTGTTCACACCATTATGAATTTTTAAAGAGAGCCTGTGTCCCCCAAACAGTTTAAATCATACTGTAAGCCACTTCTGCCTTATTAAAATGCTTTTTTCAAATTGTGCTCCTACAGAGCGCTGTTAAAAACATATTTTATTTTATTTGAAAGCTTTTGCTTTTTTAAAGACTAAGTCTGAATATCTTTGGAAATGGCACAATTAAAAAAGTAAATAATTATGAGATAACATCATGTTTACAACTTTTGTTTCTTAGTACAGTGGCAGCGCTGGCATTTTAAGTGAATCACATGGCAATTCATTTATTTGTCATTTGTGCTTGAATTCACAGTGATGACCGGTTTAAGTATGTCAATCTACCAAATAGACTGATGCTCACTCTCCTGTTACTGCAAATATTACTGTGTAAAATGTAATCCAGATTTAGAAATGTTATACATAATAGAGTGTGACATTTTGCCACCTCCGGGGACTATCCATGTTTCACATGCATTGTTTTAGGTTTGCTACCCTTGTGTCACAAAGCAATCTCATAGAAGTATTGTGTAAGGGCTAACACTGAGATCAGGTAAGTTGGCTCAGTACCAGGATGAGGTCACATGTTCACTTATGTGGTCTGACTCTGGTGGTTGCAGAAACCAGTGTGCAAGGTGATGTGAGAGTCTAGAAAAGCACTGAGTGCTCTACTTTGAGTGTTTATGGCACTAGAACTGGATTGAATCCTTCTTGGATAAATTCCAGGAGTTTGGCAATTTCTTTTGGTCTTGGTGCGGATATTTTTCTTCATATATATCTCATGCATGGAACTTACTTTGGGTTTGCAACATTGTTTTTATAACTTTTGAAAAAAGGCCTTTCTGTCTCAGCCTCTAGGCAAACCTATGGCAATGGTGTCACATCTGGCACTCAGGTACCTCGGAGGTGGAACTCTGCATCTGACTTCTGCTGGAAAGCTAAACGAAACTAAAATAAAAAGACTCTGCAAAGAAAATAGGAGAGGGACTAGAATGTGGGTTAAAATGGCACTCTGTGACATTATTAACTTAGCTTCCTGTGGAATATTGGGCACTTGGAATAAAAAACATTAAACATCACTGCTCTAGGTTGTCTGCTGTAAGTTACCTGGATTGAGCTGTCATTGGTAGGCAGTCATATTCAAAGTACCAAGTATATGGGCATGAATCAAAGAAAAACACCAGCCATTTAAAATAAAACCATATCCATCTAACACAGTTGACAATCACAGCTTGAGTGGAATTTGCTGGATGGAGCCGAGTGTTAACACTCACATTTCTATACTATTTTTGATGTAATAAAGAAGTGCTGTGGCAAGTCTCTATGATTTGCCCTTTGCATTCACTCCATTGTATGGCAGCAATACAGAAATCAGGAACACTGCAGGAATTGTGCATTGTGTATTCCTGGTTTCTCTCTTGCTCCAGTTTAGAGAAGGGTAGGCCCCCCCCCCATTGAAAAACATATGGAAGGTGGAATATGTTCTTTACAATGAGAAAAAAAAAAATCTCAAATCATTGCACGTTCTCTTACCTGGCGGTGATTATGTTGAACGTTTCTTCATTTTTTTGTTGCTTTTGAAGGAAAGAGGTGGGTGGTTACCTGTTCTCATGTCTGGTTGAGATGTTATTAACATTTACAGTCCTAGTTGTTCCATTTATAACAAAAAAAAATATTTTGTTTATTATTTACTGAATACTCTGTGTTTTTATTTGAAGCATTATACTTTTATGTTCCTTGCATTTCATGTTCCCAATGTATCAATTTATTAAACTACTCCACTCCATTTCCAGAAATTTTACACCTCTACTCCTATCTTTCTCACAACTGCTCCTGTACTGAATTTCTTGTACTCTACTAGTTTGCCACTGGAGGGAGCTGGTGTTGAAAATGGGATTCACTATTAAAAAGAAGTTAGAAATGGTTTATGGTGTAAAAGTCATGACACGGGCATACTTATGCATGCCACTAAATAATTCAGATAGGAACACATTAAAGGTTGTCAGCATATTGACGCACGCATCATTATGTCAATCAGCTGAAATATCTCTGTGACATTATGTCAATAATAGTGCAATGTTTTGACATCCAACCAGGGCTGCATGCTCATTCAGTAGGACACAGTCAAGTTCAGCTACTGTTATCACTGCTGTCTCATGTCCTCTTCAAGGAGTCCTTTTTATCCATGTAAGACTCTTATCAAATAGTGGTCATATTATTTCAGACCCTGTGAGGTCAGCCAAAACACAGGTTGAACCTACACAAGGGTGAAAACCCCGAAATCTAAACCTACTACTGGTGCCTTAAAAAGTAAATGCACTTACTAAAAACTGCAGTAAGATATAAATTGAAGTTGGCAGATGTATTGCCACAGTGTAAAGGAATGAAGACAATAATAGTGTAATACAATACTGTCCACTCAGAGGCGGCTCTAGACTTTGTGAGGCCTTAGGCAAAAGTCGAACATGAGGCCCTCACGGACACGCATTATTAAATAAAATATATGCAAGTGATAATAAAAATGAACTGTATAAATAGTATATTTCAAGATCAGACTTAAATCCCAGCTTCTAGGAATTTTATTTGTCTCAATTATTCTACAAATATCTATATCCATTTGGTATAGATAAAAAGTGTGTGGCTGACTAACTCACATTCTTATTGCTGTGTCCTAAATGTGAACACTAACACATATCACACAGTCATTCCTAGCCACACTCAGCCACCAAAGTCATTCCTAGCCACACTCAGCAAGCACACAGTCATTCATAGACACACTCAGCCACCAAAGTCGTTCCTAGCCAAACTCAGCCAGCACACAGTCACTCATAGACACACTCAGCCACCAAAGTCATTCATAGACACACTCAGCTACCAAAGTCATTCCTATTCACACTCAGCCAGCACAGTCATTCATAGACACACTCAGCCACCAAAGTCATTCACAGACACACTCAGCCAACACACACTGACTCACAGACACACTCAGTCAGCACACAATCACACTCAGCCAGCACACACTCACAGATACATTCAGCCAGCACACACTGACTCACAGACACACTCATCCAGCACATAATCACACTCAGCCAGCACACAATCACACACCAACAGAAAAAGTCATCCAGAAGGAAAGATGCTCAATGTTGAAAGTGGTCTCACAGACCAGGGCCCCTTACTGAACAAATTTTCTGCCCCCCCCCCCCCCCCCCAAATATAGAATCTTAAAAAAATAAACAAATGGTTCAAAAAATACTCTGGACTTGATGATTCCACAACTGGCTGGTGTTGTCTGATCTGGGCTATTTCTCTCATTGATCAAATCATATGGAACTATCCATGAAGATATTATATAATGTTCCAAGTAGGATACACAGCAGACAAAAAATGTTGGAGGGAACAATGTTGCATGTGTGGTGGTCTTGCTCAAATATTAGGCCTGTAGAGCTGGGCATTTCATATTATAATTCAAAAAAAGAATTTGATCCTCCCAGTGGTACCTGAGACAACTCTTTTGAACATGTTTCCAGAAAGATTGTGGTATATTCAGAAAATTTTCATAGGACGAGTATTCGTAGCAGTAAAAAACGTTTTGCAAGGAAATGGAAAAGGAAGCAAGTTCCATCTCATTTAGAGGTACAACAATTATTGAGAAAAACGAATTAATGGAAAAATGTCACTATAGTATAGTCGGTTCTCTGGAGAAATACAAAAAAAGGTTGGCCATTTGGAAACCAGCCATGGTTGAGGAGATGTTAGCACCCGAGAATATTTAATTATAAGAAAATTACATGGGAATCTGGCAGGGGCGTATCCTACCCCTGAGTGACAGGCGTGCTGCCAGCCCGGAACACGCCTGTCACTCAGAGGCACGTCGTCTCTTGTGTATTTCGGGGTTTTGAGTGCTGAGAACAGCCAGCACACAAACCCCCAGAAATACACAAGTTAAATCCGAAAGGCGATGCCATCTACGAATTCTACAACAGAGTCACTCACTCTGTTGCCAGTTCGACAAGCACGAAAAGTATATGAAAATTAGTATACTTTTAGTGCTTGTTGAATTGGCAACACAGTGAGTGACTCTGTTGCCGAATTCGTAGCTGGTGTCGCCTTTTGGATGTATTTCTGGGGTTTTTGTGCTTTGGAGCACACAAACCCCAGAAATACACAGCACGGGTGCTCCGTGCTAGGTGTATGGCACACACCTAGCACATATGGAGCATCCGTCACTGCAATCTGGCTATTGATAGTATAACCTTGTATTCTGTTGGTTGTCTCCCCACCCCGGCTGCACTCTTGAAGGCTTTTTGTCTCTTTTTCTTCTATATTTGATAAATTGATATATATTGGCAGGCTTTCCTTAGTTCTAGATGTGATTGAGAGGGCGAGGATGTAAGGATGATCAAGAAAAAAAGAGATGACAAACTAAAAATGGAGAAGTAAAGCAGAAAGACTATAATAAGATATAGGATTCAATTATATTAAGTGGGAGCTTCCTCAAGGTAGAGATTTAGCAGGGAGAAGATAAGACTGATGATAGGGATGGAGGGGTGATTGTTATAAGTGCTGTATATGTAAATAAAAGATTTCCATACTTGAATGTATTGTGTTTCTTTTTCCTATACAATTTTGACATAAAACATTGGATTATAAAAATTGTGCAAAAAATAATACTCACAAATGATACTCTCTATATATGTTGAGTATCATTTAAAACGGTAAACTATATAAGAGCCAAACATCCTTCATTTAAAGATGCCAAAGATGGAGAGACTTCAGCTTCAAAGTACAAAATGATTTAATCTGCAAGGTTAAAACAGGTTCAAAACTGTGAATAAGCTTCATACTTCCGTTTTCACTTTCGGTGCCAACAACAGGGGAGTACGGTGTTCACAAAGGAACAAAATATTTTTGCATCTTTTGCAAGTCAGCAAATGGGTGAAACTTGGATTTTTGTTCAGAAAAAAGTACCTAATAGAGGGCATTAGAAACTTTCATGGGAAAATGCTGGATCAAACTGTATGTAATTCCACTCAACCAGAGACAATTTAATTAGCTATGCAAAGAATTGTAGATATGGGAATACAAATCTTTGTTTCTTAGTAAGTCATTCTGTCAGATCACATGGGTACGATAGACACATTGTACACAGGTGCTTTATTGTACACATAAAGTTTGTTAAAGAAAAAATGCAACAGGAGTAACTCTGGTCGCATTTTTTAATTTTTTAAAATACGGCATAGAAGTCCAGTGTTTAACAGCTCATTGCGGCTCAGATCCCTTATAGGTAAGAGGGATCTTACCTATCAGATGAGGCCACTTTGAGTGGTCTCAGTCTAACAGGAAAAAAAGTAGCCGATGCTCAAAGCGAGCACCGGCTACATTAACATTTAACCAAATTACCCGGTGGCCGAACTTCCGGGTTCCGGCACACTTCTGGAATGTGGATTTTTTGGACAGGGACTATTAAGACCCTGACTGGATCTCTGCCATTGTGTCCCTGGCTACCAATCACCTTGTGATTGGTGGCCAGGAACAAAAGTTCAAAAGGTTACGTTTTGGTGCTTGTGTTGTGAGGGACGCAAATAACTTGCGTGACAAAGGAGTTAATGTCTGGTGATATGTTTTTTTTTGTTTCCTCCCACCACCCACTGTATCTGTTTGAACAGGAAAATTATCACCTAACAATTATTTTTACTGTGAATGTAGAGAATAAAAAAATTCTCAAACTAGATGAAAACTGTTTTACATGTGTCTGTGGAGTCTCTTGTTTATGACCTCACCTGTGGCCTGATATGCAAATAAACTGCTTTTCGAGTGGAAATGTGCAATTTGCATATTAAGCCACTGGTGATATCATAAACTGGAGAGTCCAGACACATTTTTCACCTAATTTAGGCATTAGACCATCTTCAATCTTTTTTTATTCTGTAGATTCACTGTAATAATAATGTTCAGTAATACAGTCCATTGAAAGGTTTTCTTTCTGGACACATATACTTCTACACACTGCAAGGCAGCATGCACAAGTTATCTGTAGCCAGTAAAAAAAATGGCCAAATAGCAGAAGTGGCAACCCTAGTCTCAACTGGCTATTGGCCACTATATACAAAATATAGACAAAGCATGATATTTAACATCAACATACCACATCCATGTAAAAGTAGGAAAAATCTTTTCATTTTACCTAAAAATAGATAATGTTTTTTTCTTTTTTATTTACATTTTAGCTTCTCTTTATGTAGTTCTGATACTTTAGTTTCAAATGAAACATTAACAATAACTTCCACCCCCTCAGCTCGGCCTACACTGGCAAACTCAGAAGTTATTTGAGATAAAGCATTCATTTGTGAGCACTGCTTTCCTC
Source organism: Pelodytes ibericus (assembly GCA_036172795.1). Lineage (NCBI taxonomy): Eukaryota > Metazoa > Chordata > Amphibia > Anura > Pelodytidae > Pelodytes > Pelodytes ibericus. The sequence goes on from CM069859.1 coordinate 71,584,081, forward strand.
TCCAGTGTGATTTGAGGCGGTCTAGCTCTCCACCGCAGCTCCTCCCAGGCCCTAGCGCCTGCGCAGCTTCGCCCTCCTCCTCCCAACTGTATCTGTTTGAACAGGAAGGCGGACATGTTTGTGGAGGGATAGTGAGCCAGGGGAAGTTGCCACCAGTACCGTCACCGTGTGGGCATTTAGAGACGGGAAAAGGAGTTTACAGAGAAGAGGAGTGTGCGGCCCGGGGTTTTCGGTGGACGGCGGGGCTGTGTGAATACAAACCAGAGTACAGGATCCGGCGGGCCGGCGGTGGGAGGGGGTGCCCATTCCCCGGAGCTGTCACACGGCCCCGTTCAGCAGCTGTCACCGACCATCCCTCGATCCTTCCTGTGGCCGATACCTGCGGGGCAGGTGGGGCTCGGACCCGTGTGTATGTATCTGGAGGCCCGGGGGAAGGAGAATGCCGGGCCCCATCACACCGCAACACCCGGCCCTGAACCGGGGGTGAGGGGCCACAGGGGCAGGGATCTCCGCATCAGAGCAGGGTGATCTGCTCCCTCTCTAGAGACACTGGCCTATCGCTCAGATACTTCCTGAGTACCGTGTATACACACACACATAGTGGGGACCTCCCCTACCCGGGAGCGGATTACTGTATCCACTGCACGGAGGTATCAGCAGCTTTACCATGTCTACAGGCGAGAGCTTTGAATCCCGCTTCGGGAAGATCGATGTGATGTTGCGGGACCCCAAGTCAGAGGTCAATACGGACTGTTTGCTGGTGAGTGTTTCCCCCTGTCACTTATAGCCGAGATGGGTAACCTTTGCCATCCGAGGAGCTGTGTAGGGCAGCTAGCTTGGCACCTTGGAAGCTGTAATCGGCTGGCTGGCTGGGTACCTTGGAAGCTGCCAGAGACTAGCTATCACTGATTTTGTGGAATGCATGGATGAATTACATGCTAAGCTTCATGGGGACTGACTTAACAAAAGTTGTGTTGTCAAAGATTAGCTATCTCTAACTCAGAGGAATGTACATATAGGGGATTGCTGCCAGCCTTATGCAGGGTGATGTGCTCTCTGCAGGAGGCACCTAGCTTGGCTGTCATGTTTTCCTGGCACACATGCTTGATCTTCGTGTCTGTACTTATTCTCTATCTTCTGTCGTGCAACTCTGTATGCAAAACAAAAACGAAATCTGCTATATATAGCCTAAGGGAAGGGAACAAATATTGGTGAGTTGTGACAAACTAATGTATTTAGTGAGATGTCAGAAGGACATGTACATGGTGAAATGTAAGCAATAGTGGAGCTTGTCACTTAAGCTTTCCCTTGCTGCTGAGACTGTAACTAGTTAAAGTTATGCTGTTAAGAAAAGTCATTTGCAGTATGATCCAGATTAATGTTTAACATCAGTTGATCAGTTTATATCAGAATTCCATATTATTTACTCAGAAGTTAACATCCAGTATCCATGTGGCCTGGGGTCTGTCCTACTTTATATTCACTCCCATCAGAATATAGCCCTAAACTAGTATCCTTGTTAATTCTAGTCACATGGAGATCTGGAGAAGCACTGGAGTGTATATTTCAAAGCTTTAGAAAATTGTTTTGAGTTTATAATTATAAGGAGTTGGTATTGCCTAGACAGGTTTTGTGCTAATGCTTAGATGTGTGGTGTTCATCATTTTGCATGGGTTAACCTTTTAAGGTTTACATATTTTTAAACCCATATTACATTTTTTTATACAATTTTTGTCTTGTATATTATTGTGAATATTTTAACTGTGTGCAACGGTTCAACTTTAATACAGTGCACAAGTGGTAAGCGTGCTTCTGTTAGCATGCCCAAGTTTAAAACCAAGTGACTCTCATAAATATTTACATATACTGTGGATGTAGAGCATAAAAATGAAAAGACATTATCAATACATTGTGTTTTTAAATGTCTTTGATGTTTCCTGTTTATGATTTCACCTTGTGGTCTAATATGCAAATTACATTTCCCATTGAAAAGTTAATTTGCAAATCAAACCATAAAGTGATGTGATAAACACGCACATTTAAAACGCATGTAGTTCTGCTAAAGCAATGTATAGAACTTCTTTTTTTCCCCTCTCAACCAGCTGTACTACCTGGCTTTGCTCGGGGTTTAGATTCTTGTCACTGCTCCTGAGTTTGGTGTATTTCTCTGTGCTTTCGAAAGCATTTGGTGTGTATTCGGCCATGATGGCAGAATTACAAGGTTATTCGAGGGCACATCGGGGCATATTGTGTAGCTCGAAATTTGACTTCCGATTATAACCCAGATGTACCCGAATCTTTCAGAACTTCTGGCCAATTATCAGATATATTGCAAGTGCTGTGAAGTTGATGAGTACCGTATTTGCTCGATTATAAGACATAGCAAATGCTATGAAAAATCCCCCTCGTCTTATAATCGAGGTCTCTTATAATCTGACCTCAAATTGAGGTCAGATTATAAGACTGTGATCCAGGTCCCCAGCAGAGCTGCAGGGGACCTGGATCCCCCTCTCTAGCCGCAGGGGATGTCTGCGCAACGACCGCAGACTCCCCTGCTTCCGTCCGGCACGACCGCCGGGGCTTCTGTGAAGAAGCCAGGTACTTCCGCTTTCGTCACAGAAGTCCCGACGAGCGTGCCGGGCGGCAGCAGGGGAGGTCTGCGCTCATCGCGCAGACTTCCTCTGCTGCCCCACTAGCCACCAGGGAGAATCGGGCAGCTGGGGGTTGTCTGCACGATACGTGCAGACATCCTCCATGCTGCCCGACACGGCAGACTATTATGACGGACAGCTGTCCGTCATAATAGACTGCCGTGTCGGGCAGCATGGAGGATGTCTGCAAGTATCGTGCAGACCTCCCCCGACTGCCCCCACTAGCCACCAGGGATTGAGGTACAGGTAAGGGGGGGGGGGGGCAGAGAGACAGGGGGAGGGAGGGAGGGGGGCAGAGAGACAGGGGGAGGGAGGGTGGGGGGCAGAGAGACAGGGGGAGGGAGGGTGGGGGGCAGAGAGACAGGGGGAGGGAGGGTGGAGTTGGCAGAGAGACAGGGGGAGGGAGGGTGGAGTTTGCAGAGAGACAGGGGGATTGAGTGAGGGAGGGGGGCAGAGAGACAGGGGGATTGAGTGAGGGAGGGGGGCAGAGAGACAGGGGGGCAGAGAGACAGGGGGGACAGAGCAGGAAGGGGAGGGAGAGACAGAGGAAGGGGGGCAGAGAGAAACATGTGGGGGGGAAGAGACAGGTGAGTGGGGAGTGAGACAAAGCTGGGGGCAAGGGAAAGAGAGGCAGCATTGGCACATAAAAAGAAATAAACACAAGAAATGCATTTTTTTAATGTAATATTTTATTAAAAAAGACATTTACATGTGAATATATACAAGTTGAACTTTTTTCCTATAGGCTAGTCTTATATTCAGGCTTTTAGTTTTTTTCCTAAAGGAATATCCAAAGTTTGGGGGGTCGTCTTATAATCAGGGTCGTCTTATAATCGAGCAAATACGGTAATTGTTCTACATCACCAGTGATGTCATATAATCTCCTTTTGCCCATTCCCAATGGCCATACTTTCAGCATCCAGGTCAGTCATGTTGATATCTTTAAAAATAATTTCTGAATTTTTCATAGGTTCATCCATATTTCTATGAATACAGTAAGACAACAGAAAACTATATTTCTGTCTTGAAGACCTTTATGTTATAGGTTTCAAAGGTTCTAAGGGTGGCATGGACAAAAGGACATCACTGGTGATGTACAACAATAACCCATCAATTTTTCAGTTTTTATATGGTGACTAATCACCTCAAAACTTAACTCACAACTCTGGAAGGGAACACTGTAAAGAGCTGAAAATGGTTGCATTGACCTAAAAATTCCAGCACGATTAAGCTGTGCAAATTTCATGATTCCAGAGTTTGAGAGTTTTTTTCTTCTTCAGACAGACACAAGGATTTTCTGTTTTATAGTTAATCTGTTCACAGTATAAACAGTGTTTAGGTGATGGAGTCCATTTTTAATGACTTTTTAACCCCTTAAGGACAGAGCCTTTGAAACATTTTTGTCCTTTCTGGACAATGGCTATTTTAACATTTCTGTGCTGTTTGTGTTTAGCAGTAATTTTCTTCTTCGTCATTTGCTGTACCCACACATATTATATATTGTTTTTATCGGGACAAAAAGGGCTTTCTATGGATGCCATATTTTTGATCATATCTTATCATATTATTAAAAAAAAATAATAAAATATGGTAAAAAAAAAAAAAATACACAAATTTCTTTGTTTTTATTTGAAACAACTTCTCCTCATCGACAATAGCGAACGAAAAAACATGCTAAATAGATTCTACTATTTCTCCTGAGTACAGGGATACCACCCATGCATAGGTTTGTTGGGTTGTTTGGGGGCTAAAATGCCAAATTTGTGAGGTGCAGTTTTTTGTTTTCCAACTTGAAATTTTTACATGCAGACAGCCTGCACCCATGTCCCATTTGGGACATATTTGAAACCAGCCAGTGTATTTTACCCCATCAACCCATATATTTTTTAAAAGTAGACACCCTAGGCTATCTCAAATGGTGGTATTTTAACACTTTCCATGCACTATTTCTACCACCAGCCTTTGTCAAAGTTTGTGGTAGTAATTTTTTTGTGTTTTTTTTTCACAAACCTTGTACTTCAGACATAAATTTACAGATTTTGGTATGTGTCACTGCCAAATAACACCCCAATAAGTGTTCAGAAACATCTCTTGAGTACAGGGATACCCCCCATGCATAGGTTTGTTGGATTGTTTGGGGGGTAAAAGGCCAAATTTGGGAGGTGAAGTTTTTGGTTTTCCAATTTGAAATTTTGACATGCAGACAGCCTGCACCCATGTCCCATTTGGGACATATTTGAAACCAGCCAGTGTATTTTACCACATCAACCCATATATTTTTTTAAAGTAGACACCCTAGGCTATCTCAAATGGTGGTATTTTTACACTTTCCATGCACTAATTCTACCACCAGCCTTTGTCAAAGTTTGTGGTAGTCATTTTTTTGTGTTTTTTTTTCACAAACCTTGTACTTCAGACATGAATTTACAGATTTTGGTATGTGTCACTGCCAAATAACACCCCAATAAGTGTTCAGCAACATCTCTTGAGTACAGGGATACCACCCATGCATAGGTTTGTTGGGTTGTTTGGGGGCTAAAAGGGCCACATTGTGAAGGTGCGCATTTTCAACTTGGAATATTGACGTGTAGCCAGCCTGAGCCCATCTTTCATTTGGGACTTTTTTTTAAAGTAGGACAGTGTATTTTACCCCAAAAAGTATATATTTTGTAAAAGTAGACACCCTAGGCTATTTTAAATGGTGTTATTTTAACACTTTCCATGCACCAATTCTACCACCAGCCTTTGTCAAAGTTTGTGGTAGTCATTTTATTGTGTATTTTTTCCCACATACATTGTACTTTAGACACAAATTCACATATTTCGGTATGTGTCACTGACAAACAATACCACAATATATGTTCAGCAACATCTCCCGAGCACAGGGATACCACCCATGCATAGCTTTGTCAGCTTTGTTGGGTGTTGAAAGGCTACATTTGAGAGGTGCGCTTTTTGATTTTCAAACTTGGAATTTGAACATGTAGAGCAAGGAAGGGGTTAATAGCTCTTATAAGAGCCTTTGTAGTACTGTACAAAAAAATTAACCCCTAAAAATGCACAGACAAGAAAAAAATTTCTGCTGTGCAGTGATCAGTGGCAGGGAAGGGGTTAATACACTACACTATACAAAGGGTATGGCTTTTATAAAAGCCCTTGGGACTCACAATTTTTTTAACATTTTATTTAATTTATTACAATTAAAAAATTATGTTATACAGATCTGTCTCTTTCCCTCACTAAAACTCAAGTGAGGAGAGGGAGGCAGATCCATATGGGTCAGAACAATATTTACCAATATTGATCGAACCAGACGAATGGTGATGCTCATCTGAGAAATCACCAAACCACCTTTGCCACTGATCGGCTGTTACTGATCGCTATACACGTGTTCAGACAGCTTCAAAAGGAATACACGTAATCCCCTAGTGGGTATAATTAACCCCTAGCGAGTCTGACAAAAAAAATGCTGATAGCAAAAAAAAAATCCTTCTGCGACTAGATTGCTCCATATGCGCTGCTTAGGCAGTGACCATATGCACTGCTTAGGCAGTGACCATATGTGCTGCTTAGGAAGTGATATACGGCAAGGAAGGGGTTAATAGCTCTTATTTAAAAAAAAAATTACGTTAAACGTAGTCCCCTAGCGGGTATAATTAACACGTGACGGGTGTAATAAAAAAGTTTTAAAAAAATTAAAAATGCTTCTGCAGCAAGATTGCTGCATTTGCGTCAGATCTCTGCTTAGGCAGTGATCTACAGCAAGAAAGGGGTTAATCTCTCTTAAAAGAGCTTTTTTTTTATACTGTAATGAATTACAGTAAAAAAAATTAACCCCTAAAAAATGCACAGACAGCAAAAAATGTGCTGCTGTGTATGATCACTGCGTACACAGCGATCAATGGCAGGGAAGGGGTTAAATGGCTTTTATAAAAGCCCTTGGTGTTTAAAATTTTATTAAATATTTGTTTTATTATTTTATTTTATTTTTTTACTTTATCTGATCTGTCTCTCTCCCTTACTATAACTAGTAAGGTGAGGGAGGCAGATCAATACTTGTCAAAGGCAATATTTGCTAATATTGCCTTTGACAGTATGATAAGTGCTCATCAGAGCACTTATCATACATGCCTGCACACAGATCACATAGATCTGTTGTGCCGGCATCGATTGGCTCCCCCTAGAGCATCGGAAGTGAAATACTTTCACTTCCGATGCTCTTGCCATTAGAAGGGAAGCGCTGCCTGTATAGGCAGCGTTCCCTTCTACTGAGCCGATGGGGTCGCTCAGGAGAGCGACCACCATCGGCTCTGGGGAGCAGAACGGTGTTGTTAAGTGCCTCGCTGGCGAGGCACTTTAACAACACCGGAGAAGCTTAGAAAGCGAACGATCGTTCGCTTTCTAAGCACATGTGTGCAGCCGGCGCAGCCATTTTTAAATGGCTGCTACGATCACTCCGTGGAGTGATCGTAGCGCGCCCCTGCACTTTTGGGGGGTGTTGCACAATGCCTCTACCTAGAGGCATTGTAGCAACACCGTTAGAGTAAAGAAAGCGACCGCTGGTCGCTTTCTTTACTCAGTTTAGTGCATGACGTGCCAGGCACGTCAGCTGTCGGCAAGTCCTCGATTTGCCGTGACGTGCCTGGCACGTCATCTGTCGTTAAGGGGTTAAATAGTTTTATAAAAGTCAATCTGGTGTGGAGTAACCATTACTTCCTGAAGAGAAGCAAACGTGGTATTTAAAAAACAATTTGTAAAGCCGTGTTTACATCAGTAATAGAGTGCTTCTCTGCACATTTTCATGCTCTTGGCCAATGCTTGACAGCCAGCTGACACTGAAACAGCAAGAGAACTCACATGGGGTCTGCATTTACCTTACATGGTATCACAAATTAATTTTACACTTGTGTGTTATAAAATAGCTGTACTCTTAATGTTAATGTCTTGTAATATTGGTAGAAAATATGTTAGCTTGTCAGTCTGTAAATTACATTAATGCTTGCATAATATTCATATGAACTACTACAATTGGAAACCAGTAAGTTGAATCTCATGCCACAAGGTGATGGGCTAAACAGAAGAGGGCATACAGAGATTTTTTTTTTTTTTTCTTGAAATTTGCTTTGTATTTTTTAGGAATAAAACATATAATATGTGATCACAAGTCATTCAGCTAATTCTGACTGTTTATTAAACATCTATAACTTATAACCCATGACTGCAATAGATCATATTATGACATTTATCACATTTGGTATGCACACTGGTGTAGTGCTTGCTGAAGTTGCATAATGTTGGGTTGGTACTGGAATTAAGTCGTTTATGTAACTATAAATTGTCCTCCTGTAGAATAATTATATTACCCATGTGCCTTTGACAGGGCATGGAAATTAGTGTTCAGAACACTAACAGCATTTTAGAGTTTGTTCTTAGGTTTACCTAGCTAAGTCTAAGGACAAAGATCTAAACATCAATTTCATTGGCTAACATAAATATTTTAATAGTTTTTGCATCTATTCTGTGGGTGCTCCAAATATATCCCGTTTATACAGTGCGTATGTAAAAGTAATGTTATACTTGTATTTGATGTTGCTGTCAAGAATACATATGTTAAAGCATTTTGTATTTGGACCATGATGCAGGAGATGGATTCAATTTATGATTTGTTGAAAGGACACTTCAGGTACCAGGCTAACTGAGCCATCACCTAATGTTTCACTTGTACATTCACATTCCAGTTTTTTTTTTCTTTACATACAAATACTCTCATGTACTAAACATATGCAGTAACAGTTTCATTCAGAAGATGGTAATGTTTGGGGTACAGAGCATTGGTGTGATTTCAATAGTGACATCATTAAAACCTTACAAATTTTCAGTGAGCACCAATATGCATCTGTGTGGGTGCTCTTGATTGACTTCCAGGAGATCCTCTGTATGACATTTTTATGAGGATTCAGTCTTCTCACTTAATGGGACATTCCAACTTGTTTAATCCTTGCTACCTTGAATGAAGCAAGGGTTAACCCCTTAGTGACATGACTTTTTTGGCTTGTCCGACGCTTGGTGACATGGGCTGTTTTAACATTTCTGAGGTGTTTGTGTTTTGCTGTAATTTATTTCTGTCTCATTTAGTGTACCCGCACAATCTATATATCGTTTTTATCGTTATAAGAAGGGCTTTCTTTTGATACCATTATTTTGATAATAGCATATAATTTGATGTAAAAAAAATAATAAAATATGGCAAAAAAATTGAATTTTTTTTTTTTTATGACTTTTATTTGAAAAATCGTATACTCATGTACAAGAGACAACTAAAAAACACTGCTAAAAAGTTTCTAATATATGTCCTGAGTTCAGAAATAGCCCATGTTTTTATGTTTTTGTGCTTTTTTATTCATGTTACAGGGCCAGAACTATAAGTGGTGCAAAGCTATTTTAAAATCCTTTCTTTCAAAATTAGCGATAGTGACATTGTAACACTGATTTCTGTACTAAATCCATGAATGACCCCCAACATGTACATATTTTTGAAAACTAGACCACTCAGGGCATTTAACTTGGGGTATTTTGACACATTTCATGTAGCCATTTTACCACCAATCTATGCCAAAGTTTGCAGCAAAAAATCTTTTTTTTTAATTTTTCACATATATTGCAATTTAGGTAAACATTACCTTAAAATGTGAAGGGGTATTTTCCAAATAACACCTCAATATGTGTTCAGCAACATCTCCTGAGTACAGGGATACCACCCATGCATAGGTTTGTTGGTTTGTTTTGGGGCTAAAAGGCCACATTTAGGGGGTGCGCATTTTGGTTTTCCAACTTGGAATTCTGACATGCAGAAAACTTGTGCCCATGTCGCATTTGGGACATTTTTGAAGCCAGAAAGTATATTCTACCCCACAAAACCATATATTTTTTTAAACTAGACACCCTAGGGTATTTCAAATGGTAGTATTTTAACACTTTCCATGCACTAATTATACTACCAGCCTATGTCAATGTTTTGGGTAGTAATTTTTTTTCACATACATTGTACTTTGGGCATGAATTCACAGATCCTGTTATATGTCAGTACCAAACAACACCTTAATATGTGTTCAGCACCATCTCCTGAGTACAGGGATACTCCCCATGTATAGGTTGGTTAGGTTATTTGGGGGTTAAAAGGCCACATTTAGGGGGGGGTGCATTTCCAACTTGGAATTTTGACATGTAGTCAGCCTGCGCCCATGTTCCATTTGGGACACTTTTGAAGCCTGTCAAAGTATTATACCCCATAAAACCATATATTTTGGAAAACTAGACATCCTAGGGTATTTAAAATTGTGGTATTTTAACACTTTCCAAGTGCTAATTCTACCACCAACCTATGTCAAAGGGTTGGGATGTCATTTTTTTCAGCAACATCTCCTGAGTACAGGGATACCCCCCATGCATAGGTTTGTTGGTTTGTATTGGGTCTAAAATTCCACATTTAGGGGGTGCGCAATTCCAACCTGGAATTTTGACATGTAGTCAACCTGCGTCCGTGTCCTTTATGGGATATATCTTTGAAGCCAGCCAATGTAATTTACCGCCACCAAACCATATATTTTTTTATCGGTAGACCCCCATCACTAATTGTGGCAAGGGCTCAGCAGCCACCGATACATCGCTAGATGATGTATCAGAAAGCTGAATAGGGTCAAAATCGAACCCTGAGTCCGCGGCCTCAGAATCAGTGTGTAAGCAGTGATCTCGAGCAAAGAAGGGGTTAATAAGAGCCTATCTAGTACTGTAATACATTACAGTACAAAGAAATTAATCCATAAAACAGTGCAGACAGCAAAACATACTGTTGCTGTGCAAGATTACTGCTTACACAGTGATGAATGGCAGGGAAGGGGTTAATACACAGTGAAAGACTTTCATAAAACCTGCCAATTTTATAAAATGTTATTTTATATCACTAATACTGATCTGTCTCTTTCCGTCACAAAAATGTAAGTGAGGAGAGGGAGGCAGATCAATATTTGTGAATATTGATCCGACCAATTTTGATCTGACCAGGGCGAATGGTGAGCTTAATTGAGAAATCACCAAACCGCCTTTGCCACTAATTCGCTGTTACTGATCGCTATGCACTCAGGCAGCTTAAAAAAAAAAATCTCAAATATTTTTACTTTACATGTAATCCGCTAGCGGGTATGTGTAAAAAAAAAAATATGCAGACAGATAAAAATTGCTTTGGCGTCAATATCATTGCGTAAGCAGTGATCGACGGCAAATAAGGGGTTAATAACTCTTAGAAGAGCCTTTTTAGTACTGTAATAAATTACAGTACAAAAAAAATTAACCCCTAAAAAATGCACAAACAGCAAAAATAAATGCGCTGATGTGCACGATCACTGCTTATTCAAGATCAGTGGCAGGGAAGGGGTTAAACGCAGGGAATTGCTTTAATAAATTTTTTTTTATTGTTTTAGTATTTGTGTGTTGTGTGTTTATTGTTTTTTTTTAACTTTTACTTACTTTTAGAACTTTGATCTGTCTCTCTCCCTCACTAAAAAAAATGTGAGGAGAGGGAGACAGATCATAACTGGTCAGATCAATATAGGGTTAATATTGATCTGACCAGTCAGTGGGGATGTTCAGCAGAACATCCCCACTGCCTGTCAGTGTGCCTGGCAGTCACTGATTGCCTCTGTGAAGAGGCAATCGTGTGACAGCCAGAGAGCACAGGAAGCAGGTACTTCCTGCCTCCTGTGCTCTTGCCCTTAGAAGGGCAGCGCCATCTTGGTCACTCAGTGACCAAGATCGTGCATTTTTTTTTTGTGTTTCTGATTGCCTCGACTTGCGAGGCAATCAGAAACACTTTCTGAGCATAGGAAGCGAAAAATTCGCTTCCTATGCTCGTTTTTGAAATGCCCGCGTTTTAAAGGCTCTGTGCCTTTAAAACCGGCATTTCGATAGCTCTCCGGAGCGATCGAAATGCCGACGGGCATTTTTTTTAGTATTGTACGATGCTTTCACACTGAAGCATCGTTACAATACCATCAGAGCACTGAAAGCGGAAAAACTCCGCTTTCAGTGCTCGTTTTGACACAGGACGGACTAGGTCCGTCCTGTGTCACTAACGCCTCGGCACACAGGACGGACCTAGTCCGTCCTGTGTCGCCAAGGGGTTAAACAAAACATGTCCCTGGACTTGTAAGTAAACCCAACATGTATCTTCTTTGTACCTTAAATGGAACTGTGCTGCTTTCTTTTTTATATATTCTCTGCCTCTTCTTCTTCAGTCACTTCAGCAACTTATAGGACTGTGAAAACCAACATTTTCCATCTTAATGGCTTTGGGTTATATCCCCTATGATCTTCAGCCGATCTTTCACAGTCTGAGCATCATTAGAAATGTAGCGTTAGAGTGAAAAGCGTTGCTATCCCCTTAAAGCAGTAAGAATGCACACCCTGAGAATGTATCTTCTGCTGATGTCACAGCAGTGAGTGAGCTAGTGAGTTTTTCAGTAAGAATTCTGACTGTAGTTTTAACTTGGCTTTAACAGCGCCATGAATCCATCAGATGTACTATTGTGCAGACATACATCAGCTAATACTGCTTTTTAATTATTAACTAAGCATTGATCTGTTTCTTCCCCACTAACATATATGGTAGCTCATCAGTGTGATTAGAATTGTTTTTATTTATAGTAATGTTTTGTGTGCCTAGTAGCTTTGGGAGCTTGTTTGTGACAGATGTGATATATGATCCTCTATGCAAATTAGTTCATAATATACCTGTACTGTGTGGGTGATATAGGGTTCTGTTTGGGTGATGGAGGGTGCTTGTGATAGATGCAATGTATCATTGGGAAAGGGTTTTTATATGTGAAATGAGTTCCATATGCTTAATGTGTTCATTTCAAGGTGCATGGCGTCCTGTAGCCATGGGCAGCGTATGTCTGCTGTGATTAGTTATCACAATGATCGTATGCTCCAGAAGACTGCCTCGTTTTGATTGAACATGTGTATATCCACATGGTCTGTTGGGACGATTTTTATCTGGCATATATATGACTAAATAAATCCCTGGGGCCCACTAGCGAAGGCTCCTAACATCCCTGTTGCTGGTTCCTAACTTTTTTGCTTGTTTTGCCTAGAAGCCTATGAAAGTGCCGCCTTCCTAAATTTGAGTAGGCTGGTTCCTGAATTGGTCTATTTGGCTCCTAAGTTTTACAAACATTTGTCAAGCCCTGTGGTAATGCACGTGCGATTATGGGAATCCTGGATATAAGACTACTGGTTTTAGTTTGATACATGATTAAAGCATTGTTGCATGGCTGATTGTAGTACATTATTGTTAGAAAGTCTTTTGAACTAACCCCAAAGTGCGACTAAGTTATGTCCATTGACACAGTTATGCATACTGCAGGGTGGGGTTTACCCTCTGTACCACAATGCTGAGTCTGGCTCCTAATTTTTTGTGCTGGCTCCTAGATAAAGACCACATTTGTCAAGACTTAAATACATATTTTATTTAAAGCGTCGGCTTTAATAATCACATATTTGTTGATATGACGTGATCCAGTCAATTTTTTCTAATCTTCAGCAAATGGCCTTTGACAAGAATGCATGCAAACAGATCCTTTAAAACATGCTTAGAAAAAATATGGTTTGTATGTGCTAAACTGTTACTGTAATACTGTCATCCTGTCTGTCTTTGAAAATTCTTGGCATACAGCTGTATGCTTAGTCTCTCCCAAACTGAGAATAGTGGGGGAAACACAATACATGTAGGCTGGCATGTTGCACAGAGGAGCCAAAAACAGAAAACAATGGGACTCCAGGCGCAACTTGGTTATTAAACACGTTTTAGAAATTCGGAGGGGCTTCACCAACCAGAAATCTCCACCAGCATATGAAAAAAGAGAGACGTCAGGAGCAAAATTTTATGAAATAGACAAAGCAAAAAACTTATATTATTGCAAATAAAAATAGTAAATGTTTATAATATAATCCTGGCAAAAATGGCAATGGTTGCCAGCTGCCTCACATGTTTCACGCTTGGAGGCGCTTAATCATTGTATGGAAACTATAATGAGTCTATTCACTAAAATTCATCTTTGGGGGCCGACTTTCATTTTGAGTCCAATTCGGTACGCGAGAAAAAAAACAAAAACAACCCAGGTTCGAATCTTCCCCATTGAAAGTAATGGGAAGGGAAATGTCTATCAAATACTGTATTTTTCCGAGTATAAGACAACCCATATTTTTTTAGACCAAAATTAAGAAATAAATATTTGAAACACCAAACAGAACAACTTTTGATATTTTATGTCCGCTCCAGCCAGCACAATTCAATCTGAGTGACAGCGTTGCATTAACACATCCACCCTTACACACACAGGCACACTTACACGCACACCTTTAAACACACCTTGACACCCTAACACACACACACACAGAGACACACTTGCCACTTACACACACATGCACACACACATTGACACACTTACACCTTTATACACATAGTGACACACTTACCCACACACAGTGACACACACAAGTCCAGCACTCCGACAGTTTCACAGCGCAAGGGGGCTGAGCATGCACCCCTTGGTCTGCGCTCACTCCATGCAGCATGTATGATTAAAATGTCGGTGCCAGCAAGCGATTTACGCTTGCTGTCATCGATTGCACTAAAATACTGCCGCTTGGGGCAATTGCCACACTCTGCCCCATTGTAGGGCCAGCTTTGGGGCAAGCGGTGCCAGAGCCGGCACAGAGCGGTGAATGGGGGATTTAGATCCCCCTTATTGTGGTGCCGGCCCTGCATTCCTTGTATAAGTTGACCCCCAATTTTAAACTTAAAAAAATTGTGAAAAATATCATCTTATACACGGAAAAATACGGTAGCTTTGATCATTTCACCTCCTATTACTTTCAATGGGGATGATTTGAACAAGGTTTTTTGTTCTAAGTAAAACTTGCATGCCGAATTTTGAGTTTGTCTCAAAATGAGAGTCGACATCCAAAGTCTAATTTAGTGAATAGACCAATAACAATATATGAATGTATTGGTAGACTAAATGCAATGTTACGTGTGCCTCTTCTCTGATTTAAAAAATGTAATTTCTTTTATATTAGGACAGGGCTCGACAGACCCCAGGTCGCCATGGCGACCAGGAAATTAGACCTGGCGCCTGGGTGCTGTCAGCCTCATGGTCCCCTTGCCGCTGCCATCCAATTTGTTTTTTTTTTGCGGAGCGCGAGGGGGTAAAGTCTGTGCCATCCGCACTGACTGCAAGCTCCGCCCCCTCGCGCAACGCGTGTCTGAGTGCCGGGTGTCGTCACGTGACATCCTGGCACTCAGCAGGCAGATCGGCTGCAACACTAATGTCCCCCTCCCCTGCAATGAGGTAAAGCAGCAGGGAGGGGGGACACATAAGAAGAAAACAAGAAAAGACTGTGTGAGGTGAGTGTGTGTTTGTATATATGTAAAGTAGGTGTGTGTGAGTTTGTATATATGTGTATATGTAAAGTAGGTGTGTGTGAGGTGTTTGTGTATATATGGGTATATGTAAAGTAGTTGTGTGTGAGGTGTTTGTATATATGGGAATATGTAAAGTAGGTGTGTGTGAGGTGTTTATATATATATATATATGTGTATATGTAAAGCAGGCGTTTGTGTTTATGAATTGCGTGGATGCTTGCGTGATTGTCTGGCTCCTACATTTTTTTGCTGGCTCCTAAAATCTAATTAAATTTGTCAAGCCCTGTATTAGGAACATGTCACTTTACAAACTGAAATTACAAAAATAAAGGGATCAGCACAGTCACAAAACAAGTTAGATCTTAAAACAAAAGTTTCTCAAAACTACATAAATACACCTGTCTTAGATGGGAAAAAAATGGAGATTGGGTCACGTTATGTGGCCATATTATGCTTGGGCCACCACTGTGTCCAAGTACCCCAATATTAGTGGATTCCTAACTAATTTTGATTTAACATAGTTGAATCTCTTTAACTACATTACTTACAAACCTTACAAGCTGAAGATTTGGTTGGGAGGGTCACATTCCCATGGTCATTATTTGAGAAACAAATGATGAGTGCTAAGATTCAGCATATGGGGTGTGTTAAGATATTGCTAAGTAACTAAAAAAATATTTTGCATGTATCACTGGATTTCTGAATAAGATTGAATGCAAGCTGGATTTTTAACATCTAAAATACTGGTTTGACTAGAAAAAGGAAGTTGCCTGATAGTTTTTCTTAATTCGTTGTCATCTTATTGTGAAATTCTACTTTAATTATAGCTAGGTTTGATCTGTGCTATTTGTGCATAGATGTTTTGCAAGTCTTAATTTTACCAAGCTCTCCTTGGGCAAATTTGCCACTTTGGAGTCAGTTGTGGTGGGTGACCAGTGTTAGAGCAAGCTTTTTGGATACCCTTAACATAGCTGAACGCATCTGATAATTTCATTGGCTTAAAGGTATAGTATTCTTATTAAACCTTGTGGTCTCTCACATTTTTAATATTTAGAGCTGCACCTCTCCCCCCCCCCCCCCCCATCTATCTTGTGGCTAATAAGCTCTGCATATTTTAAATCCACTTCTGTTGTCCATGAAGTTAAATGAAAAGTAACAAACTGGTTTTAGAGGTAGTGAGAACAAGGGTTGTAATATAATCTCTGCCGCTGTGAACATTTGGATATTCATTGTTTAGAAAATAAAAACATGTTAAATGCCTCTATTGTAAATACTTTTGTGCATGATTGCATTACAGGTTTTAATGGCTGTTAAAAACCTTTAGCTGCCAACCGGTGTTACAGCACTTTGTAAAGTGTTACTAAACTAACTTTTCACATACAAGAACATCTGATCTTCCATTTGGAAGATAAAACAGTGTACATATGGTTAATTAGTGCAGCAGATTTTAAAGTAGCATGCTGCTGATAACCATGACAACATTCAGTGTCTCTGCATGCCATGCTCAAAATAGCCTTCCTATCATTCCAATCCTGAGCTATATGGCAAGCATCCCATAGTTAAGAATTTCATTATCATCCGGATAAGTTTCCTTCTCATAGTGTGATTATGTGCATTGAATTATGTGCATTTTGGCTACAATGCTAGGGTTTACATATTAACTTTCCCAATTCTTTGTAATAGAAATACAACCCTGGAATTAACCAAAATTGTTTATTTTGTTTATGCGGGTACAAAAAAAAACGCACTCTAGACTTCATATACTCTACATGGTTGAAGATCTCTCCTGATTGTTGAGAGTGGCCACTTGGTATGCCCCCCAGCATGCTGTGTGAGTAGACCATCCTTTGTCCCATGGTACAGTCTCTTCCTGTTCTAGAAGTTACAAGGCCTTTGATTATAGAAAGCAGGCAGTGGAGACTTTTCATTAAAAGGGAGTTGAGGGGAGATAAACATTTCATCTCACTGACATAATTAAACATTTGTGCATAAACCTGGCAAGTTTCTCCTGCAAGAAGAGCAGAGTCGGCCCTACCTAATGGATTGTTAAATCTTCAAAGATTATGCAGCGCCATTTGAAACTCATCAGCCTTTGCCATTTTATAATGCATATGTACATGACTCAAAGGGAAGAGTAATTACAATTATTATGATTAAGACATGCTGCTCCAAAGCTATAAATTCAGCAGAACACAAAAAACACATAGCAGTGAGTATAATACAGTCATTAATTTCAAACAATGGTATATATATATATATATATATATATATATATATATATATATATATATATGAGAAAGAGATGGAATGCCTATCACTCTCAGCTAGCTGATTTTGTGTGTGTGTGTGTATATGATGGAATGCTTCGATTACATGACTGATATTATCAAGTGAACTAACTTATAACGCTCTTGTGAAGTGTATGATCTCTAATAGTGCAGCACATTGTATGATGACATCACTAGGGAAGCAGGAAATCGCATTCAAATTCTTCTGCTGAAAAAAAAACCAACCCTAAGAAGTCTGAAAGCAGAAAACTGGAATTGGGACGTCCTGAAGTACTTTACTATGCATTAACATTTGGAGGAGGCATTTTGGACACCGGACAGTTCCTTTATAGGGACAAGGGAGTTTTTATACATAAAAAAGAAAGTCATACCACCCCTATGGCCCTTACGGATAAATAGTATTTTCGGTGAGTTTCGGCAAAGTCAAGTGCATTCTGACCAACATGGGCTTGATAATAATGTGTATATGTAGATAATTATGTGACCGCGAGAACATCTGTATCAATTTTGTGTGCAATTTTTTATTAGATTTAAAAAAAAAAATAATTCTTGAAGCTTTTTCTATAACTATTAGTCTGTATTTCTGCACTCTTGTGAGAACTGTGAAAACTGTAGTAAATGAAGTTTTACTCCTGTGGGTGAATAATTACTCTTTAAGATATTTTAATTACACAGTTGTCTTTGATGCTATCTTTCTCCTCTGCCGTTAGTACATAATAATAATAGTAAGCTAGTATTTTTATATAGCGCCTTTCTCCCAGCGGGACTCAAAGCTCTTTTTAGTGCTCGCTCTTGGAACTAACTAAATCGGCAGCTGAAAAATAGACGTCATTATTACTGATTTGATGGTACTCATTTATTGGTCTCTTAAGGATGAAGGGATTTACCTGGGATGGCAGGGGTTTGAACCTGTGACCTTGAGGTTTGAACAGACTCTTTAGGCAGAGTATTTACCAACTGAGTGATCTTGCCAACATTATCCAGCACACAGGAGACTTCCACTGAGTGGTGCATCTTGTTTTATAGTTTGTCATTTTTTGGTGTTTATTTATTTTTACACTGTCATACTTGACATGGTAAGTATACTCCCACTGTCACCTATACATTTATATTGTTGCATTAAAATAAAACTTGGAGTACATGTTCATGGTTCTGTTGTGGCTGTCCACGGGCCGCTGGAAGTGTATTTTGTGGCTGAGCACTTATTCAGCATGCATTAAATAAAGAAATGTAAGGCAGGACAATTGAGGTGGGAGAGTGTAGTGGGCTGTAAAAAGTGAGATGGCACTTTGAGATGTTTAACTTCTGTATTTGAAAAATCAATAAGAACCAGTTAAAGAAAATGTTCACACTCACTGGACTACATGCAATAAAATAACAAAGATTGTTAAATAACAGGTATTGAATCTGGCTTGTAAAAGATTATTGTAATACATAGTAATTTATTCTGATGTATTCAGACAAACGTCTCTATGACAACTTTGTAGGCCCAAATGCTGTGGCACGTATCCGCTCCCATATTATTTTAGTATGTAATGAACAAACAACAAAACATTTACCAAAGGTGTGCAGTCTGTGATAAAAGTTTGGCTTTGGCTGCTCCCTTATTAATTCTAGGGCGGCCTGTATATTAAAATACATCTGTGCTTGAAAGCGGCCTCAAGGCAGTTATTTACTTAGCCTTGTGTTCTAATGAGCAATACATTTTCGTATCTTTCTAAGGATGTTTTTCAACTAAGCTTTTCCACGGTAATGACGTATGGGTGGGATATGTAGAAACTTGCTAGTTGTGAACAAAGGCAGGTCTCACAGGATGTGGGTATTAACTCTGCCAGGGTGAGGTGAGGAGCAAAATGCTTCATAGTGCTTGTGTAGAACATTTTTAAATATATTTAGCCTAAGCGACCTCCTTTAAAAGTTAAGGCAGTAAAGTAACGTTTTAACAATTTTTTACATCTACCATGACACAAACATGAACATTCAGTTGAAGGAATGTTTTGTGGAGTAACAGTTTTGAATTGAAACAAACATTTGTACACTGTTAATTACTTTGAATTAAAGGGACTGTTTGATGCCCAAAATGCATCTTCCAAATGTTAATCCATATTAATGTACTTTCATAGTACTTTAAAATGAAAAGTCTACATTTTGTATTGCTTAAAATAGTCAACTCTTACAGTTGACATGAATTTGTGAAATTACAGCAGTTTACAAGAAACCAGGACTGCCCACACTAGCTGAGTAAAAGTCAATTTCCTTATTTATTTTTTTTGCTGCAGAAACCAATGCAAATAATTTCATTCAAATGAATGGAATTTCCTGTCTCTCTAGTGTTGTCATCAGACAATGTGTTGCACTGCTAACAGATCCAACTGTGTTTATCACCTTCCACACACAGTTTTCTATACCACAGGAAGTGAATAAATGAAACAAAACGTTATGTGCTCAGTGTCTATGCAATCAGTGCTGCAGCACATGTAGTATACATGCAGAGTAATTACTGGAGGAGATCTTGAGTAAAATATCAAATGCCTGCATCAAATCACACTGGGGAAAAACGTCTGTGCAATATAGAAGCCCCTTGTCCCTTCAAATCTTCTTTTTTTATTTTTTTATTATACAGGTTTAGAACATAAATGAAATTTGAACCTGCCATTTATTTCCTCTAAAAGTTAAGTTTATTGAAGTGTAATAGTAAAAGTGCTGACAGAAACTAGGCTATATTTAGACCCAGTTTAACAATGTTTGGGCCTGCTAACAAAAATGAATTGAAATGAAAAGTCTAGGGTTAGCTTTTTGCATTAGTTGTTCAATGTAAAGGACAACTACATTTTTTTAAAACCGTTTTGCTTCTTTAAATTAAGCAAAGGTTAAAACATTGTGTCCTCTTTCACCATCTTTAGATATACACGCGGATTCACTCTCTGCTCTGCCTCACAGCTGGGGGGGGGGGGGGGGGGGGCATGCACACAGCCATTCAGAGTTGGGGCTTGCCCATCTAATCTGATCAGGGTCAAAAAGATTTTTAATTGAGCAAACACCTAGTGCAGTCAGTGGACAGAGAAAACCAATGAAACCATTTGGGATGCTCTCTCTTTTACTCCCAACCTGTTATATCCCTGTGTGTATGGTTTAAAATAATGTTAACTTGGGGCAGCCGGTGTGTTTGGTTCTATCTTTAGACTAACAAACCTCTTCATATACATAGAATTACATGCTATAAGGCTTCTCATTGTTTGTGCTGAATAGTGAAATACAGAAATGGCTGATGCAATTAACTTACCTTTTTAGAATGACTGGGAAGTTTGTATCAGGTTTGAAAAGAATGCGTGAATGAAAGAAAATGATTATAATGAGTCATTCAGTATATTAGGTTTACTAAAGGATGAGATAATTTGAAAATGGTAATATATTGTACGATTTAGGTATTAGGCGATTATGCATTTCCAGTCATAGTTTGCTTTTGCAATTAAAGTTTGTTGACTCCCAAGTTAGCTTTGAAGAGGAAGTATAGCGTTGACATCAAAACATACCGATATATGCTATCTTGATCAAAGCTTTATTTGGAGCCATTCAGTATTTCACCAAGCAATAGAAAGCAGGGCTTCGAGGAGATATACAGGTGCTTGTCAGTGTTTGGTGTAAAGGATGTGTCTCTTCTTTGGTAAGGGTGCAGTTTATCTAAAAAATACAACTGTATTCGAAATACTGTAAATGTCATTAAAGAATGTGTTATAAATGTGGTGCAGATGCCATTAACGCTAAATAGTAGCACTATCACCGTGTCACTCTGTATGACTGTACCCTTTGCAAGAGTCACTGGGTTAGCGACTCTTGCATGCAAATTTAACAGTTCCCATAGATCTTAATGAAAAGTTCCTGCTGTTCCTCTGTTTATTGGTTTATGACTAGCTTTGTGCATGCGCAATATGGTGTGTATTTTGTTGTAGAAACATAGTTTTAAACTCCTCCTGCCCCTTTATTCTGTCTTTTTTTTTTCTTCTTCTTCAAACTTCCTTTTGTGGTTTTGAAAACTGAGATTGAAAAGAAGTTCTTGTCACTGGCTTTATTATACCGAAGGCTTTCTGAGGTTGCACTTTCAATTTTATATTTTAAATTTAATCTCTTCCTATTGATTTTTGTTTTTAATCTGTGCAGCATAACACATTTTGCATACTTATCCTGCTTGTTTGGTTTCTGTGTTTCTTAGCATTGTTGTTTTTTTATCTCCATAACAGGTTGTATGTAGCAAGCGCACAATAGATGTTTTATTACATTGGTAATTACTCTTATCTTCCCAGGCCTTTTGTTGTGTTTAGTTTGAGAAAACAAGATTTACATATTTGCTGTTACGCTACTTAATATAGGATTGATTTTTATTTTTTGTGTGTGTGCAATGCTAGGAAGCGGGAATATTCCACTTTACTGTGTATGAGGCTTATCATTTCCCTTTGCATTGCACCATATGCTCTTTGGTTATCTAGTGTGGCCATCCTGGAAGTCTGTGCCCGGCGAGCAAGTCGCAGTGAGGTAGGATGTACCTTCAGTCTGCGGCCATTTCCTCCAGGCTACCACCCTAGGCCTAGCTCGCATAGGCAGAAACACAGCACTATGTACCACCACCATTGTTTTGTGACTCTATTTTTTTTTTCTTAAAGGGTCAATAATTTTTTTTTTTTTTTTAGTACACGCAAAAGTTTTATATTGGGCTTTCAGATAGACAATAGTGTATGGTCTATCAGAGTGGGGCTGGCCCCTTTTGTCTTTTTGGAGTTAACCCCCTTTGCCACCAGGGTTGTCCAGGCAGAAAATACATTGAAGACATAGGATGTGTCTGGCCCCTCCTGTGGTAGATTGAGCAGGTTTCAATATTCGCTAACACCGCTCAGGCCGTGTTGCTGTAATGCCTGAATGTCGAGGCCTTAAGCAACAACTAAATTCGCTGCCCAATTGACCTGCAATTACGGTCACACTCCAATATGACAGTGCCCTGTTGTGAGAAAGAGCTTTGAAAGTGATTGCTCTGTTGCTAGACTGCCTCTAGAGGCAGTGAGCAACATAGCATTGCAAGAAAGAAAAATGTTGTTAGATGTAGGGTTAGAATTCGTGTCTGGACTGCCCTTATGGGTGGGACCAGTCCAATATGCTAATGGAGACATCTCTCTAGAATAGATTACATCCTATAGGGCTGGGTATTTGAGCTTTGTCCATTGGTGAGGCTCCGAATTCTTTGTTACATGGATTTAAATGTGTGTTATTGTAATAAAGCTTTGCTATTTTTATAGCTGTTGGATGTTTATACATGATTTGTGTGTATGTATAAATGTATAAGCGATAATTGTGTAATTAATGTGTGCTCCCTTTCAGTTCTGTTTCCCTTAGCTTTGCTATGCTTGTAAGGGGGCCAATTACCTACTATGCTTCTATCGTAGAAACACAACTGGGAAAAAGTGTAGTGGTTATTTTATAAGGCTGTATCTGAGCACAGTTGTACTAATACACAAGGTGCCAGTCTGCAAGGTGCCAGACCAAGATGAAAAGGAAGTTTTTCCCTCCCCTGCAATGAAGCAAATCAGCAGTGATGAGGACACTGAATCACGAATCCCCCCAAGAATAAATAAACGGCTAACTTGTCAAGGTCTGACTGTGTGTGTCTCTATCTGTGTCTATGTGAGAATGTGTGATTGCGTGTATGTTTGCGTGATTGTGTGTGCACAGTTGTCTGGCTCCTTGATATTTTTGCTGGCACCTAAAACAAAATAAAATTTGTCAAGCCCTGCAGTAGTATCAATACAAATTCTCTATAGAGTAAATAACACCTTTCTACTTTTTCTTTTGTACTGTGATGTAGCTATAATGTGAGGCATTGTCGAGAACCTGACTATGGTGCGTAAGGACTGCACACGTGCCATTCTATTACCCTTGGTGTGTGAGGCAATCTGAACATGCATGGAAAGACTATGTCGCTTAAAGGGGCTGGACACTGAGTTACTTGTGTGCTCACATTCTGACAGGTGTGTGTGTGTGTGTATTTTGCAACTTGTGACTAAATATAAAAAATATTTTGGATTACAGATTTTTGGATAAAGGATACTCAACATCTATATCTATATTACCTAGTTTCCCCCCCCCCACATGATTGAAAACATGTCTGAACATGTCTAATAGTGTACACCCCTGCGATAGACACACCTTTTGTACTGCTCTACAAATGTAAAACTATAATTTCAACAATGCTTAATAGGATACAAAAGCAGCCAGCCATCTGGTTGACGACTGGCTGTATCTTCTAGCGCAGAGAGACCCTCATTTTGTCATGGTATCAGCAGGGTCACCCCTGCTGAACCCATAAAAAATATGAGGGTCTCTGTGCAAGCAGGACCCCTGCATTCTGCAGACCTTGATCAGATGGAGCGGCGCGAGATTTGCTGTGTGCGTGGTGGCAGTCTGGAACTAGTGTATCTCAGTTGTGAGACACGGCAGAGAGTAGATCGGCATGTATGTATTAGACAGGGCTTTTAGGAGCCAGTAAAAAAAAAAATCAGTTAGTCAATCACACACACAAACAGCCAGTCACACATACAGTCAGTCAGTCATATATATACACACACACATACAGTCAGTCACTCATACATACAGTCAGACATACAAGTGAGCATTTTTTTTTTTAATCTTAAGCATTATTATTGTTATTATTTTTTTATTAATGTGAGCCCCCTCCCTGCTGCTATACCTCATTGCAGGGAAGGAGGGAATTTTCATTCCATGTTTGTCTGTGCCTTCACATGTCCAGAGGAAGTTAACATACTGGTTAGTACACACAAATTGGCTTTATAATATTCTATATCACTAGCCAATGAGCTGAAAGGATCTACACTGAGTGGGAATTTTTTACCTACCTTTAACTAGGTTTGTGGATGACCAGTTCACGTTAAGACAAGATGAAGTTCCACAGTAGGGACTACTGGTCATCCACAAACCTAGTTAAAGGTAGGTAAAAAAAATGTTGGGCCCAGACAGAGTCATTCAGGAGTCAAATTAGAGATGGGACCTCAAACACAACCATTTTTAAACATTTGGCAGACTGCTGCGCATCAGACCCAAATAATTTACAATATCAAGTTATAGAAAGAACTAAAACACCTCCAAAGAAAGGGGATGTATATAAGGCCCTTTAAAAGAGAGAGGTATTTTTTTTTTCCGATATTTACCCTACAAACACTGCATCCTAAGGTATGAATAAGACAATTGATGTCAGTGCATACTTACACCGACAGGAACGTAGAAAAAAATAGGTGTGTGTGTGTGTGTGTGTGTGTGTGTGTGCGTGCGTGTGCGTGCGTGCGGTTGTCTGGCTCCTAGATTTTCCCCCCCTGACTCTTAAAACAAAATAAAATGTGTTGAGCCCTGCAGTAGTATGAATGCAAATGCCCTATAAAGTAAATAACACTTTATAAAAACACACAAAAAAACATTTTGGACTGTGATGTGTGATATAGCTGTGATGTGAGGCATTGTCGGCAATTCTGTGTGTATATATCATATATAAGTGAGTATGTAAGGGTTTCACAAATAATTATGTATGTATTTTCTCACATTGAGTATACAGATTTCTTTTTGTAATTTGGTTTTATTTACTTGTTCAGTAGGAAGGAATTGCAATGCATCAGGTTGTTATGGTATGTTATGACTGGATGCCAGGAACAGTAATTCTTCAAATTCCTCCATAAGACCATTCATGGTTTTTTTCAGCCTTTTATACTCATTTGAAGAAGTCTGACAATTTCCCAAGTTTTCTTACGGCATAGTTTAAAATAACAGTTTTATTTCTGCGTTCTCGGTGCATAAAGAATATATGTTGGTACGATTTGAATTTTGAATAGTTGTGGCAGAGGTAATGGGATGGCTTAAAGGAATTTCCCTTTCCTCATTGTCTTAAGATGCATCTGGTAATTTTAAGCATAGTGATTCTTGTCCATTTCCATTGGTATAAATCAGGGCTCGACAAAACCCGGGCGCCAGGTTGCCATGGCGACCAGGAAATCAGACCTGGCGCCCGGGTGCTGTTTGTCACAGGGTGCCCCTGTTGGCTGCCATCTGTTTTTCTTTTACTTTCAGCGCGAGGGGAGAAAGTCTGTGCGGATCACACACTGTAAGCTCCGCCCCCTCACGCAACATGCGCATGTAACTGGCTGTGTATGTATGTGTGAATGTAACTGGCTGTGTATGTGGTGTGTGTGAATGTAACCGACTGTATGTGGTGTGTGTGAATGTAACTGACTGTATGTGGTGTGTGTGAATGTAACTGACTGTATGTGGTGTGTGTGAATGTAACTGGCTGTATGTGGTGTGTGTGAATGTAACTGACTGTATGTGGTGTGTGTGAATGTAACTGACTGTATGTGGTGTGTGTGAATATAACGGACTGTATGTGGTGTGTGTGAATGTAACTGTCTGTATATGGTCTGTGTGTATGTATGAGTGAATGTAACTGGCTGTGTATGTGGTGTGTGTGTGTGTGTATGTATGTGTGAATGTAACTGACTGTATGTGGTGTGTGTGAATGTAACTGGCTGTGTATGTATGTATGTATGTGTGAATGTAACTGGCTGTGTATGTATGTATGTATGTGTGAATGTAACTGGCTGTGTAGGTATGTATGTGTGAATGTAACTGGCTGTGTAGGTATGTATGTGTGAATGTAACTGGCTGTGTAGGTATGTATGTGTGAATGTAACTGGCTGTGTATGTATGTGTGAATGTAACTGGCTGTGTATGTATGTGTGAATGTAACTGGCTGTGTATGTATGTGTGAATGTAACTGGCTGTGTATGTATGTGTGAATGTAACTGGCTGTGTATGTGGTGTGTGTGTGAATGTAACTGACTGTATGTGGTGTGTGTGTGAATGTAACTTACTGTATGTGGTGTGTGTGTGAATGTAACTGACTGTATATGGTGTGTGTGTGAATGTAACTGACTGTATGTGGTGTGTGTGTGAATGTAACTGGCTGTGTTTGTGGTGTGTATGTATGTGTGAATGTAACTGGCTGTGTATGTGGCGTGTGTGAATGTAACTGGCTGTGTATGTGGCGTGTGTGAATGTAACTGGCTGTGTATGTGGCGTGTGTGAATGTAACTGGCTGTGTATGTGGCGTGTGTGAATGTAACTGGCTGTGTATGTGGCGTGTGTGAATGTAACTGGCTGTGTTTGTGGCGTGTGTGAATGTAACTGTCTTTGTATTTGGCGTGTGTGTGTACGTATGTGTGAATGTAACTGGCTGTGTATGTGAGGTGGGTGTATGCGACTGTCTCCGTGCGTTTAGGATTTTGTGATGTGCCGTTGTCTGGCTCCTAAAACTAAATTAAATTTGTCAAGCCCTGGTTTAATATTTTGTATGCTAAGCATGCCTTTTGCTTTAAACTCCAAGTAGGATAAAGCAGAGAATGACCACTAGGTATAGGCGTTAGGAGCCATACAGAACAATTCAGGAGCCATCCTAATTATTTTTAGCAGCCAGGGAAAGTTGCTTCCATAGAGTTGTAAAACAATGAAACATTTTAGTAGCTATGCTCACGTTTTTCAAGTCCTGACATAAAGTAGCTGTTTAGAAAGGAAATGTAACCAATAATTGAATTGGCTTAATAGATATCAGTGGAACACTTCAGAGTATGAATAGTTTGAACATTACATCACTGATCTAAATTCAGTTTAGAAGAGTGTTGAACAGGTCTGTCTTTCACACATTGTTTAGCTGTGTACTTGTATGTGTTTCATCTCTGGCCACTTCGAGATCTTTCTGTTTTGTTATGTTATCAGCCCTCATCCTCCTATAAGTATGGCTTTAAAAGGACACTAAACTTTTTTTTATTTAACCCTTGGTTCCTTAGAAGAAACAAGGGTTAAAATATGAGTGCCCCTTCTTCCAAGTAAATCCTATGTGTATCTTTACACAGTTTACGCTTAGCTCTTGCCCAGCTCTGAGGCAGAGCCAATCTGGATGAGCCGAGGTTTGTGCAGCAAGTCTGCTGGAGCAGAGATTGTCTCATCTTTCATGAGATTAAATGAGGGGACCTTGTTTAGATCCCCAATCTTGAACGCATGAAAAACAAGGAGAGAGACCCCACTAACAGAGAGACCTGCTTTTCAGTGTTGTTGGTTTTTCTTTGAACACTAAGAAACTTATAACTTAGAAGACGTCTGTGAATAGTTCCTGTGGTCACTGCCTTGGTAAATAGACTCTTATTGAAGAGGTGTGCATGCATTAGGCAGCACTAATGTGTAAGCCTGTAAAACAGGCATGGCTGCCTACATTATAACTGGTGGTGGATCTAAGTTTGTTTTTCCCATCTATGTTGTAAGCTGTGAACTAAGACAGAATTTCTTTAAAAGTTAACTAGTTTGGCTTATTTTAAAGCAAAAAGGTGCAGTCATCGTTCCTTCTGTATAACTGCAATTGCACTCTTATATGCAGCTATTAGCGCCTCTATCAAAATGAATTTGGTGGAGATACACATTTTAGGTCTATCTCAGAGTATGAGACTGGTGTTTTATATATTGGCGCACGTGGTGATGGCTCCATTGCAAACATTGAGCTAAAAATGTTTGTGATAAAGGAACAATCATATCCCACATAACACCTAACAATGTCCGCATACTGGTGTGTGCTTTTAAGACTCACATCATAATACCGGAACACTCTAGTGAGTAGTTGAAATTGTGAACTTGCGACATGAAAAGGTCGGGTTATGACACAAATTGTAAAGTGCCTCTTCATCCCCTTTTAAATTGAAATATAGCCATCACCGTTATGTAAAATGAAGGCAGGGTGATCTCTCCCAATGCTATGACATTCACATTAATGTTTAGAATAGCTGCTAAAATTAGTCCATCCATATCTTCCACATCAATATAATGGATATTATGCTCTATTAAAGGAACACTAAACAGTTTTTAACCTTTGATTCCCTGTCAGACTGAGGCCACTCAAAGTGGCCTCATCTGACAGGTGAGATCCCTGTCAGATGACAGTCCTTGCAGCGGGATCCGAGCAAAGTTAATTGCAGGGATCCGAGCACAGTTCATTGCGGGGATCCTTAATGAGCTGTTAAACGCTAGGACGTGCTATGCCGGCCTAGCATCTTTTAGGACCTCTGAAATGAGGACGGCATAGCACGTCCTAGCGCAGGGCTTGACAAATTTGATTGAAATCTAGGAGCCAGTTGCAAATTTTAGGAGCAAGTGCCAAACGTTGTCAGAAAGGAAAATGTTTGGGTCAAGGTCCATAAACCTGTATATATGACACATACTAATGCACACACATGCTCACCCACAAATACATACACATGTTAACACACCAATATGTTGACACACACACACATATATGCTGACACATACATGCACAAACACACTTACTCACCCAAAAATACAGACACACACACTTAAATCCTAGCACACACTGCTATGCTGACACACACCAACACATGATTTCACTCTTACATACATGAACAAACACATACAAACATACACACACACACACACACTAATCTGCTGATACATACACTAACACATGTGGACACATACATACTAATATACTGATACATTTTGTCGGATGGGTGAACCAGGGAGCAGAGCGCAGGGTCCACCACTGCAAGAGGTAACAGACAAAAAAGGGAAGTCTGCAGCAAAGGTACCAGAGGAGCAGGCAAAAAGAGTTCGGTCCGAAGGTCAGGGCAGGCAGAGAGGGTTCACAAGTGATAATCCAAGCCGAGGTCAAAATCAGAGGAGAAGGAAGCAAAAACAGATGAGGTCCAAAAAAATTGGTCAGCAGCAGGAAAATCAATCAGGGGGAGGTAATAGGATGGGGATAACCAGAGGGAACAATACTAGGTACTGCAGCTTGGACGAGCAAGCACTGAATGAACAATACCTGCCTGTTTTATAGTCTGCCCTTCCTTAACCCCTCCCACCACTCCCCAGGTACACCTCTAGTCTCTGGGAAGCCTAGGAAGGGAGGTGGGGCAGAACCCAACCTCCTATTTCCTCCTCCTTGCTCTACCCAATGAGGGCGCGCTAGCTGAACGCAGGACGCCCCCCAGCCTGTAGTCTAGTACTTGCGCTCACGAAACGTGAGTTACTACAGTCCGGGGATGCGGCCTACATCGTACTTGCGCGGCTCCCCGACGAGGCGTTTGGAGCTTGGAAGCGGCGGTGCCAGGTAAGGAACCCTGGGGAAGTCGCCTCGGCGGGTGCGGGACCCGACACAGACTATTACATGCTGGCACATACATACACACTAATATGCTGTCACAAATACATAGACTCTAATCTGCTGATACATACACTTACACATGTTGGCACAAATACATACATACATACATGCACACATACACACATACACACAAACTAATCTGTTGATACACTTACACATGTTGACACACAGAGATTCTGATAGACACATTCAAACATACATGCTAACACACATGCACACATGCTGATACACTGTTTCCTACTGGAAATCAAAGTTGGAGGCAGAGGACAGGCATGCAAGAGGTTTCCTCTCCATTTAGATCCTGCATTTGGGGATTTGGTGGGTTCACTGAGGCAGCTCCTCCTAAAGCTGAGGCAGCAGTAGCCGTAAGGAGTTCCCATGACTCCTCACATGCTTCTCCTACTACTGCCCAGTGAGCAGCAGGAACAGGAAGCTGGGGGAAGGCGTTATCTGCCGGCTCCCCTTTGCTGCTTCTCCCACACACTGCTCGTTATCTGATCGGTAGATAATGGGAAGCAGAGTGTGGGACAAGGTAGCTGCAAGATCCGGACGCCAGGAGACAGATTCTAGTCACCATGGTGAACTGGCGCCCGGTGTTTGTCGAGCCATGTCTTAGCGTCACGAAGGGGTTAACTGTATGGTACGTAAGAAGTGCCCATCAAACTAATCCAACTTGGGGCAGGTGCATCAGGAAGCATGGGGTGAAATCTCTTCAGATTATCTCAACAAATAAATTAAATTACCCAAGGTCTGTAAAGCTATAATAGCTGCAAACGGATGATTCTTTGATGAAAGCAAAGTTTGAATGGCACAATTATTATTTAAATGAATAATCATCATTTCTAACGCCTTGACTGTATGTCCTGTATATTTTGCAACTCATTTTATGTATGTTTTCATGGGAAACAAGGGCATTTCTAAGTGACCCCAAACCTTTGAACAGGTGTGTGTGTGCGCGCGCGCGCGCATGCATATAGCTATGTATATATATCTTCTCTATTTTGGTTTAACCCCTTAGTGACATGACTTTTTTGGCTTGTCCGACGCTTGGTGACATGGGCTGTTTTAACATTTCTGAGCAGTTTGTGTTTTGCTGTAATTTATTTCTGTCTCATTTAGTGTACCCGCACAAACTATATATTGTTTTTATCGTTATAAGAAGGGCTTTCTTTTGATACCATTATTTTGATAATAGCATATAATTTGATGTAAAAAAAATAATAAAATATGGCAAAAAAATTGAAAAAATACTTTTTTTATGACTTTTATTTGAAAAATCGTATACTCATGTACAAGAGACAACAAAAAAACACTGCTAAAAAGTTTCTAATATATGTCCTGAGTTCAGAAATAGCCCATGTTTTTATGTTTTTGTGCTTTTTTATTCATGTTACAGGGCCAGAACTATAAGTGGTGCAATGCTATTTTAAAATCCTTTCTTTCAAAATTAGCGATAGTGACATTGTAACACTGATTTCTGTACTAAATCCATGAATGACCCCCAACATGTACATATTTTTGAAAACTAGACAACTCAGGGCATTTAACTTGGGGTATTTTGACACATTTCATGTAGCCATTTTACCACCAATCTATGCCAAAGTTTGCAGCAAAAAATCTTTTTTTTTAATTTTTCACATATATTGCAATTTAGGTAAACATTACCTTAAAATGTGAAGGGATATTTCCAAATAACACCTCAATATGTGTTCAGCAACATCTCCTGAGTACAGGGATACCACCCATGCATAGGTTTGTTGGTTTGTTTTGGGGCTAAAAGGCCACATTTAGGGGGTGCTCATTTTGGTTTTCCAACTTGGAATTCTGACATGCAGAAAACTTGTGCCCATGTCCCATTTGGGACATTTTTGAAGCCAGAAAGTGTATTCTACCCCACAAAACCATATATATTTTTAAACTAGACACCCTAGGGTATTTCAAATGGTAGTATTTTAACACTTTCCATGCATTAATTATACTACCAGCCTATGTCAATGTTTTGGGTAGTAATTTTTTTTCACATACATTGTACTTTGTGCATGAATTCACAGATCCTGTTATATGTCAGTGCCAAACAACACCTCAATATGTGTTCAGCAACATCTCCTGAGTACAGGGATACCCCCCATGTATAGGTTGGTTAGGTTATTTGGGGGTTAAAAGGCCACATTTGAGAGGTGCACTTTTTGGTTTTCCAACTTGGAATTCTGACGTGCAGAAAACCTGCTCCCATGTCCCATTTGGGACATTTTTGAAGCCAAAAAGTGTATTCTATCCCACAAAACCATATATTTTTGAAAACTAGACACCCTAGGGTATTTCAAATGGTAGTATTTTAACACTTTCCATGCACTAATTATACTACCAGCCTATGTCAATGTTATGGATAGTAATTTGTTTTTCACATTCATTGTACATCGGGCATGAATTCATAGATCCTATTATGTGTCAGTGCCACAAAACACATTAATATGTGTTCAGCAACATCTCCTGAGTAAAGGGATACCACCCATGTGTAGGTTAGTTAGATTATTTGGGGGCTAAAAGGCCATGTTTAGGGGGGGTGCATTTCCAACTTGGAATTTTGACATGTAGTCAGCCTGCGCCCATGTTCCATTTGGGACACTTTTGAAGCCTGTCAAAGTATTTTACCCCATAAAACCATATATTTTGGAAAACTAGACATCCTAGGGTTTTTAAAATTGTGGTATTTTAACACTTTCCAAGTGCTAATTCTACCACCAACCTATGTCAAAGGGTTGGGATGTCATTTTTTCCCAACACACATTGTAGTTCAGGCAGGAATTTTCAGATTCTGGTATTTGCCACTGCCAACCAACACCTCAATATGTGTTCAGCAACATCTCCTGAGTACAGGGATACCCCCCATGAATAGGTTTGTTGGTTTGTATTGGGTCTAAAATTCCACATTTAGGGGGTGCGCAATTCCAACCTGGAATTTTGACATGTAGTCAGCCTGCGCCCATGTTCCATTTGGAACATTTTTGAAGCCGTCCAATGAATTTTACCCCATCAAACCATATATTTTTGGAAAATAGACATCCTAAGGTATTTCAAATGGTGGTATTTTAATACTGTATAGGTACTAATTCTACCACCAGCCTTTGTAAAAGTTTGTGGTAGTACTTTTTTGGGAGGTTTTTTTCCACATGCATTGTACTTCAGGCATGAATTCACAGATTCTGGTATATGTCACTGCCAAACAACAACCCAATATGTGTTCAGCAACATCTCCCGAGTACAGGGATAGCACCCATGCATAGGTTTGTTGGTTTGTTTTTGGCTAGAAGGCAACATTTGTGAGATGCGCATCTCAAAATTCCAACTTGGAATTTTGACATGTAGTCAACCTGCGTACGTGTCCTTTATGGGATATATCTTTGAAGCCAGCCAATGTAATTTACCCCCACCAAACCATATATTTTTTTATCGGTAGACCCCCATCACTACTTGTGGCAAGGGCTCAGCAGCCACCGATACATCGCTAGATGATGTATCAGAAAGCTGAATAGGGTCAAAATCGAACCCTGAGTCCGCGGCCTCAGAATCAGTGCGTAAGCAGTGATCTCGAGCAAAGAAGGGGTTAATAGCTCTTAGAAGAGCCTATCTAGTACTGTAATACATTACAGTACAAAGAAATTAATCCATAAAACAGTGCAGACAGAAAAACATACTGTTGCTGTGCAAGATTACTGCTTACACAGTGATGAATGGCAGGGAAGGGGTTAATACACAGTGAAAGACTTTCATAAAACCTGACAATTTTATAAAATGTTATTTTATATCACTAATACTGATCTGTCTCTTTCCGTCACAAAAATGTAAGTGAGGAGAGGGAGGCAGATCAATATTTGTGAATATTGATCCGACCAATTTTGATCTGACCAGGGCGAATGGTGAGCTTAATTGAGAAATCACCAAACCGCCTTTGCCACTAATTCGCTGTTACTGATCGCTATGCGCTCAGGCAGCTTAAAAAAAAAAAACTCAAATATTTTTACTTTACATGTAATCCCCTAGCGGGTATGTGTAAAAAAAATAAAATAAAAATATGCAGACAGATAAAAATTGCTTTGGCGTCAATATCATTGCGTAAGCAGTGATCGACGGCAAAGAAGGGGTTAATAACTCTTAGAAGAGCCTTTTTAGTACTGTAATAAATTACAGTACAAAAAAAATTAACCCCTAAAAAATGCACAAACGGCAAAAATAAATGCGCTGATGTGCACGATCACTGCTTGTGCAAGATCAGTGGCAGGGAAGGGGTTAAACGCAGGGAATTGCTTTAATAAGTTTTTTTTTATTGTTTTAATATTTGTGTGTTGTGTGTTTATTGTTTTTTTTTTACTTTTAGAACTTTGATCTGTCTCTCTCCCTCACTAAAAAAATGTGAGGAGAGGGAGGCAGATCATAACTGGTCAGATCAATATAGGGTTAATATTGATCTGACCAGTCAGTGGGGATGTTCAGCAGAACATCCCCACTGCCTGTCAGTGTGCCTGGCAGTCACTGATTGCCTCTGTGAAGAGGCAATCGTGTGACAGCCAGAGAGCACAGGAAGCAGGTACTTCCTGCCTCCTGTGCTCTTGCCCTTAGAAGGGCAGCGCCATCTTGGTCACTCAGTGACCAAGATTGTGCATTTTTTTTTTGTGTTTCTGATTGCCTCGACTTGCGAGGCAATCAGGAACACTTTCTGAGCATAGGAAGCGAAAAATTCGCTTCCTATGCTCATTTTTTAATGCACGTGTTTTAAAGGCACTGTGCCTTTAAAACCGGCATTTCGATCGCTCTCCGGAGCGATCGAAATGCCGACGGGCATTTTTTTTAGTATTGTACGATGCTTCCACACGGAAGCATCGTTACAATACCATCAGAGCACTGAAAGCGGAAAAACTTCGCTTTCAGTGCTCGTTTTGACACAGGACGGACTAGGTCCGTCCTGTGTCACTAACGCTTCGCCACACAGGACGGACTAGGTCCGTCCTGTGTCGCGAAGGGGTTAATACTTGTTACCCTAGTGTTTTTGTTTTATTCTTCCCTTGCCTCTCTGTGTGGTGGCAGTAAAAGAGCAGGCTTAGAGGCCTTGTCAGAGAAAGATATTCCTTCCCAGATCTGAATGTCACACAATATTTTTCTCCCATTGGAATTTCAGGAATTGCATAGATTTCTTTGGATGTTTTCCCAGTTATTCGGGGTTATAAATGAATCAAGCAGTCATTGGGGATTGTTTAAGTGGAATGTTGCTAAAGATATGAAGAGTAATTTGTTCTAAGCCCTAAAATGAAATGAAAACTTTACGTGGAAAACTTGGGGGAAAACAAAACTTTCTAGTTATACAAGAGGAACGGCATTTAACAAAATGTCTCTCTCTGGAGTTTTTTGTTTTTAGTCTTATTGAGCAATGAATACTGAACAACACTGTCTGAACAAAGCTTTTATTTAAAATATACACTCCGTTAAAGTATAGGCCTAACACGCACTTATTTCTCAGCGTTACATAATGAATGTCAGTTGTTTCCACAGTTAAACATTGTTTTGTTCTAGTTTAGCTGCATAATTCAAATATCTTTTGACGTGTGGCTGCCTGCTATGGAATTTCATAAACTGAGAGCCAGGTCTGTGACAGGAAGTGCAGCAGACCTCCAGTTTTTTTTAATACATGTCTTTTTTCTTTTTTTTTCTTTTTTATGTCTTCATGTTACCTAGACTAATCTGTACAAATGTAACCAGGCAAGTTTGAGGGAATGGCACAGAGACCAGGGCCTGGGGCAACATAGGATGTGGGGGTGGCATGAGAACGTTTGTTCTGCACTGGCCACCACCGCCTGCTGTCATTATGTGTGTCGCACCCTGAAATGATACAGAGCTACAACAGCTTGCTTAACTGGCCACTTAAAATAACACAAGCCTTGGGATGGAGAAATTGCATTACAACAGAATTGCTTGTGGAATCGGCTAATGTACTTTAACCATTCGATGACAAAGGACGTGCCATGCACGGCATAGCAAACAATGCAGTTGTCGTCAAAGGACGTGCCTATCTCATTCTGCAGTTACTATCGCGGAATTCCGCAAACATATGCGGTGGGCTGTAACTGACATGGTAGAGAGCCTCTGTGGCAGAACACACACACACATTTTTTTGTTTGGTATTAGTGCTACAATGTAGCTTTAGGTAATTTTGGAGGAAAATAAACGGTTTAGGAAAATCAGTGCCCCCCCCCATAAAAGCATGATTATTCTGAAATTAAGGACAAATACTAGAATCTATTCACCAGTATTTTTATTCGCTTTTGTAGAACTATAAAAGATATTTCAAGTAAGAGAGAAAAACTTAGGAAAAGTGTTTTTTACTTACAAATTTCCATCATATATTTTTTTATAGCAAATTATGTATGATAAAAATTATGTTACCTGAAGAAAATGCTGAATATATATATATATATATATATATATATATATATATATATATATAATATCTAATTAGAACAGTAAATGAAAGTGAAAAATTACAGCTAAACACAAACCCAGCAGTAGTGTAAAAATAACCCTTGTCCAGAATGACCAAATCCCAACCCTGCCATATGGTTACAATGCCTGATTCCATATTATCATTTCCTATTTCTGAGCTATGTCGTAGAAAAAAAAAAAGCAATAAGAGAGTTATGTGAGATGCATTAGGATATCTGATCAGGCAGTGCATGTGTAATTTATTTCTATAGGCACAGTTCTATCTATTCCCCCAAACCCTCTGTTTTTTGTTACATAATACACAAAGCTGGCTGAAAACATTCCCTACCTTCCACGTTCCCGAATCATGGATAAGTTCAACAAGGAGAATCTGGTTTCCACTGTAATGATAGCACTTTCTATAAGGAAAGCATGAAGCCAGTCTGACAACTGTGTAGAATAGAACACTTATGTCACTTTGTTTAGTCTCTCCTGTGAAATTATTTTCAATGTTAGACTGTAGGAGAACTGTAAATCATATTAAGCTCTTCTACATTTAACCATAATATTTCAAAGTGTTAATGCACAGACCTGGATATGCAGGTTATTCATGCACTCTAGTGCCACATTAAGAGTGGGAAGTCTATTACTTGCTGCAGATCAGCTATTCATAAAGTTGTATTATTGAGATGATGCCGTCTGCACAGTTTCTAAGAATGGCTATGATACGCTTTTGAAAAGGTCATTATTTGCATTGTTGCCAAAATTATACAATTTCCTTTGACAAACTATGCCAAGATTTTCTCTTGAATTTTTGTTTAAAGTGGAACTGACCTTTACTTGCAAAATATCACATAGTTAAAGGCCACATCCTTATTTAAAATGGTAAGAGCATTATAAAGCTATTATGATGAGTTCCCCTACTTTTTCCCCCCTCCTCTATCCCTTGCTGGGGCAGCAGACACGGGGACCATCTTGGATTTTCTATGTTGCTTAGTGAAAGACGAGCTGAGCTCTCGGAGAGCGCCCCCAGCATTTCTGCTAATCACTGAACACTTCCTGGCAGCTCCTCTGTAACAGCAGATTCATGGGAAATGTAGTTTCCATAAAACTGCTGTAATTGGCAATGGCAATTTAATAAGGTTTTGCACGTGAGAAAAAGAATCGAGTGCCTATATAACGTGGCAGAGATGAACCAACATACTGCCCTTAAAGGTCTATGCATGATTACCCAGACAGTGCAGATCAGTGCCCATTTATTGTACCCCCCACCTATTCAGCATCCAGCCCTAGTCTGACGCTCTAAGATACTATTGGAAATTATTCACAAGTCCCAGAGAGAAAATGCCAGCATTATGCTTATTCCTTTAGGTTATATGTATTTCTTATATGAGCAGCATTTTCCAAGGCAAGTGTATGCTGCTGTGTAGAACAGGGCTTGACAAATTTAATTTGATTTTAGGAGCCAGAAATTTTTTTTAGGAGCCAGACAATCACGCAAACATAAACGCAATTCATAAACACACACGACTACTTCACCTATATACAAACACACCTACTTTACATATACACATATATCCAAACACCTCACACACACCTACTGTACATATACACATATATCCAAACACCTCACACACACCTACTTTACATATACCCATATATCCAAACACCTCACACACACCTACTTTACATATACACATATATCCAAACACCTCACACACACACACCTACTTTACATATACCCATATATACAAACACCTCACACACACCTGCTTTACATATACACATATACAAACACCTCACACACACCTACTTTACATATACACATATATCCAAACACCTCACACACACCTACTTTACATATACCCATATATCCAAACACCTCACACACACCTACTTTACATATACCCATATATCCAAACACCTCACACACACCTACTTTACATATACCCATATATCCAAACACCTCACACACACCTACTTTACATATACCCATATATCCAAACACCTCACACACACCTACTTTACATATACCCATATATACAAACACCTCACACACACACCTACTTTACATATACACATATATCCAAACACCTCACACACACACCTACTTTACATATACCCATATATACAAACACCTCACACACACCTGCTTTACATATACACATATGCAAACACCTCACACACACCTACTTTACATATACACATATATCCAAACACCTCACACACACCTACTTTACATATACCCATATATCCAAACACCTCACACACACCTACTTTACATATACACATATATCCAAACACCTCACACACACCTACTTTACATATACCCATATATCCAAACACCTCACACACACCTACTTTACATATACACATACATACAAACACCTCACACACCTACTTTACATATACCCATATATCCAAACACCTCACACACACCAATATACAAACACCTCACACACACCTACTTTACATATACACATATATCCAAACACCTCACACACACCTACTTTACATATACCCATATATCCAAACACCTCACACACACCTACTTTACAATACATACAAACACACACCCACCTCACACAGTATTTTCTTGGGGGTTTCTTCTTGATGTGTCCCTTTCATGCTGCAGCTGCACTCCGTTGGTCGGCGTGCTGAGTGCCAGGATGTCACGTGACGACACCCGGCACTCAGACACGCGCTGCGCGAGGGGGCGGAGCTTGCAGTCTGTGCCATCGGCCATCGGCACAGACTTTACCCCCTCGCGCTGCAGAAAAATCGGATGGCAGCGGCAAGGGGACCATGAGGCCGACAGCACCCAGGCGCCAGGTCTAATTTCCTGGTCGCCATGGCGACCTGGCGCCTGGGGTTTGTCGAGCCCTGGTGTAGAACATTGCAGAGACCGTAGTTTAGCTGAAGTGATGTCCTACTGTAGTGTCTTTCTCTAGCAAGATGTGGAGATGGCATCATGTACACAGACAATTTTGCTCTAGTACTTGACCACCACCCTGGTGTTTCCAGGGACTCCTAGGTGCACCCACTGCATGGATAACCTTATGAGTTTGTTTTATTGCCTGTTACAGTCATTGATGAAGCACAGAGGACTAGCAGCCAGGACCCAAATGTCACTAAAATGTCACCGCCTTGATTATTTAAAGGGGCAGTAAAGTCACACGTTTAACTTTGGTGCAAGTTGTAGATACCAGAGGGTAGACTAGGCTGTTAATTTTATTTTTTTTGTTTTAATCTCTGTAAAAACTATAATATACTTACCGTATTTAAAAGCCTGAATATAAGACCCTATAGGAAAAAAGTTTAACTTGGATATATTCACATGTAAATTGCTTTTTCAGATTTAATAAAAATGATGATATAAAAAAAATGCATTTCCTTTTATGCTGTCTCTCTCTCTCTCTCTCTCTCTCTCTCTCTCTCTCTCTCTCTCTCTCTCTCTCTCTCTCTCTCTCTCTCTCTCGCAATGTCTCTCTCTCTCTCTCTCGCAATGTCTCTCTCTCCCCCTCCCCCTAGTGTTGTCTCTGTAGCCCCCTTCACCCAGCGTTGTCTCTCTCGTCCCCCCCAGCGTTGTCTCTGTCTCTCGTCCCCCCCAGCGTTGTCTGACTCTCGTCCCCCCCAGCGTTGTCTCTGTCTCTCGTCCCCCCCGGCGTTGTCTCTGTCTCTCCGGCGTTGTCTCTGTCTCTCCGGCGTTGTCTCTGTCTCTCCGGCGTTGTCTCTGTCTCTCCGGCGTTGTCTCTGTCTCTCCGGCGTTGTCTCTGTCTCTCCGGCGTTGTCTCTGTCTCTCCGGCGTTGTCTCTGTCTCTCCGGCGTTGTCTCTGTCTCTCCGGCGTTGTCTCTGTCTCTCCGGCGTTGTCTCTGTCTCTCCGGCGTTGTCTCTGTCTCTCCGGCGTTGTCTCTGTCTCTCCGGCGTTGTCTCTGTCTCTCCGGCGTTGTCTCTGTCTCTCCGGCGTTGTCTCTGTCTCTCCGGCGTTGTCTCTGTCTCTCCGGCGTTGTCTCTGTCTCTCCGGCGTTGTCTCTGTCTCTCCGGCGTTGTCTCTGTCTCTCCGGCGTTGTCTCTGTCTCTCCAGCGTTGTCTCTGTCTCTCCAGCGTTGTCTCTGTCTCTCCAGCGTTGTCTCTGTCTCTCCAGCGTTGTCTCTGTCTCTCCAGCGTTGTCTCTGTCTCTCCAGCGTTGTCTCTGTCTCTCCAGCGTTGTCTCTGTCTCTGTCTCTCCAGCGTTGTCTCTGTCTCTGTCTCTCCAGCGTTGTCTCTGTCTCTGTCTCTCCAGCGTTGTCTCTGTCTCTGTCTCTCCAGCGTTGTCTCTGTCTCTGTCTCTCCAGCGTTGTCTCTGTCTCTGTCTCTCCAGCGTTGTCTCTGTCTCTGTCTCTCCAGCGTTGTCTCTGTCTCTGTCTCTCCAGCGTTGTCTCTGTCTCTGTCTCTCCAGCGTTGTCTCTGTCTCTGTCTCTCCAGCGTTGTCTCTGTCTCTGTCTCTCCAGCGTTGTCTCTGTCTCTGTCTCTCCAGCGTTGTCTCTGTCTCTGTCTCTCCAGCGTTGTCTCTGTCTCTGTCTCTCCAGCCTTGTCTCTGTCTCTGTCTCTCCAGCCTTGTCTCTGTCTCTGTCTCTCCAGCCTTGTCTCTGTCTCTGTCTCTCCAGCCTTGTCTCTGTCTCTGTCTCTCCAGCCTTGTCTCTGTCTCTCCTCGCCCCCTCCAGCGTTGTCTCTGCCAAATCGGGAGCATATTTGGCTCACTGAGCGCAAGGGGGTACCTGGGAGATGTCAGTGATAAGGAGCATGCTCAGTAGTCACTCACATGAATGGGAATGCATATGATTGGCTGAAGCAGAAAAAAGAAAAGAAAAATAGTCACACTTTTGGAATGTAAAAGTGGGCGTTCCTGATTGCTTCAAAAGCCTCAAGATCTGCAAACTGCTTTTAAATGTAATGTTTATCAATTTTTAAGTTAGGAAAATTATAAAATGCATATTAAAGCACAATTTCAGTACTTTAATATGCATTAAGACTTGGAAAATTCTTTTTGGGCACCAGGCATTTCCTTTAAGGGCTGTGTGAGTAAGTTTACATTGCATGATTAACGGTCTAGAAAGTATTTTATTGGTAAAACCTGCTTTAAATGCATTTTTGATGAGTAATATTATTTTGAATGTAATTTGAATGTATTAAAATGTAATATTGGGAAACTATTTGTAAAATCTGAATTTTAGTTGTTACATGAGCATCATTACACATCGTTTTAATTTGTAGCAAGATTCTTTGGCAATGGTACAGCATCTCTCCCAAAAGAAAAGCCAGTTTGATTGTTTAATCCCTGTGTTAAAGGGCTGATTTGAATATATTTTAGTATATTTTTTTAAAGATTTGTTTGGCATGAAAGGAGTGTTTTCATTTTACCAGTACTTTTTTGACTGCAATCAAATGCACACACATGGACCAGTATTGTAATTACTTAGAGAGTGAAGTAACCCAAACAGTTTCTTTTAATGAGCCAGAAAGCCTCATTTGAATGGTGCACTAATTGAGGAGGGCCTTAGTCAAACAAGCCTACAGTCTAAAAAACATTTTACTATTACTGATCCCCCATCCCCCCTCCCCCCCCCCCCCCCAAAGAGAGATTGCGTTGTTTACACATCTGATATTTTGGCTAAATGGGCTCTCACATTGTTGTGCCGTACCAATTGATAAAAAGGTTTAGTGCCAAAGACTGGAGTGCCATTTGTAAAATCTGACTTTTTAGTACAATACAAACACTGTTTCTATTATCTAGATAACTCTAGAAGAATCACTTCAGAAATAGTAACTGGCAAGTTATTTTGACTAGACCCATATCTACTAAAAGCTAGTAGTGCATGGACTAGATACCTAGTGATGTGTAGATAAGGAAATGCTAAGGAGAACTTGTGGGAACAAGGCCTAGTGCTGATGCAACGTCTTTACTATCTAAAGTTAAACAAAAGCAAATCCTTTCTTTCAATAAAAGATTTCTTTTAAAAGGCTTTTCTCTTGAAAAGCCAGTCTTGTCTGTTCTCATAAAGTGGCGAGAATACGGAGGGACATTTCCATGACCCACAGAAAGGAGGCCTGTGTTCAGATGTTAAGGCCTACCACCCACTTATGAAATATATCTAAAGGATAGCGTTTTGTTCTAACCATGAACTGCTACAAATAAACTGGCAGAGTAAATTGAACTTTTGATATGTGTGCATAATGTAAGCTTTTTGTTGCAGAATAGACAAGCTATCTAATGCTTTAAAGTGGTTCTGCCACCTAAACAAAAAAGTACAATAGATGAAGCCATGTACTTATAATGCTTTTACAACTGCAGTTTTTCCTTTTTCAAATGTTGTTCTTCCTTTTGTGAAGTGTGTGTGCTTTTTTACAAGATCTTCCTCTTATAAAAAAAAAAAAAAAAATTCAGAAACCTTTTAGTTGCATGTCTTTTAAATTGTATCTCTTTATAGTCACTGTAAACTTTCCTTAACCCCTTAGTGACCGAGTGCTATGCTGCATTTGATGTACCTTCAAGACCAGAATTCCATTATTTTTGGCATATGTTTACTGAACTGTGAATTTCTCTTTGTGTTCAGTCCACCCACACAAATTATATATAATTTTTTAAAGGACGGATAGGGCTTTCATTTGATACTATTATTTTCATCATATGATATAATTTACTATTAAAAAAAATATAAAATATGATGAAAATATGCCATAAACACTTCTTTGACCTGATTTTTTTTAAACAATTACAAATGGTAAAAAAGACCCCGTCTATATATGTCTACTATTTGTCCTGAGTTTAGAAATACCAATGTTTCCATGTTTGCCTATGTTTTATTTCAACTAATAGGGCAATAAACAATATTAGTGTTTTTTTTTCCTAACCATTTTCTTCTACAGTAACCTTTTAACACCAACCCTAAATTTACCCCAACTCTAAATTCACCCTAACCCTAAATCTACCCCCACCCCTTAATCGAACCCTTGTACTCACCCGAACCCCCCTGTAACCTTAATTATAACCCTATTTATGACCCTAACCCTAGATCTAGGTTTAGTAGATCAAGGGTTAGCTTTTTCCATTTATTTATTTATTTTATTTTATTTATTTATTTAATTTTCTATTTATAACTGCAATACTTTCTAACTGCCTGTAGGGGCAGTCAAGTAGCGGTTTCAGAGCGACGGAAGAGATTTTTTCCCCCCTCTCTTCTGTCGCTCTCCTCTAGGCACGCTGTATTGGAGGAGCATGCTCCTCCGATACAGCACACACCTGCGATCACAGGGTGATCGCGGTGCCCAGGGGGGCACAGAAGGTGTTGAATGATGCCTCCATCGAGGCATCATTGCAACACTTTACACACATAGGCAGTGATCAGCTTTCACTGCCTATGTGTGTTATTGCGCATACTATCACATTCGCGGTGATCGTATGCGGTCGGGGGGTGGGGTGCTGAAGGCACTCTCAGAGGCTGCTTCGAATCCGAAGCAGCCTCTGAGAGTAGCTGCAGGCATGTTAAGCTAAGAAGCGCAAACACTACATGTAAACGGAGGAAGTATATATACGCTTTTCAGGACGTATATATACATCCAAATGCGTTAAGAGGTTAAATCTGAGCACAAAGAATGAATGGTTTGAATAGTAACATGTGTAGGACTGGCCAAACTCGAAAATACTTTGATATGTAAAATTAATTTGTGATCGCTAATAAGTAGTGATTTGTTGCTCAATCATTAATCTACAAAATGAACTCTGGTTAGATTAATTATGCAGTGACATACATAATTTAACTTGAAGGCATATGGGAACTTTCCAATTCATTTTCCTCGAAATGTTCATTGTAAGCTTTATGGTAAGCCCAAGTACGTTAGTTCTCTTTAAATGACATTAAGAGGAAGTGAAGTGAATCTATTCTGTTTTTAACCAAGAAATACTTCCGTATAAGGACGTGACTATTTTGGGGAAGCAAAACTTTAGAGTTTTATTTGGATATGTGCCTTCAGTTGGGTATTTTATACTGCGTCCACTGATTGCATCTGGGGAAACCCAAGTGAATATAACATGAATAAACTGATCTGTACGAAACGAAGGCCGGGATCATGATTTGCAATGAAAGCGGCCTCGTAAACTATTTTAGTACAGTCCTCTACTCATGGCTCATCATCGATCTTTTCCTAAGATAACTTGGTGGCAAACGGATTACTGAGACCTCTTCAACCTTTCTGATTATATCTAATCAGTCCTGGAAATCAACCTGGAGGGTCATGTCATGATGCCGACACAGTATGTTGAGCTGTGTATATTTTCATATGGTTATTGTTTCCTACCATTTAAAGCAGGGGTTTAATCTCGGTGTCCAGGGAGCCGTGGCGCCTAAAATTCATGTTGTCGGCTCCAAACATATTTTTCATGCCCTGGTTTTAAAGATGCATAGATGTCTATAACACACTTTGTAATACAAAAGTATTTCGGGACCTGATATATTATTCTGTTGGGTTAAAAAAAGCAATACATATTTAAGTTATTCAGATATTTATATTTATTTTTCTGACCAGAAAATTTACAAAGACCGCTTTCATAGCGTTCTTTGTAAAACAACAAAAAAAAGTTGGTACCTAGTAAGGATTTTAGGCTCAATGGAGTCTAATCAATGATTTCAGTTAATGTATATCAGGTCATTGAATACCATAGATTGTATCATTTTTTTACAAACTAGTGATAAGTTATATTTTATGTCATTGAATTGGGCCC
This sequence comes from Pelodytes ibericus, assembly GCA_036172795.1. NCBI lineage: Eukaryota > Metazoa > Chordata > Amphibia > Anura > Pelodytidae > Pelodytes > Pelodytes ibericus. The sequence goes on from CM069859.1 coordinate 71,629,002, forward strand.
AATGTCTCAGTGACTTCTGTTTTTTTAAATCCCTGAACTATTTTTCACTACTTCCTTGGTTATATAGTGATTTGTAGCTGTTTTCCCTAAAAAATATATTTGAGAAAAAAAATTAAGGTCCAGTCGTATTTGTTTACATTTTTGCTATGTACAAACTCATTGGAGTTATGTATAAAAAATAACTAGATCAAATCATTTTTTAAATGAAAATTATGATGGAATAGCTTTAAGTGCAGCAGAGCAAAAACAGTCCAAATATCTATTTGCTATATGGAATACTCTGTCTGGAGGCCTTTTCATCCCCCTTCTTTATATCCCTTTTTAAAAAACCTTTAGTGACTGTACGTGTGATGCAGTTTGATTTGGTCTGTACCTGGGAAACTGCTCAATAATCACCAAGTGGAGCAGATCGTTGTATAGGAAATTGTCAGAGTTTCAATTAGACACCAGGAAATGCAGGAGGATTCCAGGTAAGTAGTGTTACCAAATATTAGCTGCTTAGGATTAAGCACTTGGCATGAAGCCTTTTAGTCATGTACACTCGTCATTCAATGATTTTATAATGGTTTAAGGACAGTCAATAAACTGCTAATTTATGGTAACACTACTCAGCTGGACTGCGCCTGTATTTTTCCTGGTGTTTTCTGGTGTCTAATTTGAACCTTGACCTATCTGGGTAAGAGACAGAGGCCTGTGGCTCTTCAGCATTCAAGGAGTAAGTAGGAGAACGTCCTTGCACACAGCCACTAGTGGGACTAGTATTAGGATGGGTATGTCACATATTGAATTGGGCGCCATTGTAAAGTTATCCAGCCCTCGTCTTTGCAAACGGCTCTGTCATCTCCTCCCCTGCTAATAAGCACTGCCTGTCATTGATGAATAGCTCCCTGACAATGCCGTCTGGAACGTCCAAAAGAACTGGTCATCCCTTCGGAGTGGTGCTCGCTAGGACATTGTTCAGAAGATATATCTGATTAGAAGCTGGCCAGGAAGATTGGGCCCCACTTTAAGGGCAAGACCCTAACAATGTAAAGATTTCCATATGTGTTTTAGATATTTCAGTAATTCTGAACTCTCTCTTTCAGGATGGTTTGGACGCTATGGTGTATGATTTAGATTTTCCTGCCATGAGGAAGAACAAGAACATTGACAACTTCTTAAACCGATGTAAGTATTTCACATCCTGCTTATTTAGAAACAAGCGTGTGTTAGTGAAAGGTAAATGGAAATTATCTCATGGGAAGGCAATAACATACAGAATAGTTTGACAGTGTTTCTAACCTATTTGTATTCACTCTGGTATCCATGTGGATGTGGAGCTTTGCATGGCTTCAAGCCTATAAGATATGGATTACTAAAGGTGTGGTGGCTTGTGAGTAACTAATACAACAACCGGGTAAATACAGAACAGATAAGCCGTTTAACCACTCATGGTCTGATTTGTAGTGAACATTATGGCATTTGTAACCTTGGCAGCAATTTTTTCCCCATCAAATGTACAGCTCAAAACAGAGAGGAAAAAACAGTTTTATGTACCGTATTTGCTCGAATATAAGACAAGGATTTCTTCAGAGCAAATGCTCTGAAAAAGCCCCCTCGTCTTATATTCGAGGTCGTTTTATAATCTGACCTCAAATCGAGGTTAGATTATAAGACTGGGATCCAGGTCCCCCGCAGAGCTGCAGGGGACCTGGATCCCCCTCGCTAACAGCCGGAGGATTTCTGCGCGATGCGCGCTAACAGCCGGAGGATGTCTGCGCGATGCACGCTGACATCCTCACCTGCCGCCTGGCACAACCGCCGGGACTTCTATGATGAAGCCGGGTCCTTCCGGCTTCATCATAAAAGTCCCGGCGGACGTGCCGGGCAGCAGCGGGGGATGTCTGCGCATATCGTGCAGACATCCTCCGTCTGCCCTGCTAGCCACCAGAGACTTTCGGCCAGCTGGCCGTCATAATTGACGGAAGTGGCGGGCAGCATGGAGGATGTCTGCACGTATCGTGCAGACATCCCCCGGCTGCCCCCACTAGCCACCAGGGAAAGACAGGTGGGGGGGCAGAGAGTAACAAGGGGAGGGGAGACAGACAAGGGGAGGGAGGGGGAGACAAAGAGAGACGCAAAGGGGGGGGGGGGGGAGAGAGAGAAAGGGAGGGGGAGAGACAGACAACACTAAGGGCGGGAGAGAGACAGCTGGGGGCAGGGGAAAGAGAGGCAGCATTGGCACATAAAAGGAAATAAAAACAATAAATGCATTTTTTTATATCATAATTTTTTATTAAAATGCAATTTACGTGTGAATATATACAAGTTGAACTTTTTTCCTATAGGGTAGTCTTATATTCAGTCTTTTAGTTTTTTGTCCTAAAGGAATATCCAAAGTTTGGGGGGTCGTCTTATAATCAGGGTCGTCTTATAATCGAGCAAATACGGTATATTGGCCCTGCCTGGCCTCTTCAGTTTTCCTGGAAAGGAAATTAACTTACCCTGTGAGGGTCTTCAAAATATGAATCTTTTCAGATCCAGAGAAAAAGGTCTGGGTAGCGACTTGACACCTGTGCTAAATGGATAAAGTCCCACCAACAAAAACATCTAACCAAAAAAATAAATAAAAAAATTACAAGTGAAAGCACTGAGAAAATATAAACTGACACTTGGTGCGTTTTGATTTCTGTCTGTATATATGGGTGTGAAAGCATGAGCGCTCCAATAATACATAGTACACTTTGTTAATCCGAATTTGTGTGTAGCACTTAAATAAAAAACTAGTGTACCTCTATTAGTACTGACAACTGAAGATCCTAATTCTATTTAATCAGTCGAATTGGTCAGTCACAAAAATGGCTTCAAAAATTATTGCACTATTCCATTGTGTGCTATACATATTATTGTGTGAAAGTGTGGTTTCAAGCAGAAAAAAATGGTACTGGATATCCACAAAACAGGAATATCGAATGTAGTGTATCCACACGTTAAATCCTCTGGGGTATCAAACGACAGTTAATGTAAAGCTGTTCATATACGTATTGCAAAAGCAAGCACTCAAATGATGCTGTAGAAAGTCTCTTGTATTGCAAAGCTATTCATTGGTCGCACCTAGCTATTTGCTCTATTTTATGGCAGGTTTTAAATGTATCATCAAATCAGTTTTGAATATGGAAGATTTGTCAACAAACTGTTTACACCTAGCACCTGCCCCATCACCTTTAAGGGACACTAAACTTTATATTTCACTCATGCTTCTAATTTAAGCACACGTGAAATGTCTACTTTTTTTTTTTCTGTTAAATTTTTTTTATTGGTTCTACATAAATCAGGAATCAAAACAGTACAGATAATAGTGCAAAAAACACGTAAAATAAAATGGTGAGTCCATGAGAAATATACCACATATAGAAAGGGTTTAAGATCCGTTGTGTGTGGGTGTTAAAACAATACAGGATTCCCTTTTTCAGTTCTGCAGTGCATCCTTGGTAAACCTGGTATGTGAGTATTTTAAACAGTTTCCCACAACACAGTCAGTGGGCTTATGATTGCTATTATCAGGAGCCTTATATCGGCAAGTAAGCATACGTGCTGCCCAACATACAGCCGCACGCGTAACTGGAAATAAATATGGTATCGCCTCCAGGAGCGGGTCTGCATGTGCATCACGTATGTCGAGGTTACACTAGCCTCTATGGTGGATTGGTACAGCCTAACAGTACACCCTTTATCGGAAAGGAGACTATCAAAACTCCCAACGGTCTCAGGCGACAAAACAGGGGTCGGGAAACAGATAGACCAAAGTAGTTTTAGGGAGACTGGGTGTTGGGGGGGCGGGGGAGGGGGGGAGAGTCTACTCATTCATTAGGGCTATTCAGGACTGTAGGGGAAGATTCTTTATGGCCTGTTGGCATTTTGGGCTCTCTAAAAACATAGACCAATGTAGCCATCGGAGTGATATTTTGAGGCCCTCACCTTTAGAGGCTTCTATAAGTTCCTCCGACCGACGGATGTCTTCCACTGAGGTGGCCCAGTCCGCAAACGTGGGTGTTCTGGTCTGTTTCCATAGCCTGGCAATCAGGGTTTTTGTCGCAGTGAGCAATGCCGGTGTGAGGGACCATTTGTATTTCCCTATAGGGTGTGGGGTGTGGTGTAAAAGTGCATGCAGGGGAGCGTGTGGGTAGGTCGCGTCAGCGATTTCCCTGATAGCGGAGATGACAGAGTCCCATAAGGGAGAAATCTTAGGGCAACTCCACCAAATATGTAGGTAAGTACCTTTGTGTGCCTGGCACCTCCAGCAAATATCAATGTGCTTGGGGAAGATCTTCTTCAGAGTTGTAGGAACTCTGTACCATCTGGTAAGTATTTTATAAGCATTTTCTTGGGCTAAAGCTGACATAGAACTTTTATGAGCAAGGAGGGCAATTTTTTGCCACTGGTGATCTGTAAGGGTTAGGGAACATTCCGCTTCCCACTGTCTAATGCAGGGCTCGACAAAGCCCGGGCGCCAGGTCGCCATGGCGACTAGGAAATTGTACCTGGCGCCCAGGTAGGATCAGCAGCACATGGCGCTCCACCATCCTGAGGTTAGATAAAATTTTTTTAAAAAAAGTACCGATATTATTCTTTCACAGCGCGAGGGTAAGCAGAGTGTTCGCTTCCAGCTCCGCCCCCTCGCGTTGTAGTGTCGGATCGGCGGGTGTCACGTGACATCCCACCGATCAGCAGTAGCGTGCAGACGGTCTGCAGTAGAAATCCCCCTCCCGTGCAATAAGGTAAAACAGCAGGGAGGGGGAGTCATTCTCTCTCTCTTTTTTTTTTTTTCCTTTCTCTTTTCTTTTAAGCGTGTGTGTGTGTGCCTGGCTAAGTGTGGATGTGTGTGTGTGTGCCTGGCTAAGTGTGGATGTGTGTGTGTGTGTGCTATTTTGTCAGTTTGATGTGTTAATGTGTCACGTTTAACATTTTAGGAATGAAAGATGAGAGATGTTTAGCTTTGAGTACTCTGGCAAGATATCTGCTCGGCTTATTCCCAAACTCGTACATTTTACTTTTAAGAACGTGTACATTTCTCTGGGTTTTCTGGGTGCATAAGGTGACGAGTTGTGATCTGAGTTGGAGAAGTGTCTGGTATGTGGTTGGTGAGACAGTCAATTTGTGTGTCTGTTCAATGGCCGCTATTTGATCTAAGAGTACTTTCATGGAGGCCCTAGATGACTTTTTAATAAAAGAGGTGAGACTAATGATATGGCCTCTTATTACCGCTTTATGTGCCTCCCATATCACCGGTGCCTTTACATCAGGGGTGTCGTTCTCTAGAAAATATTTGAGCAGAGTATCGTTTAGTTGTGTTACATGGGCAGGGTTCTTGAGGAGGGCTTCATTAAGCTTCCATATTGCACTGTGTGGAGCCATGGAAGGGATCTGCAGCTTCATAAGGACGGGGGCGTGGTCACTCAAGTTATGTGACCTATGGTCATGTGTGTCACTAGGTGGAGGTGTCTATGGGATACCATAATGTAGTCTATTCGTTAATATTTGTTGTGGGGTGCTGAGTAGTATGTATAAGTGCCGGGTGTGCAGTTCTCCAGGCATCTGCGAGTTGAGTCGTGTGTAAACGTGTTTTTACCTTTCGAAGTGCAGAGTATCGTAGATGAACCGCCCCAGTGGAGGAGTCCAGGTGAGGGTCCAGTGGTAGATTAAATTCTCCACCCAGGATGGAAATACCAGCCACAAAGGTTGAGAATCTATTCAAAAGGGCACAAATGAACAATTGTTGGTTAGTATTTGGAGCATATAGGTTTCCAATGGTGATTAATTGCGAGCCTAGCATGCCCTTCAGGAAAAGTGCTGTGCCCTAGTTGTCTGACCATGAGTCTTGTAAGGTGAATGGTATGTGTTTAGATATCAATATCACAACTCCTTTTTCTTTAGTAAACGGAGAGTGGGAGAAGTGCATTACGGTATACTGTCTGTCATATAGCTTGGGTACCTTAGTTCTCTTAAAATGTGTCTCCTGGATTAGGGCAATATCTATCTTAAGTCTGCACAGTTCACCAAACAGCCTGGATAGTTTGCTGGGGTTGTTCAGGCCTCTGGCATTAATTGAATAAATTGTTATAGGACGTGGAGGTGCGTTAGTCATGCTAATATGGGGGTGGCGATAGGGCATGTCAATAAAAATACTTAGGCGTATACACGACTGATCCACAGAGTGAACATCCAGGTCGCGTGTGCGGTTGTCAGTGCAAACATACAGAATATATAACATCAAAACATACATAGCATATAAGTAAAACAAACTTCGAATTCCACAACATGTGGAAAGGACCATAAAAGTCCCATGTCGAGAATGTAAGCCAATGATGCAGGGGCAATGGGCCTGCGGTTACAAATTCACCGATGTGGCTCTCATCACCAAAATACAATGCATCGGCTTCTCGGGGGCGGCCACTGTCGGGGGCCGACAATACAGTAGTAAAGCCAGAGTTGGAGGGACAAAACACAGATGTGAATCGCCTCTGCCCAGCTATTTTTTAAAGTGGGTCAGATCGAAACTACAGAGTTGGGGGGGAGGAGACAAATTAGGTGTATGGTACATTTAGGAACACTTGTCGTGTGAAAGGTGTTATCTGGGCGCTTAAGTATCGGAGACTCTCATATACCATTCATTTTATCAGTTGGTTTTAATTGTGGATATTTTAGAACTGTTGGATTAAGCTAAGCATATAAACATCAAGACATATAGGTAAGGCACTCCTATTAGCATCCTGTGGCATCTTGTGATTCGGAGTATGAGTTTATTTCATTGCATTCAAGTACTTTTATCAATGGGCATTGAAATGGCCAGGGGAAAAAAAAAATCAGTAACAAAGATCAGCATGTCTTCGGCCATATATTTGTCCTGAGTGTCGGGTAGGATTTTTGAGGAGGCCAGTATGGGGTATCTGCCCACATTCAGGAGTTATCAGCTTCAACTGGAGGTAAGTAAAGTCACATATGTGGGCATATAGAGTTGTGGAGGCCTATTGGACCGTGGGGATCGTTCAAGGACAGTATGTGTGGGTCGCAACATGTACAATAGCAATTCTTCCACATAGGTGAGGGCCTGTGTAGAAAGAGATGGGGATGCTGGATACTCATCTGTGTTCGGCTGCCAGTGGCGAGGCTCGTTGCGGAGGTCCCTCTCCTGGCTTGCCTCTTCTCCGATGATGTGGCTTCGGTAGCCATAGTTGGATGTTGAGCTGATGGGCCAGCGGCCCCAGAAGGGATGGATATACACAGTCCGGGAGGCTCACCTCTGGGATGTTGAGGCCCAGGCAAAAAGCATTTGCTTCAGACGGGTTCGTGAGAGTGTGCGTCCTGTAGTTGTGGCGAACCGTAATGCTCAGGGGGTAGCCCCATGTATAAAGAATGTTAACCTTGCGTAGGGCGTCTATGAGAGGCTTGAGCGTTTTGCGCGCCTGGAGGGTGAGCCATCCAACGTCTGGAAGGATGAGAAATGGTGTTCCTTCATGTGTAAGTGATCGGTTCTTTCATGCAGCGGCAAGGACCAGTTCTTTTTGTCTGTACGAGTGGAAGCAACAAATCAGATCTCTGGGGTTGGAGTCAGGAGGGCCTTTAGGGCGGAGGGCTCTATGGGCCCTATCCAGGATAATATCCTGCGTGTATTCAGGACCCAGCATATCCCGGAATATTCCGGATAACAGGGCTCCTGGGTTTTCCTCTGTCGTGCTCTCCAATATGCCCCGAATGCGTAAGTTGCTTCTTCCGCCTCGATTGTCCATGTCCATGACTTGCGTCATCAGGTACGTGGTACCTTGGTCTGTTCCTCCAAGCAAGTATCCATAGCCGTTACCGCTGTGTTGACTGTTAAGAGATCTTGCTCAATGGTATGAATCCTGTGATCATGTCGGTTTAGTTCTGATTTGAACTCGGCCAGCTCGTCTTTAATGGGCTGTTTAGGGTGGGAGGTCAATTCCGTTTGGTGCTCCTTCAATTGAAGTAACAGGTGGGGGGATAGAGCGTCCAGGTCACCTTTAGTGAGAGGGGCATGGTCGCCTGGTTGGCGATCATCGGGCTGAGATTCCGTTTCGTCCGAAGAGGATTCCTCAGGTCTAGGTGAGTTTTGGCGCGAAGACGCCATATTGCGGCCTACGGCGGCAGAACCTTGCGGTTTGTAGAGAAAGTCTCGTAGTGACGGGAAATCACCGCTATTTTTCCCCTTTGTGACAAAGTAGATGTGTTCTTTTGCTTTTTCACCATGTTTATGGGTGCGGGAAGCTCTGTAGTTTGGTAGTTTTAAGTGTCGTCGGGCAGGAGCTGCATTCACACACGTCCTTCTACATTGGCAGCTAGACACGCCCCCCTGGCGTGTACTTTTGATAGTACATGCCAGTTTATACTCTGACTTACATCTGACATGCTTCCGTAGGAAGAGCATGTTACAAGAGCCTCTTGTAGGTAGAGCGTCAGAAGTGATAAAATGTCACTTCCATTGCTCTTGTGCTGTTGCTAGACTTCTCCTAGAGGCAGTCAGCAACATTGCAATGGGGAAAAAAAAAGACTTAATTCGCTTAACATCTAGGGTTAGGGTTAGCATAAGGGTTAGGGTTACAATTAAATTAAAATTAGAATAAATGTAGGGTTAGGGTTCAATTTAGTGTTCGGTTCTGGTCAGAAAATCACGGTAGGTGAAAATGGTTATAAAACAACCCCCCCCCCCCCCCCCCCCCCCCCCACACACACACACACACACACACACACTATTTTTGGTTATTGCCTTATAACTCAAAAAAAAAAAACAGCAGAAAAACATGGAAACAAGCATATTTCTAAACTTGGGATAAAATTTAGAAATTATTTAGATGGGCTCTTTTTTAAAAAAAAATTTTTTACCGATTTTGTATTTGTATAAACTATTTTTTAGGTCAAAGTTAGAAAAGGTTTTTTTATTTTTTCATCATATTTTATGATTTGTTTTGAAGTAAATTATAAGATGATGAACATAATGGTATCTAACGAAAGCCCTTCTTATGGTGATTAAAAACAAAATATATTTTGTGTGTTTACATTAAGTGAGAGAAGAAAATTACAGCTAAACACAAACACCCTAGAAATGTCAAAACAGCCCAAGTCACCAAGGGAAACACAAGGTCAAAAGATCATGTGACTAAGGAGTTAAATTGCAATTAGTGTTTGTCTATAAATAGTCAATGTCTTTGTTAGCTCTCACGTCGATGCACTGAGCGGGCTAGATACTGAGCTATGGGGAGCAGAAGTTAACTGTCAAAAGACCTGCGTAACAAGGTAATGGAACTTTATAAAAATGGAAAAGGATATAAAAAGATACCCAAAGCCTTGAAAATACCAGTCAGTACTGTTCAACCGTTTGCAAAGACGAGGGCTGGATATCTTTACAATGGCGACAAATTCAATTTACACTTAAGAAGTGTAAAAATTCAGGGATCTGTTGATTCCAATCCAAGGTCAGGTAGACCAAGAAAGATTTTGGCCACACCTGCTAGAAGAATTGTTCAGGATACTAAGAAAACCCCATAGGTATCCTCAGGAGAAAAACAGAAGGTCTTGTTGGCAAAGTATGTCTTTTTGCTGATGATACAAAGATTTGCAGCAGGGTTGATATTCATGGAGGGATAAGCCAAATGGCAAATGATTTAGCTAAACTAGAAAAATGGACAGAGCTGTGGCAACTGACATTTAATGTGGACAAGTGCAAGATTATGCACCTTGGGCGTAAAAACCCAAAAGCAGAATATAGACTATTTGGTACAGTCCTAACCTCAACATCTGAGGAAAGGGATTTAGGAGTAATAATTTCAGAGGACTTGAAGGTAGGTAGGCAATGCAATAGAGCAGCAGGAAATGCTAGCAGAATGCTTGGTTGCATAGGGAGAGGTATTAGCAGTAGGAAGAGAGAAGTGCTCATGCCATTGTACAGAGCACTGGTGAGACCTCACATGGAGTATTGTACGCAGTACTGGAGACCGTATCTCCAGAAGGATATTGATACTTTGGAGAAAGTTCAGAGAAGGGCTACTAAACTGGTTTATGGGTTGAAGGATAAAACTTACCAGGAAAGGTTAAAGCATCTTAACATGTATAGCTTGGAGGAAAGACGTAACAGGGGGGATATGATAGAAACATTTAAATACATAAAGGGAATCAACACAGTAAAGGAAGAGAGTATATTTAAAAGAAGAAAAACTACCACAACTAGAGGACATAGTCTTAAATTAGAGGGGCAACGATTTAAAAGTAATATCAGGAAGTATTACTTTACTGAGAGGGTAGTGGATGTATGGAATAGCCTGCCAGCAGAAGTGGTAGAGGTAAACATAGTCAAGGATTTTAAGCATGCGTGGTATAGACACAAGGCTATCCTAGCTATAAGACCGGGAACGGGGGACTAATAAAAGTACTCCAAAAAAAAAATTGGCCAGACTAGATGGACTGAATGGTTCTTATCTGCCGACACATTCTATGTTTCTATAAATACAGGCGGCTCTGGAAAAAGACGATGTGGTTGTTACAAGGAGCACAATACAATGATATTTAAACAAAAACGAGCTGTATGGTCGAGTTGCCAGAAAGAAACCTTTACTGCGCCAATACCACAAAAAAGCCCAGTTAGAATATGCCCAACAACCCCTTGACACGCCTCACAGCTTCTGGAACACTCTAATTTGGAGTGACAAGACCAAAATTTGTCACGACCATAAGCGCTATGTTTGGAGAGGGGTCAACAAGGCCTATAGTGGAAAGAATGCCACACCCACTGTGGTGGCTAACTGTTGGGGGGGGGGGGGGGGGGTTGTGAACTCTACTTGGAAGGGGAATCTTGTGAAAATTGACAGCAAGATGAATGCAGCATGTTATCAGAAAATACTGGCAGACAATTTGCATTCTTCTGCTCTAAGGCTACGCATGGGACGCTCTTTCCAGGATGACCATAAACAGCCTCATAAATCTTAGATCAGGGCTCACTTTACAGCTGTAGGCAAATCCTACACATGATGTCAGAAGAGACACCCCCTGCAGACCTACTGGCTACTGCTCAACAGTGAGCCAGGACTAGGTGTGTCTATACAGTATCTTCCATCAGAGATAACAACATTCTGAAAAGGTGACCAGGACTCACAGAACCATTCCACAATTTATAAGTACTTTGTGTCTTTTATTGCTGTGGAGCTCTGTTATACACCGCACATTACTATGATTTTTTTTGCTGGGGAGTCTGTGACACACTGTGCATTATTGTGAGCTTTATTGCTGTGGAAGGAGGTTGGGGGGGAACGATGTTGAGAGGCATGTTATGGAAGGAGTGAAAAGGGGATTGATGGTGGGGGAAGGGAGGGCATGTCAGGGAGGGAGAGCTCATGCTGCATGGAGGCATGTCAGGGAAAGAGTGAGAGGGGTTTGATGCTGTCATGGTATGGGGGCATGTAGGAAAGGGAACTCATGCTACAGGGAGGAATGTCAGGGAGCGAGTGATATGCTTTTCTGGAGGTCGAGATGCTTCACTGGATCACTCGCACACATACATACACATAGACACACACACACTGACCGGCACAATCAGCCAACACACACTCGCTGACGGGCACAATCGGCAAATATTCAATCACTTGCTCACTAAGGGGCACAATCAGCAAACGCTCACTTGCCTCACTGATGGGCACAATCAGCCAACACTCACTCGCTCATTGAAGGACACAATCAGCCAACACTCACTCGCTCACTGACGGGCACACTCGGCCAACACTCACTCACTCACTGATGGGCACACTCAGCCAAGACTCACTCGCTCACTAACAGACACACTCAGCCAACACTCGCTCACTGACGGACACTCTTGAAGAAAGCAAGGGTTAAACAAAACATGTCCCTGGATTTTTAAGTAAACCCGACATGTATCTTAATAGATACACACGGGTTTACTATCTGCTGTGTATCACGTGTGAGACACAGCAGTTCCTATCAGAGTGGGGGCGTTAGGGTCCCCACTGCTGATCCCATGCAAAAATGAGGGTCTCTCTCTGCACTAGCAGAGAGAGCAGGTCACCGACCAGACGGCGACCTGCTTGCGATGGAAGCATGGCAGCTGTCGGTCAGAGGATTAACTGGCGTGTACTATCAAAAGTACACGCTAGTTCATCCTCGTACTAGGGGCAACGGACATTTCACACAAGTGAGAAAAAAAAATGTGGACTTTAGGAGCCAGGAATATGTAGCAGGGGAAACTGGTATTTCATACAGTTCTAGGTAAACCAATCAAATATACTAGGAGGCAGTAGTAGGGCTTTTAGGAGCCATGGCTCCCTGGATCCCAGGATTTGTCAAGCACTGAAGTTTGAGTATTTTTTTGGGGACAGGATTCTACAATGTTTGTTTATTTTTTCCCAGACACTGTAGTTGTGATGCAAATTCCCCTCACTCGGATTGCCTGGGAAATATCAGTAGTTTCAAAAGAAAATCTTATGAGGCTTTTCTTACATTACCAGCAGTTGGATTTTACAAATACAATGTCTTCAGAAAACATAAGTTTCTGCAATAATGAAATATACATTTTTAAAAAAGAGGCTAGATTGGGGACTATTGTTTCTTTTAACAAGGGCTTGTCTGTTTCACTGACAGTGTGAAAACCCAAGAAGTGTTTTTTGCTTGCTGGTGCTATGCCTACTGCCACAGAGTTCAGGAAGCAAATCTACTAGAACATAGTTTTCCCACGAATTATACCTTCCCAACAAGAGATGAAAAGATCATTTTAAAAAGCTAGCTGACCAGAAGATACATTTGTAGGTATATATGGGTCTGTGCACGTTATTTAAAACCAGCTTTAGTACACAGCTTTGCCTGGGATTTCGATTCTTTACGCTGTTCCTTGGTTCTGTGTATTTCGTTGTGCTTTCGGTTTAAAAACCATTCGCCATGTATTCTTGTTGTTGCGTCTTGTACTCACAGCCTCGTGTATTCTGCACTCACAGCCTGGAAAGAATGTGATGTTTAGCACAGGGCTCGACAAACCCTGGTCGCCAGGTCGACCAGGAAATCAGACCTGGCGCCCGGGTATCGTGAGCCCCGCATGGTGCCTTGGCAGTAGGATAGGTTTTTCTCTTCTCTTTTATCTAGCGGTGCGCGAGGGAGCAGAGTGAGTGCACCGGCTGCACAGACTTTCTGCTCCGCCCCCTCGCTCACCGATATAGTTCTGATCACCGGGGAGCTCGGCAGGAAAGCAAAGCTGCTCTCTGCCACTGGGCTGTAACGCGCTCCCCTCCCTGCATTGATGTGTTATAGCAGGGAGAGGGGACATTGATATGTGCGCTTTTTTTTCCCTTTAAAAAAATAACCCTGCTGCCTTGTGTGTGTGTATATATGTGTGTGTGACTGGATGTGTATGTGTATATATATATGTGTCTGACTTTTAAAAAAAAACAAAAAAACCTGCTGCCTTGTATGTGTTTGTATATATGTGTGTGACTGGATGTGTTTGTGTGTGTGTATATATGTGTCTGACTGGTTGTGTATGTGTGTGTGTATATATGTGTCTAGATGTGTTTGTGTGTATGTGTCTGACTGGATGTGTGTGTGTGTGTGTATGTGTCTGACTGGATGTGTGTGTGTGTGTGTATGTGTCTGACTGGATGTGTGTGTGTGTATGTGTCTGACTGGATGTGTGTGTGTGTATGTGTCTGACTGGATGTGTTTGTGTGTATATATGTGTCTGACTGGATGTGTTTGTGTGTGTATGTGTCTGACTGGATGTGTTTGTGTGTATATATGTGTCTGACTGGATGTGTTTGTGTGTATATATGTGCCTGACTGGATGTGTTTGTGTGTATATATGTGCCTGACTGGATGTGTCTGTGTGTGTGTGTATATATGTGCCTGACTGGATGTGTTTGTGTGTATATATGTGTCTGACTGGTTGTGTGTGTGTGTGTATATGTGTGTATGTATATGTATTAAAACAAGGTGTAGCGGGTTTCGCACTCAGAAGTGGAGGGTGCACGGAGAGGATTTTCACCCTGGTACTCCAAATTAGAATAAATTATCCTTTATTCTGTATGTATATGTGATGGACTATGTGTCTGTGTGTGTGTGTGTGTGTGTGTGTGTGTGTGTATATATGTGACTGATTGACTATGTGTGTCTGTCTGTGACTGCGTGTGTTTATGTGCGGTTGTCTGGCTCCTAGATATTTTAGCTGGCTCCTAAACCTCAGATACATTTGTCAAGCCCTGGTTTAGCATATGCTCTGTCATTTCCTAGTGAAAGGACATTGAGTTACAGTTATACACACCTTTACAGCTCTTCCATGTGTGCCAGCCATTTTGACATGTGCAACATTCCCTATGAGTGTAGATTCTTGGCCACCCTTGACACAGCCAATACTTGTGTTACTTAAACTACAGATGTGTGTTCAGTGTGATATAAAATACGGCCTATGTTTATTTATTTATTTTTTTTTTTACCCCTTCGTGATGCAAAGTGCTTGCGTTCCTGATGATGCAAGAACCAAAACGTTCTGCACAGCATGATTGTGCGTTGCTTTGAGCATTGGCCTCATCTGACAGGTAGGATCCCGCTGCTACTCCATCACACAGTTGTAATTCAGCAAGTCGCATTTCTGTTTCCTTAGCAGTTTTGTTGCTCTGTCTTGTAGCAGCTCACAGTTGTTGTCATGCATGTTGCCTCTGTTTTCTCAACAGATTTGTTTCCTTGTCGAACATCTTGTTGAGTTTTGTCTGCTTCACGGGCTTGTGTACTCTCCTCTCCTGATCGGATCAGTTTGTGATAGCGACGCGCTATGCATAATATGGTTTTGAATGCATTCTGCACGTATATGACCATGATGGCAGAATTTACGAAGGTTATTCAAGGTCACATTGTGTAACTTGAAAAAATTTGGTCTTATATATGACCACGAATCTTTACAAAATTTGGGCCAATTAGCTTAGACATTTTGCAAGTGCTGTGATGGGTCATTGTTCTACACCATCAATTATTCAACAATATCCTGCTGCCCATTCCCAATGTCCATACGGTTCACCTCAAAACTTAATCAACTCAAAATTTGGGAAAGAAACAACATAGAGAGTTGAAAATAGTCTCATAAATTCAGCATTCGAGAGTTTTTAGCTCTTCAGACACTTTCCGTTTTAAAGTTAAGGTTTGACAGTGTGGGCTTTGCTCTCTCTTCAAGGGGTTAGAAGAGCCTTAACTGTCATATTTATTAACACACCTTTGTTATTCATATGGAATATGAATGAAAATGTATTTTAAGAAACAAATGTTTTCAAGCGCCTATTTGCTGCATTGAAGCTGTTAAAACTATCCTCAGACCTACATAATCTGATTTCCTAGCCATCCCTGGTAGCAGACAAAAAGATAGCTCCTCCTTCCTGAGATAGGGCAGGAAAACATTCAGACCTCTCTAAACTGTCTCACTCTGCCTTCATAGGGCCAGTGATTTTCCTGCCCGATTTGATGCAGACTATCTTCCAGCCTTTTTTTTTTTTTTTATCTTTGGTGCTCCTCTGGCACGTGTATAAAGGCCTCACTGTTGCGGCATTCTTTTCTCTTTCGTCCAAGTGCAGAGCACATCAGTGTCCACGCACAAACTGCCATCTTGTGGTTCCCAAATTTCACCGGGTCATGCGCCTCAATGGATGCTCGTTGCCAAAGTTTAAAGCCCAGCATCTTAGCAGTTCTGCACCCAGTTGTGGTTCTCGTGTAGCCTGCATTATTGACGTTTACTCTGATTTTCCTATGTATGACTTGTCTGATTACCTGGTCCTGTTATATTTACTTACCATCTCCCTTGGCATTGCTCAACATTCTCCTGCCTGCTACTGCCTACAGTTAAGTGCAAGCTCTGCAATCTGTGTTATGCTCTCTAGCCTGCTGATATACTTTGTGAAGTGTGAGTTCTATACTACAGTTTACATTTTACTGACAGATGTTATCATTTGTGTGCCTTATTACTTTGCTAATCCGTCCACTGCTATATTGGTCTGTGTCTGGGCTTGTCTATTAGGATTCATCAAAGTCCTGGGTGAGCTGATCCTCTTGGCTCAACTTTTGGAGGCTAAGCTGTTTTAGGGTACAGCACTCCCGAAAACAAACTGTATGCAGCATCACTAAAAATGCTCTTTGTAAATGCACCAAAAACATTTCTCCACCTTTTGTAAATACATTCCATGAAATTACTCGCTCTGTATATCCAAATATTTTAAAAATGGTTAATATTACACACATCCTTATCCATAACAACTGCCTATCTCAAGCATTTTGTGTAACAGGATTATATTCTTTATAATACTATTTATAACTGAGTAGGAGATTTAAACTGGTATTTCATAGTGTTTTCTGGATGGCCATTTGTGCAGACCCTATTCTCAGCTAATTTCCTCTTTGGTATTAACATTTCATTTACCCTAATTGAAATGGTGAAGAGATGGCTGTATAAATGGTTTTAATTTTCAGTGATACTGAGTGGTTATATTCGAAAATTAACTTGACCATGTGTGGAGGATTTCTATGTATTTTTTTTTATTTTTTTTTTGCATGTAGGGTTTCACTATATATTCACTTGATTGTATTAAAGACGTATATTATATCACAAAAATCAAACCAATAGTTTGAAAACAGTTGTAAATGAATGTATTTGGTGGAGAAGGTTTGAGCATGGAATAACAAATATTTGGAAACCTTAGCTCCACCCACTGCCAAGTATTTGAAAAAAAGAGTAGATTGCATGCATACACATGTGCAACATGTGCCCATGACACTTCATAGTGATGTCATGGTACTGCTATTGAGCTTAGAGTTGTCAATTACCCTCTATGTTGAACCTGTAATTTAATGTTGTAACTCCAGTTTCTACACAAATTAAGTGCGATCAAATCACTGAATACATTTCTAAGAGATTTAATGTGGATTAATAAGTTAATGAATCAATGTCTCATTGCATCCTTAACCCCTTAACTCATTTGGACGGATATATACGTCCTGAAAAGCATGGTCCTTAAGGACCATGAGGACGTATATATACGTCCTCGTGTTTACATGTAGTAACATAGTAACATAGTAATTTAGGTTGAAAAAAGACACAAGTCCATCAAGTTCAACCCTTCTACCTATCATTACAGCTTTTGATCCAAAAGAAGGCAAAACCCCCTAAGGAAGCTATTTCGAATTTTGCCTCCTGGGGGAAAAAATTCCTTCTTGACTCCAAGAGGCAATCAGATTTCTCCTTGGATCAATAAGCTCTTTTATTAACCCCTTAACGCATATTGACGTATATATACGTCCTGAAAAGCATGGTCCTTAAGGACCATGAGGACGTATATATACGTCCTCCCTTTTCATGTAGTGTTGCGCTCCTCAGCGCAACACTACATGTCTGTAGCTACTCTCAGAGGCTGCTTCGGATCCAAAGCAGCCTCTGAGAGGGCTTTCAGCCCCCCCTCGACCCCCCCCCGCGCGCATACGATCACCGCGAATGTGATCGTATGAGTGTTAACACACATAGGCAGTGAAAGCTGATCACTGCCTATGTGTGTTAAAGTGTTGCAATGATGCCTCTATCAAGGCATCATGCAACACATTCTGTGCCCTTCTGGGCACCGCGATCGGTGTGCGCTGTTTCGGAGGAGCATGCTCCTCCGATACAGCATGCCCAGAGGAGAGCGACGGAAGAGAGAAAAAAAAAATCTCTTCCGTCGCTCTGAAACCGCTACTTGACTGCCCCTACAGGCAGTTAGATGGTATTACAGTTAAAAAATAGAAAATTAATTAATTAAATAAATAAAATAAATGGAGAAAGCTAACCCTTAGATTAAATTTAGAGTTGGGGTAAATTTAGGGTTCAGGTTAAAAAAATCACTGTAGAAGAAAATGGTTAGAAAACAAAAAAAACACTAATATTGTTTATTGCCCTATTACGTGAAATAAAACATAGACAAACAAGGAAACATTGATATTACTAAACTCAGGACAAATAGTAGAAATATATAGACGGGGTCTTTTTTACCATTTGTAATTGTGTAAAAAAAAAAAATCGGGTCAAAGTTGGAAAAAGTGTTTTTTATGGCATATTTTCATAATATTTTATATTTTTTTTAATAGTAAATGATATCATATGATGAAAATAATAGTATCAAACTAAAGCCCTATCCGTCCTTTAAAAAATGATAGATAATTTGTGTGGGTGGACTGAACACAAAGAGAAATTCACAGTTCAGTAAACATTTGACAAAAATAATGGAATTCTGGTCTTCAAGGTACATCAAATGCAGCAAAGCACTCGGTCACTAAGGGGTTAAAAGGTTTGACCAGCTTAAATAGACCCCTGTCATCTAAACATTGTTTATTCTGTGAATGTAGAGAATAAAAAAAAATCATAAACCATGTATATATTATCAGATTTGCAAGCAACTACTTAGATTAAGAGATAATGTTTTCAAGTTTCTGTGACGTGTCCAGTTTATGACATCACCTGTGGCCTGATTTGCACATTAAGATTTTTTTAATGGGCAATATTTTAAATGAGACACTGCAGACACATTTTAAAACATATTTTTCTCTAAATTAATTTCTTGGAATTATGCCAACTGCTTTCACTATATAAATAACGTCTAGGTGATGGAGACCCTTTAATGAAGAAATTTAAAAACCTTACTATTTATCCCTACGCAACCACACCAGATGTATGGGTAGGGCCAGCTCTTTGATGGAGTGGGATCTTATCCATATAAATGAAGAGGGAACCTGTATGTTACCCATGTATTGTTTTATTCTCTACATCAGGGCTTGACAAACCCCAAGCGCCAGGTCGCCATGGCTACCAGGAAATTAGACCTGGCGCCTGGGTGGAGTTAGCCTCGTGGTCCACTGGCCACTGCCATCCGATTTTTTTTTTTTTTTTTTTGCAGTGCGAGGGGGTAAAGACTGTGTGGATGGCATAGACTGCAAGCTCCACCCCCTTGCACAACGCGTGTCAGAGTGCCGGGTCTTGTCACGTGACATCCCGCCACTCAGCAGGCCGATCAATTAAGATCGGCTGCAGCACGAATGTCCCTCTCCCCTGCAATGAGGTAAAGCAGCAGGTAGGGGGAACAAATAAAAACTGTGTGGGGTGTGTGTGTGTGTTTGTAAATATGGGTATCTGTAAAGTAGGTGTGTGTAGATATGGGTATATGTAAAGTAGGTGTGTGTGAGGTGTTTGTATATATGCGTATATGTAAAGTAGGTGTGTGTGAGGTGTTTGTATATATGAGTATATGTAAAGTAGGTGTGTGTGTGAGGTTTTTGTATATATGGGTATATGTAAAGTAGATGCTTGTGAGGTGTTGATATATATGGGTATATGTAAAGTAGGTGTGTGTGAGGTGTTTGTATATATGAGTATATGTAAAGTAGGTGTGTGTGTGAGGTTTTTGTATATATGGGTATATGTAAAGTAGGTGCGTGTGAGGTGTTGATATATATGGGTATATGTAAAGTAGGTGTGTGTGAGAGGTGTTTGTATATATACGTATATGTAAAGTAGTTGTGTGAGGGGTTTGTATATATACGTAAAGTAGGTGTGTGTGAGATGTGTTTGTATATATGTGTATATATAAAGTAGGTGTGTGTGTATATGTGAAGTAGGCATGTATGTTTATGAATTGCGTGTATGTTTGCATAATTGTGTGGCTCCTACATTTTTTGCTGGCTCCTAAAATCAAATTAAATTTGTCAAGCCCTGCTCTACATTCACAGTGTCAATAAATATTAGGCGACAGTCTATTTAATAAATGTAAACCTTTCCAGAAATCATTTATTACATAAATCAGATATTACAGATTGAACTAAGCTAATGTAAAGCTGTTTTTTACCACTAAGAGATATGACTGCTTTCAGTTTGGAGAGAGTGACCATGGACTTGCAATGCACCCTGCAACTCTGAGAGAAAAATAACACAAGGGCTGACCTGAATGATCCCAGCAATTCACTGGGCTAAAGGGGGGCTTTTGCAGTATGCTCCTCCTGCACCTAGAGCAAATAAACAGAAAATACGTTATGAAAAACTTCTGAACAGATTTAAAAATAATCAACCAGTAAGAAGGTTTGTAAGTGCTGCGTGATGGTGTAAAGAAAATTAGCAATGACAGGTGCACATTAATATCCCCCCTTCCGAAAAATGTATCCCACCTGCTTCTCTTCATGTATCCGTTTGCACATCAAAAGCAAAATGCAACTCTGTTCCTTGTCTGCTTTAACTCTCATAATCCTGGAGTTTGACATTTCACAAAGTGATTAAACAAAATGGCAGCGCAAGCTAGTGTTGATCTAGCCTTTGGAAATATGGTTTGCTAAAGTGATTGTATTAGCGATGCTTGGCCATAGATCTCAAAACGGTTCTATTTTTTTTTTTGATGCAGTATTGTCTGGTAATTGAGTAAAAAGGAGTCTTTGTTACATGCAGACTGAGATACTTGATTAAGATTTTTACAAATCAGATAAGTGGCATATTTTTCGAAAAGGATAAAACAAGAATACTGACTTTGACATTTTATTAGGAACTGCTTCTTGGTTTAATAGTTGTTCTCTGTTTGTAAAACACTCGCATTTGAGCTCTTTCCATGCAATCTCATGCCAATGTTGACCCTAGTGGATTAAAATAGCCTTTTTTCATCCATGACCAAATTTGGAGCTGAAATATCTGCCCACTGGGAATTTGTAAATTATTCTAGTTTATAGAGTGACAGGTTTATATAAATAATTATAGTTATTCCCACTGCATGTTTTAAATTAAAATCTCGTTTTGAATTCTAAAAAGCATAATATACTGCCAGGTTTTGCATTCAGCTGACTGTGTTCGTAGTGGTCATGTGTTTGGCTTTGTAGCTCAGAAAAACATCTTACACATTATTTTTTTTCTTTCTTCTTTTTAATCCAGATAAAGACACAATAAGTAAAATTCGAGATCTACGTATGAAAGCGGAAGATTATGAAGTAGTAAAAGTTATTGGCAGAGGAGCATTTGGTGAAGTTCAACTGGTAGGTTGTTCTCTTATCGTGCAAGAGTAAGTCTGTGTATCGTGCATTTGTTACCAAAATTAGAAACCCATAAATATATCAGTGTAGTTCTACCCTCTTCCACCTACCATTTTCTTCTAAGTAACAGTCTAGATGGTTTAGGAGAATGTTTGTTGATGTCCACAATAATCATTGGTAAATTAGAAATAATGATACTGCTTGAGCACAGGTAGACAAGCTGATCTGCTATAGGCCTT
This sequence comes from Pelodytes ibericus, assembly GCA_036172795.1. Taxonomy (NCBI): domain Eukaryota; kingdom Metazoa; phylum Chordata; class Amphibia; order Anura; family Pelodytidae; genus Pelodytes; species Pelodytes ibericus. The sequence continues at coordinate 71,650,286 of CM069859.1, forward strand.
TTTATAGGGAAAGCATGAAAAAATTCAGGAACCACACAGATTTCAATAAGGATGTTATAGATAAATAATTACTATTATGGTTTAGGCCATGGTTCTTTTTTTAAGTATAAGAACACATCCCATGCAGAAGCTCAAGGGGCAGAAATGATTAATTTTATGAGATAATATAATTGATCCTGCAGATTACCACCTTTAGTCAAAGTGGCTCTTTTTCTAGCATGCCCAGTGCTCTGGCAGTTCTTCAGCATGTGACACAGTAGGCTGGACAGACACAATTTACACAGTCCTCGCCACCTGAATTACTCTTTAACCCCTTCATGAATTTTTGACACAAACGTTCTATAGTAAAATGAGGGGAGGAAGCAATCCATGATCACTGCCACTCCTCAGCTGGTGTTGCTGCACTGCCTCAATGTCGTTCAACAATACTAAAAAAAAAAAATCCCCTCTAACGGCACCACTATTTTGCCACTGAGTGATCATAAGCGCCATAGTGAAAGGCAGCATTACGTGTCATTACGGCACCTCCCTGTTGTGGGCAAGAGCTTCGGAAGTGATGAATGACCTCTTCCATTGCTCTGTTTCTCAACTACCTCTGCAACATTACACTAAAAAAAGACTAAGATTTAGAACTAAGCTTAGGGTGGTGGCTGGTGTCAAACGATCACTGTAGGAAAAAATGGTTAAACCGACTCCAACCCTTCTTTCAGTTATTGCAAAAACAGAAAAACATGTAAACATTGGGCATTTCTAAACTCAGGTCACACACACATATGCGAATAGACATGTTCTGTTCTGATACGTTCAGCACAGATATTACCCCCTTGTGTGGGTTACATGGCTCCTAATATCCATTTTGCTAGCTTCCAACTTTTTTGATTTTTTTTTTTTAAACTCTTTGGGCGTATCACTTCCCTGGCAACAAAAAATAGCTAACTTGGCTCCTGATTAGCTGCTGACGTCTGCAAATCTTTGTGCAGATCTGGTGTAGTCAAACTTTTTTTTTACTTGGAGGAGGTGTTATTTATTGTTTGCGGTCCTCCCTGATGTCTCAGGGGGAGCACACTGTATTCACTGGGGCTGTCGGCATCAGGAAAAAAAAAAAAACAGCAGCCAACCCAACACCCTGGAGCCAGTTCCCTAGGAAAATGCCTTACAGGTGATACTTACTCGAAAAATTAGAATGAGCTGTAAGCCATAATCATCGCACTTATGACAAATCACGGCTTGAACTATCTTGCTTTGCATGTAATGCATCTATCTCATATATTAGTTTCCCCTTTTACGTTGCATTACTGAAATAAATGAACTTTTGCAAGATATTCTAATTTTTCAAGTATCACCTGTATTTGCCTATTGGTAGCGGCAGCTTCACAGACAGGTGGCCGCCAATGGAATCTAAAAAAAAAAAAAAGAAAATACTTGTAGAGCCAGCATGGTGCTGTAAGTGTGGTGTGGGTTGCCAGATTGGGTGCCTGGTTAAATCTGCATGCAGAGGCAATTTGTGAATTTGGTCTGTGCACTTTATTATTGGTTATTCAAGACTTCACTGAAAGTTATCACCATATCCACTGATCAGCCTGTCATTGAGGTTTATTTGTAAATTGTGTACCCCCACCTCACCTCTGGGAAGTAATGTAGAACACAGAAATTCATCCTGTATTACACCCCACATATATATGAGTTATTTTTCAGCATCCTGACCATTAACTAAAAAAAAAAGATGCCTCTGGTCAGTGAAATCTGTTGGACAAGCATAGAAAACACTCAGTAATGCTTATTGTAACCAGGAAGCCATATGACCAATGGCAAATCTCAGGAAACAGAAAGACATGTCTCATAAGTTTTGCGTTTACCTACTCTTACCATTTTTTATGGTTTTGCACCGAACCCTATGAAAGGGTTATTATATTATCTCGTAATATTTGTTACGCCCTGCTTTAGAGGCCTATCCAGATGTAAGCGGTCATTGGTGCCAGTGGTTGAGCGGGTGCTGACACTGTACATGTGCGCCAGCATATAAATTTACCATCCCTCAGCTGAGCGCAAGTTAAAAAGATGTTTATTGTCCCTTGAAAATCAACTTACCTTGTTTATATACTATTGATATGGCTAATGATATGCACACTCATCACATGTGAATTTTCAGCACTGAATATAGCAGACAAAAAAGAAATCCTGCCTTTTGACATATATTTTACATTTGTTGGATTGTAAAGTTCTCCTACTTTACTGCTAACATACTTTCTGCTGATTATTCTCCATATACGGATTTGTTCTCAACATTATGGAAAGATCAGATATTGTATTAGTTTGCCATGACTGTACTTTGCAGTTACACTGTATATTATGGAAGGTATGCGTCACTGCTTCCACCCTATAAATTAACTCACAAAAGGCACTAGTAATGGTCCCTAGTAAATGGGATCAGAAGTAAATGGGCCACAGTTTAATCCCTGGGACATAATCATTTATTCCACTATTGGTTTTCCCCTTGGGCAGCTTGCATCTTTCTTAGTCTCTGTGTAAGAGAGGGAAAGAAAGAGAGCATATATTACAGTAGAAATCCAGATATCCAGCCCATACAAGTAGGGCTGCAGTGTAATCAGCTGATGTCAAATATTTAATTAAAGGGAGTATGTCACCAAAACATTGTTTATACTGTGAATGTAGAAAATAAAGAAATATGAAACCTTATCTATACATTGTGTAAGTAGATTGCAAGTAAATGCCTCAAATTAGAGAGTCTGTGGGGGTCTCCTGCTTATGGCATCACCTTGTGGTATGCAAATGAACCATTTTCAATATATGAAGTCACAAGGTGATGATATAAGTAGGAGACCCCAAACACCTTCAAAACATTGTTCTCTTTTATTTTAATTTTATTCCATGGCTTGATAAATCAATACAGCCAAGGAGTCATGGCTCCTATAATCCCTGCTGCTGATTCCCTAACATTTTTAATTGTTTTACATTGCACTTCATGGCAGTTCCATTTCATTGGCTCCTAAAAATAACCAGACTGGCTCCTGAATTGGTCGGTTTGGCAATTTTGCGAACACAGATGTTCATAATTTTTATTCTCTACATTCACAGTGTAAGAAATGTTTAGACTCTTACAGATTCCCTTTAAAAATGTTAGGACTGGCCTAATATGTTATGGTCTAATATAGCTGGGACTTTCAAATCATGTACTTAATACTCTACATATTAAAATATTAATCAGTGTAAAAATTTTTTTTTTAGATTACTCCACGTCAATAGTTTTAATCAATGTTAATACATTGGCAAAGGCTTCTTAAAGGTCAACTGTCAGCAAAAAATTGTTATATAATTAAAAGATTACATCAAGCGTAGGCATTTTAAAAATAAATGCTTTAATAATTCAAACAAAGTACCTTATTGAGCCCTCAACGCTTGCTTAGCTTGGGTTAGATCTTCCTTCATCTGCCTAAACCGACCCAAGATCCTAAACAACATGTCCGCCCCTTGACCGTGCTCTACGGTGTTCCCGACAGTTGTACTTTCATGCCTTAAGATTAAATGGAAATCTTCTAGACTGGTTACTGAGAGATTCATTTTGCAGCCCCCCCCCCCCCCCCCCCCACGCCCCCCTATCCTGTTGCTTTCAAAGTTCAGTTAAACATTTGCAATGATTGTGTCTCAGTAGGCTACCAGGCTTACGAGGCATCCACAGCAGCTGGTCCCATTGGGTAATGACGCATATCCGAGATTTTAACAGAGAGGAATATGTTTAGCCCTACGACATTTTTCTGTTGAGCGTACATTTATTAAGATTCTCTGGCTCACTAAAGTTTTCATTCTACACAGACTGCTCTGTATGCACAAAATACATATATTTTTTCCAAGTTGCAATTATCTTTGAACCATTTGATGATATATATGGATATAAAGGCACATGCTTCTAATAGATCTTAAATTAATACAAATTGTGCATTCTGACATTAGTAATGTATGACCTAAATGAAGTATTCTTTGTAAATACACATCAAAGAAATGTAGGTATTGTTACAATTACCTTTCTTTTGAATCTGCGGATATTCCGTAAGTAAGTGGTATCAATCTTTATTTTCCTTGTAAAATGTTTCAATTTGTAAGACCACATCAAAACTAATGATTAGCTTTATATAAAGGCAGCTGCCTTGATGTGGCCAAATGAATCATTATTTCACTGCGGGGGTCATAAGACAGGTTAGCCTTCTTACCTTATCATGTCACCATTACATGCACACAATATTACATTAACTATATAAAACTTCCCTGTTTTTTTAATAAATGTTAATTACAGGTTAGGTGGGTGACAAAAGAACTTGGTCAGAGAAATACAAATACAATTATAGCTGCGCCATATTGTATTGCCCCATATTACTTTTACAGGCATCTCTGTGCAACCTAAGTGGGCCAAATAATCAAAAAGGGATTATTTTATTACTGCACAGAAATTGTAGCTCAAACTCTTGACATTTAAAAGTTGGAAGAAGGGCCAGGCTGTTCTATACACCTGACCAGACTAATACGCAGAGGTTAGAGTAAGGCTAACTTGCGTCTTATGAACCTAAAAACCAATTTCACAGCATGTGTGCCGACATGATGTCATATTACAGTGTCTGTTTTTGGCACTTCCTATTCTTACATTGTTAATCTGAACTTCACACAGTGATGTAGGGAACTAAGCGATCAAAATCTTAGGGCCTCTGGTTTGAATCCGAAGAAGAAAGCCCTTCACAATTCATACAATTGATTCTAATTTTAACCATTGATAAATGCAAGTGCTATTGTTCTATATAATAATTTAGTAAAATGTTCATTTTGCTGTTTGTGTGTATTTGTCTTTTCCCATCAGTATTTTCTTTCTGCTTTTCTTAGGTAAGGCATAAATCTACAAGAAAGGTCTACGCAATGAAGCTTTTAAGTAAGCTGGAAATGATAAAACGATCAGACTCTGCTTTCTTCTGGGAAGAAAGAGATATAATGGCTTTTGCTAACAGTCCATGGGTTGTGCAGGTAAGACCCAGTGCATAAAATAATTGTTTTCTGTATAGTACTATCCTTATATAAGAACATGATTGGGAATTCCTTGCACTTTGGGGGAAACCAAATTAAATTCATTAGCCAATGTCTCCCCATTTATCTAGATTTATTCACCTGCAAAATTGATAGACATATGTAAACTGTGAGGCCAAAGGAAATAACGGGTGAGCTAATAATATTGACCATATTGTGTTAGACAACAACATAAACCAACGGTTGTTGAATAACCGGTATACTCAATAGATATAGTAGAGCAATGCTCTACTACATCTACTTTGCAATGTAAAGGTTCCAGTTCTTGCTTTTGTGTCTAGACATTCGATTGCTTTGCAAAGCAGAATGTCTGAAAACCAACTGTTCCACAGTCTTTTTAATTTTTTTTTCCCTACCAATTTATTTTCCTACAAATGGATATATGAAAACAAATGTGAGAGTCCCTGACTGAGAAATAACTAGGCTTAATAACCTGCCTACTGGGACAGTAACCCACTCAGGTGGCTCAGATGTACATTTTTTGTCAATTTAAGTATATCTACATAGAACAGAGTGAGCAAATGCTCCACATCTAGATTACTTTCACTCTTTGCTAAACCACCCAAGGCCCCGAGAGTATGGAAATGCCCAAGAGACACTTCTGTGCAGAAGGCTGATCCTGACACCATGACACAATATCTGCACCTTACAGAACCGTTCTTACAATCCGTATTTGAAACTTGTTTTCCCATAATGGGTTCTTTAGAAACAATATTGTAACACTGTATTTTCGCCTTAAACAGTTATTCTATGCGTTTCAAGATGACCGTTACCTTTACATGGTTATGGAGTATATGCCTGGGGGGGATCTTGTCAATCTGATGAGCAACTATGATGTTCCGGAAAAATGGGCGAGATTTTACACAGCGCAAGTAGTACTAGCTTTGGATGCGATTCATTCAATGGGTTTTATTCACAGGTACGTAAAGGCGTATTAATATGTCCTGTAAACATGATAATGTAATCAGTGACCGCTTTGCTTACCCCTCTTCTGACTCGATCACAAGTCCCCCGTAAAGCAGATTCCATTTCTTAAAATGGGCATAGGCACGTACAGTGGATAATGTGCATACTCCGTGCTTATCTCCATTATCAATGTAGCGAATGCTACATAAACATAACTGTATAAAACGTGTATAAAATATGCATACAAAGGAGGTAAAGAAATCTATTTTCGAGATTTACTTACATTTTGCAATCCAGGGAATTTTAGGTTTCGTCTTCCCTTTAGCAGATTTATATGGACATTTTTTGAGGTTAATTATGTATGATTTTAAACTACATCATAAAGTATAAGTAATGCAATGTAATACCTTGCTGATTAACCTTGTTTCCATTTTTGCAGAGATGTGAAGCCTGATAACATGCTGCTGGATAAATCGGGCCATTTAAAACTAGCTGATTTTGGTACTTGCATGAAGATGAATAGGGTACGATAAACTCAAATATTTTTATTTTCTCGTTTTTTGTTGGTCAAGTCATAAAACAACATGCAGAAGCAAATTGCCATTGTTATTTTTTTTACTTAAGTCATGACATTGTTTATTTTAGGAATTGAGATCCTTGCAGCACCTTTTTGATCTTCTTAACTGTACATTTGGTATTTCCTCTTAAACCCATATACATAAAGGTTGTTTTGATGAAATTTAGGCTACAGAATTGTACCATTAATAGAGAGAGAGAGAGAGAGAGAGAGAGAGAGAGAATATAAATGAATAAATGTTTAGAAGCAGTGGCTATCTGTATACAAAGCATTGTTTCTGAACAAACAATATAGCCACTAAAAGAACCCCCAGTATTGTTCCACCATTTTTTCTATGTACACATTTTTTTCTGTCATTTTGCAACCAGCAATAATCACAGATTGTGACCGACTGATTGAAGATAATTAAGCATGTAACCCATCGAGTGATTCCAAAAGGGCAAAAACAGCACCATACTTGTAATGTAATAATGCCACAATAGCAAAGTTGCGGAGATTGTTTCTGTGTACTCAGATGTGAATGACCCATGTAGTGCTCCTATAAGAAATATTTGTTCAATGTTCGTTTGCCCTATGCATATTCCAGGTATTCATTAAAGCCATTATAGTGCTTCCATTTCAAGGTGATTCTATGTATATATTCTGTAGTTTGCCTCAACTTTCCTTTCTCCAACTTTACACTTTGCTTTCTTCTTGTACTCTTTTTAATTGAAAACAAACATTTAAATGCAAATCATAGATATGGAACTATCACAAAATTTACCTGTAACTAGTTTTCAACATTTTGGTTTAATTTGTGTATTTTATTAGCCAGAAAAATGGAGAGCACTGATATTGTTATCTCTCATACAGGAAGGAATGGTACGATGTGATACTGCTGTAGGTACACCGGATTACATTTCTCCTGAAGTGTTAAAATCTCAAGGAGGTGATGGCTACTATGGAAGAGAATGTGACTGGTGGTCTGTTGGAGTTTTTTTGTATGAAATGCTTGTTGGTGAGTTATGTTGTTTTTTGGGGGTGTTTTCTGACATTTTATTTTTTTCTTTACCATGAAACGCTTACTCTGTTGACGCGATTACACATGTGGTGGGATATGGTGTCTAGGGTTGCCACCTTTTTTTCAGAAAAATACCGGCCTTGGTACTGTCTCCATAGACGTAACATTGGCCTGATGCCAATTTTTTTACCGGCCTGCCGGTAAAATACCGGCCAAGTGGCAACCCTAATGGTGTCTGATACAAAGATTAGTAGGAGAAAGGGCGGCTAATTCTTTTCATCCATAATTGTTTGGAAGAATAATATAGCCTCCATAAATGTGTCCTACCTCACATTTCCTAAAATTTAACCCCATTCCTGGACATATACATTGTGGTTACAGACTGATATACCAGTGAAAGCATACTCTCTGTGGAAGCACCCATGATAATAGTCTGAGGTGGCTGAATGTAGAATCTAGAGAAAAAGGACAATAGAGTAATTTTTCACAATTGGCTTTAAGTATACAACTTTTCACACTTAAACTGTTTTAAGCACCACTCAAAATATCATCCATATTTTAGTCAAATAGTAGAGCCCCTCTCCCCCTTGCATGAATTACTATCATAAATGATAAATTCACTTTAGACACATTTTACTTTCTCTCTATTCCCCATCCCTTCTTTTGACCAGTGTTGACCGAATTTTTCTTCTTCACATACCATCATGCACTTTGTGCGTGAGCCTCTCTATACAGAGTTTTACATGAAGACGCACACAGCTCGATTATACTGCAATGCCAAGCCCTTTTATATAGCACATTAGAATGTTTGTGTGCAATGGACTGGGTTACCACCAAATTATATATTTTGGGCAGTTTGTAAACATAAACTTTAAGTTATATAACATTCATGAATTGCAGTTTTCCACAGAACTGGAGTATTTTTTATATAATCAATTAAATATACTAACTATATTCTTTCAAGTAAAATAGTAATACTGGTTTTATTTTATTTTTTTTATACATAGTATGTTTTCGTCTGCAGTAACCTGTAGGGTGATATTTGTGAATTTAAATCAGTATGGATGTATTTATTACAAAGTAGGGTTTCTTCTGCTTTGAGTAATTGTGATATTAAGTTACATTTGTTCTGTTCTGTAATCCTCTAGGCGATACACCTTTTTATGCGGACTCTTTGGTTGGAACCTATAGCAAGATTATGAACCATAAGAACTCTCTCACATTCCCGGAAGATAGTGATATATCTAAAGAAGCAAAAAACTTGATATGTGCTTTCCTCACGGACAGGTAACAACATCTAGATATTTAAAGATTGGTAAATCTTGTAGCACTAGTACATTTGTTATCACTTGTTATGCAAATTTCTAAGAGACCGTCATGGACGATATTGGCAAATATGACATCTTAAAAGAAAAACATTATTGCTACTTTGTTCCAATGTGATTTCAAAATAATCAGAAAGTTAAGTCGGGGAGTATAAAATGTGGCGCAACTGGCTTAACACATTTAAAAAACACTGTAAATGTTTAGATTTCATTGAAAAAAAGTTTATTTAGACTGGTTTTATATTACTTCTAAATGAGCAAACATATATTAACTCCTTCACTGTGTTAACCTCTAACACTTCTGCTGGAAGGCTATTCCATGCGTCCACTAGTCTCTCTTCCTGATATTACTTTTTAAATCTTTGCCCCTTTAATTTAAGACTATGCATTCTTGTTGTGGTAATCTTTTAATTATACTCTCCTCGTTTTACTTGTCGACTCCCTTTATGTATTTAAATGTTTCTATCATATCCCCTCTCTCTTGTGTATTTATATTATCACAAATTTACATTATATCTGTTAGTGGTTTAAATAAATGTAGTAAATGGAAATTCAAACAATAAACGTGAAGAATATGTGTATTTTCTTTTTGTTTCTTCTTTTTTTTTTTTTTTAGAGAAATCAGGCTTGGCCGGAATGGAGTGGAAGAGATTAAACGACACCTTTTCTTCAAAAATGATCAGTGGGCGTGGGAGACTCTTAGAGATAGTAAGTTCTTTGTGTGAACAAGCAAAGTTGTCTTCATTTGGATACAGATGGCCATCTGTCTATCTCTTCTTTCTTCTTGTTTCATTCTTTTTTTTTTTTCTACTGACATAGACTTTATAGGTATTTTAAGTTTTCAGTGGCTTTCATGATTCAATAAAAAACACAAACCATAGGTTCTTGTGTTTTGACATAAACCATTGGTAGACATTGGGTGCTTTTTATTATACCCCAGCCTTTAGCTTACCATAGAAAATGACTTGAGTGCATTGATCCACACTGCCCTGTTCTCCTAATCCTTCACAACATGCATTCTCAGGCATGGGAGAGGTTTGTGCATGTTTTGTACAGTGATGGCAAACCTAAGGCACTGGTGCTGCATCTGGCACTCAGGCATCTCTAAGGTGGCACTGTGCATCTGACTACAGGGTCACTATCATCATATTTTGAAGGAAGTGCAGGGCCATTGAGATAACACAATAGAAGGAAAATGGGAGAGGGTGACTAGAATGTGGGGTATAATGGCACTTTGACATTATTTAGTGTTTTCCGGTGGAATAGTGGGCACTTGGGACCACAAACCTTCACCATCACTGCTCTAGCATCTCTGTAATATGTTTGGTATGAATGGCTTTATTTATGCAACCATGACAAATAATATTTTTGGGTTGGCTGTGCCTTTGAATGTGTGATTAATTGTATTATCCTGTTTGACTTCTTACTTTTTTCCTATTTTCTTGTTTGTAGCTGTCGCTCCAGTTGTGCCAGATCTAACCAGTGATATAGACACAAGCAATTTTGACGACTTGGAAGAAGACAAAGCAGATGAGGAAACATTTCCAATACCTAAAGCTTTTGTCGGCAACCAGCTCCCCTTTGTAGGATTCACTTATTACAGCAACCGACAGTAAGTATGCCTCACTGATAATACCACACATATACCATAACATCTACAGGTGCAAAATAAATAGATCCTTTGTGAAACTGTCGAGAAACCAAATACATTGTCTGCTATAATTGTGTTGCAGGTATTTATCTGATCCTGCAGCAAGTCCCAATGACAACAGAAGCAGCTCCAAAGTAGATAAGAACCTGGTATGTCAGTAGCTGTCTGCTCACGTGAGATGCTTGTAGTTAGTGTACATGTATAATTCAAAAGTAAGTCATTAACATGCTGGTTGTTCACAGTGCAGTTTGGTGTGTTAATTGTGCAACACATTTTAACTGATCACAATGCTAAAGTCTAGATTTTAATTTGAAAGAAATCCTATATTTATGGCAGTGTTATAATTCAGGCACAATTTTATTTGTGCATTTTGTGGTGGTATAAAGCTATTTTATTATTCTTTTATTCCCTGCCAGTGTAATATGTCGCAAGAATTTCTTCAGGCCATATGATTGACCAACCTTTCTTGATATAGTGAGTTTTTCCCTTTTTATGAAAGTTAAAATCCTTTCTCAAGAAGCAAGTTTTACAGTCATAGGAAAACAGGCACATGTCAGAATCTTTCCCTATACAAATATGGCATTCGAAATCCTCTGGCAGCCAATGGCCCAATACATCATCATACAGAAGCTTGATCAGCTTTGTACCAAATCCCATCTGGAAGCTGGACTTCCTCATTCATTTTCAAGACCATGCTGCAATGTCTAGAGAGATCTGAGCTCTGCCTAATTATATGTCTTTTTGGTTTTGTTGCATTAAAATGTTGCTCCTGTGTTTGTTTTTCCCCCTCCTTCTTATGTCTTAAAGGTGGAAAACCTACAGAAAAACATTTATCAGCTTGAAGAACAGCTGCACAATGAGATGCAGTTAAAAGATGAAATGGAACAAAAGTGCAGGTGAGGCAGGCAAATCATTGAACAATGTATTCCTTCATCTAGATTTGCTAAAAGATGAGGCTTGTTGGCAATTAAATGAGGATATAGATCCATTTTATGGTCAGTACTTGCTTAATAACAAATATTAAATAGAATAGCATCTTAAATACACTTGCTAATTACTTAATACACCTGCCTGAGTAGGAGGGGCCGATACTTAGCCCAAATACAACAAACCAGGAAGCAAGTATACAATATGCAAAAGAAAATCAAATTCTTGAAAAATTGTGACAGTGTAATATGATAAATGGTACAAAGTGATCACACAATTAAAACACGGAGATATAGATCAATATTTTTTACAGCTGCAATTAACGAAGCTATAATAAACACAACCAACTTAAAACACAAACCGTGTCTAAAAATGTGTACTTTTTTTAGTGCTTACTGCTTGTGGACACAGATTTAGAATTAGGTGTGTGGATGAGTTTCTTAAAATCCTTTGTCAATGCTGGAAAAAGTATAAACTAATTGGCTGGGTGTTTTATACATTGTGTATAGAAGGAGAATTATTGTGTCTTTAAGATTTAGCACTATGTAACTGAGGGCTTTATCTATTTGTAGCTAGGAGGCCCACTTTCCAAAGCTCATTTGGAGTGAATCTGTCATTAAAGTCTTATTTGTTGCAATATAGTATTTATTTCCCATAATAATATGGAGTTATAGGGGAAGGATGCATAAAGTAGGGCTATGCTTAAGCTCCTGTGGTGGAAATTAACTTGGCAATAATGGACTGTTATATACTATTAAACAACGTGCTTATTTAATAGAGTGAAAATTTAACAAAGCAGCATAAAGTGATATTTTCAAGAGGTAACGGGGATTACAAGATAAGAGGAAGAGGTCATTAAATCTGATATTCATTGTAACATTGGCTTATTTTCCCCCAGTGTGCGCTATAAATGATTTATATGAAATGGAACATTTATAGATATAATTATCCTAATAGCTGAAATTACAAAGGGTGAATTTTCTCGGAATCAAATTGATGGTGTGTATCTAGCATCCTCCCAATTCCGCAATAGAGTGCATAGAAAGCCAATTTTAAGCTACTTCATGTTTTTTTGTGAATTGTTTGTAAAATGATGTGATAGGTGGTGGGGGGGTGGTTTTTCCATGTTTAGCATTTCATGTTAATAGGGGTTATCTGTTATGCACTTATTAAGTTATTCTGTACATTGTTAGAATTTGTTTCAATTCTTTTCAAAGGATGTCCAACATAAAACTAGACAAGATAATGAAGGAGCTGGATGAAGAGGTAAGAGTTTTCCTGCGTGTAAAGATATTTATACATATAGATATGTTTGTGTGCACACATTTATCAACTAATCTATTTGTTTTCCCTATTCACCTTCACATTCACCATTAACATCACACCTGAGAGAAAGCAAAACTTCTCCCAATTTTACCATCACTACCACATCCCAGAGTATTACTAGAGGTTAGGTATTAGTATTAGGGTTCTGGGGGTAGTGTTAATATTAGGGTTAGTGTTGGGTTTCGGGGGTTTAGTGTTAGTATTAGGGTTCGGGGGCAAGTGTTAGTATTAGGGGTATTAGTGTTTGGGGGGTTAGTATAAGGGTTGGGGGGGTTAGTATAAGGGTTGGGGGGGTTAGTATTGGGGTTCTGGGTAACTTTTAGGGGGTTTAATTGATTAGGAGGTAGTGTATGTTTGTAAGCGCTGACAGTTATGCACTGAACATTGCCGCGGTGAAGCGGCCGCATTGCCTTTCATCGCTGACGGTTCAGCGTTCAAACTGCCGCGCTGAACTGTCAGTGGTGAAACAGCCGCGAAGAACTGACGCCATTTACTTGGTGTAAACTGTGATTCTGGTTTATTGCCAAGTTTGGCCACTTTTAATTACAAAATAGTTCTCTCATGTTGCATGAGATGCAAAAGAACTGTAATTCATGAATTTACTGATTTTTGGCTTGTTACAGCCATGTTATCCCCACCCTTTCTACTTCTATTAATTATTCCTGACAAAACCTCCTTTGATTGCTGATATCCTTCAGGACTTGATTTTAACAAATGTACATAAACCCACAAAGCCCTTATTAATATGTCTTCTATCGGATTATTAAGTGAAGAGTGTATATTGTTTTCATGAGAAGACAGATATATATATTTTTTTAATGTATATGGAGGATATGTTTTAATAGAACAGTGTGTGAATGCCATGGATTATAGAGATTTATTTTAGGCTTTTAGAAACAAAGAATGTGTCGGCAGATAAGAACCATTTTGTCCATCTAGTCTGCCCAAAGACCTCGATGTTTTAACATGTATTGACACTTAATGATTACGGTTAGTTTTACTGGGTTTTAATTACCCCTGTGTGCTGCTGAATAGCTAAACCTGAAAAAAAAAAATACGTATTTCTTCTTTTCACTGCTTTTTTTTTTTAGCTTTAAAGACAGCAGCAGGTTGTAAACAGGTTGTAAAACAAAATTCCTCTCCTGCACCCGAGAAAAATGCTAATGGTAGCTAAAAATACTTCATTACATAAGACAAAATCATTTCACGGTTTATAATTGTAGGGAAATCAAAGAAAAAACTTGGAATCCCTCGTGTCTCAAATTGAGAAGGAAAAAATGATGCTGCAGCACAGAATGAATGAATACCAAAGAAAGGCAGAGCAGGAGAGCGAAAAGCGAAGGAATGTGGAAAATGAAGGCAAGTGACCAACTAATCTGGGTTAAAATATCGGAAGGAATTTGTAGTTTTCAACTTGTGAAATGGATTTTTGATCTTTTGATGACCGTAAAGGGAATGTGAGATTTCTGTGACCTTGATTATAAGCTAAAAGAGTCAAAATGCAAATGGTCATTGAGATTGATGGAGATCAAGCAGTTAGAATTGATACTTAACCCGCAGAGGGTTAAAGAAGTGGTACTAAGCGGACGCTTACACTTTTATGCCAGTGCTGGCCAACTTCTTCTTCTTTTTTTTTTTTTATTAAATTCTTTTTATTGTCACCATTTTTCCATTAACACAATCTCTGTCCAGCTTTTTTAATTTGCCTAGTCATGTTATGCAAAGGAGGTCCAGGCATTATTAATTTCAATTGAACCCGTTGGATGAATAATAGCACATGATACACCTTAGTGTTTATTGCAAGTTGGACTGTAGAAGGCGCTGTGTTATGTTTGTCTGCTAATTTGTAGATACAATAGAAGGGGCTTCCAACAGAAGCCTGATACACATATGCATTTCTGATTATATGGCCCACTTCAGTTAAAACTTGGACACCCCTGACACAAATATTTAGCCAAGATCGGGTCTGCAGAAAAACCCTTTAGGTCCATGACCACTCTGTGGGCCACCAATTGGATGTTAGTGATTGAGGTTATCCAGGTACAGGATGTTTTACCTTAGTGATAAACTTGGGTTACCTGGCCGGGCTCCTTAACATTAAGGAGTGAGAGATTTGGTCTGGAGTTGCTATCAAAATAAAAAAATTTATATGCTGAAAAAACACCAAAACAAAGTAGATTTAAAATGATACATTTATTGGCTAACAGAGTTTGGTTTCAAGCTTTCAAGACCAAATTGCTAGGTCCCTTCCACAAGCATTAATGAGGCGAAAAAATACCGAATTACAAAACATTTAACAGCTTTAAAAAAAAAAAAAGAAAAGGCAAGAAAAACACAGGATGTTGAATAATGTTCTCAGCAGTAAATCTGGCAGTTCTACAGAGATCCAGCAGATAAAATCAGTTTAGTCAATGCATCCCTGTTCACTCCATGCCCTGGTTAGGGAGGCATAATACCTTTAGACACATGTCAGATCCATGAAGGTGTCATAAAACATCTGCACACAAAGCAATCTGCTACTAGAACGGTCTGTTTAAAATTGGACAGCAGTTAAGTTTAGAATAAATAAATGTAGTTAGTATAAAATATATCTTCTTGGCATTTATTTAAAGGTAATGGTATTTAATCTACCTTACATAAGTGTGGATGGCAATGTTTCCTTCAAGAACATAATGCAATTGATTGTTTGTACTTTTTTTGCAAAGTTTCCAGAAAATATATGGCAAAAAAAATAATTCGGAAATTTGGTTCTTACAAAACGACTCCCACAATCCTCTGTGCACAATCAAATAATGCTAAGCTTGTGTCCTTCAGGGATTGCATGCTGAGCATTGTGGGGAACATTTTTTCTTACATCTTAATAGTTAAACTAGAGGTGCCCATAAAATTATTTGCAACAAGTTTCATTTTTGAACACTCAATCGTGTAAGGATTCCTTAAGATTATTGATTTACTTGTTTTATAATTCTGTTTGCATATCAACTTAAAGCTAAATGAGGGGTTGTAAGGTATGCTACAAAAATATGTACGTATACTAACCATCACCAAATCTTAATAAAACTATAGCACATAAAAGCATTTTTTATTCTGACTTTTTTCTTTTGTTGTGTATTTTTTGTACAGTATCTACGTTGAAAGACCAGTTAGAAGACTTGAAGAAGATTAGCCAGAATTCCCAAATAACAAATGATAAAATAACACAGTTACAAAAGCAAGTAAGTAATCCATACAAGTGAATAATATATGTATCTATTATATAAAGCAGAGCAGGTTAAAGTTTTCAATATTATAATGGTATATCCATGTAGGACATGCATCTTAAGACAGATTGATATCAATATAAAGGAATTAACTGGATGTTGAATATTCTTTTCTGTATTAGTTGGAAGAGGCAAATGATTTATTAAGGACAGAGTCGGACACCGCTGCTCGGCTAAGGAAAACTCAAGCGGAGATGAGTAAGACTGTGAGCCAGTTAGAAGCACTGAACCGCGAATTACAGGAGCGATGCAGACTACTAGAAAGTAGTAAGTTACAGGTGGAGAAAGACTTCTTCCAGCTCCAAGCGGCCTTGGATTCAGAGAGACGAGACAGGAGTCAAGGTTCAGAGCTGATTGGAGACCTACAAGGTACTTCTAAGTAATTATTTTGGAGCTTGCTCTCTCTGTTTCATGTTTTTACGTTTAATAGGTTTTCATGAAATGGGATTTGTGCTAATCATCTGTGTATGATGCTTATTTTAACCACACCAACAATATTCTTTTTATTAAATTATTTATGTGCAGTGTTAAACCCGTAACATGTATTTTGTAAAATTTAGCTGAAATATAGTTGTATTCATGAAAGAGATCATTGACAAGGGAATTGCAAATCCAAAATAGCAGAGATTGAAGTAAAGCTGAATGGGAGAATTTTTCCAACTTGGCTATTTTGGCCTCAAGTTAGCAATTCCCTGCAATTCCTTCTTTAATGAATAAAACCCATAGTTTCCTTTTTAAGTAGTCTAACACTTTCCAGACTGCAAAAAATAACAATAAAAATGAATGTATATACATATATAAAATGTCTTTTTACATTTTTTAATGTGGATCATGGGGGGAATCCTTGTCAAGTGAAAACTATGAAAGGGGATTTTTAGGCACATCTCAGCCAGTTTAGAGCTGTACATCTCCATGGTGTGACATTGGACTGCCCTGTGTATGAGTGCTGTGCCACATCCACAGGCCGCAGATGTACAGTCACATTTGTATAACTCATTCAGGGGGCGGAGCCTGGCATTTGCCCACACAATTGGAGTATTTATGGTGGAATATATACATACATCTTACAATACATGCATCAAAGGTGGTAAGGCTAGGGTTGCCACCTGGCCGGTATTTTACCGGCAGGCCGGTAAAAAATTTGCATCAGGCCAATATTAAGTCTATGGAGACAATACCAAGGCCGGTATTTTTTTGAAGAAAAGGTGGCAACCCTAGGTAAGGCCTACATTTAACCAAAAAGGAATCTGCCATGCAAAGACCAAATGTGCACCACTAGAAGACTTGAAAAATCATCAGAAGATAGTCATGTTTATAATGAGTGTGTGTGTGTGTGTGTGTGTGTGTGTATATAACCTTTGTACTTCCAGTGGGAGAAATTTTTTTTTTCTTCTTTATGGTTAAATAGCTCGAATGACATCTTTTCAAGAGGAGGTCAAGCATCTCAAACATAATCTGGAGAGAGTGGAATTTGAAAGAAAGCAAGCACAGGACCTCCTGAATCACTCTGAAAAGGTATGATGAGCGTAGCTCCATTTGAACCCACACAGATGATTGTGTACTGCTTAAAATTCCTTTTCTAATAATGGCTTCATAATTACAGCACAGACACCACAGTGTTTCGAGGTGTACATAAGCATACAGATGAAAAAGTGCGTGGACTGTCGCAGCAGTCACATAAAGCACAGAGAATACAAATAAATACATAGTATAGCAATGGTATTTCTATGCTGCGTGTTTTCTAAATTTAAATGCAACAGCAACATACTGATGTTATAGTGCTCCCAGAGGAATGGGTTCCAGTGACCAGTCTGTTGTGTAATTTTATAAAGCAAGTATGGAGCTCTCTCATTCCTAGGGCTGTCACATAGTACTGCATTGTAGTGGATGAGGAACCAAATAGATCATACAAACTGGAGGAGGAACTTCCCTGCAGCAGGGGGAAAAATAGATCTCGTACTCATTCCGGCTAGGAACAGAACTACATGGCCCATGGTTTACTAACCACAAGGACTGGTAGAAGAGGGCATGAAAAAATGCATTTGAGAGGAAATCATTTCTTATTTGCCTGTTCGATGAATACACGTATGTGTTTTATCCGTTTCATTGTTCATTTTAGAAAAATAGATTGCTCTACAATCAGAATCTTACAAGATAGGTGAATGTCACCTGTGATAGTGATAACTGGTTCTATCAAGTCTATGCACCTAAAGAAGCAAACGGTTATTCAGGAATATCAGCTAAATTATAGTAATGAAAGAATGTTTGGCCACAGTATATACAGTGCAGTGAAAACAATTATGTATGATTCACTGAGTCTTGACTTACCAGCTGCAATCAAGAAATCCGGTATGTTCTTCAAGAAACAACAGGACATGTTGACAGAAAATTATCTTGGAATCTATACCTGAAAATGTCCGTCAATGGACAAAACATTTCCTGGATCCAAAGTCCAGTCAGCAATGTGCCCCAAAGGGTTATGGGTGGTATTTTGTGGAACTCTAAAATTGGTGTTTTCATGCAATACGTGTTTATAGTTTATTAATCACACAGGTTTGATTACAAAAATAAGTGACAATGTAGTTTTTTACCATAAAGTGAAACTATTGCTAGCATTCAAATCTGTACTTGTGCTAAAAATATTTATATTAACTTTAAAACATTTATCCAGCTTCAGTTACAAAATATAGAAAGATGATTTAGTCTTTGAACGTAAACAATTTCTAATGTATTTAATATATGGTAAAAAAGAAAGAAAACTGTTTCTTCTCTCAACCAATGTTATCTTATCTAGATTACACATGGGTTTTTCTTTTACCTGTGTGCAGGAAAAGATAAATGTACATAGTTGGACTAGGCGGGATAAGGTAAAATCTATCATTAACTCAGTTCGCTGAATATTATTTATACTATGAATGTAGAGAATAAAACATGCTCTGTATCCTAGGTGTCCATCTGTGGCCCTCAAGCTGTACTATAACTACCATAATTCCCTACTATTCTAGAGAACTGGTTGGGAATTATGGGGTTTGTATTCCTGTAGCAGCAGGAAGGCCGCAGTTGGATGCCTAGACTCTATATATTGTGCTAGGAGAATTGCATCTCCTGTTTGATGTGTGCATATACAAATTAATTACTTTCAATATGAATGGCCAAATTTATCGAAGCAAAACAGGTGCCATTTAAAAAAAAAAAAAAAAAGCTAAATAGCAAGCTGCCATGAATTTACATTGGTTTCCATGGTTACTACTACTATTTTAGCACTTTTTTTTCCTGAAGTACCACCTATTTTGTCTTGATAAATACTGCTCAAAATGTGTAATTAATACACAATGTGTCGCATTTACTGATAAACTACATTCATTTTTAAATTGTTTGCTGACATTGTATAGGGTTGTAATACAATAGCAGGAATATTGCTTTCAGATTGTAGAACAGGTTAAATACGTGCCATTTCTATTTTGTCATTTGTGAACAGGAAAAAAATAATTTAGAAATAGACTTGAACTATAAACTTAAAACAATGCAACAGCGACTGGAGCAGGAGTTTAATGAGCACAAAGTGACAAAAGCCAGGCTGAGCGACAGACACCAGTCATTTGAAGAGGAAAAGTCAGTTGCCATGTGTGGTAAGTCTCATTTGTATTTGTTATCAACACGGAAATAAGCAAATTTATTGGGTGCACAGCTTCAATGTCTGATGTATATGTTTATTATATATTTAAATTGACACTCATTTTTACAACACTATATTGTTCTGGTAATTTCTATGCATTGGCACTTAGTGCTGCACATTAGTAAATACCATATTCACGTCGCTCCTTGTTGTATTTAAAAGACTGGTCAGCAAACTGAACACTATGTTTATAACGGTTTCTAGAGATGGAAATGAAAGTGAAGGAAGAAAGAGCAGCGAAGGAGAAGGCAGAGAATCGGAGAGTGGAAATAGAGAAGCAGTGTTCCATGTTGGATTTCGACCTCAAACAGTCTCATCAGAAGATTGACCACCTTATTCAGCAGAAGGAGAGGCTGGAAGAAGAGGTAGGACTTCTCTCCAGTGTTGCTGAATTTGCTTGGTTGTTAATGAACCATTGACTTGTTGCCACATGGAAAATAGTGGCATTTATGCCTCTATTTATGATAAGTAGTGAAACTCCATTTATTATGGATGTTAAAGGCCAAACTTCTGGAGGGTATATAGAGTATTTCAAATATTTAATATTGATTTATAATTATCTCTGTGTAAATTTGCCATTTGTATTTTGGCTTCTATGTAGGGTTGCCACCCAAAAATGCCAGCCATGCTACTGCCGCTATTGACTTAACATTGGCCTCAAGCCAATTTTTTAACGGCCTGCCCTTAAAATAGCAGCCAGGTGGCAACCCTACTTCTGTGTACAGGTTCTCCTACAAGAGCATGGATGAGTAGTAACATTGAGGCTTCCTTTCTGCATATTATTATTGGAGGGTGTTCTGGTGACCCCAGTGCAGTGTGCATGTGCAGATTTAGGAAAAGTAAAATCAGAACAACATTTTTTAAAATAATAGTAATAAAGTGCTTTTTTTTTAGTAATAATAATGGCAAGAGATGGTGATGTAAACTGGAAACAAATATGGCACATGAAAATGATGGGAATCATAGGGTATGTTGTGAAAGGGAATGTGTTGCAGCCGTGGCCTGTTGTATGCTAAATTATGCTAATTAATAAAATAATAAACATTTCTTTAGACAAACAAGACATACAGTGCAATAATAAATTTCCTTGATTCGAGAAGACAGATAAATTATGTAAAGATGAATACCAAGAGACATTATGATATAATGATATACTTTATTTATACCTCTGGCTGTAAAAACAATATATCTAAAAGGATATCACACGAAGTTACAAACATACAACTGTGATATTCTGTGTAGCACTGAATTAATAAGATAACATATGTACTTAACTTCAGGTTAAGCAAATCTATGGCTCCTGATTCCAGGTTGATAAGAACGATATGAAAGAGGTTCTGCAGCAGTAACTTATTTTAGTTACAGTACTAGGCATAGGGTTGCCACCCAGCTGGTAAATATTTAGCTCAGGCCCAATGTTAAGTCTATGGAGGTAATAGCATGGCCGTTTTTTTTCTTTAAGAAAACCTGGCAACCCTAACTAGGCATTAAACTAAACCTTTAGCTTCTTAGCTCTTCTTGGTACTTGGTACGAAGCCCAAGATGAAAGCACAGCTTCCTATTGTATAATTTTAGTGTGCAAAATGTTTCAGAGCTCTCCATTCCTTCATACCATGCTGCTTCCTGCTCCTTCTGCATGTGATGTCTCTCCATCCCCCAAGTTCCTGGTTGAACAAAAGCTCATCACTCACTCTTTAGTGACATCTGTTGGTAGGAGTAATGTACTTATAATTCTACTTAGAACAGTAGTATTACTGCTTCTTAGGTATCAAATAGATGCAACAGTTAAAGGAGTGGTTTTTCTAAAGGGAGGCACTTCATATTATTAATATGCACTTATGAAGTTGCATTTGTGACGTGAATCATTAATTAATGGCTACGCAAACTTTGCAATCTTGTTATAACAGATATAGGTTTGTTTACACACACACACACACATTTTGTGTTTATACTCATTAAATATATATTAGCTAATATAATCATTCATCTTTATAGAATGTTGTTTCTTGTTACATCTCTAATGTATTCGTTAATTCTAGTTAGTAAGATTGAATTATTTTAATTAATTGGCACTGCAAACTATTTTTCCTGGTTTACCACTTGGACAATTGATGATCAGTAACTAAAATAGTAAATAAAAGTCTGCGCCAAAAATAGAGGGGATATAGAAAAGGTGAGAGAAAATCACATTGGGAACTGCTGCTTGCCACTGCCAGCGAACAAAATTGTTCACATGGAGAATAGTCACATGGTTGTGGGACTGACGTGGGCACTAGTTCATAGAGAGAAGGTATAAAGAACCTGGTTGAACAGCACAATTTCTAAAAGCATGGGTTTGAATACAACAATATAAAATGAACACAAGAAAATAAAAACCTCTCTGGATAAAAGTGCATGCTTAAAGGTAAGATGAAATTCTTCAGAGGCGAGTGAATGCTTTTAGTTTTATAGATGAGTGCAGTGATGTGTTCATAACTCAATTGCCCTTTGTTACGGCACTAGAATACTGGAGGCGAGATAAATTGCTTAGTTATCCACAAATGATGACATAAAAAGAGAGAAAATTAACTTGTCCACATAAAATTCTTCCTAAAGGTGTCTGTAAATGAATTTGATTTAATGTCACCCTTGTACATGCTCTTTTCAGATATTTTTATTTACTTTTGTTCATTTTATATTGTATTAAAAACCCATATTTTTTCGAAATTGTGAAACTCTGTGAACTAGCGCCCACAACTGTCCCACAAACATTAGTAAACATAAATATATATTTTTATTATTACTACATTTTTAAGCACAGTGTGGGGTTTTACTTTAGTTTTGAAAACCACTCTACCTATTCTACACATTGTAAAGGCAGCTTAAATTCACAGGGACCTCTAAATTCAATTAGGATGGCTTGGAGAGAAAGGTAAGTCTGTTGCTATATGCAACATCAGCAAGTTCATTACACTTGAACTGCAGTTTTTAGGAGATGGTAAGAGTTGAGCATTTTTCTTTTTTACATTTAAAGTTATTCTATGCTTCATGGTGTGCTGTGCTCTCATGGTGTACATATATATAGTTCTTGGAATAAACAGTAAAATGTAATTTTAGATCTTCATAGAAATATGTACTTATATTTGTTGTTTTGTAGGTTAAACAGCTAACATCGCAGTTGGAGCATGAGACGAAGAAGAGGCTTTTGACGCAGAATGAACTGAAGGTGCATGCTTTCGAAGCAGATAACTTGAAAGGATCAGAGAAACAGTTGAAGCAAGAAATAAATACCTTGTTGGAAGCGAAGAGATTGTTAGAATTCGAGCTGGTGCAGCTAACCAAGTAAGCTTTCATTCTGTCAACAATTCTGGGGAAATGGGCTCATGTTACACTGGCATGTTTGTGAGTACACAGAGGCCAAAACCTCTACTGCCGATGTTCTGGAATATATGTGTGGAGGAATCTTGCATACTTTTGTGTTAAAATAGAAATCTGTTCACCTATGCTGTGAACTTGGCAATTCCAGTTGCCAATTACAAGTTTTCCGAGTACTTTGTTTTGATAGCTGGGGACATAAAGTCTGGGAGAGCAGTACAATTTAGTTAATGAGTGGCATTCTTGGCTAGCACTTCAATATGAACTCGGAGGTTACCTCAGCAGAATTATACCAAAAATATACAAAAAAAACGTTCTTCACTTGTGCTTCAAATTTAGAAGTCTTTATGGAAATCACGCAGCCTGGTCAGGTCTCTCCCTCCTTTATCAAGGAACAAGGTCATCCTTTTTGTTTTACCCAGTTTATTTCCTTACTTTTCAAGACCCAATAAGTTGGATGTCCTTCTTTATAAAGCATACATCATGTACACAGTACAGGAATGAAATGAAAGCAGACGTCCAGGTTAAAATGATTTTTGGGGTTCCCCCGTACTATATGTCAGAGTTTGCTGCTTTGAAGTGGACAGGGTGTATAACCATTGTTATATCGGTCCTGATATATGCTGCTCATAACTTTTCCAGTTTGAAACACTTCGAAACAAATCTGGTGGCCACAAAACAGGTCCAGGCTAGTGAATTTTAACCAGCACATTGTGCAGTGTCCTTTTTACCTTGTTTTATGGCATACAGGAGACATATTTTTAGTATTTCCATTTCAAGATCTGACACTTTATCGTTCTTGTTAGGCAATACAGAGGTAATGAAGGTCAGATGAGAGAACTCCAGGATCAGCTTGAAGCTGAACAGTATTTCTCTGTAAGTAAACTTTTTTGTTCCATCACCCAGTGATTATAAAAGAATAATTAGCATTAGCCGGTAAATGGTAACATCAGATTATGCTTTACTTGATACATTGGGCTGTGCATATATCTTACTTTTTTTAAAATTTCATGTGCACTTCTTTGTATATTTGTATAGTATGTTTTTTTTTTTTTTTTGTACAGACCCTTTACAAAACTCAGGTTAAAGAATTGAAAGAAGAGGTTGAAGAAAAGATTAAGCACAGCCAGGAACTTGACAAAAAACTGCATGAACTTCAAGGTGATAGGTATGCTGTTTTTTATGATCTATTTATCATTGTTACTCGGGGTCCTAGGGAAGTGAACATCCTTAGTAATTTTTGATCATTATTAATCTCTAAATGGGGGAGGGAGGTATGGTATTCAGTAACGGAAGCAAAAGTTAAAAACTTGGTAGCACTTGTGATGCATGATGGCTCTCATCACACACTCAGCCAAAAGTGATCACCCTTGTTTGCCCAGTGCTCTCATTTTTGCATCACGAGAAGGTACCCTCTTCAAAAGTATACATAATTATATCATCATTCTGGGGCCCCTATACTTTTCATATGTGCTTGGGCAATAGAAAATCTACTGAAAAGTGGCTTCATAAACTGGGTTATTAATAATAATACCAATTATTTTGCAGAGAGGCTCTTGCTGCACAGTTGGATTTGGCTGTAACCAAAGCAGAGTCCGAGCAACTTGCCCGGGCACTCCTGGAAGAGCAATGTTTTGAACTGTCCCAAGAGAATAAAAAGCTGTCCTCGAGGAGTCGGCAAGATTTCGTGGAAAAGGACCATACGATACGCAAGGTGAACCTTTGACACTTGCTTTCACGGCCTGTTTTACATTTGTACCTTTCTGGAATTGTGGAAATATACATGATTACATTCATCTCTTATAGTATTAAATCAGAGTGTGCTGTAGACAATAGGAACAGTTCAGTTTTAGCCACGTTGGTTGTGGAGAACTATGACTGAATTTAGTACTTTGGTGAGGAACAAACCAAATTGGATTTCATTTTAGAATATCTTGTATGTATATTTCAATTCTTGCTGGGCTAATGTTTCCTGATATAGTGAAGCAAATCTCGCTGTTTCCAATTGCAGTGCGTTCAAATGTGCAGCACCCAGGCTCCATAGGTACTAATTTAGAAACCTATAATCAGGCATGATTGTGACGCATAGATAAATTGCTTAGTGTTATATTTAAAACCTTTCTAGTAGTTTTGCTGTTGCTTGGAATGCTGGATTATAATACTAATCCATATATACTGTGATTCTGTGCAATTAAGATTACATTTGAAGGTCCCTATTATGCTGCCTTTTTTACCAGCTTTGGAGAGCTTTGGCATCTTTTGAGTGTGTTCCTAAATCTCTTTTGTTTTTGTAAAATGATAGAACACAGAGATCATCTGTTAGAGAATAACTGTGGAGTGGTACCTTTGAAAAAATGAAAATCTGATGTCGGGTTTGAATATTCCCAGTTTGTATTATGTAGATTATTTGACTTTTTATGTTATTTTTGTCTTCCCGCAGTTGGAAGAAACAAATAGCACTTTAACTAAAGATGTCCAGGCGCTAATGAAAGAAAACGCTGAGATAGATGAAAAAGTAAAGAAACTTGAAGAAGGTATGGGGAAGAAACATATGGTATTGTATAATATTATTTGACCTGAGAATTATCCTGTGTAGGATTATGTTTCACATTTACAGTTCAGTACATCATTACAAATAAATTACTTTTATAGTCTTTTAACATCAGCATTGAATAACTCTTAGGTGCGGGTCTTTTCTTTGTTTTGACCATTTTGATTTCATACATTTTCTTTTACTGTATTAAAGAGACTTGGTCATCCTAAACATTGTTGGTACCGGAAATGTAGAGAGTAAAAAGTGATCAATAATGATCTGTACATTGTATTAGCAGAAATGCAAGTAAATGCAAAAAATCTATACAAATATGTTTGTAAAACATTATTACATATTTTTCATTTCAAACCACGAAAAATATATTTATGCCCTACACGACAAGGGACGTACCAGGTACCTCACAAAAAATCTGTCATAGTGACCATTATATTATCTGAAAAATAATGGTATCTAAAGAAAGCACTTCTTATGGCGATAAAATAAAAAACAATTTATACTGTACTGATAAAAACAATGTACAATATATGGGTACTTTAAATGAGATGAGAATTACAGCTAAACACAAACACAGCAGAATTTTCAAAACCGTCCAGTCACTAAGGGTTTAAAACACATTTTTCTCTTAAACACAAACACAATGCATATGCCAATTTTTTTTCTCTACATTCAAAGTATAACTGGTGCTCAGATGACGGTCCATTTTAAATGTCATTATTTTTATGCTACATTACAATATTTTGTAATTCATTCATTTGTAATTTTCATTTTTTTCCATTTACATATAGATTTTAGAGAAAAACAAGAGGAGATTAGCATGATAAAACTTGCATATGAGAAGAGTATTAACACTGAAAGAACACTCAAAACCCAGGTAACGGATTTTGTTTAAATTGCGTATCAGTCAATAGTAGCTCATTGTCATTTGTAAACGGAACCCATTCTACACAGCAGGTTGATTCGTTTTAAAGTAATACTATCTTGAATGGTTGCAATATAGTTTGGTTGTTGAACTTAAAACCACACACCCGTTCCATTGTGATTTACTTTATATATTTTTAGGCTGTGAACAAACTGGCTGAGATAATGAATAGGAAAGATTTTAAATTGGACCGAAAGAAAGCGAACACTCAAGATCTGAGGAAAAAGGAGAAGGAAAACCGAAAACTACAACTAGATCTTAACCAGGAGAAGGAGAAGTATAACCAAATGGTGACAAAATATCAGAAAGAGCTGGATGAAATGTTAATGGTATGCTTTTGACTGTGTTTTTTATTATTATTGTGGAATGGATATTTAGAACTGATTATTTATTAAACGTAACATAAGCACTAATTACCGGTGTATATATAAAAGTTAGTAGTGAAATTATGTTGGTTATAAAATAAGGATCCACAGATTGTGTATTTTGTTGTTTCAGTTATACTGAAGGCCAGTGTATCCTTGGATGACAGTTCCATAGTTCTTATTGCAAGTAGTTACAATTTACAGTAGTTATACACACTTTAGAAAGGAAATTGTACTTTTTTGGATTTTCTTGAATATTTGACTTGTGTTTTAAAACGACATAAATCACTTACATATAACTTATGGCTCTCAGCCTCGTTGGTTTTGTGCAGACCATAATTAATGTAAAAAGTTCTTAGCGTTAGTTTTTATGTAGTGCTTTAAAAGGGACCATTCCACCTAGTGTATCGTCTGTGCGTTGTACATGCTTTTAATAACCATTTACATTGTTTGTGGATTTTTACATTGGAACTGATCTCACTGGGGCCTGTAAATTCAGTGGCATCTG
This sequence comes from Pelodytes ibericus, assembly GCA_036172795.1. Taxonomy (NCBI): domain Eukaryota; kingdom Metazoa; phylum Chordata; class Amphibia; order Anura; family Pelodytidae; genus Pelodytes; species Pelodytes ibericus. The sequence continues at coordinate 71,677,719 of CM069859.1, forward strand.
ATAAGGAGGGCTTGGAGAGATGGACAGAACTATCACTCAACACTTCCGATCGTTTTTTTTTTTTCTTTACACTGACGGTGGAACCCCCCCTTTTAATGTGGTCTGGCACTTGGAGTTGTTGATAATGATAACACATGCCTTGTTATATTTATATACATTTGTGAATAATGCTAGTATATCGGTGTGGTGGAAATTTATAATGTCACAATATAAAAAAACTTTATAAAATCCATGTGCATATGCAATAAAGAAAGTTGTGTACCATTTTTGAATTTGTACAATGGAACACTTCTGCCCCCTGGTGTTTTAACTGCATCATGACATTACCTCTGCCATGAAAACATGATGGGGAGTTTTACAATTCCAATTATTCTATCATAGTTACAACTACAACAGAATAGATTTCTGCCTTCTTTATTGAATAGTGCACTTAGGGGTCAATTTGCATGAACGTGTAGCTAACAATTTGTGATTATAAAATATCTATTGTTACCTCAAGTCGTTCTCTGATTTGTGTAATAAAATCAAAGATTTATTTTACAGATTCCTTCTTCTTGATAGCCATATGCAAATTTCAGGCATTCTTTAATAATTTTGGTAAATTATTGTTATATATATTATCACTATTCAAATAAGTGATATCGCCAGGCATTTATTGCATTTGCATCTGTAGTTTTCTAGTAATATCATTAACCTGTGCATTTGGTTATTTTTTTGTGGATGGGTAGACTGTAATCTGCTAAGCAAGGCTTGATACATTTTTGTAGACTTCAGGAACCTAGCCGTTCAGGAATCTGACGTGAAGTTGGTACTTTCATAGAGGTCTGTATAAAGTCGTCAGAAAAGTTAGGAGCTATCAGTAGGGAATTTAGGAGCTCTGGCTACTGGGATTTATCATTCTCTGTTGTAGAATGCTTCATATCATATTTATTTATATTCATGTTATCTTTATCTTAGCAATTAACTGAAGAGAGCAATAACAAGAATGACCTGCAAATGCAGCTAGACAGTAAAGAAAGTGACATGGAACAATTACGTGCCAGGCTTGTAGACCTTCAGCTACGGATGGATTCTACCAGTGTTGCCAGTCTGCAGCCAGATGAGACAGATGGAATGATAGGTGGTAAGTTCATGTTTTTGAATAATTAACACAAACTAGTTAGTACCCTTAAATCCAGGCTATGTGTGTAAAGTGTTCATCTATAGGCCTCAGCACTGCCCAACGAGCACACAACATACAAATAGTGGTTAAAATAACCAATTTAGACATACTGGATCAGTAGATGAGCGTTGTCCTGCGCTAACAATGCTTATAGTGGAAAAGAACTGGAGAAAAAGATACAGAAGAGTTAAAATTGTAGATTCTCGAGGTGGTGGGGCCACTGGGAAACCAGAAGAAAGGTGTACACTCAAGTCACATGTTATGATAGAGAGTAGAAAGCGGATAGTTGTGTGATGTAAGCCCTGGTAGTTGGCATAAGGAAGCTAACCACAGTATCGTATGATTCTTCAAAGAAATTGGTTTTTAGATTATAATTTTTTTGACGGTCCGGAAAGAAGAAACTAATAATGTTTGGTAAGAGGCAGGGAGAAATTGAAATGAAAGACAGGTGGGAGAAATACGTGAAAATTAGAGAATTATTGTAATTGTGGGAACAGTTTTGAAGACCTTTTGGATAGGACAGTCCAATGTGTGGGTTTAACAGAAGAGCAAATGTCTTCCTACTACGGGATCTCTAGGAAGCAGAATGGATGGTGGAATAAAATGTATTTATAGCCATCATTAAGGTGCTCTGTTTGGCACATTCTTTGATTGTCTGAGAACAGTTCTAATCTTATAGCTAATGTTACCCTATTTTACTAAAAGGTGCAGGGAGTGGGATTAAATTACTTTTTCTCATTACAGAAAGTGTACTTTTTGTTTTCATCCATAAACAAGGACTGTACCAGTTCAGCTTAGATTTGTTAAACAATTCATTACCATGGAATTCTATTTTGGACAGCCTTTAAAATAAAACTTCACTTTTACAATACATTTCTATGTATTACTAAAAATGTAAGCTCTTTTTTTTCAGTTTAAAGGAAAACTAAACTACTTTTTTCCTTGGAGGGTTAAAATGTTAGCCTCTTTTGTCTAGAGTGTATCTATAAGGTGTATCTATCCATATTTCAGCTAGTTAAGGTTCCCTCTGTTGATCCCCTTTGAAAACAAGGTCCTAGTTTTGCACTAGCAGAGAGCCAGTCGCCGACCAGAAGCATGACAACTGCCATGTGCTAGTAAAAGTACATGCCGGTTTATCCTCATACTAGCACCACTACATCGTTCACTTGTGCTATACTTGACACACATGGGAAAAAAAGTTTTAGTTGTCTTTTAAGATCTTTCAGTTATGAAAGTTCATTATTTCCCAGGTTTGCTTGTTGTCAAGCTTGCTACCTGGGCATTTTAGTCCATCCTTCAAATTATTTAGTTGAACTTTTAATTTAGGAAAGTGAATTCAGTAATGATTATATTGTTCTGTTGCCATTTATTGGATGATCTAACCTGCTCTATTAAAGAATGATCTGGTACTAATGTTCACTAATGTTGACTTGGATTTAACCTTCCTCACCTTGGACCTTGTTCAATGGCAAATCCAATGTGATGTTCTATTCACCTGAATCTGTGGGCAGCATCCAGTTACCATGAATGTGGTAGTTGCATGGTGCGACAGTCCAGTCGAGATGAAGCTCTGTAAGTTGATGAGAATTGATTTAAAGAGCGCTGTGAGCTCTTGTTGATTTTAGTTGATTTTTGCCTTCCATGTGCTGTCAGGTTTAGCTGAAGTTGCACAAAATGCCACCTAGTGAGTTATTTAGCAAACACTTTCCATTGTTTAAATAGAAAAATGTTGGTGCGCTAAGCTTGTCCCGGACTCAAATAATATACATGTGTTAAATGAAACTCGCCAAACCGATGCAAATAAAGTGTGATTGGCTATGATCACACTGGCTAGGTAAGATTGTCACAGGCTTAAATAGTATATATGTCTAAAAAGATGAAAACCAAACCGGTAAACTGTACAGCCAATTACACTGTATTTTCAGCATCTGTTCGGGAGTCCTCATATCCTCCCCCACACTTTCACATAGTTGAGGTTGTTGACTCCTTGTTGTCTGGTCACAGCTTGCTATTCAGGGGTTAACTGGTCCACATCCAAACATTTAGTAAGGTTTTTGCAGCAGTATGTACACTGCTTTGTGTGCCTACTATATAGTATGCGAGGTAGGTCACAGTCTTTTGCGACTGTGCCTTGACCTGCTCTGGCCAATTCATATAACCATACTCTCTCAATTATATTTATACAGTTGTTGTAAACTTTTATCATGATGAGAAGTGCAGACTGTGTTTGTTTGTTTTTTTGTATACACCGTCCATTTTAGTGTGTGTACATGTGTGGTAGGATTAGTGGACGATGCCTGCCTTACTAGCTTAGTGCCGTAAAGATGTTTATTAATTAGCAGATTATTATTGTCAAACCCTTTTATTTTGTTTTGCTAGCATGCAGTGGTGTTACAGGATCATCATTTCGTAGGTGTGTGTTATTGCAGTGTGCTTTATTAGGATGAAGGGTGTAACCATTACCACTTCTTAGTACAAATACTTTAGTAGCACCACATAGTACTGTCCCTATCTGAAAGCTTAGACCTGTAACTGAACAGCAATTTCAAGGATCCAGCCCTTTGATCACACTAAATAAAATGTTTCTTTTATTCTCCGTCTAGTCGAGTCTTCCTGCATTCCTTATTTCTTTCCTATTCTTGTTCTCTGTGAGTAAATGGCACACACATTTCCTGCCTGTTACCGGTTTTTCTTTAGCTTGTTGCACCTTCTGCCGTTCAGTTTTTTTTCATGTGAAGCTTCCCAATCCAGTGTGTGTTTGTATTCGGCATCACTTTTGGCTTTTATTTTGTCTTGGTTTTTATGTTATTTTTTTTTTTCTTTCTTTGAATACGCTCCATGTTCGACTTGCATCATCCTCAGCAATTTGTTTTGAAATTGTTTCTGAGCATGACGTGGCGAGAATGAAAAGTCTGCATTCTCTGCTATGCTGTTTCCATTCTGCATGTTACTATCTATTGCACTGTGCTGAAGATGCTGGGCATTAAGATTATACTTTGTTTTCATTCTATTTTCAATCTAGAGTCAAGAATTGAAGGCTGGCTCTCCATACCCAACAGAGGGAACATTAAACGATACGGCTGGAAGAAACAGGTAAGATTACACAAGATTATTATTCATTGCTAGCATTTAAATTCAGTGTGTGATGAATTTGCAGATCATAAAACATACATTTATAATTCAAATGAACTTTATTTCCAAATTGTAATATTTTCTTTCTTCCTTCTAGTATGTTGTGGTTAGCAGTAAAAAGATTCTGTTTTACAATGATGAACAGAATAAAGAACAGTCTAACCCATCCATGGTACTAGACATAGAGTAAGTACATATTATACCTACTTTATCTGTGCATCAGTGTCATGACATCTGTCCTCTTACAACTGATCTGTTATGCAACCAGCTTGTGTCCTATTTAAATTTAAATCAACTACATGTTTTCCCATTATCTTATAATTGGTTTTACAATAACCTGTCAACTTGTTATTCTCTGGTTCCCGTACAACACTGTGTGACCCTGGGAGATTAAGCTCATGCCTCGCTAGGTACAGATACCCAGTGTTTGGATCACCATTCTCCTCTGTTAGTGCTGGGAAATAGTTTGATTTAATTGGACAGGACCCTGTTAAAAAAAACAACTCCATGGTTTTGTCTCATACTACAAAAGTAGCAAAGTAACATTTTAAGTCTGTACTCTTCTAAGACTGTGAAGGCCAGTGATGGGGGCAGGTGCAATTGTGAACGAAATAACTATACACAGCCGATGACACATTGAAGAGGCTGATTCCATATCACGCACTTAATGTGTATTGACATAGAAACACCCTTAATATAGACGTCTAAAAGATATTCTGTAAAATGTAGTATTTGGGAAAAATAGTATTAGTAAGTTATAGTAGTAATTGTGGCAGACCCATGCAAGTAGAACTTTACAAAAAGTCTCTTTGAGGAATAACTCAATCGAGTTGAAATGTCTTAAATATTGTCATTGAGAAACACCATTTTATTTCATTTGATCTGCACACAAGTTGAAACTGAATGTATGGTAAAATAGCTGCTGAAGCTTGCTGTTTTATTTATTTATTTTGAAATAAACCTATATAGAGATGATCTGTCTGTTGTAGCACTGGGTGCAACCTTGTTTGCCGGACAGAGGACAGGAGATTTATGTGCAATAATGTTTTCTTTTTTTCTTTCTATCAGTAAGCTTTTCCATGTCCGCCCTGTTACACAAGGAGATGTATATCGAGCCAATACTGAGGAGATTCCTAGGATATTTCAGGTAATGTGGTACATTAGCTTGGCCTATATAAACTAGAGCTGCTTCATGCAATGACATTTATTTATTTTAGCTGATGTTTACTTAAGTAATTTTATTTATTGACTAATTTAAATTAAACCACACACCTGTTTTGAGACTTTCATTTCTTCATGTGACTGCAGTTTTATTTCCCTGGCACACAATAATACTCAATAGCTTTGCATGGTAAAGCAGTCGATGAGCTATATTGCTTTAACAGAGGTGTGTCTTGTTTTCTTGAACCTTATGTTCACAAAAGAAACACTATATTAAATCCTTTCTGGTATTCTTTATTTGGTATTTTGATTAGGGAGGTTGGGGCCTCACAGAGGCAAAAACGAGTCTACTTAAATATGAAATGAATACAGCATTTCATAAGTGTAAACATGATCACGTTACAGTAAATTTATTGGTGTTTTTCTATTCCATCATATTTGTGATTGAATTCATGCATTTGTTGTACCTTTAATCTGATTTTTACATATTGTCTTGTTAACACTGTGTGCTAAAAACATGAAACTGGTCATGCGGTTAAGTTAGTTAGAATATACTTTTGTTCCATTTAAGTGCAATAAATGCCAACTTACCTTCTTGCAGTGAGGCAAACCACTTGCATTTTCAGGTTTTGTGCAGCATCACAGGCTCCAAGAAAGAATGAGCCTAGTCAGGCAGGCTAATACAGGCAACAGGATTGGGACCTTCTGAGTGCACTTCCTGCTAGTACTTTAACCCTGCCTGCAGCACGACGGCCTGTTGGATAAGCTGTGGTTTAGATTTCAGGATGTGCCATTTTTCTTAGAAATGCAACATGGCACTTGTGATGGACCAGTAAATGGTCTGATTGAACCATTAGGGATGTGCATGGCAGCTTATTAATATTTTAAGGTGTATAATCTGCCGAAGACAATAAATGCATCCACTGATCAAGCAATGAATAGATCCCTGGAACTGTAATGTTTGACTGTATTTTTTTTTTTTTACATTTATGAGTACCAATGTTATTGTTCCAACAGATACTCTATGCCAATGAGGGTGAATGTAGGAAAGATCTTGAGTTAGAACCAGTGCAACAAACAGAGAAGACAAATTTCCTAAATCACAAAGGTCATGAGTTCATTCCTACACTTTACCACTTTCCAGCAAATTGTGAAGCTTGTGCTAAACCTCTTTGGCATGTTTTCAAGCCCCCTCCAGCACTGGAATGCCGAAAGTGCCATGTTAAGTGCCATAAAGATCACCTGGATAAGAAGGAGGAGCTGATCGCTCCTTGTAAAGGTCAGTTGTAAGATTCCTTTGGCACATGTCTATGCTACAGGCCATTAATGTTTTAGTGGGTGACGTTCAAACATCTTGTAATACAAAAGCAGCGTTCTTTAATGAAAAAAATACATTGTTGAGAGAAATATTCAGCCTTATAGATTTAATCCCGACATGTTCCCTCATTGGAGATAGTGTCAAAATCAAAACATAAGTCCTACTTTGCAGCTTTAATTGATTTCTAATAACCTTTCTATAATGTTTTGTTTAGAAGATAGAACTGCTTAAAGGTACACTACCACTAAAACAAACACATTTTGAGAATTTTACCCATGATGCAACATTCTCCAAAATCTTCCAGCAAGTCTCACTTAATAACTGTGGACAGAAGCTGCATGATGATGCCATTAGATACTCCCTTGCTCTCTTACTGGCTCCTGTGTATCACTAGTCGGTTGGACTAGGTGGTTGTGTACAACCTTTTTTTTTTTTTTTTTTAACCTGCCTTCCAACACTAGAGAGAGGAGATTCACCTGATAAAACAGGATCATGACTCCGCCCCTGTGCGGATTACCATCCCATTCAATGCAAGTCTATGATCAGACTTCTAGACTGCATTCCCCAGACCCATAGTAAGATACTAGTGCTTGGGGGATGGCACCCAAAAACACTAAATTTGACAAAATGGCAGCGCCCAGTCACACCTGTTTAGTTAAATATTTTATTAAATAAACTTGCATAACAAAAAAACAAGACATATCTGAAATCAACAATACAAAATAAAAATAAATTAAACCATTTCATTTTTTGGTGGGAGTGTCCCTTTAAACACGTCCTTCAGTCACTGTTTGTGAGCAATGTTTGTCAAGAGTAGGCAACTGGCCTTTTAATAAAGAATCCTGTAACCTCTAGATCAGTGATAGCAAAAAAAAAAAAAAGTTTTTAAGGTTTGCCAGTAACATGCTTCACAATGTTCTTTTTTCCCCATTTAATATTAATGAAACACTGCAAGTACCATCACATTTCCTTATGACATCACAACTGATTCCTGCTATGCTTAATTTAAGCTTCTTTTGATTAAATTAAGCTTCAACAATTTCAGATTTGGGTAAATCGTTTTGAAATAGTCTTAGCCCTGGGAAACCATAGAAAGATAAACCGTCAAAGGGCTCATTGTTATTACTGGTAATACAGTATACATAGTTTCACTCACTATCCCCTGTGCTTTCTGTTAACAGTGAGTTATGATGTGACTTCTGCAAGAGATATGCTTTTACTGGCGTGCACTCAGGATGAGCAGAAGAAGTGGGTGACTCATTTAGTGAAAAAGATTCCTAAAACGCCACCATCAAATTTTGTCCGTGTTTCTCCAAGAACGATGTCTACAAGATCTACAAATCAGTCCTTCCGAAAGCCGGCAAAAACGGCATCAGGAAAAGCCAGGTAAGAACTCACTTTATCTAAATGAGAAACATCAATGCTGCTTCTGCTGCAACCGGTACGTTTTGTATCTCTATAGAAAGCAAGAAGTGTTTTACTAGAACTCCTGGTTACTTTGTAGTGGTTGGCAAATTGTGAAGGTTAACATATAATAATTGGCATATAATGTTCACCATATGTTTTTTCTCTCTCTCTTTCTAAATATGGAAGCATTACTTCCTCTTGCTTGTAGATGTTGATTTTTGTTTACCATATTTTTATTTGTTTGTCCTGTTTAACATGTTTGTCTTGTTTGTTCTTTTACAGCTAAGCATGCTTGGCCGTTGTGTATACTGATGGACCGGGGCTTCCATTACATCACAGAGCAGCTCAAACAGACTGCCATTCCTTCTGTCACAGATATCACAGGCTTCAGGGTTAAAAGATTGGCATTCAGTTTTCCCTTGCTTAGGCACAGAAAGCATGCTGTGAGGGTGTTTTTATTGCCGGTTTGCCTCAAGGTAGATTAGATGAATTATTACTATGTAATGCAAGTAAGACAAGGCTTTGCAACTTATATATTCCTATATATTTATATTATTCAAATAACGATGGTCATTGGATATCTATGAAAGCCTGCCTCTTAAGATGGAATGCAGCTATCTGTAAATACATGCCACCAACAGCTACTGAGCTACTGTTCCCCAATGAATGGATTGTCATTTGCATCTTGCACCAAGCACAAAACGCAGCAAACAAATATATCTCAAAATGAGAAGGACTATTCTGTCCCAGTGTCTTCTTCATGTCCCTGCAACACTGCAGATTCCACTTACAAGAAGCGAAGTGACCACTTGAACTCTAGTGTCTTCATTTAGCTGCTCTTGTCAGCCTTACAGCACAAGTATATGCAGGAGAGAAGATCCTGTGTTTGCATTTGTGCTAAATTTTATACAATTGCTCATCAAGGTGAAAGGTCAAGATAATTTTTTTTAAAGAAAGAATACAAAAACTATGCATTTTTATTTTTTTTTGCCAAGCCATATTGTGTTTTTATTAGCGGCATTAGAAAACTAACATTGAGGAAAAAATGTATGCGTGTTTTTTCGGGTACATCATTTCGTTTATTTTGTAATGTTTTTATTGCCTTACAGTTTTTAAAGAGAAAGAACATTAAGTTAACGTACATATTAAAAAAAAAAAATGTATGCACTGTGTGAAATTGTAAATTATTGTTAGAACACTTTTTATTTGGGTATTGCTTTGTTCTTTGTTTTTAGTGCCTTAATTTGAGTTAGCTATTTTACTGCCAAGTTTTTTTTAAGCATAGGAGCACAAAACATAGTGTTTTTTTTTTTTCTTCATAGCGTTCACTCCTCCCTTATAATTTTTGTTTTTATAAGCAGAGGGAATGTTTGAGAAAAGGCAATAGTACAGAACCTTACCTCCATGTTGGTCAGTGGAGAAGAGTAGCAGACATATTTTATCAACAGCTGGCAAATCCTTTGGTTGAAAAACAAATACTTTGTTCATTTGAACCATCTTTCGATGACGACTATCCAGTAATCGCTCTCTTTCCAGAAGTTATAAGACATATCGTGATTTCTCTGTACAGTCGCTGATCAAAACTACCTGTTATGGTTTGTTTTACTGTGTAAAAGAAAATCTGAAGAGCAAAAAAATAGCTTAAAAAAACCCCCCATTAAATACAGAATTAATAAGAGTTTTGTGTTTTATAAACTCTTGATAGTATAGGAAATCTAATATAAAAACACTCTCTCTTGCCGCGTAGCAGAGATGATTTGTGGCATGGGCAATAATGGTTTGTTTTTGTGGGATTTTTTTATATATATATATATATATATATATATATATATAAATATATAATTTTTTTTTTTTTTTTTTACCAAATACCTCCTTAGTAATTTATAATGGCTTTGCAGTTTTGTTTATTAAACATAAATCGTAAAAAATAAATAAAAAAAAGCACTGGAAAACTGGTTTGTCTGAAGGCAATTTGCATGTTCCAACTGGTATTGAATCCGCACTGATAGATATGTAATAATAAACATATCTGTTATTAATATGCTAATGACTGTGTGATTAATTGAACAGAAATAAAAATCTATTTATAGAAACATTGTTTCCCAAAGTAATATGCTTTTTTTGTTTTTGGAAAGCCATCAGTGTCTACTTTGCTTTATGGACTCGTTTTAGTGCTGATGTCATGTTATTTTATAGTAGCTAAATATATTTTTCCTTACGTTAGTGGATTAATCTGCCTTATTTTTGTTCCTCTTTAGTTGTGTTCGGGTGATCTCTTCATAATGAAGCAGGAATTCGAAGAAGGGCTACTAAAATGATTGCTAAAGATAATGTAAAACCTTAACGCCTTGATATGTATAGCAGGCAAATGTATTGAGCATTGCTAATGAACAAGACAAGCATAGGGAGAACATATGGTCTACATATTCAAAATTACATTCCTGAGGTATATATAATTTTGTAAGCATAAAATGGCCAACAAAGGCAGCTCTGAAATAAACCTTTTTATAGGGACCAATATACCGTATATACTCGAGTATAAGCCGACCCTAATATAAGCCGAGGCACCTAATTTTACCACAAAGAACTGGGAAAAAATATTGACTCGAGTATAAGCCTAGGGTGGGAAATGAGGCAGCTACTGGTAAATATTGCCCCCAATCTGCCATTTAATATTCCAGGATATTGCCCCCAATATGCCATTTAATATTCCAGGACATTGCCCCCAATATGCCATTTAATATTCCAGGATATTCCCAATATGCCATTTAATATTCCAGGATATTGCCTCTTAGTATGCTCGTTATGCCACCCCCCTTCCCCAGACCCCAGTACGTACCTCTTTGCTGCTCCGTCTCCCGGTGCTCTGAAGGTCCGTGGCTGTGAGGGAAGCGTTGTGCGCTCCCCTCCAGCCGCGCGGATCAATAAAGTTTGTTTTAAAAAAACACACTTTGTTGACCGCGCGGCTGGAGGGGAGCGCACAACGCTTCCCTCACAGCCACGGACCTTCAGAGCACCGGGAGACGGAGCAGCAAAGAGGTAAGTTTTAGATTTTTATTTTTTTTCAGACGCTGACTCGAGTATAAGCCGAGGGGGGCATTTTTCAGCACAAAAAATGTGCTGAAAAAACTCGTAATACTCGAGTATATACAGTATATGTTTTTACCCAACCCAAAGAGGAGGAAAGGATAATAGTCAATTTACCATGTGTGTTTTAGGCCTGAAATAACCTTACCTCTTTATGTAGACCACTCAGTCATAGTGTACTGCTGGATTGGGAAGGTAACCAAAAAAAAACTGTGGTATAAGTAAAGTATTTCTGGAAGGCTCCACTAACTGTATAGGTCAACATGTTGGGTATTAAATGAATATGTGGAACTGATAAACGTGTTTATGATAAACCCCAATTTTTGTCTGTTACCGTCTCCTAAACAGAGTTTGCAGATGGAATAAACCAGTTACAAATGTATTTGTACAACGTGTTGGCAAAGTTACAAGCAACTGCACAGAGAACATGTGTTTTACATGACTGCTTTCTCATGCAAATGACTGATTCATTGTAATATGACGGTTGTTTATCAGGCTACAAATGAGTCTGCACAAACACATTTAGAACACTTTAAATAAATGGATGTATTTGCTTGCACTTCTGCTGGGGCAATGTGTAAAGCAGTTTCTATGCCCTACATGGTTTAATTATTTTTTGCTGGCACACTGAACATAGAGTTGCCACCTGGCCGATATTATACCGGCAGGTCGGCAAACAATTGGCATCAGGCCAATGTTAAGTGTATGGAGACAGGACCAAGGCCGGTATTTTTCTGAAGAAAAGATGGCAACCCGAACTGAACACCAGAGCGACCCAGAAGTTTCAGGAACAGCATAGGCATGCAGACTCGTGACATCGGTTTTAGGAGCCGTCTCCATCTGCACTTTTTTGATGCATAACCTCCTTTGTGTGCAGGTTTTAAGAGAATAGACCATGCTAACAATATTTTCAAAAGGCTGCATGTATCAAAATCAGCTCTCCAACCAGACCTGAACTACAACTCCTATCAAGTCAACTTTTTTCTCAGGAAAACACTCCAAGCTGTGGCAGACATGGGTTCTAATCAGTTTGACATTTTTTAAAGGAACTGCAGAATTAAAAGGGGCTGAAAAGGGATATCATCCACTCCGTCCCACCTTGATTATCCTGTGATAATCGAGGTAGTTCCTATGGGATTCCATCATTGATTAATTGATTCCTTTGACACATTAATTCTGCACTGGAACATGTAAACAGTTTGTCCAACACAATGGGCTGATTTAACAACTCTAACAGTACACTGGTGGGAAAACACAAAACCTGCAGATGTGTGCTAGCGCTTTATTGATACATGTATACACACAGTGCAAGTATTGTTATCATTTGGGAAGCTTTGATTACATTTTGTAATGTTTCTCCCAGGTTCCAGACAAATGCTGAGGGCAAAGTGAGAGGATAAGTAGAAGTTACTAACCTGATATTTGTGAGTAATCTGAACATTTACAATTTAGATATTTTAGACACATTTTTTACTAAATATATATATTTTTATTGTTATGTTACTTAAGTATCTTACTGGGACATCTTTGAGAGCAACACGAGAGAGGTCATGTTGGGTCAGATGAAGACTCAAATAAATCAGGTGAATAATCCTCACTGCACACGGACGGCGTATAGGGAAGGAAAAGGAACGTAGCGTCTCCAAATTTACCTCAGATCGGTGTCGGCGCTTCAGTGGTTAAATTCCAAAGGAAAGAAACTTGAACGCGTACACCATACGAAATATAAAAATCGTTTTATTGTAATCCAGAAAAAAGAAATAGGCACCCAAAAAATATTTTGAAAGTTAGTGCAAAAGGACAAAAAAAGACAGCAAGGATTAGAGGGCTAAATGCCCATGCTTGACGTGTTTTGTGCTCAGGAACACGTAATCTAAAGCTAAAGAAAACATGTGTAAGGAGTTTAAATAGCAGGAGACTGCAATCTTGGCGCTCCTCCCTCCTACATGTGAAAACATTCATATAGAGTGGGACACATGCTTCCTTTAGAACATTCAGACATGTACCCAGCCTTTCGTTGTAACATTGTGATGTATAAACAGTACATAGACAATTTGATTATGGTTTGGAGTGGCACTAAAGAATCCTTAGATGATATATTTACCATCCTCAACAGTAATGATTTAAATCTAAAATTTACCATAAACACAGATAAATTGGAGATTCCATTTTTGGATCTCATGCTTAGGATTAAGGATGGCGTGATTACCACTGGGCTCTATCGGAAGGAGTGCAGTGGTAATACCATTTTACATACCACCTCCAGCCACCCTGCCCATATAATAAGAGGTATACCCACGGGACAGTTTCTCAGAATTCGGAGGAACTGTTCCAGTTTTGAAGCATGTAGCCTGAGGGACCGTCTTGTTGAACGTGGATATTCCATTCTGTCTTTGAAAAAAGCCTTTAGGAGAGCTCTCTATAGCAACAGAGACTCTCAGTTGTAAGAAACCACAAGCTGAGGAGCCAAATAAATTAAAAGAAGCAAGAAGTATCATTAATAATAATTTTGATATTAATATAAGGAACAATAATAATAAAAAAAAATGCCAGCTCCTTATTTTATTACTAACTATAGTAGACACTTTTCTAAAATATGTAACATCATACAAAATAGATTGCCTATTCTCCTTAATGATACCAGATTACAAGATATCATAAACGACGGTTGTAATATTGTGGTTAAAAAGAGTTCTTCTTTGGGCAACTATTTGTCCCCAAGTCTTTTTTTCAGCAAGGGAGTAGTTGGTGCAGCGAATTGGTTGCAGATGCTGGAAACCTACAGGTACGGACATAATCAATGTATTTGTTGCAACACACTGCAAATAGGTAGCACCTTTAGGTCCTAAGTCACTCAAAAAATATATCAAAATAGACAGTATATCAATTGTAACACTAAGAACGTTATATATCTTTTGACATGTAACACATGTTCTAAACAATATGTAGGAAAATCATCCAGAAAATTAAAATGCAGAATAAGAGAACATATATCTTCAATAACATGTGACAAACCACAAAATACACCAATTGGCACACATGTTTTGTTATGTAATAATTCAGATGCATCTCCTTAAGCTGCAACGTCAGTAGTTTTCACTTAAAGAAAAATTGTAATCCTGCCACAAAAGAAGATACAATACTGAAGACTTTGCTTCAGATTTGAACTTGGGATCCCCTGATTACTAGACAGGAGTATTAAGCAACTAAGCCACAGCACCACATGTATAACTGCACCGGACCGACTTAAGCTGCAACATCCGTAGTTTTTACATAAAGAAGAATTGTAACCCTGCCACAAAAGAAGATTCAGTACCATAGTTGCCAACAATTGGAAAAAAATTCCAGGGACACTTTGCAGCTCAGCTTCCAATTACTTACTTTAATACTGACCACACCTACTGCCCAAAGCTCCGCCCACTCCACATAATTGGCATAATGTAACTCCACCTTCTTGTCACAGTGTAGATTATATCACCAAGTTCCCACCAACATTACCATGCATCCTTGGTATACAACAGATACAGTCACAGCACAACATCTACATCAGGCATATGGATATCACCTTTATGTGAAATATAGTAAGACCTGGTGGAGATGTGCTTCAGTCAGAGAGCTGTGTGTACACCATAAAACATACATTAGTATGAACCTACCACTTCTGCTGGAAGGCCATTCAATGTATCCACTACCCTATCAGTAAAGTTATACTTTCATTAGTCCCTGGCCTAATCTTATATCTGGGATAGCCTTATGCCTATCCCATGCATGCTTAAACTACTTCACTGTGTTAACCTCTACCACTTCTACTGGAAGACTATTCCATGCATCCACTACCCTCTCAGTTAAGTAATACTACGTTTCTGACTTCCACTGTATTAACCTCTACCATTTCGGCTGGAAGGCTATTCCATACATCCACTGCCCTCTCAGAAAATAATACTTCCATTAACCCCTGGCCTCATCTTATATCTGGAATAGCCTTATGCTTATACTCCTTCACTGTATTAACCTCTACCACTTCTACGGGAAGACTATTCCATGCATCCACTACCCTCTCAGTAAAGTAATATTTTCATTAGTCCCTGGCCTTCTCTTATATCTAGGATAGCCTTATGCTCATCCCATGCATGCTTAAACTCCTTCACTGTATTAACCTCTACCACTTCAACTGGAAGACTATTCCATGCACCCACCACCCTTCAGCAAACAAATATTACGTTTCTGACCACAAAAGAAACTAATATATTAAATATTTCCAGCATTTTCAAAAGCTTGAGGTGGACCCCAAATATATGTATATAACTAGTTACATTTATACCAGGGCTTGACAAACTTAACTGAGTTTTAGGAGGCAGCAAAAAAATCTAGGAGCCAGACAACAGCACATACACACAATCACATGCAGTCATATACAGACATACATACGTCACATACAGTCTGTCACATAGACACACACTCATACATACAGTCTGTCAGACACACACTCATACATACATACATACATACAGTCTGTCATACATACAGTCTGTAACATAGACACATACACTCATACATAGTCGGTCACCTACACTTATACATACACACATACAGTCTGTCACATAGACACACACTCATACATAGTCTTTCACATACACTCATACATACATACATACAGTCTGTCACAGACACACACATAGTCAGTCACATGGACACACACACTCATACAGTCAGTCACATAGACACACATACAGTCAGTCAGTCACACACTGACTACATACATCCATAGTCTGTCACATACACTCATACATACATACATACATACATACACTCATACATACACACATACAAGTGAGCTGTTTTTTTTTTATCTTAAAAAATAAATAAATAAAATGTAGATCAATATGTCCCCCCTCCCTGCTGAAAGGGGGCATTTCCGTTCCAGGTTTGTCTGTTCCTCTTACAAAGGCACAGACCATCATTCCTTATTAATTACATTATTTTGCCCATTCATTTGTAAGTAAGTTTTATTTTACCCACATTCATTTGTAAGTAAGTTTTATATTGCCCATTCATTTGTCAGTTTTATTTTGCCCACATTCATGTCAGTGTTTTTTTTTTTGCCCACATTCATTTGTCAGTTTTATTCTGCCTACATTCATTTGTCAGTTTTATTTTGCCCAAATTCATTTGTCAGTGTATTTTTTTGCCCACATTCATTTGTCAGTTTTATTTTGCCCACATTCATTTGTCAGTTTTATTTTGCCCACATTCATTTGTCAGTGTTTTTTTTGCCCACATTCATGTCAGTTTTATTTATTTTGCCAACATTCATTGGTCAGTGTTTTTTTGCCCACATTCATTGGTCAGTGGTTTTTTTGCACACATTCATTTGCCAGTGTTTTTTGCCCACATTCTTCGGTGTTTTTTTTTGCCCACATTCATTTGTCAGTTTTATTTTGCCCACAATAATTTTTCAGTGTTTTTTTGCCCACATTCGTCAGTGTTTTTTTTTGCCCACATTCATTTGCTAGTGTTTTTTTGCCCACGTTCATTGTCAGTTTTATTTTGCCCACATTCATTTGTCAGTGTTTTTTTTGGCCCACATTCATTTGCCAGTCTTTTATTTTTTTTTGCCCACATTCATTTGTCAGTGTTTTTTTTTTGCCCACATTCATTGGTCAGTGTTTTTTTGCCCACATTCATTTGCCAGTGTTTTTTTGCCCACATTCATTTGTCATTTTTATTTTGCCCACATTCATTTGCTAGTGTTTTTTTGCCCACATTCATTTGCCAGTGTTTTTTGCCCACATTCATTGGCTAGTGTTTTTTGGCCCACATTCATTTTTCAGTGTTTTTTTTTGCCCACATTCATTTGTCACTTTTATTTATTTTTCCCATTCTTTTGTCACTTTTATTTTTCCCACATTAATTTTTCAGTGGTTTTTTTTGCCCACATTCGTCAGGTTTTTTTTGCCCACATTCATTTGTCAGTGGGTTTTTTTGCCCACATTCATTTGCCAGTGTTTTTTTTCCCACATTCATTGGTCAGTGTTTTTTTGCCCACATTCATTTTTGTCAGTTTTATTTATTTTGCCCACATTCATTTGCCAGTGTTTTTTTTGCCCACATTCATTTGCCAGTGTTTTTTTTTTTGCCCACATTCATTTGTCGGTGTTTTTTTTGCCCACATTCATTTGTCAGTTTTATTTATTTTGCCAACATTCATTTGTCAGTGGGTTTTTTTTTGCACACATTCATTTGTCAGTGTTTTTCTGCCCACATTCATTGGTCAGTGTTTTTTTACCCACATTCATTTGCCAGTGTTTTTTTGCCCACATTCATTTGCTAGTGTTTTTTTTGCCTTCATTCATTTGTCAGTTTTATTTTGCCCACATTCATTTGTCAGTGTTTTTTTTGCCCACATTCATTTGTCAGTTTTATTTTGCCCACATTCATTTGTCAGTTTTATTTTCCCCACATTCATTTTGCCCACATTAATTTGTCAGTGTTTTTTTTGCCCACATTCATTTGTCAGTTTTATTTATTTTGCCCACATTCATTTGCCAGTGTTTTTTTGCCCACATTCATTTGCCAGTGTTTTTTTGCCCACATTTATTTGCCAGTGTTTTTTTGCCCACATTCATTAGTCAGTGTTTTTTTGCCCACATTCATTTGCCAGTGTTTTTTGCCCACATTCATCTGTCAGTGTTTTTTGCCCACATTCATTTGTCAGTGTTTTTTGCCCACATTCATTTGCTAGTGTTTTTTTCCCCACATTCATTTGCCGATGTTTTTTGCCCACATTCATTTGCCAATGTTTTTTGCCCACATTCATTTGCCAATGGTTTTTTGCCCACATTCATTTGCTAGTGTTTTTTTGCCCACATTCATTGTCAGTTTTATTTTGCCCACATTCATTTGTCAGTTTTATTTTCCCCACATTAATTTTGCCCACATTCATTTGTCAGTGTTTTTTTTTTGCCCACATTCATTTGTCAGTTTTATTTATTTTGCCCACATTCATTTGTCAGTGTTTTTTTCCCCACATTCATTTGCCAGTGTTTTTTTGCCCACATTCATTAGTCAGTGTTTTTTTGCCCACATTCATTTGCCAGTGTTTTTTGCCCACATTCATTTGTCAGTGTTTTTTGCCCACATTCATTTGCTAGTGTTTTTTTCCCCACATTCATTTGCCAATGTTTTTTGCCCACATTCATTTGCCAGTGTTTTTTGCCCACATTCATTTGCCAATGGTTTTTTGCCCACATTCATTTGCTAGTGTTTTTTTGCCCACATTCATTTGTCAGTTTTATTTTGCCCACATACATTTTGCCCACATTAATTTGTCAGTGTTCTTTTTGCCCACATTCATTTGTCAGTGTTTTTTTGCCCACATCCGTCAATTTTATTTTGCCAACATTCATCGGTCAGTTTTATTTATTTTGCCCACATTCATTTGCCAGTGTCTTTTCCCCACATTCATTTGCCAGTGTTTTTTTGCCCACATTCATTTGCCAGTGTTTTTGCCCACATTCATTTGCCAGTGTTTTTTGCCCACATTCATTTGCCAATGGTTTTTTGCCCACATTCATTTGCTAGTGTTTTTTTGCCCACGTTCATTGTCAGTTTTATTTTGCCCACATTCATTTGCTAGTGTTTTTTTGCCCACATTCATTTGCCAGTGTTTTTGCCCACATTCATTTGCCAGTGTTTTTTGCCCACATTCATTTGCCAATGGTTTTTTGCCCACATTCATTTGCTAGTGTTTTTTTGCCCACGTTCATTGTCAGTTTTATTTTGCCCACATTCATTTGCTAGTGTTTTTTTGCCCATATTCAATTGTCAGTGTTTTTTTGCCCACATTCATTTGTCAGTGTTTTTTTGCCCACATTCATTTGCTAGTGGTTTTTGCCCACGTTCATTGTCAGTTTTATTTTGCCCACATTCATTTGCTAGTGTTTTTTTGCCCACATTCATTTGCTAGTGTTTTTTTGCCCATATTCAATTGTCAGTGTTTTTTGCCCACATTCATTTGCTAGTGTTTTTTTGCCCACATTCTTTTCTCAGTGTTATTTTTCCCATAATGTCACCCTCCACCCCGGCTTACCCAGTACTCACCTCCGTGTCCCTGTCGCGTTCTCCGTGCTGCAAGCTTCCCTCCTGCACGGAGGTGGGAAGTACATTAGCCGGATATGACTAGCTGTCATATCCGACCAAAGATTTAAAAAAAAAAAAAAAAAAAAAAGTTTAACAAATAAAACTTGCTGCTGTGAGCATACAGGCGCTTTAACCAACTAAGCCACAGCACCACATGTGTAACTGCACCGGACCGACTTAAGCTGCAACCTCCGTGGTTTTCACTTAAACAAGAATTGTAAACCTGCCACAAAAGAAGATTCAGTACTGAAGCCTTTTGCTTCTATGGACTTGTGCACATGAATAGGCACTGCTGAGATTTGAACTCAGGATCTCCTGTTTACTATACAGGCGCTTAAACCCAGGGCTCGAGTCCTGCAGGAACACCGTTCCCTTTGCTCATTTTTTTTTTTTCCCGGCCACATCCATTAGATGCGGTCCGAGAAAAAAAAAAACTTCCTGTCATTGCCACCGGATTTGACAGCATGTCATATCCGGTGGCGTTGTTTCCCTCCTCCGTGCAGGAGGGAAGAAGACTGCACGGAGGAGCTGGACGGAGACAGGGAGCACCAAGGAGATGGTGAGTACTTACCTCCTTGTTGCTCTCTGTCTCCGGTCTTCTCCTCCGTGCATCTTCCCCCCCTGCACGGAGGAAGGAAGCTCCGGTCGTCACGTTTTTTTTTTTTTACTTTATTGAAGTCGCGCGATAAATAGGAGATCTTTTGGGACATCATTGGTGATCGTATTATATTATGCAGACAAAGTTAAATGTGCACACACATAGAAACATAGAATGTGTCGGCAGATAAGAACCATTCGGTCCATCTAGTCTGCCCAATTTTTTTTTTTTGAGTACTTTTATTAGTCCCCCGTCCCGGTCTTATAGCTAGGATAGCCTTGTGTCTATCCCACGCATGCTTAACCCCTTAGTGACATGACTTTTTTGGCTTGTCCGACGCTTGGTGACATGGGCTGTTTTAACATTTCTGAGCAGTTTGTGTTTTGCTGTAATTTATTTCTGTCTCATTTAGTGTACCCGCACAAACTATATATTGTTTTTATCGTTATAAGAAGGGCTTTCTTTTGATACCATTATTTTGATAATAGCATATAATTTGATGTAAAAAAAATAATAAAATATGGCAAAAAAATTGAAAAAATACTTTTTTTATGACTTTTATTTGAAAAATCGTATACTCATGTACAAGAGACAACAAAAAAACACTGCTAAAAAGTTTCTAATATATGTCCTGAGTTCAGAAATAGCCCATGTTTTTATGTTTTTGTGCTTTTTTATTCATGTTACAGGGCCAGAACTATAAGTGGTGCAATGCTATTTTAAAATCCTTTCTTTCAAAATTAGCGATAGTGACATTGTAACACTGATTTCTGTACTAAATCCATGAATGACCCCCAACATGTACATATTTTTGAAAACTAGACAACTCAGGGCATTTAACTTGGGGTATTTTGACACATTTCATGTAGCCATTTTACCACCAATCTATGCCAAAGCTTGCAGCAAAAAATCTTTTTTTTTAATTTTTCACATATATTGCAATTTAGGTAAACATTACCTTAAAATGTGAAGGGATATTTCCAAATAACACCTCAATATGTGTTCAGCAACATCTCCTGAGTACAGGGATACCACCCATGCATAGGTTTGTTGGTTTGTTTTGGGGCTAAAAGGCCACATTTAGGGGGTGCTCATTTTGGTTTTCCAACTTGGAATTCTGACATGCAGAAAACTTGTGCCCATGTCCCATTTGGGACATTTTTGAAGCCAGAAAGTGTATTCTACCCCACAAAACCATATATATTTTTAAACTAGACACCCTAGGGTATTTCAAATGGTAGTATTTTAACACTTTCCATGCACTAATTATACTACCAGCCTATGTCAATGTTTTGGGTAGTAATTTTTTTTCACATACATTGTACTTTGTGCATGAATTCACAGATCCTGTTATATGTCAGTGCCAAACAACACCTCAATATGTGTTCAGCAACATCTCCTGAGTACAGGGATACCCCCCATGTATAGGTTGGTTAGGTTATTTGGGGGTTAAAAGGCCACATTTGAGAGGTGCACTTTTTGGTTTTCCAACTTGGAATTCTGACGTGCAGAAAACCTGCTCCCATGTCCCATTTGGGACATTTTTGAAGCCAAAAAGTGTATTCTATCCCACAAAACCATATATTTTTGAAAACTAGACACCCTAGGGTATTTCAAATGGTAGTATTTTAACACTTTCCATGCACTAATTATACTACCAGCCTATGTCAATGTTATGGATAGTAATTTTTTTTCACATACATAGTACTTTGGACATGAATTCACAGATCCTGTTATATGTCAGTGCCAAACAACACCTCAATATGTGTTTAGCAACATCTCCTGAGTACAGGGATACCACCCATGTATAGGTTGGTTAGGTTATTTGGGGGTTAAAAGGCCACATTTGAGAGGTGCGCTTTTTGGTTTTCCAACTTGGAATTCTCACGTGCAGAAAACCTGCGCCGATGTCCCATTTGGGACATTTTTGAAGCCAAAAAGTGTATTCTATCCCACAAAACCATATATTTTTGAAAACTAGACACCCTAGGGTATTTCAAATGGTAGTATTTTAACACTTTCCATGCACTAATTCTACCACCAGCCTATGTCAATGTTATGGATAGTAATTTGTTTTTCACATTCATTGTACATCGGGCATGAATTCATAGATCCTATTATGTGTCAGTGCCACAAAACACATTAATATGTGTTCAGCAACATCTCCTGAGTACAGGGATACCACCCATGTGTAGGTTAGTTAGATTATTTGGGGGCTAAAAGGCCATGTTTAGGGGGGGTGCATTTCCAACTTGGAATTTTGACATGTAGTCAGCCTGCGCCCATGTTCCATTTGGGACACTTTTGAAGCCTGTCAAAGTATTTTACCCCATAAAACCATATATTTTGGAAAACTAGACATCCTAGGGTTTTTAAAATTGTGGTATTTTAACACTTTCCAAGTGCTAATTCTACCACCAACCTCTGTCAAAGGGTTGGGATGTCATTTTTTCCCCACACACATTGTAGTTCAGGCAGGAATTTTCAGATTCTGGTATTTGCCACTGCCAACCAACACCTCAATATGTGTTCAGCAACATCTCCTGAGTACAGGGATATCCCCCATGCATAGGTTTGTTGGTTTGTATTGGGTCTAAAATTCCACATTTAGGGGGTGCGCAATTCCAACCTGGAATTTTGACATGTAGTCAGCCTGCGCCCATGTTCCATTTGGAACATTTTTGAAGCCGTCCAATGAATTTTACCCCATCAAACCATATATTTTTGGAAAATAGACATCCTAAGGTATTTCAAATGGTGGTATTTTAATACTGTATAGGTACTAATTCTACCACCAGCCTTTGTAAAAGTTTGTGGTAGTACTTTTTTGGGAGGTTTTTTTCCACATGCATTGTACTTCAGGCATGAATTCACAGATTCTGGTATATGTCACTGCCAAAAAACAACCCAATATGTGTTCAGCAACATCTCCCGAGTACAGGGATAGCACCCATGCATAGGTTTGTTGGTTTGTTTTTGGCTAGAAGGCAACATTTGTGAGATGCGCATCTCAAAATTCCAACTTGGAATTTTGACATGTAGTCAACCTGCGTACGTGTCCTTTATGGGATATATCTTTGAAGCCAGCCAATGTAATTTACCCCCACCAAACCATATATTTTTTTATCGGTAGACCCCCATCACTACTTGTGGCAAGGGCTCAGCAGCCACCGATACATCGCTAGATGATGTATCAGAAAGCTGAATAGGGTCAAAATCGAACCCTGAGTCCGCGGCCTCAGAATCAGTGCGTAAGCAGTGATCTCGAGCAAAGAAGGGGTTAATAGCTCTTAGAAGAGCCTATCTAGTACTGTAATACATTACAGTACAAAGAAATTAATCCATAAAACAGTGCAGACAGAAAAACATACTGTTGCTGTGCAAGATTACTGCTTACACAGTGATGAATGGCAGGGAAGGGGTTAATACACAGTGAAAGACTTTCATAAAACCTGACAATTTTATAAAATGTTATTTTATATCACTAATACTGATCTGTCTCTTTCCGTCACAAAAATGTAAGCGAGGAGAGGGAGGCAGATCAATATTTGTGAATATTGATCCGACCAATTTTGATCTGACCAGGGCGAATGGTGAGCTTAATTGAGAAATCACCAAACCGCCTTTGCCACTAATTCGCTGTTACTGATCGCTATGCGCTCAAGCAGCTTAAAAAAAAAAAACTCAAATATTTTTACTTTACATGTAATCCCCTAGCGGGTATGTGTAAAAAAAATAAAATAAAAATATGCAGACAGATAAAAATTGCTTTGGCGTCAATATCATTGCGTAAGCAGTGATCGACGGCAAAGAAGGGGTTAATAACTCTTAGAAGAGCCTTTTTAGTACTGTAATAAATTACAGTACAAAAAAAATTAACCCCTAAAAAATGCACAAACGGCAAAAATAAATGCGCTGATGTGCACGATCACTGCTTGTGCAAGATCAGTGGCAGGGAAGGGGTTAAACGCAGGGAATTGCTTTAATAAGTTTTTTTTTATTGTTTTAATATTTGTGTGTTGTGTGTTTATTGTTTTTTTTTACTTTTAGAACTTTGATCTGTCTCTCTCCCTCACTAAAAAAATGTGAGGAGAGGGAGGCAGATCATAACTGGTCAGATCAATATAGGGTTAATATTGATCTGACCAGTCAGTGGGGATGTTCAGCAGAACATCCCCACTGCCTGTCAGTGTGCCTGGCAGTCACTGATTGCCTCTGTGAAGAGGCAATCGTGTGACAGCCAGAGAGCACAGGAAGCAGGTACTTCCTGCCTCCTGTGCTCTTGCCCTTAGAAGGGCAGCGCCATCTTGGTCACTCAGTGACCAAGATCGTGCATTTTTTTTTGGTGTTTCTGATTGCCTCGACTTGCGAGGCAATCAGGAACACTTTCTGAGCATAGGAAGCGAAAAATTCGCTTCCTATGCTCATTTTTAAATGCACGTGTTTTAAAGGCACTGTGCCTTTAAAACCGGCATTTCGATCGCTCTCCGGAGCGATCGAAATGCCGACGGGCATTTTTTTTAGTATTGTACGATGCTTCCACACGGAAGCATCGTTACAATGAGGCTTGAGCACTGAAAGCGGAAAAACTCCGCTTTCAGTGCTCGTTTTGACACAGGACGGACTAGGTCCGTCCTGTGTCACTAACGCTTCGCCACACAGGACGGACCTAGTCCGTCCTGTGTCGCGAAGGGGTTAAAATCCTTGACTGTGTTTACCTCTACCACTTCTGCTGGCAGGCTATTCCATACATCCACTACCCTCTCAGTAAAGTAATACTTCCTGATATTACTTTTAAATCGTTGCCCCTCTAATTTAAGACTATGTCCTCTAGTTGTGGTAGTTTTTCTTCTTTTAAATATACTCTCTTCCTTTACTGTGTTGATTCCCTTTATGTATTTAAATGTTTCTATCATATCCCCCCTGTTACGTCTTTCCTCCAAGCTATACATGTTAAGATGCTTTAACCTTTCCTGGTAAGTTTTATCCTTCAACCCATGAACCAGTTTAGTAGCCCTTCTCTGAACTCTCTCCAAAGTATCAATATCCTGTATCAATATCCTTCTGGAGATACGGTCTCCAGTACTGCGTACAATACTCCAAGTGAGGTCTCACCAGTGCTCTGTACAATGGCATGAGCACTTCCCTCTTCCTACTGCTAATACCTCTCCCTATGCAACCAAGCATTCTGCTAGCATTTCCTGCTGCTCTATTGCATTGCCTACCTACCTTCAAGTCCTCTGAAATTATTACTCCTAAATCCCTTTCCTCAGATGTTGAGGTTAGGACTGTACCAAATAGTCTATATTCTGCTTTTGGGTTTTTACGCCCAAGGTGCATAATCTTGCACTTGTCCACATTAAATGCCAGTTGCCACTGCTCTGACCATTTTTCTAGTTTAGCTAAATCATTTGCCATTTGGCTTATCCCTCCATGAATATCAACCCTGCTGCAAATCTTTGTATCATCAGCAAAAAGACATACTTTGCCAACAAGACCTTCTGCAATATCGCTAATAAAAATATTAAAGAGAATGGGTCCAAGAACAGATCCCTGAGGTACCCCACTAGTAACAAGACCTTGCATCGAATATACCCCATTGACTACAACCCTCTGTTGCCTGTCACTCAGCCATTGTCTAATCCATTCAACAATATTGAAATCCAAACGCAAAGATTTCAGTTTATTGATAAGCCTTCTATGTTCGACAGTGTCAAAAGCCTTACTGAAATCTAGGTAAGCAATGTCTACTGCACCACCCTGATCTATTATTTTAGTTACCCAATCAAAAAAATCAATAAGATTAGTTTGGCATGATCTCCCTGAAGTAAACCCATGCTGTCTCTGATCTTGAAATCCAAGCGACTTTAGATGTTCAACAATCCTATTCTTTAACAAGGTTTCCATTATTTTCCCCACTACTGAAGTAAGACTTACTGGTCTATAGTTGCCCGCCTCCTCCTTACTACCTTTCTTGTGAATGGGCACAACATTAGCTAATTTCCAATCTTCTGGAACAACTCCCGTTAACAATGATTGGTTAAATAAATCTGTTAACGGTTTTGCTAGTACACCACTAAGTTCTTTTAATAACTTTGGATGTATCCCATCAGGTCCCATCGACTTATTTGTCTTTACTTTAGACAGCTGAAGTAAAACCTCTTCCTCTGTAAACTTACATGCATCAAAAGACTCATTAGTCTTTTTCCCTAAATGAGGTCCCTTACCCTCATTTTCATTTGTAAAAACTGAACAAAAATATTCATTAAGGCAGTTTGCTAAGCCTTTATCCTCTTCTACATAGCATCCTTCTTTTGTTTTTAATGTAACTAATCCCTGTTTTACTTTCCTTTTCTCATTTATGTATCTAAAAAATGTTTTATCCCCCTTTTTCACTGACTGGGCTATAGTCTCTTCTGTGTGTGCTTTGGAAGCTCTTATAGCTTGCTTTGCCTCTTTCTGCCTACTCTTATAGATCTTTCTATCTTCCTCACTCTGAGTATTTTTATAATTACTAAATGCTAGCTTTTTATTTTTTACTATTTTAGCCACCTCTGCAGAGTACCACAGTGGTTTCTTCAATTTTTTGCTCTTATTGACAAAGTAGAATGAGGATGTCACACCTTTGAGTTACTCCTCAGTATGTGTGCACAATGCCAATTGTCCCTTCAAACTTGGTATAAGCTAGCTCATTTGGATACCCGTTGTGACTGTACAAGATAATGCAACTTAACAACATAAATTGATGCCACACAGTATGGTTTTATTCTACCATTATTTCATATTCATCTGTAATATGCACTCATCCATCCCAGACTCTGTGTCCACTGTCATGCATTATACTAGGAGTATCATTATCCCTTTCAGCACATTACAGTTTATTATTAATCTGTATTCAACAATCCAGTCACTCGTTTTACGGTGTGACATCCTCATTCTACTATACAACTTCTTTCTGGTCATAGCCCTCTATTATTACACTTTGCCGAATGCCCGTCTATGTCCCTGAGCATTTTCACTCAGTCTTCTGCTTCCGAACGAAACAGAGGCGTGTACACGCCCACTCTCCCCTCATTCTCCGTCTACCGGAATTTGATTGTTCCGTGCATATCCATTGATCTTAGGCACGGATATTTAAACTTTATTTCTGCCATACTATGGTTCACCCCTGACGAAGCGGCTCTAGCGAAACGACCATCGAGTGTTTCAGCCACTCTGCCTGCTGGCAAACTGCTGTTCTTGTCTGTCTCTCCATACTCCTTTAATCTGTCCTATTTCAGCTAGTTGATCAGTTTACATTCTATCCATCAAATTGTACATATTCTTTCCTTCTATTCTCAGCCATAAACCTCTGTTCTGTTCCCTACAATAATTTGTAGGTTTTCATGAGCTGTAAGCCATAATCATCGCACTTATGACAAATCACGGCTTGAACTATCTTGCTTTGTGCGTCTATCTCATATATTAGTTTCCCCTTTTACATTGCATTACTGAAATAAATGAACTTTTGCACGATATTCTAATTTTTCGAGTACCACCTGTATGGCAAACCACCTGATCTTTTGTCTTTCTGCTTTTTAAAGAATTATCAATTAAACCAGGGCTCGACAAACCACGGGCGCCGAAATTAAGCCTGGCGCCCGGGTGCCAGTACCCTCATGTTCCCCTTGCCGCTGCCTTTCGTTTCTTTTAGGGTTTTTTTGCAGCGCGAGGGGGGGGGGAGTCTGCAGATTGCACAGACTGCAAGCTCCGCCCCCTCGCGCAACGGGTCTGTGAGTGCTGGATGTCGTCACTTGACAACCCAGCACTCAGCCGAAAGATCAAGGAAGATCGGCTGCAGCACGAATGTTCCCCCTCGCCTGTAATGAGGTAAGGCAGCAGGGAGGGGGAACATTCGTGCTGCAGTCGATCTTCATTGCTCTTTCGGCTGAGTTGTCAAGAGACGACACCCAGCACTCAGAAGTTAAAAAAGGAAAAAAAAAACACAACCTGTGTATGTATGTGTGAGGTGTATATGTGTAAGGTATATGTGAAGTTGGGGGGTTATATATGTGAAGTGGGTTGGTGTGTGTGTCGTGTATATGTGAAGTGGGTTGGTGTGTGTGGGGTGTATATGTGAAGTGGGTTGGTGTGTGTGTGTGTGGTGTATATGTGAAGTGGGTTGGTGTGTGTGTGGTGTATATGTGAATTGGGTTTGTGCGTATATTGTGTCTGGCTCCTAAATTTTTTTGCTGGCTCCTAGAATCAAATTAAATTTGTCAAGCCCTGAATTAAACATATATTTTTTATTAGATATCAGTGTTACAATGTCACTATAGCTAATTTTGGGGGAAAAAGGATTTTGAAATAGCTTTGAACTACTTAAAGTTCTTGCCCTGTATAACATGAATAAAAAAAGAAAAATCTGAACTCAGGACAAGTATTAGAAACTATTTAGCAGTGTTTTTTTGTTGTCTTTTGTAGATGAGTATAAAAGTTTTCAAATATTTTAATATAAAATTATATGCTATTATCAAAATAATGGTATCAAAAGAAATCCCTTCTTTCGTCGATAAAATCAATATATAGTTTGTGTTGGTTCACTAAATGATAAAGAAATAAATTACAGCAAAACACAAATACCGCAGAAATGTTAAAACAGCCCATGTCACAAAGCGTAAGACCAGGCAAAAAAGTCATGTCACTAAGGGGTTAAAACAAATTTTCATGCAATTCTGTAAAAACAATATATATATATTTTCTAATGTTTTGTCCTTTACTTTAATGTTTGGGTTGACAGGGTCCCTTTCACCTGTTCCCGCTAAGGGATATATATTCCTTGCAGACACATTAATCCGTCCTATCCATGCAGCGGGTGCATCTTCCGGGGGATATGCCTTCACATGAAGAGGTTAACTGCATCTCATATACTATAACCCATTTAACATGTTCGAATAATATACATGTAAAAGATATGAGACTTTTAGCCATATATCTGCATTTTATTGCATACAGGTGGCTACCATGGTATTCTCATTTACCCATTCCTGAGACAGACCCGCGATAATCTATTAGTAAGAATCTACACAGTGCGTTGCAACTTGTGATGACCAAGTCGATTTAATGTCACGCCCCCAATAACTGACAAGAACTTGGGTAGATGTATAACCGGTCGCCTTCCAGCAAAAACGAAAGAGCGCTCTAAACAGGAAACCCTCCTTTCCCCATGAGACTAATAAGGAAACAGAGACAGATTTCCTTCCGGGTAAATAGTAATGGGGTATGTCGATTGGACAAGCACCAGGGACCGCTACTATGTGATTGGCTACAGTGCCCACTGTCTAACTCCCATTGGTCAAGCTGTCGGAACAGCGTGTGATTTCGCAGCGTCACCGCTGTGAGGGGGCCCTGTTTGAATGAGACGGGTGTAGAGCGAGACCCTGGCAGGCGACAGAGCCCGGAATAATCAGTGCTAGAACCGGAACAATTAAATCATGCCGTTATATACAGGTACACAGCTGCTGTTACATCACAAATAGCCAGTTACAGGCATGGCGAGCTGTATGAAAGGGTCGTGACAGGCATTGCGTTATTGCGAGTAGTTTTGTAGACCGAGGCTTATAGCAGTGCTGTAGCCTTGTCATTGTACTGGCTTTTTCCCATGACAGGGTAGTTTTCAACAGTTGCGTGTGAAATAGTGTATTTCGGCATGTCCACAGTTGTGGACTACGTTTCCCGTGATGCTCAGTCTTGGGAATCGAAATCTATAGCTGCTGGAGTGTATAATACTAGCCATTATTGCTTTAGTGGCTTATTAATTATAAATTGCTATACCAGGTAAAATACACTGAGATTTCACTTGTTATTAAGTATTTTACCCGGGGAAACAAGTCCAGTACAATGTTGCACGTATTTCAACCTTTTAAACAATACAAACATATTTATGCAAAAGTAAATAATAAAGCGCATATACGAAATCTATATATGTACAGGTATTTAAAAGGTTGTAAACTATTGACAACAGGTCCATGGGTTTTGGGGTTTTTAGATACAGTGGCAGTCTTTTTCAAGGATTTTAGGCTAGTGGAGTATTTCTTTTTGTGTACATTATTATTCACTCTCTGGAATAGACATAGTGCGAGTTATGTATGAAGGAGGCACTATGAGCCCGCTCCTGAATTTCTGGGTTCCTTTGGTGCTCTCGGCACAAGCGCAGCCCATTTGCAAAGAATCAGGCACTTATTTGGCCTTAAATAGTACGAAAACTTCCACTAACAATTCCACTAAACAACATTTTTTCTTTAGATAACCAGTTTATTTTTTTCATTTTATTATGGTCATTCTGTCTTCTTACAATGTTACACTAATAAGTATTTATGCTTTAAGAACAGCTACAACAAGGTGGGACTTTCTACCACAGTGAGTGGCCCCTATGTTTACATCAAACTGCTACAGGAACAGTGAGTGACAGTTGCAACCCCATAGGCACATTTTCTTTAGATTGAAGCATACATGCAATGAGAAGGGTTAAAAGGACTTCTAACTAAGTTTAGATGTAACCAGTGTATCATTCTGTGTTTCTTTTAAAGGGAAATCTGCTTTTTTTGTGTGTCCTAAATTACTTGGAGTATACCTGTCAGTATCCTCATTTTTATGAGGATAAAATAGTGCCTATACCTTGCACTAGCCAATTTGCTATCACATGGATAGAAATATTGTTTTATATTGGCATAAACCAAAATATCAGTGAAAAACTACTAAGATGTTGGGCGAATTCATAGGCACTGCTCACATATGCTGACATAGTCATCCCGGAGTGTTTGAAGTGCTGTTTGGTTGTTTTTTTTTATATTTATTTTTATTATTTTAAAAGTACAAAAGATTTTACAAATATTAGCATAAAGTGCATTTAAGATACTATGGGCACAGTTGGAACTTACAAGCGTATTTTCTCTTTCTTTTTTTTGTCCATATAAGCATTTCAAGGGACATAGAACAATTATACAAGTGACGAAAGACTAAATAGAACAAAATAAGCAATATAGAACAAAAAAATAACCAAACGACATTGAGCTGTGCTGTTGACCGGGTGGGGTTGTTTAAACCTGTTTGAGTCGACAAAAGGGGGGAGAGTATTTCTTGTCCAGAGGGAGCTCCCATCAACCCAATCCTTCGCTATATCCCTTTAAGGGCCTTATTTATATTTCTTATTTGTTACTATCCCTTTCCATTATGAACGTTTATATACTACTCGTCAATATCAACCACCTGGTCCAGGGAAGCCACTTTATGCTCAAATTTAGCTTTATTATCCAACTGATAGGAAATACGCTTTTCCATATTATATTGATAGATTACTTGGGTCTGAATCTGGCTCCAGGTAGGAGGCACCTTCTGTAACCAGTTTCTCCATATTAAGATCTTTGTGGCCATCAATATTTGTATAACAAGGTATCTTTCCTTGAATGGGAATTTTGTGAGGTTAAAATGCAACAGGGCAACGGAGAGATCTTCTGCAAATTACATCTCCAGCATAAACTTGTGATGGCTGAGTTCCTTTTTTTTAGGATCTTAGGAACCAGATGCCACTCATGGAGAATTTTATAGTGTAGTTCTATTATATTTAGGCAGTGACTTTGATTTCTTGACATCTGTGCTGTTTGTATGCACAAAGCACTCTGGGAAGCCAACATTTTGCAGGAGACTGCAGTTGCTTTCATGTAAGAATTTCTCTGGATGTAAACCTGTCATCCACAACTTTAGCGGATGGTCGGTTCACTTTAAATGTTCAGCTCTCTTTGGTTGGTTACTAAACTGGTGGTGATATTTTTGTGGTGGCTAAAACCAGAAAGCTCTTTGTAGTGGTAGAAATCCAAATTCTCCTCTTACCGTTTAGATATTCTTCGTTTTTATTTAGCATTGGCTATATAGGGTGAAAAATGTAAATACAAAATGTAATGACTCGTGAATTATGATAATACCATTTCCTGGTGACTCATAGAATGTACATTTGATGCATGAATAATAAATGTTTCTTAATCTCTATGGGATTTGGTCACATGGAAAAATTCATGGTGGTTAAGGAAGAGAAATTAAAAAAAAAAAAATCCAAGCATATACTTACAGAATTTGCACCTGTCTCAGCACATTTTGCTTCAGCTGTTAGTCCTGTTACAGAATATGGAGCTCCGGTTCCCAGTATCGATACTTGTATTTATAATAACTACCGGATGTCCAGCTGGAGACCTGAGGTCTCTCGTTTTCACACTAGCAATCACTTTTTTTAGTTTGTTACATGTAGTCTACATGGTCCTGGTAATTGTGGTTAATCTTTGGTAGGAAGCTGTAAATTTGAATATACACTATATTGCTGCCATTCAAGATGCAGAGAGGGGTTAATTTGGACATTAGGAAAATCCACTTACCAATTTCAGACGGATAAAGCTACCAACTCTGACAACTGTTAGTCTGGTGTCTGTTTCTGGAAGTTGTTGAGTGACAGCTGCCAAAACGATTATTTCGGACAAAATAGTTTCTACCATTTCCTTGACTGTCAATGCAAAGTTGAACTTTAAGTTTTCTTTGTTTTTTGTTTTGCTAACAGAACGTATACATAAATGTTTGTTTTTATATCTGGCCACTGTTTAGACCTCTCTTTGTCTCTGTTTATATTACACACTACATATTTTGTGAAGTATGCAAAGCAAAACTATCTTATATACTATTATTATTATTTTTTTTTAATGTTGACACATTGACCGTAATTTTGCCAGCTTTGAACCCATTACTCAACGTTTAAATTAATTTAAGAAGTTTGTAATGTTATTTGAGTGTCTAACACCTGATGACTTAGAACATTACAATATTTAGAAACTTTATTAACATTACATTACACTAACATTTATTTATACAGCGCCAACAATTTACGTAGCGCTAGATACAGAGCTTAGAAGGGAACTACATAAGGTAGAGCAGGGCTTGACAAATTTAATTAAATTTTAGGAGCCAGCAAAAAAATGTAGGAGCCAGACCATCACGCAAGCATACACGCAATTCATAAACACACACACCTACTTTACATATACACATAGATACACATATATACAAACACACACCTCACACAGTCTTTTCTTGTTTTCTTCTGAACGTGGCCCCCCTCCCTGCCGCTTTACCTCATTGCAGGGGAGGGGGACATTCGTATTGCAGCCGATCTGCCTGGAACTCAGACACGCGTTGCGCGAGGGGGCGGAGCTTGCAGTTTGTGCGGATGGCACAGATTTTACCCCCTTGCGGTCCGCAAAAATAAAAATAAAAAAATCGGATTGGCACCATGGAGACCATGAGGCTGACAGCACCCAGGCGCCAGGTCTAATTTCCTGGTCGACCTGGCGCCTGGGGTTTGTCGAGGCCTGACGTAGAGAACCCTGCTCGCAAGCTTTATGTCTCCGCTTTTTTTTATCTCAGTACTTTTATTAATAGTGACTTGTAATCCATTAACGCCTTGACAAAAAATTTGTTTCGGTTTTAAGAAACCATATCTTTAGCACTATGCCTTTTTTCCCCCAAGGTTTCCAACATTTTCTTTATTGTCCCAATTCTGTTCTTATATTGCACATTCTACTTGTTTATGGTTTTCTGGGTTTTGAGGAGCCACCTACACCAGGGCTTGACAAATGTATCTGAGTTTTAGGAGCCAGCTAAAAAATCTAGGAGCCAGACAACGGCACATAAACACAAACACACGCAGTCATACATACAGAATAAAGGATCCTTTATTCTGATTTGGAGAACTAGGGCAAAAGTCCAGTCAGACACATACATACACACAAACACATCCAGTCAGACACATATATACATACACACAAACACATCCAGTCAGACACATACATACACACACACACACACACACACACACATCCAGTCAGACACATATATACATTCACACAAACACATCCAGTCAGACACATATATACATACACACAAACACATCCAGTCAGACACATATATACATACACACAAACACATCCAGTCAGACACATATATACATACACACAAACACATCCAGTCAGACACATATATACATACACACAAACACATCCAGTCAGACACATATATACATACACACAAACACATCCAGTCACACACATATATACATACACAAAACGCATCCAGTCACACACATATATACACACACAAAACGCATCCAGTCACACACATATATACACACACAAAACGCATCCAGTCACACACATATATACACACACAAAACACATCCAGTCACACACAAACATCCAGGCACACACATATACAAACACATCCAGGCACACACATATACACACACACAAACACATCCAGTCACACACACATATACACAAACACATCCAGTCACACACACATATACACAAACACATCCAGGCACACACATATATACACACACACACACAAACACATCCAGTCACACACACATATACACAAACACATCCAGGCACACACACATATACACAAACACATCCAGGCACACACACATATATACACAAACACATCCAGGCACACACATATACACACACACACACACACACACACACAAACACATCCAGGCACACACACATATACACAAACACATCCAGGCACACACATATACACACACATATACACAAACACATCCAGGCACACACACATATACACAAACACATCCAGGCACACACACATATATACACAAACACATCCAGGCACACACACATATATACACAAACACATCCAGGCACACACATATATACACAAACACATCCAGGCACACACATATATACACACAAACACATCCACACAGACATACACAAGACAGCAGGGGTTTTTTTTTTTTGGGTTGTCGTTTTTTTTTTTTTAAGAGAAAAAAAAAAGTTAACCTATCAGCGTCCCCCCTCCCTGCGATTACACCTCGATGCAGAGAGGGGTGGGGGCGCGGTTTCCATTGCAGCCCGGTGGCTCAGAGCAGCTTCCAGGCTATGCTCCCCAGTACTGGATCAGCGCTACAACGCGGTGCGCGAGGGGGAGGAGCAGGAAGTCTGTGCAGCCGGTGCACTCACTCTGCTCCCTCGCGCACCGCTGCTGAAATAGAAAAAAAAAACCCGATCCACGCAGGGCTCACGATACCTGGGCGCCAGGTCTGATTTCCTGGCGCCCGGGGTTTGTCGAGCCCTGACCTACACTACTGTATTTCCTATTCATTTTGCAACGGTAAAGACATTAACAAAGTTGATACAGATCTAAAGAAGGCCAGTTTTATTTATATTTTTGTTTTTTATTCTGCACAACCATTTTCAGCTGTATAGTATAAAAATATGCCATTTCCAACTATAATAGCCATTAACTATTTCTGTTCCATTTGGTGTTATTTCAATGTATACAATTTGCTATATATATCCCACACAACCTTTTCAAAAGTTTGGTCTTTGAAACAAAAGAAACACTTCTCCATTGTGGGATTATGACAACCAGGGAGCCAGCACTTAAAATCTAGGAGCCAGACAGCGCCACACATACACATATAGTCGCCTGGTGCCCGGGAATTGTCGAGTCCTGGTGTAGACATTGTCAAGCCTTGAAGTATCACCTCTTGCACGTGCCAGCTTATTTTGCCAGGGGCATTATGAGGAAAATACAGGTTATGTCTTTTTGGCAAATGATGGGGGTAACTTGGTGGTTTTTGCATTTACAGTAAACGTCAAGTGGGGGAAGGAGAAGTTTGATAACGTTGAACTGAACACGGATGAGCCTCCGATGGTTTTCAAAGCCCAGCTTTTTGCTCTGACTGGGGTGCAACCAGACAGACAGAAAGTCATGGTTAAAGGAGGAACTCTTAAGGTATGCTCTTAAGACAACATTTCTGTGTGAGTTAATGTTACTTTGGATGGCTGAAAAAAAGTTCATAATTATTAGTATTTACCTGTACTGCAATCATTTACTCATTTGACTTTTTTTTATATTTTTAATTCTGTGTTGGAAAACTTAGAACCTCAAACATAAAAAGCATAATACCTGGAGTAGAAATCTTTAACATGTTAACAAATACATTCTATGTTCTTTTTGTCACATGTTTAGGAATATTGCACTATTTTAATTGTTTGCTATGATTTTTTGTTAGCTTCATACTAAAAAAAATATAATCTCTGTTTTTGGTTTTTAAACTCTTGCTTTATTGTTTCACAGATCAGATGTCAGTTTTTTTTATTTTATATAACTTTTTTACATTTGTAACTTTAGGAACAATTAGTTTACAGGATTATTGTTTTTATCATTTTGGTCTGAGAGAATTGATGTTAAATAAAACAATGGAACATGACCTATACTGATTGGATTACAGCTATGTTTTAAAAATGATTTTTTTTTTTTTTTTTTATAAGCAAAACAACTTTTAATGTACATTATTTAGCTGTATTTAATGCAAGAGGATATATTGCTGATTTCTTTTTTTTCTCTTTTCTCTCCTTGAATTCAGGATGACGAGTGGGGTAATATCAAAATAAAAAATGTAAGTATTAAGTATTGATAATTGATCAGATAGGGACATGTGGTATATTAAAAAAAAAAAAAAAAAAAAACATTGGTATATTGTTAATCAAACATCACTATTTTAATCCAATACTTTGCAAGTAGTGTTACTGAAATCTGCCAGTTATTGCTTTTTGTAATGTATGTTTTATAAATTTGTGTATTTCTTACCAGTGCTTGCTGAACACTGACAATATACAGTTGCTTACAGCTGTTTACATATATTTATTTTTAGGGAATGAGCTTGTTAATGATGGGTTCAGCGGAGGCCCTTCCTGAAGAACCAGCAGTGAGGCCTGTTTTTGTAGAAGACATGACTGAGGAACAGCTGGCATCTGCTGTAAGTGCCCTGTATGTTCTCTATGGCTTATAATTTCCATTTTTGGTTTGTTTTGACCACTGCACATTTTTCTTTTTTTCTTACCGATGAGGTAGGATGAACCCTTTGCAAATAAATACAGTAAGCATTCAAGGGCTTGCTATAGTTTTATAGTCTAACGGCTCTTTTCTACTTTATAGATGGAACTTCCTTGTGGATTAACCAACCTTGGGAACACTTGTTATATGAATGCCACGGTTCAGTGTATTCGTTCTGTGCCTGAGCTAAAAGTTGCACTTAAAAGGTATAACCATTCTAGATTTAGCAATATACAGCCATGTGTTACCCATGTATCACACCTTTGTGGAGCTATCTGATGTTCTATTCCTGTAATAGATTTTTAAACATACCTGGCTCCACTCTGTTGGACAAATGCAGGATCATCGAGCTTCCATGTGGTACGACTCAACCACGGCGTAATTAAAAAATAATCCAAAAAATAAAGTGTGCCTCTGCACTTCTGTAAATTCTTTTCATTTCAATGCATGTACAGGATCACAGAAAGGGTGACGCATCAACTCAACGCGTTTTACATCTTAACCAATACTTATAGAAACATAGAATGTGTCGGCAGATAAGAACCATTCGGTCCATCTAGTCTACCCAATTTTTCTGAATACTTTTATTAGTCTCCCGTACCCGGTCTTATAGCTAGGATAGCCTTGTCTCTATCCCACGCATGCTTAAAATCCTTGACTGTATTTACCTCTACCACTTCTGCTGGAAGGCTATTGCATACATCCACTACCCTCTCAGTAAAGTAATACTTCCTGATTTTTACTTTTAAATCGTTGCCCCTCTAATTTAAGACTATGTCCTCTAGTTGTGGTAGTAGTTATGTAGTAGTTATGACTAAGCTTTGGTTACGACGTGAAACTCATTAAGTTATTGTGTCACCTTTTCTGTGATCCTGTATATGCACTGAAATAAAAGACTGCGTGACCTGTCTGTCTGTCTTTAGATTATTTTGGATCTGATGTTCTGTAGCTACTTTCATGTAGAAAAATGCACGTCACTTGCAGAAATGTATTTAACATGACACCATTTAATGAATTACATTGTTGATTTTTAACAGTTTGGTAACGACATAAAATATAAATTGCTTTCCCTAGCTTCTCATTGCCAATCTGATAATTCTAATAAGATATCTCTTATTTAGTTGTATTTTTATCCTTCCCCAAAACACATTTACATGTTTAACTGGTGTCATTTTTCTATGTTTTAATCACCAATATTTTATTTTAAGTACATGTTGTTAAATAAGAAATATGATGTAGATATTCAGATTTGGGATGTAAAGAATACATGCTCACAGTAGTTTTGGGGTTTATTTATTTTCACTTTCGTTTGAGATATGTATTTTATATTTTTAGGTATGCAGGTGCCTTGAGAGCTTCAGGTGAAATGGCCTCTGCTCAGTATATCACTGCAGGTTTGTTGTACTTTCTTTTTGCCATAGATTATATACAAGTTGTGTATACTGAGAGTCAAAGCAAGTCATTGTAGAACATGCTCCAGTTTACCTGTGGTTTGGTGTTTTTATATCTAATGAAGTATAGTTAATAAATAATATTATTAAAAAAAAACTTAAATTGCTAATTTCTTCTTCTTGTAAGGTGTGTTTAGAAGCAGCACCTCTCCATTTGTTTGGAAGCTCCTTATTCTATCTTGTTGTTGGGAATTTTCGGTTTGTAAATATAAACCCTTTTTTCTTCAAAGTTAATTTGGTTTGCACAACCCTTTATGCTATGTGATGATTTTTGTGTATTTTTAGACTTTAAGTGTATTTTTTTTTTTTACCAAATGTGCTGTGGGTTATAATTGGTTAAAGCCACAATAATTATAAATTTATGAAAAAAGACTACTTGTACTAAAGATATATAATCTTTTTTTATGTTAACTTTCCTTTGCCCTCCTAGATGAATATAACTCCACATTCTTTTTGTGCTAGCAAAAAGTCTTCAGAATCACCTGATCATGGGCATAATATTCTGCACACAAAATCAAACATTATCCCATCACTGCAACCAGCATAGATTAGGAGCAATACCGATTAGTACCGATTTCCACATCTGTTGCTGCTGCAGCACATGACCTGAAATTAAATGGTGTGCCTGTTGATGCAACTTGCATGCTACTCAATCTGCCCTATCGTATTAGTGAGCAGTCGCACCATACACTTCCTTGCCCTGAGCCACAACAGGAGTGGAATGGAAAACCGGTACCCTCCTTTTCATTTTTTAGCCACTGGTCTCGCAGTATATTGTAAGGACATTTTGCACCTTTTGGGAGTCATGATACTGCATGACCATATGAATCGCCCTTTGCTAAATGCTACCAAACTGCAGTGTAATTTGAAACCTCAAATATTTATTAAAGGGACACTATACTTTAAGAAATAAACTTTTTTTTTTTTGGAAAAATTAGTTGTCCCTAATATACTCCTGACCAACCGCTGCCATGCTTCCATTGGAAGAAGGCAGCCGTCTGGTTGGCGACTGGCTCTCTGCTAGCCCTCGTTTTTGCATGAGATCAGCAGAGGGGACCTTAACTAGGTCTAGCACAGCGAGAGACCCTCTCATTCAGCTGTCAGAGCGGGGCAAGCCCCTGCTATGATTGGCTGTGCGCATGCTGACCATATTTGTCAGCATGCGACATCCAGGTGACACAGCGGATAGTAAACCCACGTGTATCTATTAAGATACACGTTGGGTTTACTTAATTCTACTGGAAAATGTATTGTTTAACCCTTGCTTCCTTCAAGGAATGTTTAATGTTCCTTTAAAAAATGGGGGATGAGAACTGCTGGCTAAAGTGAGATCTAAAAGGAAGTTTACAGGTGCAAAAACAATGGACTGCTTATATGCTCTCTCCTAAGGGGTATGAAAAACCAAAATATATAGAAAAAAGCAGAAATGGACACTGATAGATTATATGTAAATCTATTTTATTAGTAATGTAACGACGGTCCAAAAAGCTTTTCTTGTACATACTTTTACATTTTTTAATATATTTTTCGACTTATTTTTTTTTTGTTTTAATTTTTACCTTTATTTTTTTCATGTATATTTTTTCTGTCTCACAGCACTGTTTTACTTGCACTTTATTTGTATTTTTGAGTGCTCACTCTAGCAGCCTAAATACATTTTTCGCTATTTTTTTTTCCAGTTTTCTACTTTTGTT
Organism: Pelodytes ibericus; assembly: GCA_036172795.1. NCBI lineage: Eukaryota > Metazoa > Chordata > Amphibia > Anura > Pelodytidae > Pelodytes > Pelodytes ibericus. The sequence goes on from CM069859.1 coordinate 71,717,812, forward strand.
CTTTTTTTTTTAATGTATTTTGGTCAGTCGTTACACTACTAATAAAATATATTTACATATAATCAGTGGGCATGTCTACTTTTTTTTCTATATACTCAAATATTTATTAATACCTTTTTGGTGAAACATGATACTTTCTGTATATTTCTCCTACATGAAGGAGAACTGTATTTTGTATTTTTGGTCTGACTAAACATTTGACATTTTAATAAACTTTTTTTTTTTTTTTCCCCCTCTAATCTAGCACTTAGGGATTTGTTTGAGTCAATGGATAAAACCTCTTCCAGTATCCCACCAATCATTCTTCTTCAGTTCCTCCACATGGCCTTTCCTCAGTTTGCAGAAAAGGGTGAACAGGGACAATATTTGCAACAGGTAAAATGTTTACTGATACATGGACTGTATGAAGATACTAAAAAGAGTCATGGACCTAATTATGCCAGCAAGAGTGGTTTTGTTTTACTGTGCAATGGTAATAAGATCACTTTCACTATATTTGTTTTTTTTTTTTCTTCTTTCAGGATGCAAATGAATGTTGGGTGCAAATGATGAGGGTCCTGCAACAGAAACTTGAATCCATAGAAGGCGATGTTGATATGGAGGTAATTAATTTCTGTTGAAACCAGTGGAAGTAATTTGTTTTCCTTCATCCTGAAGCAGAATTTGAATTTTAAATCTCAGAAATGATTGCTATGAATTGTATCATGATCACCTAATCATAAAAGCCTCAAAGAAATCTACTGCTGATCTTACTTCTTACTCTGTTACCTTCCTCTCAAGCTTTCCCCACCATATCCAAAGTCGGTTTAACATTTTTTTCCCTCCTTTTTATTTTCAATATGCATTTCCCTACCAATAAGTGTCATACTGGTAACGAACCTTGAATTGATTGTATAGAGCAGTAGTATGTCTCGTGTACAGTTATCAGGATATTCGGCTAATAATCTCGTCAGTGCTCAATTTGCACATTTATTAGCGCCGGTGGGCCTTCAGATATTCTTAAGTGCCTGTAGTTTGAAATACTGAAAATATTGATTGTTTAAGCAAATACAATACCATAGGAAGACAGCAACAGAATTAAATTGGGGGTTATGTAGAAAGATGCGCGCAAATAGTGGTGCTATTGGCGTGTGCGTCTATATAAAAAGCAGAGTCAGAACCACAAACGCAGTTCTGGGGTTGTGATGGTGCTCATTGCACCGCTGCAGCCCCTTAACATTGCCTGATTAATGTCAGAGAGGTTGAGGTCTCGTTCCAGCACTACAAAGTGTTGGGAGTTATAAAAAAAAAAAAAAGGTGCAATCACTGTTATACATAACAAACGGCGACTTTGCAATGTGGGACTTTTTATATAAAACCCCCAATGCTGCTAGAACGATGATGGTGGCTACCCGCACTGGAGGTGCAATCTCTTCATAGCACTGATTTCTTAAAATATGGATTGTATCCAATGTCTGTAAAATACACACCTGTTGCATATTTGAATACTTCCCATTTATTTTCAATGTTTTGTTATAGTGCTCATTATAATGTGCTAATATTTTTTTTTTTTTTTAAATGTTCACTACTACTTAAATAAAATATTTGGATTCTAACCCTTTCAGACTGACTCAGGCGCTGTAGCAGCAGCAACTGCCTCAAAGAAGAAGAGCTTTATTGACCAATTTTTTGGCATCGAATTTGAGACAACGTATCCTTTCTGTGCTTTTGTCATTGCTGTTGGCCTATTTTGAGTGAACATTTTATTTTCCTGTATCTTTACATAAATACGGATTGAAATGCATATATGACAAATAATCCTTATCCTTATTTTTTGTTTGTGCTTTCTGTTACGTTTTCAATACTTTACTGCATTTATTTTTTTTTTTTTTTTTTTAAATGGGCCAACATTGGTTTTAACTACTCCTATTTGCTGAATTTTGCATGTATTACTGTTCCATTGTGTCCAGTTACGTTTAAAAATTGGGTTTTCTGTCATATATGGAAGCAAAGTGAGAAGTTGGGTCAATCTGGAATATATATATATATATATATATATATATATATAAAGTTATTTATCTTCATAACACAAGTAAGTAAAATGTATATATTTGTATTTACTTGTGTTAGGAAGAAGCTCAAAAGGATAGAAGATAAGTAAAGTAACAAAGGATGCTAAGAACCATTCACCTTTACTTGTGTAACCAAACATCTCTAGTTGTTAAAGTAACGGTTACACAGTTTTTTATGTTTCCTTAATGGAACCTGAAGCATGAAATGCATTGAATCTGAAGAGGAGGTGGTCACCAAAAGCAAAGAAAACCAGCTTCAGCTGAGCTGCTTTATAAACCAAGAAGTGAAATACCTCTTCACAGGCCTCAAACTGGTAAGAAATGCATGGAGAAATGTTATCTGAACAAATCATGGGTGACAGACCTACTTTGATTTAGTTAAAAATCTATTAAACAAGGGGGTAAAATATTTTTTGAAAATGGGTGGGGGGAAAAAACTACAATCATTTTCCATGTCCCCATGTTTTATTTGGGACTTACCTTGAAATGTTTCAATATTTAGACTAAAGTTCCACAGCTTTCACTGCACTATGCACCTAACCCCAGCTGCTGGGGACATTGCAGCTTCAGCACTACGGACACTTGGTCATCCAGCCTTATATACATATATTCCATAACTGATCGTGTTGATTTATGAAACCTGTGATTCCTTGGAGCAGTGGAAGCAATTAATAAGTTGTGATTTTTGGCTCACGCCAAATCTTCTATTTACATTCATACACGTTCTAGAATAGTGTAACGCTGTATTACCGTTTATGTGTGTATCTTTTAGACTAAATTCATCATGTGACTGAATTTACAATCCAAATGTCGGCCAATCGCAAAACGTTACTATTTTAGTATCTACCGAAGCAACAGACACTAATTAATATCATTACACTAGCTTTATTGTATTCATTGGCAATTCTTTTCACACTATTCCTTTCAGCGTCTTCAAGATGAAATCACCAAACACTCACCATCACTGCAAAGAGATGCTTTATATATCAAAACTGTAAGTATATCAAGAAGTAGAGCTACAAGCTATATACATTTCAATGGTACACCATATTTTCAGTCAAATATGAAAAACAAAAATGTAATAATTATTAGGGTAATGTTCCTCCATCCGTTGTTGTTGTTTAGAAGGACATGCCCAGCACCTATTGGGAGTCCTCGTATTCCCGTAGTGATAAATGGAGAAGCTCAATACCTTTTGCATTGGACCTCCCCCTTTTGTTGGAGTTTGCTCTGTCTGCATAATCATCAATGTGCCTTCCCATTGTTTCCCATCCATTATTTTTAGCTTGCCTTCTAGTTAACTCCACCAGTTCTTTGTTACTGTTGGACATTGGTACAGAATGTATGGGGCCTGTATGTCATAAGTAGCTAGATGGCCACACTTGACACCCTTGAAACGTCAACTGTGTAATTTTATGATGAAGCATTTTGTAACTGGAATTTTAATTAAAATGTTGTTATTCACTTGTTCTTCAGTCCAGGATCAGCCGTTTACCTGCCTACCTGACAATCCAGATGGTCCGGTTCTTTTACAAAGAGAAGGAGTCTGTGAATGCCAAAGTCTTGAAGGTTTGCATCTATTCCTTCTCTTCATTTTCCTTTTCTTTTTTCAGTACCAAAATTTGCTAAAAACAACATATACAAAAAGACACGTATAAAGACATGGCATAAATTACCATAACCTCATTCGCTGAATAAAAACCTAAGAAAAATATCATCCTAGTGTTTGATATTGCATATAGTGAAGGCACTACTGGACCACAGTGGCTGAAATAATTTTCTTACGTCTCAGAGCTTAAGAATACACAAAGCCATGGCAGTAACAATAAACACGAAAAAGAGGCTCGATCCACCAAACGAAGGAGAGGGATCTTCCACTTTACAAGGTCATATGTAGAATGTATAAAGAAAATGTATTTTGGGGGTTGGGGGGGGGGGGTGTCGAATCAAGTGTCAGGATTTAGATTCTCCAGACATTTATCCCAGATTTTTCTTTCTTTTTTTTAATGTATTCCCTTGAAATACATAAAGGGAATCTTAAATACATAAAGGGAATCAACACAGTAAAGGAAGAGAGTATATTTAAAAAAGAAAAACTACCACAACTAGAGGACATAGTTAAATTAGAGGGGCAACGATTTAAAAGTAATAACTGGAAGTATTACTTTATTGAGAGGGTAGTGGATGTATGGAATCGCCTTCCAGGGGAAGTGTTAGAAGTAAACACAGTCAAGGATTTTAAGCATGCGTGGGATAGGCACAAGGCTATCCTAGCTATAAGATAGGGAACTGGGGACCAAAAAAAATTATTTCGAAAATTGGTCAGAATAAATGGGGCAAATGGTTCTTATCTGCCGACACATTCTATGTTTCTATGTTTCTTTTTCAGACAAAAAATCTGAATAATCAAAATACTATCTAGCAAAGCGCCCTCTCCATTTTTAACTGATGTAATACTTATTCTTCAATTGTTCTTTAGAAAAAGACCCAGTTTACTTCCAAGTTCTTGCGATTTAAGATCCTGAATGCCACAAAAACGCATATTGCTAGAGCAAGCTGGGAAGGGTTCATTTTGGGCCAATCTAAATGGAGTTTTTTTTTATCTACTTGTACATTAGTAGCCTGTTGGAACGTTTCAAAGGCCAAACCCAATATGTTCTTAATTCTTACACAACTCCACCACGTGTGTGTATATATAAGTACCGATGTCCTGCCCACAACCCCAACATTTATCAGAACATGAATGGTACTTCAAGGCCAACCTCTTGGGAGTCGTATACTAACTATTACTATGAAAAATGTTTCTACTAATGACCAATCATGGATATTCTTATTTAGCAGGTTGAGAGCAGTTTCGAAGATTTAATGCCTACTGCTAATTTCTGTTGCACATTTTCTGTTGACCTCATTGCATCTAAGAATCATGGATTCCTTTGGCTGTATAAATATAGATGTTGATACATAAAGCTTTTTACACATAGGTAGTTAAAGATACAAGTTGATGGAAGGCAGTAATCCTTAGCCCATTGTGAAAATAATAATTTTATTACCCAGCATGTCCCTAATTTTATAAATCCCTGAAATTTCCCAGCTTCTTAGGAAGATATTAGTCATATTTGAGCGGTTCCCCTTCTGGTATTTTATTCTTTAAACCTAATTTTTTTTAATTCTATACCCGCCAGGTAACAAATTGTCCAGTAATTTATTTATTGAGTGTATATTTTGAAATTCCGTCACAGTCTTTGTTCATTTTCCTTTTCACTTTGAAAAAGCGTTCAGCATAATCAAGAATTTATCTTGTTTGAAGGAACTTTCCCTTTAAGCATTATTTATTTATTTATTTAGAAAGTGTTTTACCAGGAAGAATACATTGAGATTTCTCTCGTTTTCAAGTATGTCCTGGGGACATACTTGAATCATGGTGTGTATAATGTACTACACAGATCTGTTTCCCATATGTAACCATATTTCCTTCAATTGTACACTTTTTTGGACAGTTACTTTTAAAAAGTCAAGTTGTATTCACTGTGCCTAAAGGAACCATTGACAACACAATCCCTAACTTGCCTGTTAGTTTGTGAAGCTATTGTTTCTGACTATTTGATAAAGAAGCTACATAGAATAATATTGGGAGTCTTTTTATTATGTTTAAACTTTTTCTATCATTTACATTGCTTTATTTTTCCTCCAGGATGTTAAATTTCCTCTTATGCTGGATATATATGAATTGTGTACACCAGAGCTCCAGGAAAAGATGATCTCATATCGTTCAAAGTTCAAGGAACTGGATGATAAGAAAGTACAACCACAAAAGGTAATGCCAGGAAAGCACTTATTTACAGTGTTAAGTTTGCCCTATAGACATTTTGGTTCAAAACAAATGGAAGTCTGTATAATATGTTCATTTTGGCACAGACAAAATATTATATTTGTAAACTTGGGGATGGCAAGTATAGGTAGATAGACAATATTGATCCTATACAGTTCTGTTTAACTTGCCAGCAATATGTAGATTAAAAGATACAAGATGGTAGGAATTTTTTGATAATTCTTCCTTTGCCAAGCCTTTAAAAAAAAAAAAAAAAATTTTCTAGCAATCGGGCTCTGCATTGTAGTTACATTATTATGAATTGGTTTTTGCAGCTACATAGATGTCAAATCTCATATAACTGGAATTATTTACTAAGATGTTGAATTGACTTGTGCTTACACCTATTTACCGCTTACGCATTGGCAAAAAAAAACATTTAGATCTGGTCTGCTTGCTGTAAACAGTGGTCTTACCACTGGTATCTCATTGAAGATACATTAATTAACAATTTGACCTACCCATATGCAACTTTTTGAGTTCCTCTTTAAAACCTAAGTAATGGAGTAGTACCGTGTTAGCCATGGTCACAGTTCGGTCAGAGCATCTCTGATCCCTCCAGCAGTGACCACACTGATTTTATCTGTTGGATTTCTGTAGAACTGACTGATATACTGCTTAGAACATTCTTCAATCCCCTCTGTTTTTCTTGCCCTTTTTTTTCTTCTTCTAAAGCTGTTAACTATGTTTTGTAATAAGGAATTTGGTTTTAGGCTCATTAATGCTTGTGAAAGGGACCTAGAAACTTGGTCTTGAAATCTTGCAACCAAACTCTGTTAGCGAATAATTGTATCATTTAAACCCTACTTGTTTCCTTTTAAAACCTACACAGACTGAAACCATAAAATGATCTCCTATTATGGTTTAAAGTTACTTTAAATAGACATTAGAGATTAAAGTGTTCTGTTTTTCTTGCAGACGAGCCAAGTGGCACAGAAAGAAGTTAGGTTTGAACCATTTGCCTTTCCAGATGGTAAGTATTGGTCAATGTGTAAGGAGATATCATCAGGACATTTCTCTAATATGTTTTTATACTAAAGCAATGCTATCCTGAAACAGTTGGGCATGTATTCTACTCATAGCATGGAGATCAGCTTCATTTGACCTGTTTGATTACTGAAAGATAAGGGTCACCCTTCCCAACACGTCTCATGGTTTGAATTGTTTTACTTGAAAAAAAGACATGGAAGCAAGTGTAAGTTGAATGCAAATCCCTTTCCCATGCTTCAGTTGCCTGTTAATGTGTTGTGTGCGCTATGTGAGTTGTATCTAGTGTTGCCACCTGGCCGGTATTTTACCAGCAGGCCGGTAAAAAAATTGGCATCATGCCAATGTTAAGTCTATGGAGATCGTACCAAGGCCGGTATTTTTGGGAAGAAAAGGTGGCAACCCTAGTTGTATCATGACTTCCTTCTAGCATGTAAAGTGAGATAAACCATTGCTTAAAAGGAGCATCATTTTATCACTTTCTTCAATAACCTCTACTTTACACGGTTTACTGACTAACCTGGCAGATAGTCCAGGTGAATATAATGCAGACATGCATAAAGACACTCCGTGATGGGAATTGGAGACATAGATTGTTTTGGTGACAGTCACATTATTAGTCTTAACATCATATAAATAGATCTCTTGGGTGGAAAAAACGCCAGGAAAGGAAAAAGTATCCATTGCAAATCATTGTGCAATAAAATGTAACATATAATCATTTGTGTAATTGGAATGGGCTTTAAAGGCACATTGGAAATGCTCCTTTAAAGCTGTGTAAAGCTATAACATTTTGATAAAATGAATGAAACTGAACTGAAGTCTTAATTAACACGGCTTTGCAATTTACACTTTTTTCCAGATGTTGGTTCTAATAATTGTGGTTATTACGAGCTGCAGGCAGTTCTTACACATCAAGGAAGATCAAGCTCTTCAGGACATTATGTTTCCTGGGTTAAAAGAAAACACGGTAATTAACCACCAATTGTAATTCCAAGTGCAATATTTGGCATGCTCATCTTTACTTTGTTTTCAGAAATTGTGTTATACTTTGTTCAGTTTTGTGTTTTTAAATTGTTCAGAGTTCCTTTTCAGTCATAGGTTTGCCACAAGCGATGCTAAATAAACCTATTTTGGAAATAAATCATTTGGGCCAACTAACTAAAGAAAGCTTAAAAGTAAATCCTGACAAATGAATTACATCACTGTTTTTAGTATCACTTTACAAGAGGCATATTTCTGTACACTTGTATACAAACACCACAGTGAGCATCGTATCGACTGTAATCAAAACTCAGTCACCTCTGATCCTTTATATTGTGCGTTACCTGTGATAAATAAAAATGGTATCATATGTTCCCCATCATGTCTAGGAGAATGTGACGGGTAAAATGTAGTCTGTATGTTGGAAAATCAAAATAAATTCACTAAGTTTGCAAAGATTTACAGTTGGTTAAAGGTGATTGAACATCATGTGTGTTTCATGTTTTTTGAAAGAAAACTGAAAAATGTTAACCTCTTATAAAACTCAGTTCTATAGAAAATCTTTCGAAGTGGTCTAAATAGCAGAAACTGCTCAACTTTTTTTTTAGAATATTGCCCCATACCTGACTTTTCTAAACTACTGCCATTACACTTTTGTATAGCAGTACTGGGATTAATTGCTGCAGTTTTTCATATTGTTTTAGTTCAGCATTCTCATAACTGGTCAGTTTTGTATTTTTGCACACATATTATTTTATTTATCCAATTTCTGTTTCCATTTTTTAGACGAGTGGATTAAATTTGATGATGACAAAGTCAGCATTGTGTCTCCTGAAGATATCCTGAGGTTGTCTGGAGGAGGAGATTGGCACATAGCTTACGTTCTCCTCTACGGACCTCGACGAATTGAAGCTCGAGAGGAAGAGACTGAACAATAATGATATTTTGTCATTTTAGTTATTTTTTTATTTTTTTTTGCCTAGGTGTGAAATAAATGTTCCCTATTTAGGATTGCTTCAACCCCAAATTAATTTTTCTGTCTTTTTCCCCTCCCCTACCTGTAGACACTGAATTGTGGCGTGTTCAGCTCAATTCTATTTACACTGAGTAAAATAAATAAATCTCCTTTCTAATGTTCATTTCAGTCGGCCGTATCAAGGCA